>OY284418.1:12079400-12706146 GCA_958301585.1 Merodon equestris | reverse complement strand
ACATTTTACATAGAGTTAGAATACTGCAAATATGCCCTTTTCTTAGGTTTTAACCCATTTATGCAGTACTTGTCATACGATTAAAGTAATTCTACATTGTACCAAATAGCTTATGAGATGCCCTACAAGTCGATGGTATTGCCGCATCAATAGGTGTAAGGACACCGGAGATATCGATATTTTACATTTTACATAGAGTTAGAATACTGCAAATATACCCTTTTCTTAGGTTTTAACCCATTTATGCAGTATTTGTCATACGACTAAAGTGATTCTACAGCGTACCAGAAAGCTTGTGAGATGCCCTACAAGACGGTGGTATTGCCGCATCAATAGGTGTAAGGACGCCGGATATATCGACATTTTACATTTTATATAGAGTTAGAATACTGCAAATATGCCCTTTTCTTGGGTTTTAACCCATTTATGCAGTGTTTGTCATACGATTAAAGTGATTCTACATCGTACCAAATGGCTAATGAGATGCCCTACAAGACGATGGTATTGAAGCATCGATAGGTGTAAGAACGCCGGAGATATCGACATTTTACCTTTTATATAGAGTTAGAATACTGCAAAATATGCCCTTTTCTTAGGTTTTAACCCATTTATGCAGTATTTGTCATACGACTAACGTGATTCTACAGCGTACCAAATAGCTTATGAGATGCCCTACAAGACGGTGGTATTGCCGCATCAATAGGTGTAAGGACACCGGAGATATCGACATTTTAACTTTTATATAGAGTTAGAATACTGCAAACTATGCCCTTTTCTTAGGTTTTAACCCATTTATGCAGTATTTGTCATACGATTAAAGTGATTCTACATCGTACCACATAGCTTATGAGATGCCCTGCAAGACGATGGTATTGCCGCATCGATAGGTGTAAGAACGCCGGAGATATCGACATTTTACATTTTATATAGTGTTAGAATACTGCAAATATGCCCTTTTCTTAGGTTTTAACCCATTTATACAGTATTTGTCATACGACTAAAGTGATTCTACAGCGTACCAAATAGCTTATGAGATGCCCTACAAGACGATGGAATTGCCGCATCAATAGGTGTAAGGACACCGGAGATATCGACATTTTAACTTTTATATAGAGTTAGAATACTGCAAACTATGCCCTTTTCTTAGGTTTTAACCCATTTATGCAGTATTTGTCATACGATTAAAGTGATTCTACATCGTACCACATAGCTTATGAGATGCCCTGCAAGACGATGGTATTGCCGCATCGATAGGTGTAAGAACGCCGGAGATATCGACATTTTACATTTTATATAGAGTTAGAATACTGCAAATATGCCCTTTTCTTAGGTTTTAACCCATTTATGCAGTATTTGTCATACGACTAAAGTGATTCTACATCGTACCACATAGCTTATGAGATGCCCTGCAAGACGATGATATTGCCGCATCGATAGGTGTGAGAACGCCGGAGATATCGACATTTTACATTTTATATAGAGTTAGAATACTGCAAATATGCCCTTTTCTTAGGTTTTAACCCATTTATGCAGTTTTTGTCATACGATTAAAGTGATTCTTCATCGTACCAAATGGCTAATGAGATGCCCCACACGACGATGGTATTGCCGCATCGATAGGTGTAAGGACGCCGGAGATATCGACATTTTACCTTTTATATAGAGTAAGAATACTGCAAATATGCCCTTTTCTTAGGTTTTAACCCATTTATGCAGTACTTGTCATACGATTAAAGTGATTCTACATCGTACCAGATGGCTAATGAGATGCCCTACAAGACGATGGCATTGCCGCATCGATAGGAGTAAGAACGCCGGAGATATCGACATTTTACATTTTATATAGAGTTAGAATACTGCAAATATGCCCTTTTCTTAGGTTTTAACCCATTTATACAGTATTTGTCATACGACTAAAGTGATTCTACAGCGTACCAAATAGCTTATGAGATGCCCTACAAGACGATGGAATTGCCGCATCAATAGGTGTAAGGACACCGGAGATATCGACATTTTAACTTTTATATAGAGTTAGAATACTGCAAACTATGCCCTTTTCTTAGGTTTTAACCCATTTATGCAGTATTTGTCATACGATTAAAGAGATTCTACATCGTACCACATAGCTTATGAGATGCCCTGCAAGACGATGGTATTGCCGCATCAATAGGTGTAAGAACGCCGGAGATATCGACATTTTACATTTTATATAGAGTTAGAATACTGCAAATATGCCCTTTTCTTAGGTTTTAACCCATTTATGCAGTATTTGTCATACGACTAAAGTGATTCTACATCGTACCACATAGCTTATGAGATGCCCTGCAAGACGATGGTATTGCCGCATCGATAGGTGCAAGAACGCCGGAGATATCGACATTTTACATTTTATATAGTGTTAGAATACTGCAAATATGCCCTTTTCTTAGGTTTTAACCCATTTATACAGTATTTGTCATACGACTAAAGTGATTCTACAGCGTACCAAATAGCTTATGAGATGCCCTACAAGACGATGGAATTGCCGCATCAATAGGTGTAAGGACACCGGAGATATCGACATTTTAACTTTTATATAGAGTTAGAATACTGCAAACTATGCCCTTTTCTTAGGTTTTAACCCATTTATGCAGTATTTGTCATACGATTAAAGTGATTCTACATCGTACCACATAGCTTATGAGATGCCCTGCAAGACGATGGTATTGCCGCATCGATAGGTGTAAGAACGCCGGAGATATCGACATTTTACATTTTATATAGAGTTAGAATACTGCAAATATGCCCTTTTCTTAGGTTTTAACCCATTTATGCAGTATTTGTCATACGACTAAAGTGATTCTACATCGTACCACATAGCCTATGAGATGCCCTGCAAGACGATGATATTGCCGCATCGATAGGTGTAAGAACGCCGGAGATATCGACATTTTACATTTTATATAGAGTTAGAATACTGCAAATATGCCCTTTTCTTAGGTTTTAACCCATTTATGCAGTTTTTGTCATACGATTAAAGTGATTCTTCATCGTACCAAATGGCTAATGAGATGCCCCACACGACGATGGTATTGCCGCATCGATAGGTGTAAGGACGCCGGAGATATCGACATTTTACCTTTTATATAGAGTAAGAATACTGCAAATATGCCCTTTTCTTAGGTTTTAACCCATTTATGCAGTACTTGTCATACGATTAAAGTGATTCTACATCGTACCAAATGGCTAATGAGATGCCCTACAAGACGATGGTATTGAAGCATCGATAGGTGTAAGAACGCCGGAGATATCGACATTTTACCTTTTATATAGAGTTAGAATACTGCAAAATATGCCCTTTTCTTAGGTTTTAACCCATTTATGCAGTATTTGTCATACGACTAACGTGATTCTACAGCGTACCAAATAGCTTATGAGATGCCCTACAAGACGGTGGTATTGCCGCATCAATAGGTGTAAGGACACCGGAGATATCGACATTTTAACTTTTATATAGAGTTAGAATAGTGCAAAATATGCCCTTTCCTTAAGTTCTAACCCATTTATGCAGTATTTGTCATACGACTAAAGTGATTCTACAGCGTACCAAATAGCTTATGAGATGCCCTACAAGACGATGGTATTGCCGCATCGATAGGAGTAAGAACGCCGGAGATATCGACATTTTACATTTTATATAGAGTTAGAATACTGCAAATATGCCCTTTTCTTAGGTTTTAACCCATTTATACAGTATTTGTCATACGACTAAAGTGATTCTACAGCGTACCAAATAGCTTATGAGATGCCCTACAACACGATGGAATTGCCGCATCAATAGGTGTAAGGACACCGGAGATATCGACATTTTAACTTTTATATAGAGTTAGAATACTGCAAACTATGCCCTTTTCTTAGGTTTTAACCCATTTATGCAGTATTTGTCATACGATTAAAGTGATTCTACATCGTACCACATAGCTTATGAGATGCCCTGCAAGACGATGGTATTGCCGCATCAATAGGTGTAAGAACGCCGGAGATATCGACATTTTACATTTTATATAGAGTTAGAATACTGCAAATATGCCCTTTTCTTAGGTTTTAACCCATTTATGCAGTATTTGTCATACGACTAAAGTGATTCTACATCGTACCACATAGCTTATGAGATGCCCTGCAAGACGATGGTATTGCCGCATCGATAGGTGTAAGAACGCCGGAGATATCGACATTTTACATTTTATATAGAGTTAGAATACTGCAAATATGCCCTTTTCTTAGGTTTTAACCCATTTATGCAGTATTTGTCATACGACTAAAGTGATTCTACATCGTACCAAATAGCTTATGAGATGCCCTACAAGACGGTGGTATTGCCGCATCAATAGGTGTAAGGACACCGGAGATATCGACATTTTAACTTTTATATAAAGTTAAAATACTGCAAAATATGCCCTTTTCTTAGGTATTAACCTATTTATAAAGTATTTGTCATAGGGTTAAAGTGATTCTACATCGTACCACAAAGCTTATGAGATGCCCTACAAGACGGTGGTATTGCCGCATCAATAGGTGTAAGGACACCGGAGATATCGATATTTTAACTTTTATATAGAGTTAGAATACTGCAAAATATGCCCTTTCCTTAGGTATTAACCCATTTATAAAGTATTTGTCATAGGGCTAAAGTGATTCTGCATCGTACCACATAGCTTATGATATGCCCTACAAGACGGTGGTATTGCCGCATCAATAGGTGTAAGGACACCGGAGATATCGATATTTTACATTTTACATAGAGTTAGAATACTGCAAATATACCCTTTTCTTAGGTTTTAACCCATTTATGCAGTGCTTGTCATACGATTAAAGTAATTCTACATCGTACCACATAGCTTATGAGATGCCCTACAAGACGATGGTATTGCCGCATCAATGGGTGTAAAGACACCGGAGATATCGATATTTTACATTTTACATAGAGTTAGAATACTGCAAATATGCCCTTTTCTTAGGTTTTAACCCATTTACGCAGTACTTGTCATACGATTAAAGTAATTCTACATTGTACCAAATAGCTTATGACATGCCCTACAAGACGATGGTATTGCCGCATCGATAGGTGTAGGAACGCCGGAGATATCGACATTTTACATTTTATATAGAGTTAGAATACTGCAAATATGCCCTTTTCTTAGGTTTTAACTCATTTATGCAGTATTTGTCATACGATTAAAGTGATTCTACATCGTACCAAATGGCTAATGAGATGCCCCACACGACGATGGTATTGCCGCATCGATAGGTGTAAGGACGCCGAAGATATCGACATTTTACCTTTTATATAGAGTAAGAATACTGCAAATATGCCCTTTCTTAGGTTTTAACCCATTTATGCAGTACTTGTCATACGATTAAAGTGATTCTACATCGTACCAAATAGCTTATGAGATGCCCTACAACTGCAAAATATGCCCTTTTCTTAGGTTTTAACCCATTTATGCAGTATTTGTCATACGACTAAAGTGATTCTACATCGTACCACATAGCTTATGAGATGCCCTACAAGACGGTGGTATTGCCGCATCAATAGGTGTAAGGACACCGGAGATATCGATATTTTACATTTTACATAGAGATAGAATACTGCAAATATACCCTTTTCTTAGGTTTTAACCCATTTATGCAGTACTTGTCATACGATTAAAGTAATTCTACATCGTACCACATAGCTTATGAGATGCCCTACAAGACGGTGGTATTGCCGCATCAATAGGTGTAACGACACCGGAGATATCGATATTTTACATTTTACATAGAGTTAGAATACTGCAAATATACCCTTTTCTTAGGTTTTAACCCATTTATGCAGTATTTGTCATACGACTAAAGTGATTCTACATCGTACCAAATAGCTTATGAGATGCCCTACAAGACGGTGGTATTGCCGCATCAATAGGTGTAAGGACACCGGAGATATCGACATTTTAACTTTTATATAGAGTTAGAATACTGTAAAATATGCCCTTTCCTTAGGTATTAACCCATTTATAAAGTATTTGTCATAGGGTTAAAGTGATTCTACATCGTACCACATAGCTTATGAGATGCCCTACAAGACGGTGGTATTGCCGCATCAATAGGTGTAAGGACACCGGAGATATCGATATTTTACATTTTACATAGAGTTAGAATACTGCAAATATACCCTTTTCTTAGGTTTTAACCCATTTATGCAGTGCTTGTCATACGATTAAAGTAATTCTACATCGTACCACATAGCTTATGAGATGCCCTACAAGACGATGGTATTGCCGCATCAATAGGTGTAAGGACACCGGAGATATCGATATTTTACATTTTACATAGAGTTAGAATACTGCAAATATGCCCTTTTCTTAGGTTTTAACCCATTTATGCAGTATTTGTCATACGACTAAAGTGATTCTACATCGTACGAAATGGCTAATGAGATGCCCTACAAGACGGTGGTATTGCCGCATCAATAGGTGTAAGGACACCGGAAATATCGACATTTTAACTTTTATATAGAGTTAGAATACTGCAAAATATGCCCTTTTCTTAGGTATTATCCCATTTATAAAGTATTTGTCATAGGGTTAAAGTGATTCTACATCGTACCACAAAGCTTATGAGATGCCCTACAAGACGGTGGTATTACCGCATCAATAGGTGTAAGGACACCGGGAATATGGAGTTAGAATACTGCAAATATACCCTTTTCTTAGGTTTTAACCCATTTATGCAGTGCTTGTCATACGATTAAAGTAATTCTACATCGTACCACATAGCTTATGAGATGCCCTACAAGACGATGGTATTGCCGCATCAATGGGTGTAAAGACACCGGAGATATCGATATTTTACATTTTACATAGAGTTAAAATACTGCAAATATGCCCTTTTCTTAGGTTTTAACCCATTTACGCAGTACTTGTCATACGATTAAAGTAATTCTACATTGTACCAAATAGCTTATGAGATGCCCTACAAGACGATGGTATTGCCGCATCGATAGGTGTAAGAACGCCGGAGATATCGACATTTTACATTTTATATAGAGTTAGAATACTGCAAATATGCCCTTTTCTTAGGTTTTAACTCATTTATGCAGTATTTGTCATACGATTAAAGTGATTCTACATCGTACGAAATGGCTAATGAGATGCCCCACACGACGATGGTATTGCCGCATCGATAGGTGTAAGGACGCCGGAGATATCGACATTTTACCTTTTATATAGAGTAAGAATACTGCAAATATGCCCTTTTCTTAGGTTTTAACCCATTTATGCAGTATTTGTCATACGACTAAAGTGATTCTACATCGTACCACATAGCTTATGAGATGCCCCACAAGACGGTGGTATTGCCGCATCAATAGGTGTAAGGACACCGGAGATATCGATATTTTACATTTTACATAGAGTTAGAATACTGCAAAATATGCCCTTTCCTTAGGTATTAACCCATTTATAAAGTATTTGTCATAGGGTTAAAGTGATTCTACATCGTACCACATAGCTTATGAGATGCCCTACAAGACGGTGGTATTGCCGCATCAATAGGTGTAACGACACCGGAGATATCGATATTTTACATTTTACATAGAGTTAGAATACTGCAAATATACCCTTTTCTTAGGTTTTAACCCATTTATGCAGTGCTTGTCATACGATTAAAGTAATTCTACATCGTACCACATAGCTTATGAGATGCCCTACAAGACGATGGTATTGCCGCATCAATGGGTGTAAAGACACCGGAGATATCGATATTTTACATTTTACATAGAGTTAAAATACTGCAAATATGCCCTTTTCTTAGGTTTTAACCCATTTACGCAGTACTTGTCATACGATTAAAGTAATTCTACATTGTACCAAATAGCTTATGAGATGCCCTACAAGACGATGGTATTGCCGCATCGATAGGTGTAAGAACGCCGGAGATATCGACATTTTACATTTTATATAGAGTTAGAATACTGCAAATATGCCCTTTTCTTAGGTTTTAACTCATTTATGCAGTATTTGTCATACGATTAAAGTGATTCTACATCGTACCAAATGGCTAATGAGATGCCCCACACGACGATGGTATTGCCGCATCGATAGGTGTAAGGACGCCGGAGATATCGACATTTTACCTTTTATATAGAGTAAGAATACTGCAAATATGCCCTTTCTTAGGTTTTAACCCATTTATGCAGTACTTGTCATACGATTAAAGTGATTCTACATCGTACCAAATAGCTTATGAGATGCCCTACAACTGCAAAATATGCCCTTTTCTTAGGTTTTAACCCATTTATGCAGTATTTGTCATACGATTAAAGTGATTCTACATCGTACCAAATGGCTAATGAGATGCCCCACACGACGATGGTATTGCCGCATCGATAGGTGTAAGGACGCCGGAGATATCGACATTTTACCTTTTATATAGAGTAAGAATACTGCAAATATGGCCTTTCTTAGGTTTTAACCCATTTATGCAGTACTTGTCATACGATTAAAGTGATTCTACATCGTACCAAATAGCTTATGAGATGCCCTACAACTGCAAAATATGCCCTTTTCTTAGGTTTTAACCCATTTATGCAGTATTTGTCATACGACTAAAGTGATTCTACATCGTACCACATAGCTTATGAGATGCCCCACAAGACGGTGGTATTGCCGCATCAATAGGTGTAAGGACACCGGAGATATCGATATTTTACATTTTACATAGAGTTAGAATACTGCAAAATATGCCCTTTCCTTAGGTATTAACCCATTTATAAAGTATTTGTCATAGGGTTAAAGTGATTCTACATCGTACCACATAGCTTATGAGATGCCCTACAAGACGGTGGTATTGCCGCATCAATAGGTGTAACGACACCGGAGATATCGATATTTTACATTTTACATAGAGTTAGAATACTGCAAATATACCCTTTTCTTAGGTTTTAACCCATTTATGCAGTGCTTGTCATACGATTAAAGTAATTCTACATCGTACCACATAGCTTATGAGATGCCCTACAAGACGATGGTATTGCCGCATCAATAGGTGTAAGGACACCGGAGATATCGATATTTTACATTTTACATAGAGTTAGAATACTGCAAATATGCCCTTTTCTTAGGTTTTAACCCATTTATGCAGTATTTGTCATACGACTAAAGTGATTCTACATCGTACCAAATGGCTAATGAGATGCCCTACAAGACGGTGGTATTGCCGCATCAATAGGTGTAAGGACACCGGAAATATCGACATTTTAACTTTTATATAGAGTTAGAATACTGCAAAATATGCCCTTTTCTTAGGTTTTAACCCATTTATGCAGTACTTGTCATACGATTAAAGTGATTCTACATCGTACCAAATAGCTTATGAGATGCCCTACAACTGCAAAATATGCCCTTTTCTTAGGTTTTAACCCATTTATGCAGTATTTGTCATACGACTAAAGTGATTCTACATCGTACCACATAGCTTATGAGATGCCCTACAAGACGGTGGTATTGCCGCATCGATAGGTGTAAGAACGCCGGAGATATCGACATTTTACATTTTATGTAGAGTTAGAATACTGCAAATATGCCCTTTCTTAGGTTTTAACCCATTTATGCAGTACTTGTCATACGATTAAAGTGATTCTACATCGTACCAAATAGCTTATGAGATGCCCTACAACTGCAAAATATGCCCTTTTCTTAGGTTTTAACCCATTTATGCAGTATTTGTCATACGACTAAAGTGATTCTACATCGTACCACATAGCTTATGAGATGCCCTACAAGACGGTGGTATTGCCGCATCAATAGGTGTAAGGACACCGGAAATATCGACATTTTAACTTTTATATAGAGTTAGAATACTGCAAAATATGCCCTTTTCTTAGGTTTTAACCCATTTATGCAGTACTTGTCATACGATTAAAGTGATTCTACATCGTACCAAATAGCTTATGAGATGCCCTACAACTGCAAAATATGCCCTTTTCTTAGGTTTTAACCCATTTATGCAGTATTTGTCATACGATTAATGTAATTCTACATTGTACCAAATAGCTTATGAGATGCCCTACAAGACGATGCTATTGCCGCATCGATAGGTGTAAGAACGCCGGAGATATCGACATTTTACATTTTATGTAGAGTTAGAATACTGCAAATATGCCCTTTCTTAGGTTTTAACCCATTTATGCAGTACTTGTCATACGATTAAAGTGATTCTACATCGTACCAAATAGCTTATGAGATGCCCTACAACTGCAAAATATGCCCTTTTCTTAGGTTTTAACCCATTTATGCAGTATTTGTCATACGACTAAAGTGATTCTACATCGTACCACATAGCTTATGAGATGCCCTACAAGACGGTGGTATTGCGGCATCAATAGGTGTAAGGACACCGGAGATATCGATATTTTACATTTTACATAGAGTTAGAATACTGCAAATATACCCTTTTCTTAGGTTTTAACCCATTTATGCAGTGCTTGTCATACGATTAAAGTAATTCTACATCGTACCACATAGCTTATGAGATGCCCTACAAGACGATGGTATTGCCGCATCAATGGGTGTAAAGACACCGGAGATATCGATATTTTACATTTTACATAGAGTTAGAATACTGCAAATATGCCCTTTTCTTAGGTTTTAAGCCATTTACGCAGTACTTGTCATACGATTAAAGTAATTCTACATTGTACCAAATAGCTTATGAGATGCCCTACAAGACGATGGTATTGCCGCATCGATAGGTGTAAGAACGCCGGAAATATCGACATTTTACATTTTATATAGAGTTAGAATACTGCAAATATGCCCTTTTCTTAGGTTTTAACTCATTTATGCAGTATTTGTCATACGATTAAAGTGATTCTACATCGTACCAAATGGCTAATGAGATGCCCCACACGACGATGGTATTGCCGCATCGATAGGACGCCGTGTAAGGACGCCGGAGATATCGACATTTTACCTTTTATATAGAGTAAGAATACTGCAAATATGCCCTTTCTTAGGTTTTAACCCATTTATGCAGTATTTGTCATACGACTAAAGTGATTCTACATCGTTCCACATAGCTTATGAGATGCCCTACAAGACGGTGGTATTGCCGCATCAATAGGTGTAAGGACACCGGAGATATCGATATTTTACATTTTACATAGAGTTAGAATACTGCAAATATTCCCTTTTCTTAGGTTTTAACCCATTTATGCGGTACTTGTCATACGATTAAAGTAATTCTACATCGTACCACATAGCTTATGAGATGCCCTACAAGACGGTGGTATTGCCGCATCAATAGGTGTAACGACACCGGAGATATCGATATTTTACATTTTACATAGAGTTAGAATACTGCAAATATACCCTTTTCTTAGGTTTTAACCCATTTATGCAGTATTTGTCATACGACTAAAGTGATTCTACATCGTACCAAATAGCTTATGAGATGCCCTACAAGACGGTGGTATTGCCGCATCAATAGGTGTAAGGACACCGGAGATATCGACATTTTAACTTTTATATAGAGTTAGAATACCGCAAAATATGCCCTTTCCTTAGGTATTAACCCATTTATAAAGTATTTGTCATAGGGTTAAAGTGATTTTACATCGTACCAAATAGCTTATGAGATGCCCTACAAGGCGGTGGTATTGCCGCATCAATAGGTGTAAAGACACCGGAGATATCGACATTTTAACTTTTATATAAAGTTAAAATACTGCAAAATATGCCCTTTTCTTAGGTATTAACCTATTTATAAAGTATTTGTCATAGGGTTAAAGTGATTCTACATCGTACCACAAAGCTTATGAGATGCCCTACAAGACGGTGGTATTGCCGCATCAATAGGTGTAAGGACACCGGAGATATCGATATTTTACATTTTGCATAGAGTTAGAATACTGCAAATATACCCTTTTCTTAGGTTTTAACCCATTTATGCAGTATTTGTCATACGATTAAAGTGATTCTACATCGTACCACATAGCTTATGAGATACCCTAAAAGACGATGGTATTGCCGCATCGATAGGTGTAAGGACGCCGGAGATATCGACATTTTACATTTTATTTAGAGTTAGAATACTGCAAATATGCCCTTTTCTTAGGTTTTAACCCAGTTATGCAGTTTTTGTCATACGATTAAAGTGATTCTACATCGTACCAAATGGCTAATGAGATGCCCCACACGACGATGGTATTGCCGCATCGATAGGTGTAAGGACGCCGGAGATATCGACATTTTACCTTTTATATAGAGTAAGAATACTGCAAATATGCCCTTTTCTTAGGTTTTAACCCATTTATGCAGTACTTGTCATACGATTAAAGTGATTCTACATCGTACCAAATAGCTTATGAGATGCCCTACAAGACGGTGGTATTGCAGCATCAATAGGTGTAAGGACACCGGAGATATCGACATTTTAACTTTTATATAGAGTTAGAATACTGCAAAATATGCCCTATTAGCCTATTTATAAAGTATTTGTCATAGGGTTAAAGTGATTCTACATCGTACCACAAAGCTTATGAGATGCCCTACAAGACGATGGTATTGCCGCATCGATAGGTGTAAGGACGCCGGGGATATCGACATTTTACCTTTTATATAGAGTTAGAATACTGCGAATATACCCTTTTCTTAGGTTTTAACCCATTTATGCAGTATTTGTCATACGACTAAAGTGATTCTTATGAGATGCCCTACAAGACGGTGGTATTGCCGCATCAATAGGTGTAAGGACACCGGAGATATCGACATTTTAACTTTTATATAGAATTAGAATACTGCAAAATATGCCCTTTTCTTAGGTTTTAACCCATTTATGCAGTATTTGTCATACGAATAAAGTGATTCTACATCGTACCAAATCGCTTATGAGATGCCCTACAAGACGGTATTATTGCCGCATCAATAGGTGTAAGGACACCGGAGATATCGACATTTTAACTTTTATATAGAGTTAGAATACTGCAAAATATGCCCTTTCCTTAGGTATTAACCCACTTATAAAGTATTTGTCATAGGGCTAAAGTGATTCTACATGGTACCACATAGCTTATGAGATGCCCTACAAGACGGTGGTATTGCCGCATCAATATGTGTAAGGACACAGGAGATATCGATATTTTACATTTTACATAGAGTTAGAATACTGCAAATATACCCTTTTCTTAGGTTTTAACCCATTTATGCAGTGCTTGTCATACGACTAAAGTAATTCTACATCGTACCACATAGCTTATGAGATGCCCTGCAAGACGATGGAATTGCCGCATCAATAGGTGTAAGGACACCGGCGGTATCGATATTTTACATTTTACATAGAGTTAGAATACTGCAAATATGCCCTTTTCTTAGGTTTTAACCCATTTATGCAGTACTTGTCATACGATTAAAGTAATTCTACATTGTACCAAATAGCTTATGAGATGCCCTACAAGTCGATGGTGTTGCCGCATCAGTAGGTGTAAGGACACCGGAGATATCGATATTTTACATTTTACATAGAGTTAGAATACTGCAAATATGCCCTTTTCTTAGGTTTTAACCCATTTATGCAGTACTTGTCATACGATTAAAGTAATTCTACATTGTACCAAATAGCTTATGAGATGCCCTACAAGACGATGGTATTGCCGCATCAATAGGTGTAAGGACACCGGATATATCGATATTTTACATTTTATATAGAGTTAGAATACTGCAAATATACCCTTTTCTTAGGTTTTAACCCATTTATGCAGTATTTGTCATACGACTAAAGTGATTCTACAGCGTACCAGAAAGCTTGTGAGATGCCCTACAAGACGGTGGTATTGCCGCATCAATAGGTGTAAGGACGCCGGATATATCGACATTTTACATTTTATATAGAGTTAGAATACTGCAAATATGCCCTTTTCTTGGGTTTTAACCCATTTATGCAGTGTTTGTCATACGATTAAAGTGATTCTACATCGTACCAAATGGCTAATGAGATGCCCTACAAGACGATGGTATTGAAGCATCGATAGGTGTAAGAACGCCGGAGATATCGACATTTTACCTTTTATATAGAGTTAGAATACTGCAAAATATGCCCTTTTCTTAGGTTTTAACCCATTTATGCAGTATTTGTCATACGACTAACGTGATTCTACAGCGTACCAAATAGCTTATGAGATGCCCTACAAGACGGTGGTATTGCCGCATCAATAGGTGTAAGGACACCGGAGATATCGACATTTTAACTTTTATATAGAGTTAGAATACTGCAAAATATGCCCTTTCCTTAAGTTTTAACCCATTTATGCAGTATTTGTCATACGACTAAAGTGATTCTACAGCGTACCAAATAGCTTATGAGATGCCCTACAAGACGATGGAATTGCCGCATCAATAGGTGTAAGGACACCGGAGATATCGACATTTTAACTTTTATATAGAGTTAGAATACTGCAAAGTATGCCCTTTTCTTAGGTTTTAACCCATTTATGCAGTATTTGTCATACGATTAAAGTGATTCTACATCGTACCACATAGCTTATGAGATGCCCTGCAAGACGATGGTATTGCCGCATCGATAGGTGTAAGAACGCCGGAGATATCGACATTTTACATTTTATATAGTGTTAGAATACTGCAAATATGCCCTTTTCTTAGGTTTTAACCCATTTATACAGTATTTGTCATACGACTAAAGTGATTCTACAGCGTACCAAATAGCTTATGAGATGCCCTACAAGACGATGGAATTGCCGCATCAATAGGTGTAAGGACACCGGAGATATCGACATTTTAACTTTTATATAGAGTTAGAATACTGCAAACTATGCCCTTTTCTTAGGTTTTAACCCATTTATGCAGTATTTGTCATACGATTAAAGTGATTCTACATCGTACCACATAGCTTATGAGATGCCCTGCAAGACGATGGTATTGCCGCATCGATAGGTGTAAGAACGCCGGAGATATCGACATTTTACATTTTATATAGAGTTAGAATACTGCAAATATGCCCTTTTCTTAGGTTTTAACCCATTTATGCAGTATTTGTCATACGACTAAAGTGATTCTACATCGTACCACATAGCTTATGAGATGCCCTGCAAGACGATGATATTGCCGCATCGATAGGTGTAAGAACGCCGGAGATATCGACATTTTACATTTTATATAGAGTTAGAATACTGCAAATATGCCCTTTTCTTAGGTTTTAACCCATTTATGCAGTTTTTGTCATACGATTAAATTGATTCTTCATCGTACCAAATGGCTAATGAGATGCCCCACACGACGATGGTATTGCCGCATCGATAGGTGTAAGGACGCCGGAGATATCGACATTTTACCTTTTATATAGAGTAAGAATACTGCAAATATGCCCTTTTCTTAGGTTTTAACCCATTTATGCAGTACTTGTCATACGATTAAAGTGATTCTACATCGTACCAGATGGCTAATGAGATGCCCTACAAGACGATGGTATTGCCGCATCGATAGGAGTAAGAACGCCGGAGATATCGACATTTTACATTTTATATAGAGTTAGAATACTGCAAATATGCCCTTTTCTTAGGTTTTAACCCATTTATACAGTATTTGTCATACGACTAAAGTGATTCTACAGCGTACCAAATAGCTTATGAGATGCCCTACAAGACGATGGAATTGCCGCATCAATAGGTGTAAGGACACCGGAGATATCGACATTTTAACTTTTATATAGAGTTAGAATACTGCAAACTATGCCCTTTTCTTAGGTTTTAACCCATTTATGCAGTATTTGTCATACGATTAAAGTGATTCTACATCGTACCACATAGCTTATGAGATGCCCTGCAAGACGATGGTATTGCCGCATCAATAGGTGTAAGAACGCCGGAGATATCGACATTTTACATTTTATATAGAGTTAGAATACTGCAAATATGCCCTTTTCTTAGGTTTTAACCCATTTATGCAGTATTTGTCATACGACTAAAGTGATTCTACATCGTACCACATAGCTTATGAGATGCCCTGCAAGACGATGGTATTGCCGCATCGATAGGTGCAAGAACGCCGGAGATATCGACATTTTACATTTTATATAGTGTTAGAATACTGCAAATATGCCCTTTTCTTAGGTTTTAACCCATTTATACAGTATTTGTCATACGACTAAAGTGATTCTACAGCGTACCAAATAGCTTATGAGATGCCCTACAAGACGATGGAATTGCCGCATCAATAGGTGTAAGGACACCGGAGATATCGACATTTTAACTTTTATATAGAGTTAGAATACTGCAAACTATACCCTTTTCTTAGGTTTTAACCCATTTATGCAGTATTTGTCATACGATTAAAGTGATTCTACATCGTACCACATAGCTTATGAGATGCCCTGCAAGACGATGGTATTGCCGCATCGATAGGTGTAAGAACGCCGGAGATATCGACATTTTACATTTTATATAGAGTTAGAATACTGCAAATATGCCCTTTTCTTAGGTTTTAACCCATTTATGCAGTATTTGTCATACGACTAAAGTGATTCTACATCGTACCACATAGCCTATGAGATGCCCTGCAAGACGATGATATTGCCGCATCGATAGGTGTAAGAACGCCGGAGATATCGACATTTTACATTTTATATAGAGTTAGAATACTGCAAATATGCCCTTTTCTTAGGTTTTAACCCATTTATGCAGTTTTTGTCATACGATTAAAGTGATTCTTCATCGTACCAAATGGCTAATGAGATGCCCTACAAGACGATGGTATTGAAGCATCGATAGGTGTAAGAACGCCGGAGATATCGACATTTTACCTTTTATATAGAGTTAGAATACTGCAAAATATGCCCTTTTCTTAGGTTTTAACCCATTTATGCAGTATTTGTCATACGACTAACGTGATTCTACAGCGTACCAAATAGCTTATGAGATGCCCTACAAGACGGTGGTATTGCCGCATCAATAGGTGTAAGGACACCGGAGATATCGACATTTTAACTTTTATATAGATTTAGAATAGTGCAAAATATGCCCTTTCCTTAAGTTCTAACCCATTTATGCAGTATTTGTCATACGACTAAAGTGATTCTACAGCGTACCAAATAGCTTATGAGATGCCCTACAAGACGATGGTATTGCCGCATCGATAGGTGTAAGAACGCCGGAGATATCGACATTTTACATTTTATATAGAGTTAGAATACTGCAAATATGCCCTTTTCTTAGGTTTTAACCCATTTATGCAGTATTTGTCATACGACTAAAGTGATTCTACATCGTACCACATAGCTTATGAGATGCCCTGCAAGACGATGTTATTGCCGCATCGATAGGTGCAAGAACGCCGGAGATATCGACATTTTACATTTTATATAGTGTTAGAATACTGCAAATATGCCCTTTTCTTAGGTTTTAACCCATTTATACAGTATTTGTCATACGACTAAAGTGATTCTACAGCGTACCAAATAGCTTATGAGATGCCCTACAAGACGATGGAATTGCCGCATCAATAGGTGTAAGGACACCGGAGATATCGACATTTTAACTTTTATATAGAGTTAGAATACTGCAAACTATGCCCTTTTCGTAGGTTTTAACCCATTTATGCAGTATTTGTCATACGATTAAAGTGATTCTACATCGTACCACATAGCTTATGAGATGCCCTGCAAGACGATGGTATTGCCGCATCGATAGGTGTAAGAACGCCGGAGATATCGACATTTTACATTTTATATAGAGTTAGAATACTGCAAATATGCCCTTTTCTTAGGTTTTAACCCATTTATGCAGTATTTGTCATACGACTAAAGTGATTCTACATCGTACCACATAGCCTATGAGATGCCCTGCAAGACGATGATATTGCCGCATCGATAGGTGTAAGAACGCCGGAGATATCGACATTTTACATTTTATATAGAGTTAGAATACTGCAAATATGCCCTTTTCTTAGGTTTTAACCCATTTATGCAGTTTTTGTCATACGATTAAAGTGATTCTTCATCGTACCAAATGGCTAATGAGATGCCCCACACGACGATGGTATTGCCGCATCGATAGGTGTAAGGACGCCGGAGATATCGACATTTTACCTTTTATATAGAGTAAGAATACTGCAAATATGCCCTTTTCTTAGGTTTTAACCCATTTATGCAGTACTTGTCATACGATTAAAGTGATTCTACATCGTACCAAATGGCTAATGAGATGCCCTACAAGACGATGGTATTGAAGCATCGATAGGTGTAAGAACGCCGGAGATATCGACATTTTACCTTTTATATAGAGTTAGAATACTGCAAAATATGCCCTTTTCTTAGGTTTTAACCCATTTATGCAGTATTTGTCATACGACTAACGTGATTCTACAGCGTACCAAATAGCTTATGAGATGCCCTACAAGACGGTGGTATTGCCGCATCAATAGGTGTAAGGACACCGGAGATATCGACATTTTAACTTTTATATAGAGTTAGAATAGTGCAAAATATGCCCTTTCCTTAAGTTCTAACCCATTTATGCAGTATTTGTCATACGACTAAAGTGATTCTACAGCGTACCAAATAGCTTATGAGATGCCCTACAAGACGATGGTATTGCCGCATCGATAGGAGTAAGAACGCCGGAGATATCGACATTTTACATTTTATATAGAGTTAGAATACTGCAAATATGCCCTTTTCTTAGGTTTTAACCCATTTATACAGTATTTGTCATACGACTAAAGTGATTCTACAGCGTACCAAATAGCTTATGAGATGCCCTACAACACGATGGAATTGCCGCATCAATAGGTGTAAGGACACCGGAGATATCGACATTTTAACTTTTATATAGAGTTAGAATACTGCAAACTATGCCCTTTTCTTAGGTTTTAACCCATTTATGCAGTATTTGTCATACGATTAAAGTGATTCTACATCGTACCACATAGCTTATGAGATGCCCTGCAAGACGATGGTATTGCCGCATCAATAGGTGTAAGAACGCCGGAGATATCGACATTTTACATTTTATATAGAGTTAGAATACTGCAAATATGCCCTTTTCTTAGGTTTTAACCCATTTATGCAGTATTTGTCATACGACTAAAGTGATTCTACATCGTACCACATAGCTTATGAGATGCCCTGCAAGACGATGGTATTGCCGCATCGATAGGTGTAAGAACGCCGGAGATATCGACATTTTACATTTTATATAGAGTTAGAATACTGCAAATATGCCCTTTTCTTAGGTTTTAACCCATTTATGCAGTATTTGTCATACGACTAAAGTGATTCTACATCGTACCAAATAGCTTATGAGATGCCCTACAAGACGGTGGTATTGCCGCATCAATAGGTGTAAGGACACCGGAGATATCGACATTTTAACTTTTATATAAAGTTAAAATACTGCAAAATATGCCCTTTTCTTAGGTATTAACCTATTTATAAAGTATTTGTCATAGGGTTAAAGTGATTCTACATCGTACCACAAAGCTTATGAGATGCCCTACAAGACGGTGGTATTGCCGCATCAATAGGTGTAAGGACACCGGAGATATCGATATTTTAACTTTTATATAGAGTTAGAATACTGCAAAATATGCCCTTTCCTTAGGTATTAACCCATTTATAAAGTATTTGTCATAGGGCTTAAGTGATTCTGCATCGTACCACATAGCTTATGATATGCCCTACAAGACGGTGGTATTGCCGCATCAATAGGTGTAAGGACACCGGAGATATCGATATTTTACATTTTACATAGAGTTAGAATACTGCAAATATACCCTTTTCTTAGGTTTTAACCCATTTATGCAGTGCTTGTCATACGATTAAAGTAATTCTACATCGTACCACATAGCTTATGAGATGCCCTACAAGACGATGGTATTGCCGCATCAATGGGTGTAAAGACACCGGAGATATCGATATTTTACATTTTACATAGAGTTAGAATACTGCAAATATGCCCTTTTCTTAGGTTTTAACCCATTTACGCAGTACTTGTCATACGATTAAAGTAATTCTACATTGTACCAAATAGCTTATGACATGCCCTACAAGACGATGGTATTGCCGCATCGATAGGTGTAGGAACGCCGGAGATATCGACATTTTACATTTTATATAGAGTTAGAATACTGCAAATATGCCCTTTTCTTAGGTTTTAACTCATTTATGCAGTATTTGTCATACGATTAAAGTGATTCTACATCGTACCAAATGGCTAATGAGATGCCCCACACGACGATGGTATTGCCGCATCGATAGCTGTAAGGACGCCGAAGATATCGACATTTTACCTTTTATATAGAGTAAGAATACTGCAAATATGCCCTTTCTTAGGTTTTAACCCATTTATGCAGTACTTGTCATACGATTAAAGTGATTCTACATCGTACCAAATAGCTTATGAGATGCCCTACAACTGCAAAATATGCCCTTTTCTTAGGTTTTAACCCATTTATGCAGTATTTGTCATACGACTAAAGTGATTCTACATCGTACCACATAGCTTATGAGATGCCCTACAAGACGGTGGTATTGCCGCATCAATAGGTGTAAGGACACCGGAGATATCGATATTTTACATTTTACATAGAGATAGAATACTGCAAATATACCCTTTTCTTAGGTTTTAACCCATTTATGCAGTACTTGTCATACGATTAAAGTAATTCTACATCGTACCACATAGCTTATGAGATGCCCTACAAGACGGTGGTATTGCCGCATCAATAGGTGTAACGACACCGGAGATATCGATATTTTACATTTTACATAGAGTTAGAATACTGCAAATATACCCTTTTCTTAGGTTTTAACCCATTTATGCAGTATTTGTCATACGACTAAAGTGATTCTACATCGTACCAAATAGCTTATGAGATGCCCTACAAGACGGTGGTATTGCCGCATCAATAGGTGTAAGGACACCGGAGATATCGACATTTTAACTTTTATATAGAGTTAGAATACTGCAAAATATGCCCTTTCCTTAGGTATTAACCCATTTATAAAGTATTTGTCATAGGGTTAAAGTGATTCTACATCGTACCACATAGCTTATGAGATGCCCTACAAGACGGTGGTATTGCCGCATCAATAGGTGTAAGGACACCGGAGATATCGATATTTTACATTTTACATAGAGTTAGAATACTGCAAATATACCCTTTTCTTAGGTTTTAACCCATTTATGCAGTGCTTGTCATACGATTAAAGTAATTCTACATCGTACCACATAGCTTATGAGATGCCCTACAAGACGATGGTATTGCCGCATCAATAGGTGTAAGGACACCGGAGATATCGATATTTTACATTTTACATAGAGTTAGAATACTGCAAATATGCCCTTTTCTTAGGTTTTAACCCATTTATGCAGTATTTGTCATACGACTAAAGTGATTCTACATCGTACGAAATGGCTAATGAGATGCCCTACAAGACGGTGGTATTGCCGCATCAATAGGTGTAAGGACACCGGAAATATCGACATTTTAACTTTTATATAGAGTTAGAATACTGCAAAATATGCCCTTTTCTTAGGTATTATCCCATTTATAAAGTATTTGTCATAGGGTTAAAGTGATTCTACATCGTACCACAAAGCTTATGAGATGCCCTACAAGACGGTGGTATTACCGCATCAATAGGTGTAAGGACACCGGGAATATGGAGTTAGAATACTGCAAATATACCCTTTTCTTAGGTTTTAACCCATTTATGCAGTGCTTGTCATACGATTAAAGTAATTCTACATCGTACCACATAGCTTATGAGATGCCCTACAAGACGATGGTATTGCCGCATCAATGGGTGTAAAGACACCGGAGATATCGATATTTTACATTTTACATAGAGTTAAAATACTGCAAATATGCCCTTTTCTTAGGTTTTAACCCATTTACGCAGTACTTGTCATACGATTAAAGTAATTCTACATTGTACCAAATAGCTTATGAGATGCCCTACAAGACGATGGTATTGCCGCATCGATAGGTGTAAGAACGCCGGAGATATCGACATTTTACATTTTATATAGAGTTAGAATACTGCAAATATGCCCTTTTCTTAGGTTTTAACTCATTTATGCAGTATTTGTCATACGATTAAAGTGATTCTACATCGTACCAAATGGCTAATGAGATGCCCCACACGACGATGGTATTGCCGCATCGATAGGTGTAAGGACGCCGGAGATATCGACATTTTACCTTTTATATAGAGTAAGAATACTGCAAATATGCCCTTTTCTTAGGTTTTAACCCATTTATGCAGTATTTGTCATACGACTAAAGTGATTCTACATCGTACCACATAGCTTATGAGATGCCCCACAAGACGGTGGTATTGCCGCATCAATAGGTGTAAGGACACCGGAGATATCGATATTTTACATTTTACATAGAGTTAGAATACTGCAAAATATGCCCTTTCCTTAGGTATTAACCCATTTATAAAGTATTTGTCATAGGGTTAAAGTGATTCTACATCGTACCACATAGCTTATGAGATGCCCTACAAGACGGTGGTATTGCCGCATCAATAGGTGTAACGACACCGGAGATATCGATATTTTACATTTTACATAGAGTTAGAATACTGCAAATATACCCTTTTCTTAGGTTTTAACCCATTTATGCAGTGCTTGTCATACGATTAAAGTAATTCTACATCGTACCACATAGCTTATGAGATGCCCTACAAGACGATGGTATTGCCGCATCAATGGGTGTAAAGACACCGGAGATATCGATATTTTACATTTTACATAGAGTTAAAATACTGCAAATATGCCCTTTTCTTAGGTTTTAACCCATTTACGCAGTACTTGTCATACGATTAAAGTAATTCTACATTGTACCAAATAGCTTATGAGATGCCCTACAAGACGATGGTATTGCCGCATCGATAGGTGTAAGAACGCCGGAGATATCGACATTTTACATTTTATATAGAGTTAGAATACTGCAAATATGCCCTTTTCTTAGGTTTTAACTCATTTATGCAGTATTTGTCATACGATTAAAGTGATTCTACATCGTACCAAATGGCTAATGAGATGCCCCACACGACGATGGTATTGCCGCATCGATAGGTGTAAGGACGCCGGAGATATCGACATTTTACCTTTTATATAGAGTAAGAATACTGCAAATATGCCCTTTCTTAGGTTTTAACCCATTTATGCAGTACTTGTCATACGATTAAAGTGATTCTACATCGTACCAAATAGCTTATGAGATGCCCTACAACTGCAAAATATGCCCTTTTCTTAGGTTTTAACCCATTTATGCAGTATTTGTCATACGATTAAAGTGATTCTACATCGTACCAAATGGCTAATGAGATGCCCCACACGACGATGGTATTGCCGCATCGATAGGTGTAAGGACGCCGGAGATATCGACATTTTACCTTTTATATAGAGTAAGAATACTGCAAATATGGCCTTTCTTAGGTTTTAACCCATTTATGCAGTACTTGTCATACGATTAAAGTGATTCTACATCGTACCAAATAGCTTATGAGATGCCCTACAACTGCAAAATATGCCCTTTTCTTAGGTTTTAACCCATTTATGCAGTATTTGTCATACGACTAAAGTGATTCTACATCGTACCACATAGCTTATGAGATGCCCCACAAGACGGTGGTATTGCCGCATCAATAGGTGTAAGAACGCCGGAGATATCGACATTTTACATTTTATATAGAGTTAGAATACTGCAAATATGCCCTTTTCTTAGGTTTTAACCCATTTATGCAGTATTTGTCATACGACTAAAGTGATTCTACATCGTACCACATAGCTTATGAGATGCCCTGCAAGACGATGTTATTGCCGCATCGATAGGTGCAAGAACGCCGGAGATATCGACATTTTACATTTTATATAGTGTTAGAATACTGCAAATATGCCCTTTTCTTAGGTTTTAACCCATTTATACAGTATTTGTCATACGACTAAAGTGATTCTACAGCGTACCAAATAGCTTATGAGATGCCCTACAAGACGATGGTATTGAAGCATCGATAGGTGTAAGAACGCCGGAGATATCGACATTTTACCTTTTATATAGAGTTAGAATACTGCAAAATATGCCCTTTCTTAGGTTTTAACCCATTTATGCAGTACTTGTCATACGATTAAAGTGATTCTACATCGTACCAAATAGCTTATGAGATGCCCTACAACTGCAAAATATGCCCTTTTCTTAGGTTTTAACCCATTTATGCAGTATTTGTCATACGATTAAAGTGATTCTACATCGTACCAAATGGCTAATGAGATGCCCCACACGACGATGGTATTGCCGCATCGATAGGTGTAAGGACGCCGGAGATATCGACATTTTACCTTTTATATAGAGTAAGAATACTGCAAATATGGCCTTTCTTAGGTTTTAACCCATTTATGCAGTACTTGTCATACGATTAAAGTGATTCTACATCGTACCAAATAGCTTATGAGATGCCCTACAACTGCAAAATATGCCCTTTCCTTAAGTTCTAACCCATTTATGCAGTATTTGTCATACGACTAAAGTGATTCTACAGCGTACCAAATAGCTTATGAGATGCCCTACAAGACGATGGTATTGCCGCATCGATAGGTGTAAGAACGCCGGAGATATCGACATTTTACATTTTATATAGAGTTAGAATACTGCAAATATGCCCTTTTCTTAGGTTTTAACCCATTTATGCAGTATTTGTCATACGACTAAAGTGATTCTACATCGTACCACATAGCTTATGAGATGCCCTGCAAGACGATGTTATTGCCGCATCGATAGGTGCAAGAACGCCGGAGATATCGACATTTTACATTTTATATAGTGTTAGAATACTGCAAATATGCCCTTTTCTTAGGTTTTAACCCATTTATACAGTATTTGTCATACGACTAAAGTGATTCTACAGCGTACCAAATAGCTTATGAGATGCCCTACAAGACGATGGAATTGCCGCATCAATAGGTGTAAGGACACCGGAGATATCGACATTTTAACTTTTATATAGAGTTAGAATACTGCAAACTATGCCCTTTTCGTAGGTTTTAACCCATTTATGCAGTATTTGTCATACGATTAAAGTGATTCTACATCGTACCACATAGCTTATGAGATGCCCTGCAAGACGATGGTATTGCCGCATCGATAGGTGTAAGAACGCCGGAGATATCGACATTTTACATTTTATATAGAGTTAGAATACTGCAAATATGCCCTTTTCTTAGGTTTTAACCCATTTATGCAGTATTTGTCATACGACTAAAGTGATTCTACATCGTACCACATAGCCTATGAGATGCCCTGCAAGACGATGATATTGCCGCATCGATAGGTGTAAGAACGCCGGAGATATCGACATTTTACATTTTATATAGAGTTAGAATACTGCAAATATGCCCTTTTCTTAGGTTTTAACCCATTTATGCAGTTTTTGTCATACGATTAAAGTGATTCTTCATCGTACCAAATGGCTAATGAGATGCCCCACACGACGATGGTATTGCCGCATCGATAGGTGTAAGGACGCCGGAGATATCGACATTTTACCTTTTATATAGAGTAAGAATACTGCAAATATGCCCTTTTCTTAGGTTTTAACCCATTTATGCAGTACTTGTCATACGATTAAAGTGATTCTACATCGTACCAAATGGCTAATGAGATGCCCTACAAGACGATGGTATTGAAGCATCGATAGGTGTAAGAACGCCGGAGATATCGACATTTTACCTTTTATATAGAGTTAGAATACTGCAAAATATGCCCTTTTCTTAGGTTTTAACCCATTTATGCAGTATTTGTCATACGACTAACGTGATTCTACAGCGTACCAAATAGCTTATGAGATGCCCTACAAGACGGTGGTATTGCCGCATCAATAGGTGTAAGGACACCGGAGATATCGACATTTTAACTTTTATATAGAGTTAGAATAGTGCAAAATATGCCCTTTCCTTAAGTTCTAACCCATTTATGCAGTATTTGTCATACGACTAAAGTGATTCTACAGCGTACCAAATAGCTTATGAGATGCCCTACAAGACGATGGTATTGCCGCATCGATAGGAGTAAGAACGCCGGAGATATCGACATTTTACATTTTATATAGAGTTAGAATACTGCAAATATGCCCTTTTCTTAGGTTTTAACCCATTTATACAGTATTTGTCATACGACTAAAGTGATTCTACAGCGTACCAAATAGCTTATGAGATGCCCTACAACACGATGGAATTGCCGCATCAATAGGTGTAAGGACACCGGAGATATCGACATTTTAACTTTTATATAGAGTTAGAATACTGCAAACTATGCCCTTTTCTTAGGTTTTAACCCATTTATGCAGTATTTGTCATACGATTAAAGTGATTCTACATCGTACCACATAGCTTATGAGATGCCCTGCAAGACGATGGTATTGCCGCATCAATAGGTGTAAGAACGCCGGAGATATCGACATTTTACATTTTATATAGAGTTAGAATACTGCAAATATGCCCTTTTCTTAGGTTTTAACCCATTTATGCAGTATTTGTCATACGACTAAAGTGATTCTACATCGTACCACATAGCTTATGAGATGCCCTGTAAGACGATGGTATTGCCGCATCGATAGGTGTAAGAACGCCGGAGATATCGACATTTTACATTTTATATAGAGTTAGAATACTGCAAATATGCCCTTTTCTTAGGTTTTAACCCATTTATGCAGTATTTGTCATACGACTAAAGTGATTCTACATCGTACCAAATAGCTTATGAGATGCCCTACAAGACGGTGGTATTGCCGCATCAATAGGTGTAAGGACACCGGAGATATCGACATTTTAACTTTTATATAAAGTTAAAATACTGCAAAATATGCCCTTTTCTTAGGTATTAACCTATTTATAAAGTATTTGTCATAGGGTTAAAGTGATTCTACATCGTACCACAAAGCTTATGAGATGCCCTACAAGACGGTGGTATTGCCGCATCAATAGGTGTAAGGACACCGGAGATATCGATATTTTAACTTTTATATAGAGTTAGAATACTGCAAAATATGCCCTTTCCTTAGGTATTAACCCATTTATAAAGTATTTGTCATAGGGCTTAAGTGATTCTGCATCGTACCACATAGCTTATGATATGCCCTACAAGACGGTGGTATTGCCGCATCAATAGGTGTAAGGACACCGGAGATATCGATATTTTACATTTTACATAGAGTTAGAATACTGCAAATATACCCTTTTCTTAGGTTTTAACCCATTTATGCAGTGCTTGTCATACGATTAAAGTAATTCTACATCGTACCACATAGCTTATGAGATGCCCTACAAGACGATGGTATTGCCGCATCAATGGGTGTAAAGACACCGGAGATATCGATATTTTACATTTTACATAGAGTTAGAATACTGCAAATATGCCCTTTTCTTAGGTTTTAACCCATTTACGCAGTACTTGTCATACGATTAAAGTAATTCTACATTGTACCAAATAGCTTATGACATGCCCTACAAGACGATGGTATTGCCGCATCGATAGGTGTAGGAACGCCGGAGATATCGACATTTTACATTTTATATAGAGTTAGAATACTGCAAATATGCCCTTTTCTTAGGTTTTAACTCATTTATGCAGTATTTGTCATACGATTAAAGTGATTCTACATCGTACCAAATGGCTAATGAGATGCCCCACACGACGATGGTATTGCCGCATCGATAGCTGTAAGGACGCCGAAGATATCGACATTTTACCTTTTATATAGAGTAAGAATACTGCAAATATGCCCTTTCTTAGGTTTTAACCCATTTATGCAGTACTTGTCATACGATTAAAGTGATTCTACATCGTACCAAATAGCTTATGAGATGCCCTACAACTGCAAAATATGCCCTTTTCTTAGGTTTTAACCCATTTATGCAGTATTTGTCATACGACTAAAGTGATTCTACATCGTACCACATAGCTTATGAGATGCCCTACAAGACGGTGGTATTGCCGCATCAATAGGTGTAAGGACACCGGAGATATCGATATTTTACATTTTACATAGAGATAGAATACTGCAAATATACCCTTTTCTTAGGTTTTAACCCATTTATGCAGTACTTGTCATACGATTAAAGTAATTCTACATCGTACCACATAGCTTATGAGATGCCCTACAAGACGGTGGTATTGCCGCATCAATAGGTGTAACGACACCGGAGATATCGATATTTTACATTTTACATAGAGTTAGAATACTGCAAATATACCCTTTTCTTAGGTTTTAACCCATTTATGCAGTATTTGTCATACGACTAAAGTGATTCTACATCGTACCAAATAGCTTATGAGATGCCCTACAAGACGGTGGTATTGCCGCATCAATAGGTGTAAGGACACCGGAGATATCGACATTTTAACTTTTATGTAGAGTTAGAATACTGTAAAATATGCCCTTTCCTTAGGTATTAACCCATTTATAAAGTATTTGTCATAGGGTTAAAGTGATTCTACATCGTACCACATAGCTTATGAGATGCCCTACAAGACGGTGGTATTGCCGCATCAATAGGTGTAAGGACACCGGAGATATCGATATTTTACATTTTACATAGAGTTAGAATACTGCAAATATACCCTTTTCTTAGGTTTTAACCCATTTATGCAGTGCTTGTCATACGATTAAAGTAATTCTACATCGTACCACATAGCTTATGAGATGCCCTACAAGACGATGGTATTGCCGCATCAATAGGTGTAAGGACACCGGAGATATCGATATTTTACATTTTACATAGAGTTAGAATACTGCAAATATGCCCTTTTCTTAGGTTTTAACCCATTTATGCAGTATTTGTCATACGACTAAAGTGATTCTACATCGTACGAAATGGCTAATGAGATGCCCTACAAGACGGTGGTATTGCCGCATCAATAGGTGTAAGGACACCGGAAATATCGACATTTTAACTTTTATATAGAGTTAGAATACTGCAAAATATGCCCTTTTCTTAGGTATTATCCCATTTATAAAGTATTTGTCATAGGGTTAAAGTGATTCTACATCGTACCACAAAGCTTATGAGATGCCCTACAAGACGGTGGTATTACCGCATCAATAGGTGTAAGGACACCGGGAATATGGAGTTAGAATACTGCAAATATACCCTTTTCTTAGGTTTTAACCCATTTATGCAGTGCTTGTCATACGATTAAAGTAATTCTACATCGTACCACATAGCTTATGAGATGCCCTACAAGACGATGGTATTGCCGCATCAATGGGTGTAAAGACACCGGAGATATCGATATTTTACATTTTACATAGAGTTAAAATACTGCAAATATGCCCTTTTCTTAGGTTTTAACCCATTTACGCAGTACTTGTCATACGATTAAAGTAATTCTACATTGTACCAAATAGCTTATGAGATGCCCTACAAGACGATGGTATTGCCGCATCGATAGGTGTAAGAACGCCGGAGATATCGACATTTTACATTTTATATAGAGTTAGAATACTGCAAATATGCCCTTTTCTTAGGTTTTAACTCATTTATGCAGTATTTGTCATACGATTAAAGTGATTCTACATCGTACCAAATGGCTAATGAGACGCCCCACACGACGATGGTATTGCCGCATCGATAGGTGTAAGGACGCCGGAGATATCGACATTTTACCTTTTATATAGAGTAAGAATACTGCAAATATGCCCTTTTCTTAGGTTTTAACCCATTTATGCAGTATTTGTCATACGACTAAAGTGATTCTACATCGTACCACATAGCTTATGAGATGCCCCACAAGACGGTGGTATTGCCGCATCAATAGGTGTAAGGACACCGGAGATATCGATATTTTACATTTTACATAGAGTTAGAATACTGCAAAATATGCCCTTTCCTTAGGTATTAACCCATTTATAAAGTATTTGTCATAGGGTTAAAGTGATTCTACATCGTACCACATAGCTTATGAGATGCCCTACAAGACGGTGGTATTGCCGCATCAATAGGTGTAACGACACCGGAGATATCGATATTTTACATTTTACATAGAGTTAGAATACTGCAAATATACCCTTTTCTTAGGTTTTAACCCATTTATGCAGTGCTTGTCATACGATTAAAGTAATTCTACATCGTACCACATAGCTTATGAGATGCCCTACAAGACGATGGTATTGCCGCATCAATGGGTGTAAAGACACCGGAGATATCGATATTTTACATTTTACATAGAGTTAAAATACTGCAAATATGCCCTTTTCTTAGGTTTTAACCCATTTACGCAGTACTTGTCATACGATTAAAGTAATTCTACATTGTACCAAATAGCTTATGAGATGCCCTACAAGACGATGGTATTGCCGCATCGATAGGTGTAAGAACGCCGGAGATATCGACATTTTACATTTTATATAGAGTTAGAATACTGCAAATATGCCCTTTTCTTAGGTTTTAACTCATTTATGCAGTATTTGTCATACGATTAAAGTGATTCTACATCGTACCAAATGGCTAATGAGATGCCCCACACGACGATGGTATTGCCGCATCGATAGGTGTAAGGACGCCGGAGATATCGACATTTTACCTTTTATATAGAGTAAGAATACTGCAAATATGCCCTTTCTTAGGTTTTAACCCATTTATGCAGTACTTGTCATACGATTAAAGTGATTCTACATCGTACCAAATAGCTTATGAGATGCCCTACAACTGCAAAATATGCCCTTTTCTTAGGTTTTAACCCATTTATGCAGTATTTGTCATACGATTAAAGTGATTCTACATCGTACCAAATGGCTAATGAGATGCCCCACACGACGATGGTATTGCCGCATCGATAGGTGTAAGGACGCCGGAGATATCGACATTTTACCTTTTATATAGAGTAAGAATACTGCAAATATGGCCTTTCTTAGGTTTTAACCCATTTATGCAGTACTTGTCATACGATTAAAGTGATTCTACATCGTACCAAATAGCTTATGAGATGCCCTACAACTGCAAAATATGCCCTTTTCTTAGGTTTTAACCCATTTATGCAGTATTTGTCATACGACTAAAGTGATTCTACATCGTACCACATAGCTTATGAGATGCCCCACAAGACGGTGGTATTGCCGCATCAATAGGTGTAAGGACACCGGAGATATCGATATTTTACATTTTACATAGAGTTAGAATACTGCAAAATATGCCCTTTCCTTAGGTATTAACCCATTTATAAAGTATTTGTCATAGGGTTAAAGTGATTCTACATCGTACCACATAGCTTATGAGATGCCCTACAAGACGGTGGTATTGCCGCATCAATAGGTGTAACGACACCGGAGATATCGATATTTTACATTTTACATAGAGTTAGAATACTGCAAATATACCCTTTTCTTAGGTTTTAACCCATTTATGCAGTGCTTGTCATACGATTAAAGTGATTCTACATCGTACCAAATAGCTTATGAGATGCCCTACAACTGCAAAATATGCCCTTTTCTTAGGTTTTAACCCATTTATGCAGTATTTGTCATACGACTAAAGTGATTCTACATCGTACCACAAAGCTTATGAGATGCCCTACAGGACGGTGGTATTACCGCATCAATAGGTGTAAGGACACCGGGAATATCGAGTTAGAATACTGCAAATATACCCTTTTCTTAGGTTTTAACCCATTTATGCAGTGCTTGTCATACGATTAAAGTAATTCTACATCGTACCACATAGCTTATGAGATGCCCTACAAGACGATGGTATTGCCGCATCAATGGGTGTAAAGACACCGGAGATATCGATATTTTACATTTTACATAGAGTTAGAATACTGCAAATATGCCCTTTTCTTAGGTTTTAACCCATTTACGCAGTACTTGTCATACGATTAATGTAATTCTACATTGTACCAAATAGCTTATGAGATGCCCTACAAGACGATGCTATTGCCGCATCGATAGGTGTAAGAACGCCGGAGATATCGACATTTTACATTTTATGCAGAGTTAGAATACTGCAAATATGCCCTTTCTTAGGTTTTAACCCATTTATGCAGTACTTGTCATACGATTAAAGTGATTCTACATCGTACCAAATAGCTTATGAGATGCCCTACAACTGCAAAATATGCCCTTTTCTTAGGTTTTAACCCATTTATGCAGTATTTGTCATACGACTAAAGTGATTCTACATCGTACCACATAGCTTATGAGATGCCCTACAAGACGGTGGTATTGCCGCATCAATAGGTGTAAGGACACCGGAGATATCGATATTTTACATTTTACATAGAGTTAGAATACTGCAAATATACCCTTTTCTTAGGTTTTAACCCATTTATGCAGTACTTGTCATACGATTAAAGTAATTCTACATCGTACCACATAGCTTATGAGATGCCCTACAAGACGGTGGTATTGCCGCATCAATAGGTGTAAGGACACCGGAGATATCGATATTTTACATTTTACATAGAGTTAGAATACTGCAAATATACCCTTTTCTTAGGTTTTAACCCATTTATGCAGTATTTGTCATACGACTAAGGTGATTCTACATCGTACCAAATAGCTTATGAGATGCCCTACAAGACGGTGGTATTGCCGCATCAATAGGTGTAAGGACACCGGAGATATCGACATTTTAACTTTTATATAGAGTTAGAATACTGCAAAATATGCCCTTTTCTTAGGTATTATCCCATTTATAAAGTATTTGTCATAGGGTTAAAGTGATTCTACATCGTACCACAAAGCTTATGAGATGCCCTACAAGACGGTGGTATTACCGCATCAATAGGTGTAAGGACACCGGGAATATCGAGTTAGAATACTGCAAATATACCCTTTTCTTAGGTTTTAACCCATTTATGCAGTGCTTGTCATACGATTAAAGTAATTCTACATCGTACCACATAGCTTATGAGATGCCCTACAAGACGGTGGTATTGCCGCATCGATAGGTGTAACGACACCGGAGATATCGATATTTTACATTTTACATAGAGTTAGAATACTGCAAATATACCCTTTTCTTAGGTTTTAACCCATTTATGTAGTATTTGTCATACGACTAAAGTGATTCTACATCGTACCAAATAGCTTATGAGATGCCCTACAAGACGGTGGTATTGCCGCATCAATAGGTGTAAGGACACCGGAGATATCGACATTTTAACTTTTATATAGAGTTAGAATACTGCAAAATATGCCCTTTCCTTAGGTATTAACCCATTTATAAAGTATTTGTCATAGGGTTAAAGTGATTCAACATCGTACCACATAGCTTATGAGATGCCCTACAAGACGGTGGTATTACCGCATCAATAGGTGTAAGGACACCGGAGATATCGATATTTTACATTTTACATAGAGTTAGAATACTGCAAATATACCCTTTTCTTAGGTTTTAACCCATTTATGCAGTATTTGTCATACGACTAAAGTGATTCTACATCGTACCAAATGGCTAATGAGATGCCCTACAAGACGGTGGTATTGCCGCATCAATAGGTGTAAGGACACCGGAAATATCGATATTTTACATTTTACATAGAGTTAGAATACTGCAAATATGCCCTTTTCTTAGGTTTTAACCCATTTATGCAGTATTTGTCATACGACTAAAGTGATTCTACATCGTACCAAATGGCTAATGAGATGCCCTACAAGACGGTGGTATTGCCGCATCAATAGGTGTAAGGACACCGGAAATATCGACATTTTAACTTTTATATAGAGTTAGAATACTGCAAAATATGCCCTTTTCTTAGGTTTTAACCCATTTATGCAGTATTTGTCATACGATTAAAGTAATTCTACATCGTACCACATAGCTTATGAGATGCCCTACAAGACGATGGTATTGCCGCATCAATAGGTGTAAGGACACCGGAGATATCGATATTTTACATTTTACATAGAGTTAGAATACTGCAAATATGCCCTTTTCTTAGGTTTTAACCCATTTATGCAGTATTTGTCAAACGACTAAAGTGATTCTACATCGTACCAAATGGCTAATGAGATGCCCTACAAGACGGTGGTATTGCCGCATCAATAGGTGTAAGGACACCGGAAATATCGACATTTTAACTTTTATATAGAGTTAGAATACTGCAAAATATGCCCTTTTCTTAGGTTTTAACTCATTTATGCAGTATTTGTCATACGATTAAAGTGATTCTACATCGTACCAAATGGCTAATGAGATGCCCTACAAGACGGTGGTATTGCCGCATCAATAGGTGTAAGGACACCGGAAATATCGACATTTTAACTTTTATATAGAGTTAGAATACTGCAAAATATGCCCTTTTCTTAGGTTTTAACCCATTTATGCAGTATTTGTCATACGATTAAAGTAATTCTACATCGTACCACATAGCTTATGAGATGCCCTACAAGACGGTGGTATTGCCGCATCAATAGGTGTAAGGACACCGGAAATATCGATATTTTACATTTTACATAGAGTTAGAATACTGCAAATATGCCCTTTTCTTAGGTTTTAACCCATTTATGCAGTATTTGTCATACGACTAAAGTGATTCTACATCGTACCAAATGGCTAATGAGATGCCCTACAAGACGGTGGTATTGCCGCATCAATAGGTGTAAGGACACCGGAGATATCGGTATTTTACATTTTACATAGAGTTAGAATACTGCAAATATACCCTTTTCTTAGGTTTTAACCCATTTATGCAGTACTTGTCATACGATCAAAGTAATTCTACATCGTACCACATAGCTTATGAGATGCCCTACAAGACGGTGGTATTGCCGCATCAATAGGTGTAACGACACCGGAGATGTCGATATTTTACATTTTACATAGAGTTAGAATACTGCAAATATACCCTTTTCTTAGGTTTTAACCCATTTATGCAGTATTTGTGATACGACTAAAGTGATTCTACATCGTACCAAATAGCTTATGAGATGCCCTACAAGACGGTGGTATTGCCGCATCAATAGGTGTAAGGACACCGGAGATATCGACATTTTAACTTTTATATAGAGTTAGAATACTGCAAAATATGCCCTTTTCTTAGGTATTATCCCATTTATAAAGTATTTGTCATAGGGTTAAAGTGATTCTACATCGTACCACAAAGCTTATGAGATGCCCTACAAGACGGTGGTATTACCGCATCAATAGGTGTAAGGACACCGGGAATATCGAGTTAGAATACTGCAAATATACCCTTTTCTTAGGTTTTAACCCATTTATGCAGTGCTTGTCATACGATTAGAGTAATTCTACATCGTACCACATAGCTTATGAGATGCCCTACAAGACGATGGTATTGCCGCATCAATGGGTGTAAAGACACCGGAGATATCGATATTTTACATTTTACATAGAGTTAGAATACTGCAAATATGCCCTTTTCTTAGGTTTTAACCCATTTACCCAGTACTTGTCATACGATTAAAGTAATTCTACATTGTACCAAATAGCTTATGAGATGCCCCACAAGACGATGGTATTGCCGCATCGATAGGTGTAAGAACGCCGGAGATATCGACATTTTACATTTTATATAGAGTTAGAATACTGCAAATATGCCCTTTTCTTAGGTTTTAACTCATTTATGCAGTATTTGTCATACGATTAAAGTGATTCTACATCGTACCAAATGGCTAATGAGATGCCCCACACGACGATGGTATTGCCGCATCGATAGGTGTAAGGACGCCGGAGATATCGACATTTTACCTTTTATATAGAGTAAGAATACTGCAAATATGCCCTTTCTTAGGTTTTAACTATTTAAGAAATACTACGAGCAGTGCAATCATTGTTAAACTACCACATGAACAAATGAAAACTCACGTATTAAGGAAAGCCGCGGAGTATTACAAGAACAATTGTAAGTCAGTTACTCTAAATGATCTTGGGTTCACAAGTACGCGTTTCGTACGTGTTTATGAAAACCTGACAAAACTGAATCATGCTCTTTTTCGGAGAGCGAATGTATTACGACGAAACAAATGCTTGCATTCCGTCTTCACAAGAAGCGGGAGAGTTTTCGTTAAGGAAGCAATTGACAAGCCCCCAATCTGCATTGTTGATATGCTCTCACTGGAATCGTTTTCCTCCAATGGCCAACGCATACGCAGCACATCTGATGCCTACAAAGAACCCACTGATGCAATTCATATGGAAGCTGACTCCAACTGATACTTTTTTGTTAATCTCTTTGTTTTCTTTTATTTACTCCATATGCTCTAAAATGTTTTTACTGTTGGCACTTTATGAATTTTTATTTTTAAATGTAATTTTTTCCTTTTATTATAATTTTTTTAATTTTTATTTTCTTTTTATCTCATCTTTTAATTTATTATTAAGTCTAATTCATATAGGTATTTTTTCTGCCGAGTGTGTGGTGATGTTCTTAAAAATTATTTTATATGATGAATCCATCTGATCCTGATATAGTTAGGACCGTTCTCAATGTGTTGTGTAGCGCCCATAATGGGTTAAATGTATGTCATCTAAACGCAGGCAGTATTCGCTCCAAGTTTACAGTCCTGTATCAAATACTTAGCACTTCTAAATTAGATATCGTTATGATATCAGAATCGTGGCTGAATCTTAATATTTTATCTCAATCTGTGCAGATCCCAAGTTATAAACTGTACAGAAACGATCGTGTCAATAGGAGTGGAGGTGGTGTATGTATGTATATTAAAGAACACATCTTCTCAAAGTGTATTTATATGTCATCCATGTCTGATATCCAGTTCCTGTGTGTTGAGCTGAATGATCTCGTTGAGAAACATTTGCTTGTGGTAGTGTATTGTCCACCCAATAGCTTTAAGGAGGATAACTTAATTGAACTGGAAGAAACTCTAACGAGGTTTAGCCCTAGGTATAATAACATACTAATTGGTGGCGATTTTAATGTGAACTACCTAGTCCACAATAACACTGTCAAACTATTCCGTTACTTCTGTGATAAAACTAGTCTATATGTTATTAACTCTCGTTGGCCTACCTGTTTCCAGTCTAGTAGCAATCCGTCCTTGATTGATATGTTCTTGACAAATTCCCGACGCGCTGTTCTGGGAAGCGATCAGGTTAGACCTACTTCTGACTTCATCCATGATTTCCTATTTTGTTCTGTTAAATATAACCGCACTCCTCCTTGTAATGACAAAATAATAACTTACAGATCTTACCAACATTTTAACCTTACCGACGCTCGAAGAAACTGTGACTCTAATACCTGGGACTCTATTTATTTTACATCTGACATTGATAATAAAATTAGCATATTTAGTAACCTATTAAATGAATTGTATGACGTTTGTATACCAACAGTGACTAAGACAATTAAGCCCAAACCTTGTCCATGGTATAACAATATTATTAGAGAATATATCCGCGAGAGAGAACGATTTTTTAGACTTTTCAAAAGAAATCCCACTGACTACAATAGACGCCAATACAACGTTGCTCGAAATAAAACAGTTGCAATGATACGCTTCTACAAGCGTGCTTACATTGTGCGAAAACTTGACCTTAAACAAAGCTCTAGAGAATTATGGAAAAACTTAAATAAACTTGGTGTAACTGACGGGAAAAATATAGCTGAGTGTCCTTTTAGCCCTAGTACAATGAACACTGTTTTTGCACCTGTCTCTACAATTCCATCAATTCTTCCAGCAAGTTCAGAGGACTCTAGTGTAGGATTTAGTTTTGAATGTGTCCAGTTAATTGATGTTCATGATTCGATTCGTAGTATCAAATCGAACGCTACAGGTCCTGATTGTGTGTCGCCTAAGTTTATAAAGTTAGTTTTGCCCATAATACTTCCGTATATGCTGCATATCTTCAACTTTTGTATGTATAGCTGCCAATTCCCAGAGAAGTGGAAAGAAGCCACCATCGTTCCTGTTTCGAAAATATCCAACCCGTCAGTTCCGTCGGATTTCAGGCCAATCAGTTTACTCTGTTTTCCAGCTAAGGTGCTTGAAAAGATTATGGCTACCCAAATACAAAAGTACTTAGAAGCAGGTAACTATCTATCCAAGTGGCAATCAGGTTTTCGCCATTTACATAGTTGTGAATCTGCGGTTATCAAAGTTACTTCTGATTTGCGTACAGCACTAGACGCAAACAAACTCGGAATCATGGTTCTTCTCGACTATTCCAAAGCCTTTGATTGTATTAACCACTCAATCCTTTTGTCTAAACTGAAAAACTTATTTGGTTTTAATAATACGTCTCTCAGACTCCTTGCGCAATATCTAAGTAACCGCGTTCAAATAGTCAAAACGGAATTGGGAACTTCAAGTCCTACTTCGGTTAACTCTGGTGTACCGCAGGGATCTGTCTTGGGCCCGTTACTTTTCTCTATGTTCATAAATGATCTTCCAAACTCAATCAAAAACTGTCAAATGCATATGTACGCGGATGATGTCCTTATTTATCTATGTCAGTCTGTTGGTTTAATAGAAGATTGTGTAGCCCGTATAAACGAGGATCTCTTAAATGTCCAACAGTGGTCTAATAATAACAAGCTTAAACTGAATCTTTTAAAGACTATGGGAATGATATGTTCACGACAGAGAATTGACCATTCTGATTATCCTGCTCTTGTCCTGAACGGAAACATTATTAGCTATGTCGATAAAGTTAGGTATCTAGGATATCAAATTAATAGCACTTTAACCTGTTGCGATGCTGTTTCGGATACAATAAGAAGAATATACCATGGCCTATCCAGGTTAAGGTCGTCATCGCATTCACTGCCTACAACAATCAAATACCGTTTGGTTAAAAGCTTGTTACTTCCTTTTTTCACGTTTAATTGTTCTGTGTATCCTTGTCTTGATTATGATTGCAACCGCAAAATAAATGTAGCTTTTAATGATTGTATTCGGTTCATTCATAATGTTCCAAGGTATAGTAGTGTGTCCCACCTAAATGGGTCGTTGTTCGGTTTAAAACTTGACACGTATTACAAGTTTAGAAATATTATAAAGCTTTTTAACATCATCCACGGTAAATGTCCTAGTTACTTACGTGAAATGATCCTTTTTGCTCAGTCTCGGAGAGGGTTAAAATTAATAATTCCGCGTTTTGCACACATAATTGGAGAACGGTCTTACTTTGTTCAATCTGTTCGTCTGTGGAATAATCTTCCTCAGGAACTGCAGAACATCACATCACCAGCCACATTTCGCAGAAAACTATTTTCAATTCTGTCGAATCAAAGCTCATAAGTAATACCTGTAATATACCCGTAAGTTAAAATTTAGCTTAAACTTCTCTTTGTTTTTTCCCCTTTTTCTTGATTTGATGTAAAATTTATTTGTAATATCAACTTTAGATACTTAATTATAAGATAAAACATCTTGTAGTATCAAGTTAAATTATAACATCAATGAATAAATGAAATGAAATGAAATGAAATGAAACCCATTTATGCAGTACTTGTCATACGATTAAAGTGATTCTACATCGTACCAAATAGCTTATGAGATGCCCTACAACTGCAAAATATGCCCTTTTCTTAGGTTTTAACCCATTTATACAGTATTTATCATACGACTAAAGTGATTCTACATCGTACCACATAGCTTATGAGATACCCTACAAGACGGTGGTATTGCCGCATCAATAGGTGTAAGGACACCGGAGATATCGATATTTTACATTTTACATAGAGTTAGAATACTGCAAATATACCCTTTTCTTAGGTTTTAACCCATTTATGCAGTACTTGTCATACGATTAAAGTAATTCTACATCGTACCACATAGCTTATGAGATGCCCTACAAGACGGTGGTATTGCCGCATCAATAGGTGTAACGACACCGGAGATATCGATATTTTACATTTTACATAGAGTTAGAATACTGCAAATATACCCTTTTCTTAGGTTTTAACCCATTTATGCAGTGCTTGTCATACGATTAAAGTAATTCTACATCGTACCACATAGCTTATGAGATGCCCTACAAGACGATGGTATTGCCGCATCAATAGGTGTAAGGACACCGGAGATATCGATATTTTACATTTTACATAGAGTTAGAATACTGCAAATATGCCCTTTTCTTAGGTTTTAACCCATTTATGCAGTATTTGTCATACGACTAAAGTGATTCTACATCGTACCAAATGGCTAATGAGATGCCCTACAAGACGGTGGTATTGCCGCATCAATAGGTGTAAGGACACCGGAAATATCGACATTTTAACTTTTATATAGAGTTAGAATACTGCAAAATATGCCCTTTTCTTAGGTATTATCCCATTTATAAAGTATTTGTCATAGGGTTAAAGTGATTCTACATCGTACCACAAAGCTTATGAGATGCCCTACAGGACGGTGGTATTACCGCATCAATAGGTGTAAGGACACCGGGAATATCGAGTTAGAATACTGCAAATATACCCTTTTCTTAGGTTTTAACCCATTTATGCAGTGCTTGTCATACGATTAAAGTAATTCTACATCGTACCACATAGCTTATGAGATGCCCTACAAGACGATGGTATTGCCGCATCAATGGGTGTAAAGACACCGGAGATATCGATATTTTACATTTTACATAGAGTTAGAATACTGCAAATATGCCCTTTTCTTAGGTTTTAACCCATTTACGCAGTACTTGTCATACGAATAAAGTAATTCTACATTGTACCAAATAGCTTATGAGATGCCCTACAAGACGATGGTATTGCCGCATCGATAGGTGTAAGAACGCCGGAGATATCGACATTTTACATTTTATGTAGAGTTAGAATACTGCAAATATGCCCTTTCTTAGGTTTTAACCCATTTATGCAGTACTTGTCATACGATTAAAGTGATTCTACATCGTACCAAATAGCTTATGAGATGCCCTACAACTGCAAAATATGCCCTTTTCTTAGGTTTTAACCCATTTATGCAGTATTTGTCATACGACTAAAGTGATTCTACATCGTACCACATAGCTTATGAGATGCCCTACAAGACGGTGGTATTGCCGCATCAATAGGTGTAAGGACACCGGAGATATCGATATTTTACATTTTACATAGAGTTAGAATACTGCAAATATACCCTTTTCTTAGGTTTTAACCCATTTATGCAGTACTTGTCATACGATTAAAGTAATTCTACATCGTACCACATAGCTTATGAGATGCCCTACAAGACGGTGGTATTGCCGCATCAATAGGTGTAACGACACCGGAGATATCGATATTTTACATTTTACATAGAGTTAGAATACTGCAAATATACCCTTTTCTTAGGTTTTAACCCATTTATGCAGTATTTGTCATACGACTAAAGTGATTCTACATCGTACCAAATAGCTTATGAGATGCCCTACTAGACGGTGGTATTGCCGCATCAATAGGTGTAAGGACACCGGAGATATCGACATTTTAACTTTTATATAGAGTTAGAATACTGCAAAATATGCCCTTTTCTTAGGTATTATCCCATTTATAAAGTATTTGTCATAGGGTTAAAGTGATTCTACATCGTACCACAAAGCTTATGAGATGCCCTACAAGACGGTGGTATTACCGCATCAATAGGTGTAAGGACACCGGGAATATCGAGTTAGAATACTGCAAATATACCCTTTTCTTAGGTTTTAACCCATTTATGCAGTGCTTGTCATACGATTAAAGTAATTCTACATCGTACCACATAGCTTATGAGATGCCCTACAAGACGGTGGTATTGCCGCATCAATAGGTGTAACGACACCGGAGATATCGATATTTTACATTTTACATAGAGTTAGAATACTGCAAATATACCCTTTTCTTAGGTTTTAACCCATTTATGCAGTATTCGTCATACGACTAAAGTGATTCTACATCGTACCAAATAGCTTATGAGATGCCCTACAAGACGGTGGTATTGCCGCATCAATAGGTGTAAGGACACCGGAGATATCGACATTTTAACTTTTATATAGAGTTAGAATACTGCAAAATATGCCCTTTCCTTAGGTATTAACCCAGTTATAAAGTATTTGTCATAGGGTTAAAGTGATTCAACATCGTACCACATAGCTTATGAGATGCCCTACAAGACGGTGGTATTACCGCATCAATAGGTGTAAGGACACCGGAGATATCGATATTTTACATTTTACATAGAGTTAGAATACTGCAAATATACCCTTTTCTTAGGTTTTAACCCATTTATGCAGTATTTGTCATACGACTAAAGTGATTCTACATCGTACCAAATGGCTAGTGAGATGCCCTACAAGACGGTGGTATTGCCGCATCAATAGGTGTAAGGACACCGGAAATATCGATATTTTACATTTTACATAGAGTTAGAATACTGCAAATATGCCCTTTTCTTAGGTTTTAACCCATTTATGCAGTATTTGTCATACGACTAAAGTGATTCTACATCGTACCAAATGGCTAATGAGATGCCCTACAAGACGGTGGTATTGCCGCATCAATAGGTGTAAGGACACCGGAAATATCGACATTTTAACTTTTATATAGAGTTAGAATACTGCAAAATATGCCCTTTTCTTAGGTTTTAACCCATTTATGCAGTATTTGTCATACGATTAAAGTAATTCTACATCGTACCACATAGCTTATGAGATGCCCTACAAGACGATGGTATTGCCGCATCAATAGGTGTAAGGACACCGGAGATATCGATATTTTACATTTTACATAGAGTTAGAATACTGCAAATATGCCCTTTTCTTAGGTTTTAACCCATTTATGCAGTATTTGTCATACGACTAAAGTGATTCTACATCGTACCAAATGGCTAATGAGATGCCCTACAAGACGGTGGTATTGCCGCATCAATAGGTGTAAGGACACCGGAAATATCGACATTTTAACTTTTATATAGAGTTAGAATACTGCAAAATATGCCCTTTTCTTAGGTATTATCCCATTTATAAAGTATTTGTCATAGGGTTAAAGTGATTCTACATCGTACCACAAAGCTTATGAGATGCCCTACAAGACGGTGGTATTACCGCATCAATAGGTGTAAGCACACCGGGAATATCGAGTTAGAATACTGCAAATATACCCTTTTCTTAGGTTTTAACTCATTTATGCAGTGCTTGTCATACGATTAGAGTAATTCTACATCGTACCACATAGCTTATGAGATGCCCTACAAGACGATGGTATTGCCGCATCAATGGGTGTAAAGACACCGGAGATATCGATATTTTACATTTTACATAGAGTTAGAATACTGCAAATATGCCCTTTTCTTAGGTTTTAACCCATTTACCCGGTACTTGTCATACGATTAAAGTAATTCTACATTGTACCAAATAGCTTATGAGATGCCCCACAAGACGATGGTATTGCCGCATCGATAGGTGTAAGAACGCCGGAGATATCGACATTTTACATTTTATATAGAGTTAGAATACTGCAAATATGCCCTTTTCTTAGGTTTTAACTCATTTATGCAGTATTTGTCATACGATTAAAGTGATTCTACATCGTACCAAATGGCTAATGAGATGCCCCACACGACGATGGTATTGCCGCATCGATAGGTGTAAGGACGCCGGAGATATCGACATTTTACCTTTTATATAGAGTAAGAATACTGCAAATATGCCCTTTCTTAGGTTTTAACCCATTTATGCAGTACTTGTCATACGATTAAAGTGATTCTACATCGTACCAAATAGCTTATGAGATGCCCTACAACTGCAAAATATGCCCTTTTCTTAGGTTTTAACCCATTTATGCAGTATTTGTCATACGACTAAAGTGATTCTACATCGTACCACATAGCTTATGAGATACCCTACAAGACGGTGGTATTGCCGCATCAATAGGTGTAAGGACACCGGAGATATCGATATTTTACATTTTACATAGAGTTAGAATACTGCAAATATAAACTTTTCTTAGGTTTTAACCCATTTATGCAGTACTTGTCATACGATTAAAGTAATTCTACATCGTACCACATAGCTTATGAGATGCCCTACAAGACGGTGGTATTGCCGCATCAATAGGTGTAACGACACCGGAGATATCGATATTTTACATTTTACATAGAGTTAGAATACTGCAAATATACCCTTTTCTTAGGTTTTAACCCATTTATGCAGTGCTTGTCATACGATTAAAGTAATTCTACATCGTACCACATAGCTTATGAGATGCCCTACAAGACGATGGTATTGCCGCATCAATAGGTGTAAGGACACCGGAGATATCGATATTTTACATTTTACATAGAGTTAGAATACTGCAAATATGCCCTTTTCTTAGGTTTTAACCCATTTATGCAGTATTTGTCATACGACTAAAGTGATTCTACATCGTACCAAATGGCTAATGAGATGCCCTACAAGACGGTGGTATTGCCGCATCAATAGGTGTAAGGACACCGGAAATATCGACATTTTAACTTTTATATAGAGTTAGAATACTGCAAAATATGCCCTTTTCTTAGGTATTATCCCATTTATAAAGTATTTGTCATAGGGTTAAAGTGATTCTACATCGTACCGCAAAGCTTATGAGATGCCCTACAAGACGGTGGTATTACCGCATCAATAGGTGTAAGGACAACGGGAATATCGAGTTAGAATACTGCAAATATACCCTTTTCTTAGGTTTTAACCCATTTATGCAGTGCTTGTCATACGATTAAAGTAATTCTACATCGTACCACATAGCTTATGAGATGCCCTACAAGACGATGGTATTGCCGCATCAATGGGTGTAAAGACACCGGAGATATCGATATTTTACATTTTACATAGAGTTAGAATACTGCAAATATGCCCTTTTCTTAGGTTTTAACCCATTTACGCAGTACTTGTCATACGATTAAAGTAATTCTACATTGTACCAAATAGCTTATGAGATGCCCTACAAGACGATGGTATTGCCGCATCGATAGGTGTAAGAACGCCGGAGATATCGACATTTTACATTTTATATAGAGTTAGAATACTGCAAATATGCCCTTTTCTTAGGTTTTAACTCATTTATGCAGTATTTGTCATACGATTAAAGTGATTCTACATCGTACCAAATGGCTAATGAGATGCCCCACACGACGATGGTATTGCCGCATCGATAGGTGTAAGGACGCCGGAGATATCGACATTTTACCTTTTATATAGAGTTAGAATACTGCAAATATGCCCTTTTCTTAGGTTTTAACTCATTTATGCAGTATTTGTCATACGATTAAAGTGATTCTACATCGTACCAAATGGCTAATGAGATGCCCCACACGACGATGGTATTGCCGCATCGATAGGTGTAAGGACGCCGGAGATATCGACATTTTACCTTTTATATAGAGTAAGAATACTGCAAATATGCCCTTTCTTAGGTTTTAACCCATTTATGCAGTACTTGTCATACGATTAAAGTGATTCTACATCGTACCAAATAGCTTATGAGATGCCCTACAACTGCAAAATATGCCCTTTTCTTAGGTTTTAACCCATTTATGCAGTACTTGTCATACGATTAAAGTAATTCTACATCGTACCACATAGCTTATGAGATGCCCTACAAGACGGTGGTATTGCCGCATCACTAGGTGTAACGACACCGGAGATATCGATATTTTACATTTTACATAGAGTTAGAATACTGCAAATATACCCTTTTCTTAGGTTTTAACCCATTTATGCAGTACTTGTCATACGATTAAAGTAATTCTACATCGTACCACATAGCTTATGAGATGCCCTACAAGACGGTGGTATTGCCGCATCACTAGGTGTAACGACACCGGAGATATCGATATTTTACATTTTACATAGAGTTAGAATACTGCAAATATACCCTTTTCTTAGGTTTTAACCCATTTATGCAGTATTTGTCATACGACTAAAGTGATTCTACATCGTACCAAATAGCTTATGAGATGCCCTACAAGACGGTGGTATTGCCGCATCAATAGGTGTAAGGACACCGGAGATATCGACATTTTAACTTTTATATAGAGTTAGAATACTGCAAAATATGCCCTTTTCTTAGGTATTATCCCATTTATAAAGTATTTGTCATAGAGTTAAAGTGATTCTACATCGTACCACAAAGCTTATGAGATGCCCTACAAGACGGTGGTATTACCGCATCAATAGGTGTAAGGACACCGGGAATATCGAGTTAGAATACTGCAAATATACCCTTTTCTTAGGTTTTAACCCATTTACGCAGTACTTGTCATACGATTAAAGTAATTCTACATCGTACCACATAGCTTATGAGATGCCCTACAAGACGGTGGTATTGCCGCATCACTAGGCGTAACGACACCGGAGATATCGATATTTTACATTTTACATAGAGTTAGAATACTGCAAATATACCCTTTTCTAAGGTTTTAACCCATTTATGCAGTATTTGTCATACGACTAAAGTGATTCTACATCGTACCAAATAGCTTATGAGATGCCCTACAAGACGATGGTATTGCCGTATCGATAGGTGTAAGAACGCCGGAGATATCGACATTTTACATTTTATATAGAGTTAGAATACTGCAAATATGCCCTTTTCTTAGGTTTTAACTCATTTATGCAGTATTTGTCATACGATTAAAGTGATTCTACATCGTACCAAATGGCTAATGAGATGCCCCACACGACGATGGTATTGCCGCATCGATAGGTGTAAGGACGCCGGAGATATCGACATTTTACCTTTTATATAGAGTAAGAATACTGCAAATATGCCCTTTCTTAGGTTTTAACCCATTTATGCAGTACTTGTCATACGATTAAAGTGATTCTACATCGTACCAAATAGCTTATGAGATGCCCTACAACTGCAAAATATGCCCTTTTCTTAGGTTTTAACCCATTTATGCAGTATTTGTCATACGACTAAAATGATTCTACATCGTACCACATAGCTTATGAGATGCCCTACAAGACGGTGGTATTGCCGCATCAATAGGTGTAAGGACACCGGAGATATCGATATTTTACATTTTACATAGAGTTAGAATACTGCAAATATACCCTTTTCTTAGGTTTTAACACATTTATGCAGTACTTGTCATACGATTAAAGTAATTCTACATCGTACCACATAGCTTATGAGATGCCCTACAAGACGGTGGTATTGCCGCATAAATAGGTGTAACGACACCGGAGATATCGATATTTTACATTTTACATAGAGTTAGAATACTGCAAATATACCCCTTTCTTAGGTTTTAACCCATTTATGCAGTATTTGTCATACGACTAAAGTGATTCTACATCGTACCAAATAGCTTATGAGATGCCCTACAAGACGGTGGTATTGCCGCATCAATAGGTGTAAGGACACCGGAGATATCGACATTTTAACTTTTATATAGAGTTAGAATACTGCAAAATATGCCCTTTCCTTAGGTATTAACCCATTTATAAAGTATTTGTCATAGGGTTAAAGTGATTCTACATCGTACCACATAGCTTATGAGATGCCCTACAAGACGGTGGTATTGCCGCATCAATAGGTGTAAGGACACCGGAGATATCGATATTTTACATTTTACATAGAGTTAGAATACTGCAAATATACCCTTTTCTTAGGTTTTAACCCATTTATGCAGTGCTTGTCATACGATTAAAGTAATTCTACATCGTACCACATAGCTTATGAGATGCCCTACAAGACGATGGTATTGCCGCATCAATGGGTGTAAAGACACCGGAGATATCGATATTTTACATTTTACATAGAGTTAGAATACTGCAAATATGCCCTTTTCTTAGGTTTTAACCCATTTACGCAGTACTTGTCATACGATTAAAGTAATTCTACATTGTACCAAAAAGCTTATGAGATGCCCTACAAGACGATGGTATTGCCGCATCGATAGGTGTAAGAACGCCGGAAATATCGACATTTTACATTTTATATAGAGTTAGAATACTGCAAATATGCCCTTTTCTTAGGTTTTAACTCATTTATGCAGTATTTGTCATACGATTAAAGTGATTCTACATCGTACCAAATGGCTAATGAGAAGCCCCACACGACGATGGTATTGCCGCATCGATAGGTGTAAGGACGCCGGGGATATCGACATTTTACCTTTTATATAGAGTAAGAATAAAGCAAATATGCCCTTTCTTAGGTTTTAACCCATTTATGCAGTATTTGTCATACGACTAAAGTGATTCTACATCGTACCACATAGCTTATGAGATGCCCTACAAGACGGTGGTATTGCCGCATCAATAGGTGTAAGGACACCGGAGATATGGATATTTTACATTTTACATAGAGTTAGAATACTGCAAATATACCCTTTTCTTAGGTTTTAACCCATTTATGCGGTACTTGTCATACGATTAAAGTAATTCTACATCGTACCACATAGCTTATGAGATGCCCTACAAGACGGTGGTATTGCCGCATCAATAGGTGTAACGACACCGGAGATATCGATATTTTACATTTTACATAGAGTTAGAATACTGCAAATATACCCTTTTCTTAGGTTTTAACCCATTTATGCAGTATTTGTCATACGACTTAAGTGATTCTACATCGTACCAAATAGCTTATGAGATGCCCTACAAGACGGTGGTATTGCCGCATCAATAGGTGTAAGGACACCGGAGATATCGACATTTTAACTTTTATATAGAGTTAGAATACCGCAAAATATGCCCTTTCCTTAGGTATTAACCCATTTATAAAGTATTTGTCATAGGGTTAAAGTGATTCTACATCGTACCAAATAGCTTATGAGATGCCCTAAAAGGCGGTGGTATTGCCGCATCAATAGGTGTAAGGACACCGGAGATATCGACATTTTAACTTTTATATAAAGTTAAAATACTGCAAAATATGCCCTTTTCTTAGGTATTAACCTATTTATAAAGTATTTGTCATAGGGTTAAAGTGATTCTACATCGTACCACAAAGCTTATGAGATGCCCTACAAGACGGTGGTATTGCCGCATCAATAGGTGTAAGGACACCGGAGATATCGATATTTTACATTTTACATAGAGTTAGAATACTGCAAATATACCCTTTTCTTAGGTTTTAACCCATTTATGCAGTATTTGTCATACGATTAAAGTGATTCTACATCGTACCACATAGCTTATGAGATGCCCTAAAAGACGATGGTATTGCCGCATCGATAGGTGTAAGGACGCCGGAGATATCGACATTTTACATTTTATTTAGAGTTAGAATACTGCAAATATGCCCTTTTCTTAGGTTTTAACCCATTTATGCAGTACTTGTCATACGATTAAAGTGATTCTACATCGTACCAAATAGCTTATGAGATGCCCTACAAGACGGTGGTATTGCCGCATCAATAGGTGTAAGGACACCGGAGATATCGACATTTTAACTTTTATATAGAGTTAGAATACTGCAAAATATGCCCTATTAGCCTATTTATAAAGTATTTGTCATAGGGTTAAAGTGATTCTACATCGTACCACAAAGGTTATGAGATGCCCTACAAGACGATGGTATTGCCGCATCGATAGGTGTAAGGACGCCGGGGATATCGACATTTTACCTTTTATATAGAGTTAGAATACTGCGAATATACCCTTTTCTTAGGTTTTAACCCATTTATGCAGTATTTGTCATACGACTAAAGTGATTCTACATGGTACCAAATAGCTTATGAGATGCCCTACAAGACGGTGGTATTGCCGCATCAATAGGTGTAAGGACACCGGAGATATCGACATTTTAACTTTTATATAGAATTAGAATACTGCAAAATATGCCCTTTTCTTAGGTTTTAACCCATTTATGCAGTATTTGTCATACGATTAAAGTGATTCTACATCGTACCACATAGCTTATGAGATGCCCTGCAAGACGATGGTATTGCCGCATCGATAGGTGTAAGAACGCCGGAGATATCGACATTTTACATTTTATATAGAGTTAGAATACTGCAAATATGCCCTTTTCTTAGGTTTTAACCCATTTATGCAGTACTTGTCATACGATTAAAGTGATTCTACATCGTACCAAATAGCTTATGAGATGCCCTACAAGACGGTGGTATTGAAGCATCGATAGGTGTAAGAACGCCGGAGATATCGACATTTTACATTTTATATAGTGTTAGAATACTACAAATATGCCCTTTTCTTAGGTTTTAACCCATTTATACAGTATTTGTCATACGACTAAAGTGATTCTACAGCGTACCAAATAGCTTATGAGATGCTCTACAAGACGATGGAATTGCCGCATCAATAGGTGTAAGGACACCGGAGATATCGACATTTTAACTTTTATATAGAGTTAGAATACTGCAAACTATGCCCTTTTCTTAGGTTTTAACCCATTTATGCAGTATTTGTCATAGGATTAAAGTGATTCTACATCGTACCACATAGCTTATGAGATGCCCTGCAAGACGATGGTATTGCCGCATCGATAGGTGTAAGAACGCCGGAGATATCGACATTTTACATTTTATATAGAGTTAGAATACTGCAAATATGCCCTTTTCTTAGGTTTTAACCCATTTATGCAGTACTTGTCATACGATTAAAGTGATTCTACATCGTACCAAATAGCTTATGAGATGCCCTACAAGACGGTGGTATTGCCGCATCAATAGGTGTAAGGACACCGGAGATATCGACATTTTAACTTTTATATAGAGTTAGAATACTGCGAATATACCCTTTTCTTAGGTTTTAACCCATTTATGCAGTATTTGTCATACGACTAAAGTGATTCTACATCGTACCAAATAGCTTATGAGATGCCCTACAAGGCGGTGGTATTGCCGCATCAATAGGTGTAAGAACGCCGGAGATATCGACATTTTACCTTTTATATAGAGTTAGAATACTGCAAATATGCCCTTTTCTTAGATTTTAACCCATTTATGCAGTACTTGTCATACGATTAAAGTAATTCTACATTGTACCAAATAGCTTATGAGATGCCCTACAAGTCGATGGTATTGCCGCATCAATAGGTGTAAGGACACCGGAGATATCGATATTTTACATTTTACATAGAGTTAGAATACTGCAAATATGCCCTTTTCTCAGGTTTTAACCCATTTATGCAGTACTTGTCATACGATTAAAGTAATTCTACATTGTACCAAATAGCTTATGAGATGCCCTACAAGACGATGGTATTGCCGCATCAATGGGTGTAAAGACACCGGAGTTATCGACATTTTAACTTTTATATAGAGTTAGAATACTGCAAAATATGCCCTATTAGCCTATTTATAAAGTATTTGTCATAGGGTTAAAGTGATTCTACATCGTACCACAAAGGTTATGAGATGCCCTACAAGACGATGGTATTGCCGCATCGATAGGTGTAAGGACGCCGGGGATATCGACATTTTACCTTTTATATAGAGTTAGAATACTGCGAATATACCCTTTTCTTAGGTTTTAACCCATTTATGCAGTATTTGTCATACGACTAAAGTGATTCTACATGGTACCAAATAGCTTATGAGATGCCCTACAAGACGGTGGTATTGCCGCATCAATAGGTGTAAGGACACCGGAGATATCGACATTTTAACTTTTATATAGAATTAGAATACTGCAAAATATGCCCTTTTCTTAGGTTTTAACCCATTTATGCAGTATTTGTCATACGACTAAAGTGATTCTACATCGTACCAAATAGCTTATGAGATGCCCTACAAGGCGGTGGTACTGCCGCATCAATAGGTGTAAGGACACCGGAGATATCGACATTTTAACTTTTATATAGAGTTAGAATACTGCAAAATATGCCCTTTCCTTAGGTATTAACCCACTTATAAAGTATTTGTCATAGGGCTAAAGTGATTCTACATGGTACCACATAGCTTATGAGATGCCCTACAAGACGGTGGTATTGCCGCATCAATATGTGTAAGGACACAGGAGATATCGATATTTTACATTTTACATAGAGTTAGAATACTGCAAATATACCCTTTTCTTAGGTTTTAACCCATTTATGCAGTGCTTGTCATACGACTAAAGTAATTCTACATCGTACCACATAGCTTATGAGATGCCCTACAAGACGATGGAATTGCCGCATCAATAGGTGTAAGGACACCGGCGATATCGATATTTTACATTTTACATAGAGTTAGAATACTGCAAATATGCCCTTTTCTTAGGTTTTAACCCATTTATGCAGTACTTGTCATACGATTAAAGTAATTCTACATTGTACCAAATAGCTTATGAGATGCCCTACAAGTCGATGGTATTGCCGCATCAATAGGTGTAAGGACACCGGAGATATCGATATTTTACATTTTACATAGAGTTAGAATACTGCAAATATGCCCTTTTCTTAGGTTTTAACCCATTTATGCAGTACTTGTCATACGATTAAAGTAATTCTACATTGTACCAAATAGCTTATGAGATGCCCTACAAGACGATGGTATTGCCGCATCAATAGGTGTAAGGACGCCGGAGATATCGACATTTTAACTTTTATATAGAATTAGAATACTGCAAATATACCCTTTTCTTAGGTTTTAACCCATTTATGCAGTATTTGTCATACGACTAAAGTGATTCTACAGCGTACCAGAAAGCTTGTGAGATGCCCTACAAGACGGTGGTATTGCCGCATCAATAGGTGTAAGGACGCCGGATATATCGACATTTTACATTTTATATAGAGTTAGAATACTGCAAATATGCCCTTTTCTTAGGTTTTAACCCATTTATGCAGTGTTTGTCATACGATTAAAGTGATTCTACATCGTACCAAATGGCTAATGAGATGCCCTACAAGACGATGGTATTGAAGCATCGATAGGTGTAAGAACGCCGGAGATATCGACATTTTACCTTTTATATAGAGTTAGAATACTGCAAAATATGCCCTTTTCTTAGGTTTTAACCCATTTATGCAGTATTTGTCATACGACTAACGTGATTCTACAGCGTACCAAATAGCTTATAAGATGCCCTACAAGACGGTGGTATTGCCGCATCAATAGGTGTAAGGACACCGGAGATATCGACATTTTAATTTTATATAGAGTTAGAATACTGCAAAATATGCCCTTTCCTTAAGTTTTAACCCATTTATGCAGTATTTGTCATACGACTAAAGTGATTCTACAGCGTACCAAATAGCTTATGAGATGCCCTACAAGACGATGGTATTGCCGCATCGATAGGAGTAAGAACGCCGGAGATATCGACATTTTACATTTTATATAGAGTTAGAATACTGCAAATATGCCCTTTTCTTAGGTTTTAACCCATTTATACAGTATTTGTCATACGACTAAAGTGATTCTACAGCGTACCAAATAGCTTATGAGATGCCCTACAAGACGATGGAATTGCCGCATCAATAGGTGTAAGGACACCGGAGATATCGACATTTTAACTTTTATATAGAGTTAGAATACTGCAAACTATGCCCTTTTCTTAGGTTTTAACCCATTTATGCAGTATTTGTCATACGATTAAAGTGATTCTACATCGTACCACATAGCTTATGAGATGCCCTGCAAGACGATGGTATTGCCGCATCAATAGGTGTAAGAACGCCGGAGATATCGACATTTTACATTTTATATAGAGTTAGAATACTGCAAATATGCCCTTTTCTTAGGTTTTAACCCATTTATGCAGTATTTGTCATACGACTAAAGTGATTCTACATCGTACCACATAGCTTATGAGATGCCCTGCAAGACGATGGTATTGCCGCATCGATAGGTGTAAGAACGCCGGAGATATCGACATTTTACATTTTATATAGAGTTAGAATACTGCAAATATGCCCTTTTCTTAGGTTTTAACCCATTTATGCAGTATTTGTCATACGACTAAAGTGATTCTACATCGTACCAAATAGCTTATGAGATGCCCTACAAGACGGTGGTATTGCCGCATCAATAGGTGTAAGGACACCGGAGATATCGACATTTTAACTTTTATATAAAGTTAAAATACTGCAAAATATGCCCTTTTCTTAGGTATTAACCTATTTATAAAGTATTTGTCATAGGGTTTAAGTGATTCTACATCGTACCACAAAGCTTATGAGATGCCCTACAAGACGGTGGTATTGCCGCATCAATAGGTGTAAGGACACCGGAGATATCGATATTTTAACTTTTATATAGAGTTAGAATACTGTAAAATATGCCCTTTCCTTAGGTATTAACCCATTTATAAAGTATTTGTCATAGGGTTAAAGTGATTCTACATTGTACCACATAGCTTATGAGATGCCCTACAAGACGGTGGTATTGCCGCATCAATAGGTGTAAGGACACCGGAGATATCGATATTTTACATTTTACATAGAGTTAGAATACTGCAAATATACCCTTTTCTTAGGTTTTAACCCATTTATGCAGTGCTTGTCATACGATTAAAGTAATTCTACATCGTACCACATAGCTTATGAGATGCCCTACAAGACGATGGTATTGCCGCATCAATGGGTGTAAAGACACCGGAGATATCGATATTTTACATTTTACATAGAGTTAGAATACTGCAAATATGCCCTTTTCTTAGGTTTTAACCCATTTACGCAGTACTTGTCATACGACTAAAGTAATTCTACATTGTACCAAATAGCTTATGAGATGCCCTACAAGACGATGGTATTGCCGCATCGATAGGTGTAGGAACGCCGGAGATATCGACATTTTACATTTTATATAGAGTTAGAATACTGCAAATATGCCCTTTTCTTAGGTTTTAACTCATTTATGCAGTATTTGTCATACGATTAAAGTGATTCTACATCGTACCAAATGGCTAATGAGATGCCCCACACGACGATGGTATTGCCGCATCGATAGGTGTAAGGACGCCGGAGATATCGACATTTTACCTTTTATATAGAGTAAGAATACTGCAAATATGCCCTTTCTTAGGTTTTAACCCATTTATGCAGTACTTGTCATACGATTAAAGTGATTCTACATCGTACCAAATAGCTTATGAGATGCCCTACAACTGCAAAATATGCCCTTTTCTTAGGTTTTAACCCATTTATGCAGTATTTGTCATACGACTAAAGTGATTCTACATCGTACCACATAGCTTATGAGATGCCCTACAAGACGGTGGTATTGCCGCATCAATAGGTGTAAGGACACCGGAGATATCGACATTTTAACTTTTATATAAAGTTAAAATACTGCAAAATATGCCCTTTTCTTAGGTATTAACCTATTTATAAAGTATTTGTCATAGGGTTAAAGTGATTCTACATCGTACCACAAAGCTTATGAGATGCCCTACAAGTATTGCCGCATCAATAGGTGTAAGGACACCGGAGATATCGATATTTTAACTTTTATATAGAGTTAGAATACTGTAAAATATGCCCTTTCCTTAGGTATTAACCCATTTATAAAGTATTTGTCATAGGGTTAAAGTGATTCTACATCGTACCACATAGCTTATGAGGTGCCCTACAAGACGGTGGTATTGCCGCATCAATAGGTGTAAGGACACCGGAGATATCGATATTTTACATTTTACATAGAGTTAGAATACTGCAAATATACCCTTTTCTTAGGTTTTAACCCATTTATGCAGTGCTTGTCATACGATTAAAGTAATTCTACATCGTACCACATAGCTTATGAGATGCCCTACAAGACGATGGTATTGCCGCATCAATGGGTGTAAAGACACCGGAGATATCGATATTTTACATTTTACATAGAGTTAGAATACTGCAAATATGCCCTTTTCTTAGGTTTTAACCCATTTACGCAGTACTTGTCATACGATTAAAGTAATTCTACATTGTACCAAATAGCTTATGAGATGCCCTACAAGACGATGGTATTGCCGCATCGATAGGTGTAGGAACGCCGGAGATATCGACATTTTACATTTTATATAGAGTTAGAATACTGCAAATATGCCCTTTTCTTAGGTTTTAACTCATTTATGCAGTATTTGTCATACGATTAAAGTGATTCTACATCGTACCAAATGGCTAATGAGATGCCCCACACGACGATGGTATTGCCGCATCGATAGGTGTAAGGACGCCGGAGATATCGACATTTTACCTTTTATATAGAGTAAGAATACTGCAAATATGCCCTTTCTTAGGTTTTAACCCATTTATGCAGTACTTGTCATACGATTAAAGTGATTCTACATCGTACCAAATAGCTTATGAGATGCCCTACAACTGCAAAATATGCCCTTTTCTTAGGTTTTAACCCATTTATGCAGTATTTGTCATACGACTAAAGTGATTCTACATCGTACCACATAGCTTATGAGATGCCCTACAAGACGGTGGTATTGCCGCATCAATAGGTGTAAGGACACCGGAGATATCGATATTTTACATTTTACATAGAGATAGAATACTGCAAATATACCCTTTTCTTAGGTTTTAACCCATTTATGCAGTACTTGTCATACGATTAAAGTAATTCTACATCGTACCACATAGCTTATGAGATGCCCTACAAGACGGTGGTATTGCCGCATCAATAGGTGTAACGACACCGGAGATATCGATATTTTACATTTTACATAGAGTTAGAATACTGCAAATATACCCTTTTCTTAGGTTTTAACCCATTTATGCAGTATTTGTCATACGACTAAAGTGATTCTACATCGTACCAAATAGCTTATGAGATGCCCTACAAGACGGTGGTATTGCCGCATCAATAGGTGTAAGGACACCGGAGATATCGACATTTTAACTTTTATATAGAGTTAGAATACTGTAAAATATGCCCTTTCCTTAGGTATTAACCCATTTATAAAGTATTTGTCATAGGGTTAAAGTGATTCTACATCGTACCACATAGCTTATGAGATGCCCTACAAGACGGTGGTATTGCCGCATCAATAGGTGTAAGGACACCGGAGATATCGATATTTTACATTTTACATAGAGTTAGAATACTGCAAATATACCCTTTTCTTAGGTTTTAACCCATTTATGCAGTGCTTGTCATACGATTAAAGTAATTCTACATCGTACCACATAGCTTATGAGATGCCCTACAAGACGATGGTATTGCCGCATCAATAGGTGTAAGGACACCGGAGATATCGATATTTTACATTTTACATAGAGTTAGAATACTGCAAATATGCCCTTTTCTTAGGTTTTAACCCATTTATGCAGTATTTGTCATACGACTAAAGTGATTCTACATCGTACGAAATGGCTAATGAGATGCCCTACAAGACGGTGGTATTGCCGCATCAATAGGTGTAAGGACACCGGAAATATCGACATTTTAACTTTTATATAGAGTTAGAATACTGCAAAATATGCCCTTTTCTTAGGTATTATCCCATTTATAAAGTATTTGTCATAGGGTTAAAGTGATTCTACATCGTACCACAAAGCTTATGAGATGCCCTACAAGACGGTGGTATTACCGCATCAATAGGTGTAAGGACACCGGGAATATGGAGTTAGAATACTGCAAATATACCCTTTTCTTAGGTTTTAACCCATTTATGCAGTGCTTGTCATACGATTAAAGTAATTCTACATCGTACCACATAGCTTATGAGATGCCCTACAAGACGATGGTATTGCCGCATCAATGGGTGTAAAGACACCGGAGATATCGATATTTTACATTTTACATAGAGTTAGAATACTGCAAATATGCCCTTTTCTTAGGTTTTAACCCATTTACGCAGTACTTGTCATACGATTAAAGTAATTCTACATTGTACCAAATAGCTTATGAGATGCCCTACAAGACGATGGTATTGCCGCATCGATAGGTGTAAGAACGCCGGAGATATCGACATTTCACATTTTATATAGAGTTAGAATACTGCAAATATGCCCTTTTCTTAGGTTTTAACTCATTTATGCAGTATTTGTCATACGATTAAAGTGATTCTACATCGTACCAAATGGCTAATGAGATGCCCCACACGACGATGGTATTGCCGCATCGATAGGTGTAAGGACGCCGGAGATATCGACATTTTACCTTTTATATAGAGTAAGAATACTGCAAATATGCCCTTTCTTAGGTTTTAACCCATTTATGCAGTACTTGTCATACGATTAAAGTGATTCTACATCGTACCAAATAGCTTGTGAGATGCCCTACAACTGCAAAATATGCCCTTTTCTTAGGTTTTAACCCATTTATGCAGTACTTGTCATACGATTAAAGTGATTCTACATCGTACCACATAGCTTATGAGATGCCCTAAAAGACGATGGTATTGCCGCATCGATAGGTGTAAGGACGCCGGAGATATCGACATTTTACATTTTATTTAGAGTTAGAATACTGCAAATATGCCCTTTTCTTAGGTTTTAACCCATTTATGCAGTTTTTGTCATACGATTAAAGTGATTCTACATCGTACCAAATGGCTAATGAGATGCCCCACACGACGATGGTATTGCCGCATCGATAGGTGTAAGGACGCCGGAGATATCGACATTTTACCTTTTATATAGAGTAAGAATACTGCAAATATGCCCTTTTCTTAGGTTTTAACCCATTTATGCAGTACTTGTCATACGATTAAAGTGATTCTACATCGTACCAAATAGCTTATGAGATGCCCTACAAGACGGTGGTATTGCCGCATCAATAGGTGTAAGGACACCGGAGATATCGACATTTTAACTTTTATATAGAGTTAGAATACTGCAAAATATGCCCTATTAGCCTATTTATAAAGTATTTGTCATAGGGTTAAAGTGATTCTACATCGTACCACAAAGCTTATGAGATGCCCTACAAGACGATGGTATTGCCGCATCGATAGGTGTAAGGACGCCGGGGATATCGACATTTTACCTTTTATATAGAGTTAGAATACTGCGAATATACCCTTTTCTTAGGTTTTAACCCATTTATGCAGTATTTGTCATACGACTAAAGTGATTCTACATGGTACCAAATAGCTTATGAGATGCCCTACAAGACGGTGGTATTGCCGCATCAATAGGTGTAAGGACACCGGAGATATCGACATTTTAACTTTTATATAGAATTAGAATACTGCAAAATATGCCCTTTTCTTAGGTTTTAACCCATTTATGCAGTATTTGTCATACGATTAAAGTGATTCTACATCGTACCAAATAGCTTATGAGATGCCCTACAAGACGGTATTATTGCCGCATCAATAGGTGTAAGGACACCGGAGATATCGACATTTTAACTTTTATATAGAGTTAGAATACTGCAAAATATGCCCTTTCCTTAGGTATTAACCCACTTATAAAGTATTTGTCATAGGGCTAAAATGATTCTACATGGTACCACATAGCTTATGAGATGCCCTACAAGACGGTGGTATTGCCGCATCAGTATGTGTAAGGACACAGGAGATATCGATATTTTACATTTTACATAGAGTTAGAATACTGCAAATATACCCTTTTCTTAGGTTTTAACCCATTTATGCAGTGCTTGTCATACGACTAAAGTAATTCTACCACATAGCTTATGAGATGCCCTGCAAGACGATGGAATTGCCGCATCAATAGGTGTAAGGACACCGGCGATATCGATATTTTACATTTTACATAGAGTTAGAATACTGCAAATATGCCCTTTTCTTAGGTTTTAACCCATTTATGTAGTACTTGTCATACGATTAAAGTAATTCTACATTGTACCAAATAGCTTATGAGATGCCCTACAAGTCGATGGTATTGCCGCATCAATAGGTGTAAGGACACCGGAGATATCGATATTTTACATTTTACATAGAGTTAGAATACTGCAAATATGCCCTTTTCTTAGGTTTTAACCCATTTATGCAGTACTTGTCATACGATTAAAGTAATTCTACATTGTACCAAATAGCTTATGAGATGCCCTACAAGACGATGGTATTGCCGCATCAATAGGTGTAAGGAGACCGGATATATCGATATTTTACATTTTATATAGAGTTAGAATACTGCAAATATACCCTTTTCTTAGGTTTTAACCCATTTATGCAGTATTTGTCATACGACTAAAGTGATTCTACAGCGTACCAGAAAGCTTGTGAGATGCCCTACAAGACGGTGGTATTGCCGCATCAATAGGTGTAAGGACGCCGGATATATCGACATTTTACATTTTATATAGAGTTAGAATACTGCAAATATGCCCTTTTCTTAGGTTTTAACCCATTTATGCAGTGTTTGTCATACGATTAAAGTGATTCTACATCGTACCAAATGGCTAATGAGATGCCCTACAAGACGATGGTATTGAAGCATCGATAGGTGTAAGAACGCCGGAGATATCGACATTTTACCTTTTATATAGAGTTAGAATACTGCAAAATATGCCCTTTTCTTAGGTTTTAACCCATTTATGCAGTATTTGTCATATGACTAACGTGATTCTACAGCGTACCAAATAGCTTATGAGATGCCCTACAAGACGGTGGTATTGCCGCATCAATAGGTGTAAGGACACCGGAGATATCGACATTTTAACTTTTATATAGAGTTAGAATACTGCAAAATATGCCCTTTCCTTAAGTTTTAACCCATTTATGCAGTATTTGTCACACGACTAAAGTGATTCTACAGCGTACCAAATAGCTTATGAGATGCCCTACAAGACGATGGAATTGCCGCATCAATAGGTGTAAGGACACCGGAGATATCGACATTTTAACTTTTATATAGAGTTAGAATACTGCAAACTATGCCCTTTTCTTAGGTTTTAACCCATTTATGCAGTACTTGTCATACGATTAAAGTAATTCTACATTGTACCAAATAGCTTATGAGATGCCCTACAAGACGATGGTATTGCCGCATCAATAGGTGTAAGGACACCGGATATATCGATATTTTACATTTTATATAGAGTTAGAATACTGCAAATATACCCTTTTCTTAGGTTTTAACCCATTTATGCAGTATTTGTCATACGACTAAAGTGATTCTACAGCGTACCAGAAAGCTTGTGAGATGCCCTACAAGACGGTGGTATTGCCGCATCAATAGGTGTAAGGACGCCGGATATATCGGCATTTTACATTTTATATAGAGTTAGAATACTGCAAATATGCCCTTTTCTTAGGTTTTAACCCATTTATGCAGTGTTTGTCATACGATTAAAGTGATTCTACATCGTACCAAATGGCTAATGAGATGCCCTACAAGACGATGGTATTGAAGCATCGATAGGTGTAAGAACGCCGGAGATATCGACATTTTACCTTTTATATAGAGTTAGAATACTGCAAAATATGCCCTTTTCTTAGGTTTTAACCCATTTATGCAGTATTTGTCATACGATTAAAGTGATTCTACATCGTACCACATAGCTTATGAGATGCCCTACAAGACGGTGGTATTGCCGCATCAATAGGTGTAAGGACACCGGAGATATCGACATTTTAACTTTTATATAGAGTTAGAATACTGCAAAATATGCCCTTTCCTTAGGTATTAACCCACTTATAAAGTATTTGTCATAGGGCTAAAGTGATTCTACATGGTACCACATAGCTTATGAGATGCCCTACAAGACGGTGGTATTGCCGCATCAATATGTGTAAGGACACAGGAGATATCGATATTTTACATTTTACATAGAGTTAGAATACTGCAAATATACCCTTTTCTTAGGTTTTAACCCATTTATGCAGTGCTTGTCATACGACTAAAGTAATTCTACATTGTACCAAATAGCTTATGAGATGCCCTACAAGTCGATGGTATTGCCGCATCAATAGGTGTAAGGACACCGGAGATATCGATATTTTACATTTTACATAGAGTTAGAATACTGCAAATATGCCCTTTTCTTAGGTTTTAACCCATTTATGCAGTACTTGTCATACGATTAAAGTAATTCTACATTGTACCAAATAGCTTATGAGATGCCCTACAAGACGATGGTATTGCCGCATCAATAGGTGTAAGGACACCGGAGATATCGACATTTTAACTTTTATATAGAATTAGAATACCGCAAATATACCCTTTTCTTAGGTTTTAACCCATTTATGCAGTATTTGTCATACGACTAAAGTGATTCTACAGCGTACCAGAAAGCTTGTGAGATGCCCTACAAGACGGTGGTATTGCCGCATCAATAGGACGCCGGATATATCGACATTTTACATTTTATATAGAGTTAGAATACTGCAAATATGCCCTTTTCTTAGGTTTTAACCCATTTATGCAGTGTTTGTCATACGATTAAAGTGATTCTACATCGTACCAAATGGCTAATGAGATGCCCTACAAGACGATGGTATTGAAGCATCGATAGGTGTAAGAACGCCGGAGATATCGACATTTTACCTTTTATATAGAGTTAGAATACTGCAAAATATGCCCTTTTCTTAGGTTTTAACCCATTTATGCAGTATTTGTCATACGACTAACGTGATTCTACAGCGTACCAAATAGCTTATGAGATGCCCTACAAGACGGTGGTATTGCCGCATCAATAGGTGTAAGGACACCGGAGATATCGACATTTTAACTTTTATATAGAGTTAGAATACTGCAAAATATGCCCTTTCCTTAAGTTTTAACCCATTTATGCAGTATTTGTCATACGACTAAAGTGATTCTACAGCGTACCAAATAGCTTATGAGATGCCCTACAAGACGATGGTATTGCCGCATCGATAGGAGTAAGAACGCCGGAGATATCGACATTTTACATTTTATATAGAGTTAGAATACTGCAAATATGCCCTTTTCTTAGGTTTTAACCCATTTATACAGTATTTGTCATACGACTAAAGTGATTCTACAGCGTACCAAATAGCTTATGAGATGCCCTACAAGACGATGGAATTGCCGCATCAATAGGTGTAAGGACACCGGAGATATCGACATTTTAACTTTTATATAGAGTTAGAATACTGCAAACTATGCCCTTTTCTTAGGTTTTGACCCATTTATGCAGTATTTGTCATACGATTAAAGTGATTCTACATCGTACCACATAGCTTATGAGATGCCCTGCAAGACGATGGTATTGCCGCATCAATAGGTGTAAGAACGCCGGAGATATCGACATTTTACATTTTATATAGAGTTAGAATACTGCAAATATGCCCTTTTCTTAGGTTTTAACCCATTTATGCAGTATTTGTCATACGACTAAAGTGATTCTACATCGTACCACATAGCTTATGAGATGCCCTGCAAGACGATGGTATTGCCGCATCGATAGGTGTAAGAACGCCGGAGATATCGACATTTTACATTTTATATAGAGTTAGAATACTGCAAATATGCCCTTTTCTTAGGTTTTAACCCACTTATGCAGTATTTGTCATACGACTAAAGTGATTCTACATCGTACCAAATAGCTTATGAGATGCCCTACAAGACGGTGGTATTGCCGCATCAATAGGTGTAAGGACACCGGAGATATCGACATTTTAACTTTTATATAAAGTTAAAATACTGCAAAATATGCCCTTTTCTTAGGTATTAACCTATTTATAAAGTATTTGTCATAGGGTTAAAGTGATTCTACATCGTACCACAAAGCTTATGAGATGCCCTACAAGACGGTGGTATTGCCGCATCAATAGGTGTAAGGACACCGGAGATATCGATATTTTAACTTTTATATAGAGTTAGAATACTGCAAAATATGCCCTTTCCTTAGGTATTAACCCATTTATAAAGTATTTGTCATAGGGTTAAAGTGATTCTACATAGCTTATGAGATGCCCTACAAGACGGTGGTATTGCCGCATCAATAGGTGTAAGGACACCGGAGATATCGATATTTTACATTTTACATAGAGTTAGAATACTGCAAATATACCCTTTTCTTAGGTTTTAACCCATTTATGCAGTGCTTGTCATACGATTAAAGTAATTCTACATCGTACCACATAGCTTATGAGATGCCCTACAAGACGATGGTATTGCCGCATCAATGGGTGTAAAGACACCGGAGATATCGATATTTTACATTTTACATAGAGTTAGAATACTGCAAATATGCCCTTTTCTTAGGTTTTAACCCATTTACGCAGTACTTGTCATACGATTAAAGTAATTCTACATTGTACCAAATAGCTTATGAGATGCCCTACAAGACGATGGTATTGCCGCATCGATAGGTGTAGGAACGCCGGAGATATCGACATTTTACATTTTATATAGAGTTAGAATACTGCAAATATGCCCTTTTCTTAGGTTTTAACTCATTTATGCAGTATTTGTCATACGATTAAAGTGATTCTACATCGTACCAAATGGCTAATGAGATGCCCCACACGACGATGGTATTGCCGCATCGATAGGTGTAAGGACGCCGGAGATATCGACATTTTACCTTTTATATAGAGTAAGAATACTGCAAATATGCCCTTTCTTAGGTTTTAACCCATTTATGCAGTACTTGTCATACGATTAAGGTGATTCTACATCGTACCAAATAGCTTATGAGATGCCCTACAACTGCAAAATATGCCCTTTTCTTAGGTTTTAACCCATTTATGCAGTATTTGTCATACGACTAAAGTGATACTACATCGTACCACATAGCTTATGAGATGCCCTACAAGACGGTGGTATTGCCGCATCAATAGGTGTAAGGACACCGGAGATATCGATATTTTACATTTTACATAGAGATAGAATACTGCAAATATACCCTTTTCTTAGGTTTTAACCCATTTATGCAGTACTTGTCATACGATTAAAGTAATTCTACATCGTACCACATAGCTTATGAGATGCCCTACAAGACGGTGGTATTGCCGCATCAATAGGTGTAACGACACCGGAGATATCGATATTTTACATTTTATATAGAGTTAGAATACTGCAAATATACCCTTTTCTTAGGTTTTAACCCATTTATGCAGTATTTGTCATACGACTAAAGTGATTCTACATCGTACCAAATAGCTTATGAGATGCCCTACAAGACGGTGGTATTGCCGCATCAATAGGTGTAAGGACACCGGAGATATCGACATTTTAACTTTTATATAGAGTTAGAATACTGTAAATTATGCCCTTTCCTTAGGTATTAACCCATTTATAAAGTATTTGTCATAGGGTTAAAGTGATTCTACATCGTACCACATAGCTTATGAGATGCCCTACAAGACGGTGGTATTGCCGCATCAATAGGTGTAAGGACACCGGAGATATCGATATTTTACATTTTACATAGAGTTAGAATACTGCAAATATACCCTTTTCTTAGGTTTTAACCCATTTATGCAGTGCTTGTCATACGATTAAAGTAATTCTACATCGTACCACATAGCTTATGAGATGCCCTACAAGACGATGGTATTGCCGCATCAATAGGTGTAAGGACACCGGAGATATCGATATTTTACATTTTACATAGAGTTAGAATACTGCAAATATGCCCTTTTCTTAGGTTTTAACCCATTTATGCAGTATTTGTCATACGACTAAAGTGATTCTACATCGTACGAAATGGCTAATGAGATGCCCTACAAGACGGTGGTATTGCCGCATCAATAGGTGTAAGGACACCGGAAATATCGACATTTTAACTTTTATATAGAGTTAGAATACTGCAAAATATGCCCTTTTCTTAGGTATTATCCCATTTATAAAGTATTTGTCATAGGGTTAAAGTGATTCTACATCGTACCACAAAGCTTATGAGATGCCCTACAAGACGGTGGTATTACCGCATCAATAGGTGTAAGGACACCGGGAATATGGAGTTAGAATACTGCAAATATACCCTTTTCTTAGGTTTTAACCCATTTATGCAGTGCTTGTCATACGATTAAAGTAATTCTACATCGTACCACATAGCTTATGAGATGCCCTACAAGACGATGGTATTGCCGCATCAATGGGTGTAAAGACACCGGAGATATCGATATTTTACATTTTACATAGAGTTAGAATACTGCAAATATGCCCTTTTCTTAGGTTTTAACCCATTTACGCAGTACTTGTCATACGATTAAAGTAATTCTACATTGTACCAAATAGCTTATGAGATGCCCTACAAGACGATGGTATTGCCGCATCGATAGGTGTAAGAACGCCGGAGATATCGACATTTTACATTTTATATAGAGTTAGAATACTGCAAATATGCCCTTTTCTTAGGTTTTAACTCATTTATGCAGTATTTGTCATACGATTAAAGTGATTCTACATCGTACCAAATGGCTAACGAGATGCCCCACACGACGATGGTATTGCCGCATCGATAGGTGTAAGGACGCCGGAGATATCGACATTTTACCTTTTATATAGAGTAAGAATACTGCAAATATGCCCTTTCTTAGGTTTTAACCCATTTATGCAGTACTTGTCATACGATTAAAGTGATTCTACATCGTACCAAATAGCTTATGAGATGCCCTACAACTGCAAAATATGCCCTTTTCTTAGGTTTTAACCCATTTATGCAGTATTTGTCATACGATTAAAGTGATTCTACATCGTACCAAATGGCTAATGAGATGCCCCACACGACGATGGTATTGCCGCATCGATAGGTGTAAGGACGCCGGAGATATCGACATTTTACCTTTTATATAGAGTAAGAATACTGCAAATATGGCCTTTCTTAGGTTTTAACCCATTTATGCAGTACTTGTCATACGATTAAAGTGATTCTACATCGTACCAAATAGCTTATGAGATGCCCTACAACTGCAAAATATGCCCTTTTCTTAGGTTTTAACCCATTTATGCAGTATTTGTCATACGACTAAAGTGATTCTACATCGTACCACATAGCTTATGAGATGCCCCACAAGACGGTGGTATTGCCGCATCAATAGGTGTAAGGACACCGGAGATATCGATATTTTACATTTTACATAGAGTTAGAATACTGCAAAATATGCCCTTTCCTTAGGTATTAACCCATTTATAAAGTATTTGTCATAGGGTTAAAGTGATTCTACATCGTACCACATAGCTTATGAGATGCTCTACAAGACGGTGGTATTGCCGCATCAATAGGTGTAACGACACCGGAGATATCGATATTTTACATTTTACATAGAGTTAGAATACTGCAAATATACCCTTTTCTTAGGTTTTAACCCATTTATGCAGTGCTTGTCATACGATTAAAGTAATTCTACATCGTACCACATAGCTTATGAGATGCCCTACAAGACGATGGTATTGCCGCATCAATAGGTGTAAGGACACCGGAGATATCGATATTTTACATTTTACATAGAGTTAGAATACTGCAAATATGCCCTTTTCTTAGGTTTAAACCCATTTATGCAGTATTTGTCATACGACTAAAGTGATTCTACATCGTACCAAATGGCTAATGAGATGCCCTACAAGACGGTGGTATTGCCGCATCAATAGGTGTAAGGACACCGGAAATATCGACATTTTAACTTTTATATAGAGTTAGAATACTGCAAAATATGCCCTTTTCTTAGGTATTATCCCATTTATAAAGTATTTGTCAGAGGGTTAAAGTGATTCTACATCGTACCACAAAGCTTATGAGATGCCCTACAAGACGGTGGTATTACCGCATCAATAGGTGTAAGGACACCGGGAATATCGAGTTAGAATACTGCAAATATACCCTTTTCTTAGGTTTTAACCCATTTATGCAGTGCTTGTCATACGATTAAAGTAATTCTACATCGTACCACATAGCTTATGAGATGCCCTACAAGACGATGGTATTGCCGCATCAATGGGTGTAAAGACACCGGAGATATCGATATTTTACATTTTACATAGAGTTAGAATACTGCAAATATGCCCTTTTCTTAGGTTTTAACCCATTTACGCAGTACTTGTCATACGATTAAAGTAATTCTACATTGTACCAAATAGCTTATGAGATGCCCTACAAGACGATGGTATTGCCGCATCGATAGGTGTAAGAACGCCGGAGATATCGACATTTTACATTTTATATAGAGTTAGAATACTGCAAATATGCCCTTTTCTTAGGTTTTAACTCATTTATGCAGTATTTGTCATACGATTAAAGTGATTCTACATCGTACCAAATGGCTAATGAGATGCCCCACACGACGATGGTATTGCCGCATCGATAGGTGTAAGGACGCCGGAGATATCGACATTTTACCTTTTATATAGAGTAAGAATACTGCAAATATGCCCTTTCTTAGGTTTTAACCCATTTATGCAGTACTTGTCATACGATTAAAGTGATTCTACATCGTACCAAATAGCTTATGAGATGCCCTACAACTGCAAAATATGCCCTTTTCTTAGGTTTTAACCCATTTATGCAGTATTTGTCATACGACTAAAGTGATTCTACATCGTACCACATAGCTTATGAGATGCCCTACAAGACGGTGGTATTGCCGCATCAATAGGTGTAAGGACACCGGAGATATCGATATTTTACATTTTACATAGAGTTAGAATACTGCAAATATACCCTTTTCTTAGGTTTTAACCCATTTATGCAGTACTTGTCATACGATTAAAGTAATTCTACATCGTACCACATAGCTTATGAGATGCCCTACAAGACGGTGGTATTGCCGCATCAATAGGTGTAACGACACCGGAGATATCGATATTTTACATTTTACATAGAGTTAGAATACTGCAAATATACCCTTTTCTTAGGTTTTAACCCATTTATGCAGTATTTGTCATACGACTAAAGTGATTCTACATCGTACCAAATAGCTTATGAGATGCCCTACAAGACGGTGGTATTGCCGCATCAATAGGTGTAAATACACCGGAGATATCGACATTTTAACTTTTATATAGAGTTAGAATACTGCAAAATATGCCCTTTTCTTAGGTATTATCCCATTTATAAAGTATTTGTCATAGGGTTAAAGTGATTCTACATCGTACCACAAAGCTTATGAGATGCCCTACAAGACGGTGGTATTACCGCATCAATAGGTGTAAGGACACCGGGAATATCGAGTTAGAATACTGCAAATATACCTTTTTCTTAGGTTTTAACCCATTTATGCAGTGCTTGTCATACGATTAAAGTAATTCTACATCGTACCACATAGCTTATGAGATGCCCTACAAGACGGTGGTATTGCCGCATCAATAGGTGTAACGACACCGGAGATATCGATATTTTACATTTTACATAGAGTTAGAATACTGCAAATATACCCTTTTCTTAGGTTTTAACCCATTTATGCAGTATTTGTCATACGACTAAAGTGATTCTACATCGTACCAAATAGCTTATGAGATGCCCTACAAGACGGTGGTATTGCCGCATCAATAGGTGTAAGGACACCGGAGATATCGACATTTTAACTTTTATATAGAGTTAGAATACTGCAAAATATGCCCTTTCCTTAGGTATTAACCCATTTATAAAGTATTTGTCATAGGGTTAAAGTGATTCTACATCGTACCACATAGCTTATGAGATGCCCTACAAGACGGTGGTATTACCGCATCAATAGGTGTAAGGACACCGGAGATATCGATATTTTACATTTTACATAGAGTTAGAATACTGCAAATATACCCTTTTCTTAGGTTTTAACCCATTTATGCAGTATTTGTCATACGACTAAAGTGATTCTACATCGTACCAAATGGCTAATGAGATGCCCTACAAGACGGTGGTATTGCCGCATCAATAGGTGTAAGGACACCGGAAATATCGATATTTTACATTTTACATAGAGTTTGAATACTGCAAAATATGCCCTTTTCTTAGGTTTTAACCCATTTATGCAGTATTTGTCATACGATTAAAGTAATTCTACATCGTACCACATAGCCTATGAGATGCCCTACAAGACGATGGTATTGCCGCATCAATAGGTGTAAGGACACCGGAGATATCGATATTTTACATTTTACATAGAGTTAGAATACTGCAAATATGCCCTTTTCTTAGGTTTTAACCCATTTATGCAGTATTTGTCATACGACTAAAGTGATTCTACATCGTACCAAATGGCTAATGAGATGCCCTACAAGACGGTGGTATTGCCGCATCAATAGGTGTAAGGACACCGGAAATATCGACATGTTAACTTTTATATAGAGTTAGAATACTGCAAAATATGCCCTTTTCTTAGGTATTATCCCATTTATAAAGTATTTGTCATAGGGTTAAAGTGATTCTACATCGTACCACAAAGCTTATGAGATGCCCTACAAGACGGTGGTATTACCGCATCAATAGGTGTAAGGACACCGGGAATATCGAGTTAGAATACTGCAAATATACCCTTTTCTTAGGTTTTAACCCATTTATGCAGTGCTTGTCATACGATTAGAGTAATTCTACATCGTACCACATAGCTTATGAGATGCCCTACAAGACGATGGTATTGCCGCATCAATGGGTGTAAAGACACCGGAGATATCGATATTTTACATTTTATATAGAGTTAGAATACTGCAAATATGCCCTTTTCTTAGGTTTTAACCCACTTATGCAGTATTTGTCATACGACTAAAGTGATTCTACATTGTACCAAATAGCTTATGAGATGCCCTACAAGACGGTGGTATTGCCGCATCAATAGGTGTAAGGACACCGGAGATATCGATATTTTAACTTTTATATAGAGTTAGAATACTGTAAAATATGCCCTTTCCTTAGGTATTAACCCATTTATAAAGTATTTGTCATAGGGTTAAAGTGATTCTACATCGTACCACATAGCTTATGAGATGCCCTACAAGACGGTGGTATTGCCGCATCAATAGGTGTAAGGACACCGGAGATATCGATATTTTACATTTTACATAGAGTTAGAATACTGCAAATATACCCTTTTCTTAGGTTTTAACCCATTTATGCAGTGCTTGTCATACGATTAAAGTAATTCTACATCGTACCACATAGCTTATGAGATGCCCTACAAGACGATGGTATTGCCGCATCAATGGGTGTAAAGACACCGGAGATATCGATATTTTACATTTTACATAGAGTTAGAATACTGCAAATATGCCCTTTTCTTAGGTTTTAACCCATTTACGCAGTACTTGTCATACGATTAAAGTAATTCTACATTGTACCAAATAGCTTATGAGATGCCCTACAAGACGATGGTATTGCCGCATCGATAGGTGTAGGAACGCCGGAGATATCGACATTTTACATTTTATATAGAGTTAGAATACTGCAAATATGCCCTTTTCTTAGGTTTTAACTCATTTATGCAGTATTTGTCATACGATTAAAGTGATTCTACATCGTACCAAATGGCTAATGAGATGCCCCACACGACGATGGTATTGCCGCATCGATAGGTGTAAGGACGCCGGAGATATCGACATTTTACCTTTTATATAGAGTAAGAATACTGCAAATATGCCCTTTCTTAGGTTTTAACCCATTTATGCAGTACTTGTCATACGATTAAAGTGATTCTACATCGTACCAAATAGCTTATGAGATGCCCTACAACTGCAAAATATGCCCTTTTCTTAGGTTTTAACCCATTTATGCAGTATTTGTCATACGACTAAAGTGATTCTACATCGTACCACATAGCTTATGAGATGCCCTACAAGACGGTGGTATTGCCGCATCAATAGGTGTAAGGACACCGGAGATATCGATATTTTACATTTTACATAGAGATAGAATACTGCAAATATACCCTTTTCTTAGGTTTTAACCCATTTATGCAGTACTTGTCATACGATTAAAGTAATTCTACATCGTACCACATAGCTTATGAGATGCCCTACAAGACGGTGGTATTGCCGCATCAATAGGTGTAACGACACCGGAGATATCGATATTTTACATTTTACATAGAGTTAGAATACTGCAAATATACCCTTTTCTTAGGTTTTAACCCATTTATGCAGTATTTGTCATACGACTAAAGTGATTCTACATCGTACCAAATAGCTTATGAGATGCCCTACAAGACGGTGGTATTGCCGCATCAATAGGTGTAAGGACACCGGAGATATCGACATTTTAACTTTTATATAGAGTTAGAATACTGCAAAATATGCCCTTTCCTTAGGTATTAACCCATTTATAAAGTATTTGTCATAGGGTTAAAGTGATTCTACATCGTACCACATAGCTTATGAGATGCCCTACAAGACGGTGGTATTACCGCATCAATAGGTGTAAGGACACCGGAGATATCGATATTTTACATTTTACATAGAGTTAGAATACTGCAAATATACCCTTTTCTTAGGTTTTAACCCATTTATGCAGTATTTGTCATACGACTAAAGTGATTCTACATCGTACCAAATGGCTAATGAGATGCCCTACAAGACGGTGGTATTGCCGCATCAATAGGTGTAAGGACACCGGAAATATCGATATTTTACATTTTACATAGAGTTTGAATACTGCAAAATATGCCCTTTTCTTAGGTTTTAACCCATTTATGCAGTATTTGTCATACGATTAAAGTAATTCTACATCGTACCACATAGCCTATGAGATGCCCTACAAGACGATGGTATTGCCGCATCAATAGGTGTAAGGACACCGGAGATATCGATATTTTACATTTTACATAGAGTTAGAATACTGCAAATATGCCCTTTTCTTAGGTTTTAACCCATTTATGCAGTATTTGTCATACGACTAAAGTGATTCTACATCGTACCAAATGGCTAATGAGATGCCCTACAAGACGGTGGTATTGCCGCATCAATAGGTGTAAGGACACCGGAAATATCGACATTTTAACTTTTATATAGAGTTAGAATACTGCAAAATATGCCCTTTTCTTAGGTATTATCCCATTTATAAAGTATTTGTCATAGGGTTAAAGTGATTCTACATCGTACCACAAAGCTTATGAGATGCCCTACAAGACGGTGGTATTACCGCATCAATAGGTGTAAGGACACCGGGAATATCGAGTTAGAATACTGCAAATATACCCTTTTCTTAGGTTTTAACCCATTTATGCAGTGCTTGTCATACGATTAGAGTAATTCTACATCGTACCACATAGCTTATGAGATGCCCTACAAGACGATGGTATTGCCGCATCAATGGGTGTAAAGACACCGGAGATATCGATATTTTACATTTTATATAGAGTTAGAATACTGCAAATATGCCCTTTTCTTAGGTTTTAACCCACTTATGCAGTATTTGTCATACGACTAAAGTGATTCTACATTGTACCAAATAGCTTATGAGATGCCCTACAAGACGGTGGTATTGCCGCATCAATAGGTGTAAGGACACCGGAGATATCGATATTTTAACTTTTATATAGAGTTAGAATACTGTAAAATATGCCCTTTCCTTAGGTATTAACCCATTTATAAAGTATTTGTCATAGGGTTAAAGTGATTCTACATCGTACCACATAGCTTATGAGATGCCCTACAAGACGGTGGTATTGCCGCATCAATAGGTGTAAGGACACCGGAGATATCGATATTTTACATTTTACATAGAGTTAGAATACTGCAAATATACCCTTTTCTTAGGTTTTAACCCATTTATGCAGTGCTTGTCATACGATTAAAGTAATTCTACATCGTACCACATAGCTTATGAGATGCCCTACAAGACGATGGTATTGCCGCATCAATGGGTGTAAAGACACCGGAGATATCGATATTTTACATTTTACATAGAGTTAGAATACTGCAAATATGCCCTTTTCTTAGGTTTTAACCCATTTACGCAGTACTTGTCATACGATTAAAGTAATTCTACATTGTACCAAATAGCTTATGAGATGCCCTACAAGACGATGGTATTGCCGCATCGATAGGTGTAGGAACGCCGGAGATATCGACATTTTACATTTTATATAGAGTTAGAATACTGCAAATATGCCCTTTTCTTAGGTTTTAACTCATTTATGCAGTATTTGTCATACGATTAAAGTGATTCTACATCGTACCAAATGGCTAATGAGATGCCCCACACGACGATGGTATTGCCGCATCGATAGGTGTAAGGACGCCGGAGATATCGACATTTTACCTTTTATATAGAGTAAGAATACTGCAAATATGCCCTTTCTTAGGTTTTAACCCATTTATGCAGTACTTGTCATACGATTAAAGTGATTCTACATCGTACCAAACAGCTTATGAGATGCCCTACAACTGCAAAATATGCCCTTTTCTTAGGTTTTAACCCATTTATGCAGTATTTGTCATACGACTAAAGTGATTCTACATCGTACCACATAGCTTATGAGATGCCCTACAAGACGGTGGTATTGCCGCATCAATAGGTGTAAGGACACCGGAGATATCGATATTTTACATTTTACATAGAGATAGAATACTGCAAATATACCCTTTTCTTAGGTTTTAACCCATTTATGCAGTACTTGTCATACGATTAAAGTAATTCTACATCGTACCACATAGCTTATGAGATGCCCTACAAGACGGTGGTATTGCCGCATCAATAGGTGTAACGACACCGGAGATATCGATATTTTACATTTTACATAGAGTTAGAATACTGCAAATATACCCTTTTCTTAGGTTTTAACCCATTTATGCAGTATTTGTCATACGACTAAAGTGATTCTACATCGTACCAAATAGCTTATGAGATGCCCTACAAGACGGTGGTATTGCCGCATCAATAGGTGTAAGGACACCGGAGATATCGACATTTTAACTTTTATATAGAGTTAGAATACTGTAAAATATGCCCTTTCCTTAGGTATTAACCCATTTATAAAGTATTTGTCATAGGGTTAAAGTGATTCTACATCGTACCACATAGCTTATGAGATGCCCTACAAGACGGTGGTATTGCCGCATCAATAGGTGTAAGGACACCGGAGATATCGATATTTTACATTTTACATAGAGTTAGAATACTGCAAATATACCCTTTTCTTAGGTTTTAACCCATTTATGCAGTGCTTGTCATACGATTAAAGTAATTCTACATCGTACCACATAGCTTATGAGATGCCCTACAAGACGATGGTATTGCCGCATCAATAGGTGTAAGGACACCGGAGATATCGATATTTTACATTTTACATAGAGTTAGAATACTGCAAATATGCCCTTTTCTTAGGTTTTAACCCATTTATGCAGTATTTGTCATACGACTAAAGTGATTCTACATCGTACGAAATGGCTAATGAGATGCCCTACAAGACGGTGGTATTGCCGCATCAATAGGTGTAAGGACACCGGAAATATCGACATTTTAACTTTTATATAGAGTTAGAATACTGCAAAATATGCCCTTTTCTTAGGTATTATCCCATTTATAAAGTATTTGTCATAGGGTTAAAGTGATTCTACATCGTACCACAAAGCTTATGAGATGCCCTACAAGACGGTGGTATTACCGCATCAATAGGTGTAAGGACACCGGGAATATGGAGTTAGAATACTGCAAATATACCCTTTTCTTAGGTTTTAACCCATTTATGCAGTGCTTGTCATACGATTAAAGTAATTCTACATCGTACCACATAGCTTATGAGATGCCCTACAAGACGATGGTATTGCCGCATCAATGGGTGTAAAGACACCGGAGATATCGATATTTTACATTTTACATAGAGTTAGAATACTGCAAATATGCCCTTTTCTTAGGTTTTAACCCATTTACGCAGTACTTGTCATACGATTAAAGTAATTCTACATTGTACCAAATAGCTTATGAGATGCCCTACAAGACGATGGTATTGCCGCATCGATAGGTGTAAGAACGCCGGAGATATCGACATTTCACATTTTATATAGAGTTAGAATACTGCAAATATGCCCTTTTCTTAGGTTTTAACTCATTTATGCAGTATTTGTCATACGATTAAAGTGATTCTACATCGTACCAAATGGCTAATGAGATGCCCCACACGACGATGGTATTGCCGCATCGATAGGTGTAAGGACGCCGGAGATATCGACATTTTACCTTTTATATAGAGTAAGAATACTGCAAATATGCCCTTTCTTAGGTTTTAACCCATTTATGCAGTACTTGTCATACGATTAAAGTGATTCTACATCGTACCAAATAGCTTATGAGATGCCCTACAACTGCAAAATATGCCCTTTTCTTAGGTTTTAACCCATTTATGCAGTATTTGTCATACGACTAAAGTGATTCTACATCGTACCACATAGCTTATGAGATGCCCTACAAGACGGTGGTATTGCCGCATCAATAGGTGTAAGGACACCGGAGATATCGATATTTTACATTTTACATAGAGTTAGAATACTGCAAATATACCCTTTTCTTAGGTTTTAACCCATTTACGCAGTACTTGTCATACGATTAAAGTAATTCTACATTGTACCAAATAGCTTATGAGATGCCCTACAAGACGATGGTATTGCCGCATCGATAGGTGTAGGAACGCCGGAGATATCGACATTTTACATTTTATATAGAGTTAGAATACTGCAAATATGCCCTTTCTTAGGTTTTAACCCATTTATGCAGTACTTGTCATACGATTAAAGTGATTCTACATCGTACCAAATAGCTTATGAGATGCCCTACAACTGCAAAATATGCCCTTTTCTTAGGTTTTAACCCATTTATGCAGTATTTGTCATACGACTAAAGTGATTCTACATCGTACCACATAGCTTATGAGATGCCCTACAAGACGGTGGTATTGCCGCATCAATAGGTGTAAGGACACCGGAGATATCGATATTTTACATTTTACATAGAGTTAGAATACTGCAAATATACCCTTTTCTTAGGTTTTAACCCATTTACGCAGTACTTGTCATACGATTAAAGTAATTCTACATCGTACCAAATAGCTTATGAGATGCCCTACAAGACGGTGGTATTGCCGCATCAATAGGTGTAAATACACCGGAGATATCGACATTTTAACTTTTATATAGAGTTAGAATACTGCAAAATATGCCCTTTTCTTAGGTATTATCCCATTTATAAAGTATTTGTCATAGGGTTAAAGTGATTCTACATCGTACCACAAAGCTTATGAGATGCCCTACAAGACGGTGGTATTACCGCATCAATAGGTGTAAGGACACCGGGAATATCGAGTTAGAATACTGCAAATATACCTTTTTCTTAGGTTTTAACCCATTTATGCAGTGCTTGTCATACGATTAAAGTAATTCTACATCGTACCACATAGCTTATGAGATGCCCTACAAGACGGTGGTATTGCCGCATCAATAGGTGTAACGACACCGGAGATATCGATATTTTACATTTTACATAGAGTTAGAATACTGCAAATATACCCTTTTCTTAGGTTTTAACCCATTTATGCAGTATTTGTCATACGACTAAAGTGATTCTACATCGTACCAAATAGCTTATGAGATGCCCTACAAGACGGTGGTATTGCCGCATCAATAGGTGTAAGGACACCGGAGATATCGACATTTTAACTTTTATATAGAGTTAGAATACTGCAAAATATGCCCTTTCCTTAGGTATTAACCCATTTATAAAGTATTTGTCATAGGGTTAAAGTGATTCTACATCGTACCACATAGCTTATGAGATGCCCTACAAGACGGTGGTATTACCGCATCAATAGGTGTAAGGACACCGGAGATATCGATATTTTACATTTTACATAGAGTTAGAATACTGCAAATATACCCTTTTCTTAGGTTTTAACCCATTTATGCAGTATTTGTCATACGACTAAAGTGATTCTACATCGTACCGAATGGCTAATGAGATGCCCTACAAGACGGTGGTATTGCCGCATCAATAGGTGTAAGGACACCGGAAATATCGATATTTTACATTTTACATAGAGTTTGAATACTGCAAAATATGCCCTTTTCTTAGGTTTTAACCCATTTATGCAGTATTTGTCATACGATTAAAGTAATTCTACATCGTACCACATAGCCTATGAGATGCCCTACAAGACGATGGTATTGCCGCATCAATAGGTGTAAGGACACCGGAGATATCGATATTTTACATTTTACATAGAGTTAGAATACTGCAAATATGCCCTTTTCTTAGGTTTTAACCCATTTATGCAGTATTTGTCATACGACTAAAGTGATTCTACATCGTACCAAATGGCTAATGAGATGCCCTACAAGACGGTGGTATTGCCGCATCAATAGGTGTAAGGACACCGGAAATATCGACATGTTAACTTTTATATAGAGTTAGAATACTGCAAAATATGCCCTTTTCTTAGGTATTATCCCATTTATAAAGTATTTGTCATAGGGTTAAAGTGATTCTACATCGTACCACAAAGCTTATGAGATGCCCTACAAGACGGTGGTATTACCGCATCAATAGGTGTAAGGACACCGGGAATATCGAGTTAGAATACTGCAAATATACCCTTTTCTTAGGTTTTAACCCATTTATGCAGTGCTTGTCATACGATTAGAGTAATTCTACATCGTACCACATAGCTTATGAGATGCCCTACAAGACGATGGTATTGCCGCATCAATGGGTGTAAAGACACCGGAGATATCGATATTTTACATTTTATATAGAGTTAGAATACTGCAAATATGCCCTTTTCTTAGGTTTTAACCCACTTATGCAGTATTTGTCATACGACTAAAGTGATTCTACATTGTACCAAATAGCTTATGAGATGCCCTACAAGACGGTGGTATTGCCGCATCAATAGGTGTAAGGACACCGGAGATATCGATATTTTAACTTTTATATAGAGTTAGAATACTGTAAAATATGCCCTTTCCTTAGGTATTAACCCATTTATAAAGTATTTGTCATAGGGTTAAAGTGATTCTACATCGTACCACATAGCTTATGAGATGCCCTACAAGACGGTGGTATTGCCGCATCAATAGGTGTAAGGACACCGGAGATATCGATATTTTACATTTTACATAGAGTTAGAATACTGCAAATATACCCTTTTCTTAGGTTTTAACCCATTTATGCAGTGCTTGTCATACGATTAAAGTAATTCTACATCGTACCACATAGCTTATGAGATGCCCTACAAGACGATGGTATTGCCGCATCAATGGGTGTAAAGACACCGGAGATATCGATATTTTACATTTTACATAGAGTTAGAATACTGCAAATATGCCCTTTTCTTAGGTTTTAACCCATTTACGCAGTACTTGTCATACGATTAAAGTAATTCTACATTGTACCAAATAGCTTATGAGATGCCCTACAAGACGATGGTATTGCCGCATCGATAGGTGTAGGAACGCCGGAGATATCGACATTTTACATTTTATATAGAGTTAGAATACTGCAAATATGCCCTTTTCTTAGGTTTTAACTCATTTATGCAGTATTTGTCATACGATTAAAGTGATTCTACATCGTACCAAATGGCTAATGAGATGCCCCACACGACGATGGTATTGCCGCATCGATAGGTGTAAGGACGCCGGAGATATCGACATTTTACCTTTTATATAGAGTAAGAATACTGCAAATATGCCCTTTCTTAGGTTTTAACCCATTTATGCAGTACTTGTCATACGATTAAAGTGATTCTACATCGTACCAAATAGCTTATGAGATGCCCTACAACTGCAAAATATGCCCTTTTCTTAGGTTTTAACCCATTTATGCAGTATTTGTCATACGACTAAAGTGATTCTACATCGTACCACATAGCTTATGAGATGCCCTACAAGACGGTGGTATTGCCGCATCAATAGGTGTAAGGACACCGGAGATATCGATATTTTACATTTTACATAGAGATAGAATACTGCAAATATACCCTTTTCTTAGGTTTTAACCCATTTATGCAGTACTTGTCATACGATTAAAGTAATTCTACATCGTACCACATAGCTTATGAGATGCCCTACAAGACGGTGGTATTGCCGCATCAATAGGTGTAACGACACCGGAGATATCGATATTTTACATTTTACATAGAGTTAGAATACTGCAAATATACCCTTTTCTTAGGTTTTAACCCATTTATGCAGTATTTGTCATACGACTAAAGTGATTCTACATCGTACCAAATAGCTTATGAGATGCCCTACAAGACGGTGGTATTGCCGCATCAATAGGTGTAAGGACACCGGAGATATCGACATTTTAACTTTTATATAGAGTTAGAATACTGTAAAATATGCCCTTTCCTTAGGTATTAACCCATTTATAAAGTATTTGTCATAGGGTTAAAGTGATTCTACATCGTACCACATAGCTTATGAGATGCCCTACAAGACGGTGGTATTGCCGCATCAATAGGTGTAAGGACACCGGAGATATCGATATTTTACATTTTACATAGAGTTAGAATACTGCAAATATACCCTTTTCTTAGGTTTTAACCCATTTATGCAGTGCTTGTCATACGATTAAAGTAATTCTACATCGTACCACATAGCTTATGAGATGCCCTACAAGACGATGGTATTGCCGCATCAATAGGTGTAAGGACACCGGAGATATCGATATTTTACATTTTACATAGAGTTAGAATACTGCAAATATGCCCTTTTCTTAGGTTTTAACCCATTTATGCAGTATTTGTCATACGACTAAAGTGATTCTACATCGTACGAAATGGCTAATGAGATGCCCTACAAGACGGTGGTATTGCCGCATCAATAGGTGTAAGGACACCGGAAATATCGACATTTTAACTTTTATATAGAGTTAGAATACTGCAAAATATGCCCTTTTCTTAGGTATTATCCCATTTATAAAGTATTTGTCATAGGGTTAAAGTGATTCTACATCGTACCACAAAGCTTATGAGATGCCCTACAAGACGGTGGTATTACCGCATCAATAGGTGTAAGGACACCGGGAATATGGAGTTAGAATACTGCAAATATACCCTTTTCTTAGGTTTTAACCCATTTATGCAGTGCTTGTCATACGATTAAAGTAATTCTACATCGTACCACATAGCTTATGAGATGCCCTACAAGACGATGGTATTGCCGCATCAATGGGTGTAAAGACACCGGAGATATCGATATTTTACATTTTACATAGAGTTAGAATACTGCAAATATGCCCTTTTCTTAGGTTTTAACCCATTTACGCAGTACTTGTCATACGATTAAAGTAATTCTACATTGTACCAAATAGCTTATGAGATGCCCTACAAGACGATGGTATTGCCGCATCGATAGGTGTAAGAACGCCGGAGATATCGACATTTCACATTTTATATAGAGTTAGAATACTGCAAATATGCCCTTTTCTTAGGTTTTAACTCATTTATGCAGTATTTGTCATACGATTAAAGTGATTCTACATCGTACCAAATGGCTAATGAGATGCCCCACACGACGATGGTATTGCCGCATCGATAGGTGTAAGGACGCCGGAGATATCGACATTTTACCTTTTATATAGAGTAAGAATACTGCAAATATGCCCTTTCTTAGGTTTTAACCCATTTATGCAGTACTTGTCATACGATTAAAGTGATTCTACATCGTACCAAATAGCTTGTGAGATGCCCTACAACTGCAAAATATGCCCTTTTCTTAGGTTTTAACCCATTTATGCAGTACTTGTCATACGATTAAAGTGATTCTACATCGTACCACATAGCTTATGAGATGCCCTAAAAGACGATGGTATTGCCGCATCGATAGGTGTAAGGACGCCGGAGATATCGACATTTTACATTTTATTTAGAGTTAGAATACTGCAAATATGCCCTTTTCTTAGGTTTTAACCCATTTATGCAGTTTTTGTCATACGATTAAAGTGATTCTACATCGTACCAAATGGCTAATGAGATGCCCCACACGACGATGGTATTGCCGCATCGATAGGTGTAAGGACGCCGGAGATATCGACATTTTACCTTTTATATAGAGTAAGAATACTGCAAATATGCCCTTTTCTTAGGTTTTAACCCATTTATGCAGTACTTGTCATACGATTAAAGTGATTCTACATCGTACCAAATAGCTTATGAGATGCCCTACAAGACGGTGGTATTGCCGCATCAATAGGTGTAAGGACACCGGAGATATCGACATTTTAACTTTTATATAGAGTTAGAATACTGCAAAATATGCCCTATTAGCCTATTTATAAAGTATTTGTCATAGGGTTAAAGTGATTCTACATCGTACCACAAAGCTTATGAGATGCCCTACAAGACGATGGTATTGCCGCATCGATAGGTGTAAGGACGCCGGGGATATCGACATTTTACCTTTTATATAGAGTTAGAATACTGCGAATATACCCTTTTCTTAGGTTTTAACCCATTTATGCAGTATTTGTCATACGACTAAAGTGATTCTACATGGTACCAAATAGCTTATGAGATGCCCTACAAGACGGTGGTATTGCCGCATCAATAGGTGTAAGGACACCGGAGATATCGACATTTTAACTTTTATATAGAATTAGAATACTGCAAAATATGCCCTTTTCTTAGGTTTTAACCCATTTATGCAGTATTTGTCATACGATTAAAGTGATTCTACATCGTACCAAATAGCTTATGAGATGCCCTACAAGACGGTATTATTGCCGCATCAATAGGTGTAAGGACACCGGAGATATCGACATTTTAACTTTTATATAGAGTTAGAATACTGCAAAATATGCCCTTTCCTTAGGTATTAACCCACTTATAAAGTATTTGTCATAGGGCTAAAGTGATTCTACATGGTACCACATAGCTTATGAGATGCCCTACAAGACGGTGGTATTGCCGCATCAATATGTGTAAGGACACAGGAGATATCGATATTTTACATTTTACATAGAGTTAGAATACTGCAAATATACCCTTTTCTTAGGTTTTAACCCATTTATGCAGTGCTTGTCATACGACTAAAGTAATTCTACATCGTACCACATACCTTATGAGATGCCCTGCAAGACGATGGAATTGCCGCATCAATAGGTGTAAGGACACCGGCGATATCGATATTTTACATTTTACATAGAGTTAGAATACTGCAAATATGCCCTTTTCTTAGGTTTTAACCCATTTATGTAGTACTTGTCATACGATTAAAGTAATTCTACATTGTACCAAATAGCTTATGAGATGCCCTACAAGTCGATGGTATTGCCGCATCAATAGGTGTAAGGACACCGGAGATATCGATATTTTACATTTTACATAGAGTTAGAATACTGCAAATATGCCCTTTTCTTAGGTTTTAACCCATTTATGCAGTACTTGTCATACGATTAAAGTAATTCTACATTGTACCAAATAGCTTATGAGATGCCCTACAAGACGATGGTATTGCCGCATCAATAGGTGTAAGGAGACCGGATATATCGATATTTTACATTTTATATAGAGTTAGAATACTGCAAATATACCCTTTTCTTAGGTTTTAACCCATTTTTGCAGTATTTGTCATACGACTAAAGTGATTCTACAGCGTACCAGAAAGCTTGTGAGATGCCCTACAAGACGGTGGTATTGCCGCATCAATAGGTGTAAGGACGCCGGATATATCGACATTTTACATTTTATATAGAGTTAGAATACTGCAAATATGCCCTTTTCTTAGGTTTTAACCCATTTATGCAGTGTTTGTCATACGATTAAAGTGATTCTACATCGTACCAAATGGCTAATGAGATGCCTTACAAGACGATGGTATTGAAGCATCGATAGGTGTAAGAACGCCGGAGATATCGACATTTTACCTTTTATATAGAGTTAGAATACTGCAAAATATGCCCTTTTCTTAGGTTTTAACCCATTTATGCAGTATTTGTCATACGACTAACGTGATTCTACAGCGTACCAAATAGCTTATGAGATGCCCTACAAGACGGTGGTATTGCCGCATCAATAGGTGTAAGGACACCGGAGATATCGACATTTTAACTTTTATATAGAGTTAGAATACTGCAAAATATGCCCTTTCCTTAAGTTTTAACCCATTTATGCAGTATTTGTCACACGACTAAAGTGATTCTACAGCGTACCAAATAGCTTATGAGATGCCCTACAAGACGGTGGTATTGCCGCATCAATAGGTGTAAGGACACCGGAGATATCGACATTTTAACTTTTATATAGAGTTAGAATACTGTAAAATATGCCCTTTCCTTAGGTATTAACCCATTTATAAAGTATTTGTCATAGGGTTAAAGTGATTCTACATCGTACCACATAGCTTATGAGATGCCCTACAAGACGGTGGTATTGCCGCATCAATAGGTGTAAGGACACCGGAGATATCGATATTTTACATTTTACATAGAGTTAGAATACTGCAAATATACCCTTTTCTTAGGTTTTAACCCATTTATGCAGTGCTTGTCATACGATTAAAGTAATTCTACATCGTACCACATAGCTTATGAGATGCCCTACAAGACGATGGTATTGCCGCATCAATAGGTGTAAGGACACCGGAGATATCGATATTTTACATTTTACATAGAGTTAGAATACTGCAAATATGCCCTTTTCTTAGGTTTTAACCCATTTATGCAGTATTTGTCATACGACTAAAGTGATTCTACATCGTACGAAATGGCTAATGAGATGCCCTACAAGACGGTGGTATTGCCGCATCAATAGGTGTAAGGACACCGGAAATATCGACATTTTAACTTTTATATAGAGTTAGAATACTGCAAAATATGCCCTTTTCTTAGGTATTATCCCATTTATAAAGTATTTGTCATAGATTTAAAGTGATTCTACATCGTACCACAAAGCTTATGAGATGCCCTACAAGACGGTGGTATTACCGCATCAATAGGTGTAAGGACACCGGGAATATGGAGTTAGAATACTGCAAATATACCCTTTTCTTAGGTTTTAACCCATTTATGCAGTGCTTGTCATACGATTAAAGTAATTCTACATCGTACCACATAGCTTATGAGATGCCCTACAAGACGATGGTATTGCCGCATCAATGGGTGTAAAGACACCGGAGATATCGATATTTTACATTTTACATAGAGTTAGAATACTGCAAATATGCCCTTTTCTTAGGTTTTAACCCATTTACGCAGTACTTGTCATACGATTAAAGTAATTCTACATTGTACCAAATAGCTTATGAGATGCCCTACAAGACGATGGTATTGCCGCATCGATAGGTGTAAGAACGCCGGAGATATCGACATTTCACATTTTATATAGAGTTAGAATACTGCAAATATGCCCTTTTCTTAGGTTTTAACTCATTTATGCAGTATTTGTCATACGATTAAAGTGATTCTACATCGTACCAAATGGCTAATGAGATGCCCCACACGACGATGGTATTGCCGCATCGATAGGTGTAAGGACGCCGGAGATATCGACATTTTACCTTTTATATAGAGTAAGAATACTGCAAATATGCCCTTTCTTAGGTTTTAACCCATTTATGCAGTACTTGTCATACGATTAAAGTGATTCTACATCGTACCAAATAGCTTGTGAGATGCCCTACAACTGCAAAATATGCCCTTTTCTTAGGTTTTAACCCATTTATGCAGTACTTGTCATACGATTAAAGTGATTCTACATCGTACCACATAGCTTATGAGATGCCCTAAAAGACGATGGTATTGCCGCATCGATAGGTGTAAGGACGCCGGAGATATCGACATTTTACATTTTATTTAGAGTTAGAATACTGCAAATATGCCCTTTTCTTAGGTTTTAACCCATTTATGCAGTTTTTGTCATACGATTAAAGTGATTCTACATCGTACCAAATGGCTAATGAGATGCCCCACACGACGATGGTATTGCCGCATCGATAGGTGTAAGGACGCCGGAGATATCGACATTTTACCTTTTATATAGAGTAAGAATACTGCAAATATGCCCTTTTCTTAGGTTTTAACCCATTTATGCAGTACTTGTCATACGATTAAAGTGATTCTACATCGTACCAAATAGCTTATGAGATGCCCTACAAGACGGTGGTATTGCCGCATCAATAGGTGTAAGGACACCGGAGATATCGACATTTTAACTTTTATATAGAGTTAGAATACTGCAAAATATGCCCTATTAGCCTATTTATAAAGTATTTGTCATAGGGTTAAAGTGATTCTACATCGTACCACAAAGCTTATGAGATGCCCTACAAGACGATGGTATTGCCGCATCGATAGGTGTAAGGACGCCGGGGATATCGACATTTTACCTTTTATATAGAGTTAGAATACTGCGAATATACCCTTTTCTTAGGTTTTAACCCATTTATGCAGTATTTGTCATACGACTAAAGTGATTCTACATGGTACCAAATAGCTTATGAGATGCCCTACAAGACGGTGGTATTGCCGCATCAATAGGTGTAAGGACACCGGAGATATCGACATTTTAACTTTTATATAGAATTAGAATACTGCAAAATATGCCCTTTTCTTAGGTTTTAACCCATTTATGCAGTATTTGTCATACGATTAAAGTGATTCTACATCGTACCAAATAGCTTATGAGATGCCCTACAAGACGGTATTATTGCCGCATCAATAGGTGTAAGGACACCGGAGATATCGACATTTTAACTTTTATATAGAGTTAGAATACTGCAAAATATGCCCTTTCCTTAGGTATTAACCCACTTATAAAGTATTTGTCATAGGGCTAAAGTGATTCTACATGGTACCACATAGCTTATGAGATGCCCTACAAGACGGTGGTATTGCCGCATCAATATGTGTAAGGACACAGGAGATATCGATATTTTACATTTTACATAGAGTTAGAATACTGCAAATATACCCTTTTCTTAGGTTTTAACCCATTTATGCAGTGCTTGTCATACGACTAAAGTAATTCTACATCGTACCACATACCTTATGAGATGCCCTGCAAGACGATGGAATTGCCGCATCAATAGGTGTAAGGACACCGGCGATATCGATATTTTACATTTTACATAGAGTTAGAATACTGCAAATATGCCCTCTTCTTAGGTTTTAACCCATTTATGTAGTACTTGTCATACGATTAAAGTAATTCTACATTGTACCAAATAGCTTATGAGATGCCCTACAAGTCGATGGTATTGCCGCATCAATAGGTGTAAGGACACCGGAGATATCGATATTTTACATTTTACATAGAGTTAGAATACTGCAAATATGCCCTTTTCTTAGGTTTTAACCCATTTATGCAGTACTTGTCATACGATTAAAGTAATTCTACATTGTACCAAATAGCTTATGAGATGCCCTACAAGACGATGGTATTGCCGCATCAATAGGTGTAAGGAGACCGGATATATCGATATTTTACATTTTATATAGAGTTAGAATACTGCAAATATAGGTTTTAACCCATTTATGCAGTACTTGTCATACGATTAAAGTGATTCTACATCGTACCAAATAGCTTATGAGATGCCCTACAACTGCAAAATATGCCCTTTTCTTAGGTTTTAACCCATTTATGCAGTATTTGTCATACGATTAAAGTGATTCTACATCGTACCAAATGGCTAATGAGATGCCCCACACGACGATGGTATTGCCGCATCGATAGGTGTAAGGACGCCGGAGATATCGACATTTTACCTTTTATATAGAGTAAGAATACTGCAAATATGGCCTTTCTTAGGTTTTAACCCATTTATGCAGTACTTGTCATACGATTAAAGTGATTCTACATCGTACCAAATAGCTTATGAGATGCCCTACAACTGCAAAATATGCCCTTTTCTTAGGTTTTAACCCATTTATGCAGTATTTGTCATACGACTAAAGTGATTCTACATCGTACCACATAGCTTATGAGATGCCCCACAAGACGGTGGTATTGCCGCATCAATAGGTGTAAGGACACCGGAGATATCGATATTTTACATTTTACATAGAGTTAGAATACTGCAAAATATGCCCTTTCCTTAGGTATTAACCCATTTATAAAGTATTTGTCATAGGGTTAAAGTGATTCTACATCGTACCACATAGCTTATGAGATGCCCTGCAAGACGGTGGTATTGCCGCATCAATAGGTGTAACGACACCGGAGATATCGATATTTTACATTTTACATAGAGTTAGAATACTGCAAATATACCCTTTTCTTAGGTTTTAACCCATTTATGCAGTGCTTGTCATACGATTAAAGTAATTCTACATCGTACCACATAGCTTATGAGATGCCCTACAAGACGATGGTATTGCCGCATCAATAGGTGTAAGGACACCGGAGATATCGATATTTTACATTTTACATAGAGTTAGAATACTGCAAATATGCCCTTTTCTTAGGTTTAAACCCATTTATGCAGTATTTGTCATACGACTAAAGTGATTCTACATCGTACCAAATGGCTAATGAGATGCCCTACAAGACGGTGGTATTGCCGCATCAATAGGTGTAAGGACACCGGAAATATCGACATTTTAACTTTTATATAGAGTTAGAATACTGCAAAATATGCCCTTTTCTTAGGTATTATCCCATTTATAAAGTATTTGTCAGAGGGTTAAAGTGATTCTACATCGTACCACAAAGCTTATGAGATGCCCTACAAGACGGTGGTATTACCGCATCAATAGGTGTAAGGACACCGGGAATATCGAGTTAGAATACTGCAAATATACCCTTTTCTTAGGTTTTAACCCATTTATGCAGTGCTTGTCATACGATTAAAGTAATTCTACATCGTACCACATAGCTTATGAGATGCCCTACAAGACGATGGTATTGCCGCATCAATGGGTGTAAAGACACCGGAGATATCGATATTTTACATTTTACATAGAGTTAGAATACTGCAAATATGCCCTTTTCTTAGGTTTTAACCCATTTACGCAGTACTTGTCATACGATTAAAGTAATTCTACATTGTACCAAATAGCTTATGAGATGCCCTACAAGACGATGGTATTGCCGCATCGATAGGTGTAAGAACGCCGGAGATATCGACATTTTACATTTTATATAGAGTTAGAATACTGCAAATATGCCCTTTTCTTAGGTTTTAACTCATTTATGCAGTATTTGTCATACGATTAAAGTGATTCTACATCGTACCAAATGGCTAATGAGATGCCCCACACGACGATGGTATTGCCGCATCGATAGGTGTAAGGACGCCGGAGATATCGACATTTTACCTTTTATATAGAGTAAGAATACTGCAAATATGCCCTTTCTTAGGTTTTAACCCATTTATGCAGTACTTGTCATACGATTAAAGTGATTCTACATCGTACCAAATAGCTTATGAGATGCCCTACAACTGCAAAATATGCCCTTTTCTTAGGTTTTAACCCATTTATGCAGTATTTGTCATACGACTAAAGTGATTCTACATCGTACCACATAGCTTATGAGATGCCCTACAAGACGGTGGTATTGCCGCATCAATAGGTGTAAGGACACCGGAGATATCGATATTTTACATTTTACATAGAGTTAGAATACTGCAAATATACCCTTTTCTTAGGTTTTAACCCATTTATGCAGTACTTGTCATACGATTAAAGTAATTCTACATCGTACCACATAGCTTATGAGATGCCCTACAAGACGGTGGTATTGCCGCATCAATAGGTGTAACGACACCGGAGATATCGATATTTTACATTTTACATAGAGTTAGAATACTGCAAATATACCCTTTTCTTAGGTTTTAACCCATTTATGCAGTATTTGTCATACGACTAAAGTGATTCTACATCGTACCAAATAGCTTATGAGATGCCCTACAAGACGGTGGTATTGCCGCATCAATAGGTGTAAATACACCGGAGATATCGACATTTTAACTTTTATATAGAGTTAGAATACTGCAAAATATGCCCTTTTCTTAGGTATTATCCCATTTATAAAGTATTTGTCATAGGGTTAAAGTGATTCTACATCGTACCACAAAGCTTATGAGATGCCCTACAAGACGGTGGTATTACCGCATCAATAGGTGTAAGGACACCGGGAATATCGAGTTAGAATACTGCAAATATACCCTTTTCTTAGGTTTTAACCCATTTATGCAGTGCTTGTCATACGATTAAAGTAATTCTACATCGTACCACATAGCTTATGAGATGCCCTACAAGACGGTGGTATTGCCGCATCAATAGGTGTAACGACACCGGAGATATCGATATTTTACATTTTACATAGAGTTAGAATACTGCAAATATACCCTTTTCTTAGGTTTTAACCCATTTATGCAGTATTTGTCATACGACTAAAGTGATTCTACATCGTACCAAATAGCTTATGAGATGCCCTACAAGACGGTGGTATTGCCGCATCAATAGGTGTAAGGACACCGGAGATATCGACATTTTAACTTTTATATAGAGTTAGAATACTGCAAAATATGCCCTTTCCTTAGGTATTAACCCATTTATAAAGTATTTGTCATAGGGTTAAAGTGATTCTACATCGTACCACATAGCTTATGAGATGCCCTACAAGACGGTGGTATTACCGCATCAATAGGTGTAAGGACACCGGAGATATCGATATTTTACATTTTACATAGAGTTAGAATACTGCAAATATACCCTTTTCTTAGGTTTTAACCCATTTATGCAGTATTTGTCATACGACTAAAGTGATTCTACATCGTACCAAATGGCTAATGAGATGCCCTACAAGACGGTGGTATTGCCGCATCAATAGGTGTAAGGACACCGGAAATATCGATATTTTACATTTTACATAGAGTTTGAATACTGCAAAATATGCCCTTTTCTTAGGTTTTAACCCATTTATGCAGTATTTGTCATACGATTAAAGTAATTCTACATCGTACCACATAGCCTATGAGATGCCCTACAAGACGATGGTATTGCCGCATCAATAGGTGTAAGGACACCGGAGATATCGATATTTTACATTTTACATAGAGTTAGAATACTGCAAATATGCCCTTTTCTTAGGTTTTAACCCATTTATGCAGTATTTGTCATACGACTAAAGTGATTCTACATCGTACCAAATGGCTAATGAGATGCCCTACAAGACGGTGGTATTGCCGCATCAATAGGTGTAAGGACACCGGAAATATCGACATGTTAACTTTTATATAGAGTTAGAATACTGCAAAATATGCCCTTTTCTTAGGTATTATCCCATTTATAAAGTATTTGTCATAGGGTTAAAGTGATTCTACATCGTACCACAAAGCTTATGAGATGCCCTACAAGACGGTGGTATTACCGCATCAATAGGTGTAAGGACACCGGGAATATCGAGTTAGAATACTGCAAATATACCCTTTTCTTAGGTTTTAACCCATTTATGCAGTGCTTGTCATACGATTAGAGTAATTCTACATCGTACCACATAGCTTATGAGATGCCCTACAAGACGATGGTATTGCCGCATCAATGGGTGTAAAGACACCGGAGATATCGATATTTTACATTTTATATAGAGTTAGAATACTGCAAATATGCCCTTTTCTTAGGTTTTAACCCACTTATGCAGTATTTGTCATACGACTAAAGTGATTCTACATTGTACCAAATAGCTTATGAGATGCCCTACAAGACGGTGGTATTGCCGCATCAATAGGTGTAAGGACACCGGAGATATCGATATTTTAACTTTTATATAGAGTTAGAATACTGTAAAATATGCCCTTTCCTTAGGTATTAACCCATTTATAAAGTATTTATCATAGGGTTAAAGTGATTCTACATCGTACCACATAGCTTATGAGATGCCCTACAAGACGGTGGTATTGCCGCATCAATAGGTGTAAGGACACCGGAGATATCGATATTTTACATTTTACATAGAGTTAGAATACTGCAAATATACCCTTTTCTTAGGTTTTAACCCATTTATGCAGTGCTTGTCATACGATTAAAGTAATTCTACATCGTACCACATAGCTTATGAGATGCCCTACAAGACGATGGTATTGCCGCATCAATGGGTGTAAAGACACCGGAGATATCGATATTTTACATTTTACATAGAGTTAGAATACTGCAAATATGCCCTTTTCTTAGGTTTTAACCCATTTACGCAGTACTTGTCATACGATTAAAGTAATTCTACATTGTACCAAATAGCTTATGAGATGCCCTACAAGACGGTGGTATTGCCGCATCAATAGGTGTAAGGACACCGGAGATATCGACATTTTACATTTTATATAGAGTTAGAATACTGCAAATATGCCCTTTTCTTAGGTTTTAACTCATTTATGCAGTATTTGTCATACGATTAAAGTGATTCTACATCGTACCAAATGGCTAATGAGATGCCCCACACGACGATGGTATTGCCGCATCGATAGGTGTAAGGACGCCGGAGATATCGACATTTTACCTTTTATATAGAGTAAGAATACTGCAAATATGCCCTTTCTTAGGTTTTAACCCATTTATGCAGTACTTGTCATACGATTAAAGTGATTCTACATCGTACCAAATAGCTTATGAGATGCCCTACAACTGCAAAATATGCCCTTTTCTTAGGTTTTAACCCATTTATGCAGTATTTGTCATACGACTAAAGTGATTCTACATCGTACCACATAGCTTATGAGATGCCCTACAAGACGGTGGTATTGCCGCATCAATAGGTGTAAGGACACCGGAGATATCGATATTTTACATTTTACATAGAGATAGAATACTGCAAATATACCCTTTTCTTAGGTTTTAACCCATTTATGCAGTACTTGTCATACGATTAAAGTAATTCTACATCGTACCACATAGCTTATGAGATGCCCTACAAGACGGTGGTATTGCCGCATCAATAGGTGTAACGACACCGGAGATATCGATATTTTACATTTTACATAGAGTTAGAATACTGCAAATATACCCTTTTCTTAGGTTTTAACCCATTTATGCAGTATTTGTCATACGACTAAAGTGATTCTACATCGTACCAAATAGCTTATGAGATGCCCTACAAGACGGTGGTATTGCCGCATCAATAGGTGTAAGGACACCGGAGATATCGACATTTTAACTTTTATATAGAGTTAGAATACTGTAAAATATGCCCTTTCCTTAGGTATTAACCCATTTATAAAGTATTTGTCATAGGGTTAAAGTGATTCTACATCGTACCACATAGCTTATGAGATGCCCTACAAGACGGTGGTATTGCCGCATCAATAGGTGTAAGGACACCGGAGATATCGATATTTTACATTTTACATAGAGTTAGAATACTGCAAATATACCCTTTTCTTAGGTTTTAACCCATTTATGCAGTGCTTGTCATACGATTAAAGTAATTCTACATCGTACCACATAGCTTATGAGATGCCCTACAAGACGATGGTATTGCCGCATCAATAGGTGTAAGGACACCGGAGATATCGATATTTTACATTTTACATAGAGTTAGAATACTGCAAATATGCCCTTTTCTTAGGTTTTAACCCATTTATGCAGTATTTGTCATACGACTAAAGTGATTCTACATCGTACGAAATGGCTAATGAGATGCCCTACAAGACGGTGGTATTGCCGCATCAATAGGTGTAAGGACACCGGAAATATCGACATTTTAACTTTTATATAGAGTTAGAATACTGCAAAATATGCCCTTTTCTTAGGTATTATCCCATTTATAAAGTATTTGTCATAGGGTTAAAGTGATTCTACATCGTACCACAAAGCTTATGAGATGCCCTACAAGACGGTGGTATTACCGCATCAATAGGTGTAAGGACACCGGGAATATGGAGTTAGAATACTGCAAATATACCCTTTTCTTAGGTTTTAACCCATTTATGCAGTGCTTGTCATACGATTAAAGTAATTCTACATCGTACCACATAGCTTATGAGATGCCCTACAAGACGATGGTATTGCCGCATCAATGGGTGTAAAGACACCGGAGATATCGATATTTTACATTTTACATAGAGTTAGAATACTGCAAATATGCCCTTTTCTTAGGTTTTAACCCATTTACGCAGTACTTGTCATACGATTAAAGTAATTCTACATTGTACCAAATAGCTTATGAGATGCCCTACAAGACGATGGTATTGCCGCATCGATAGGTGTAAGAACGCCGGAGATATCGACATTTCACATTTTATATAGAGTTAGAATACTGCAAATATGCCCTTTTCTTAGGTTTTAACTCATTTATGCAGTATTTGTCATACGATTAAAGTGATTCTACATCGTACCAAATGGCTAATGAGATGCCCCACACGACGATGGTATTGCCGCATCGATAGGTGTAAGGACGCCGGAGATATCGACATTTTACCTTTTATATAGAGTAAGAATACTGCAAATATGCCCTTTCTTAGGTTTTAACCCATTTATGCAGTACTTGTCATACGATTAAAGTGATTCTACATCGTACCAAATAGCTTGTGAGATGCCCTACAACTGCAAAATATGCCCTTTTCTTAGGTTTTAACCCATTTATGCAGTACTTGTCATACGATTAAAGTGATTCTACATCGTACCACATAGCTTATGAGATGCCCTAAAAGACGATGGTATTGCCGCATCGATAGGTGTAAGGACGCCGGAGATATCGACATTTTACATTTTATTTAGAGTTAGAATACTGCAAATATGCCCTTTTCTTAGGTTTTAACCCATTTATGCAGTTTTTGTCATACGATTAAAGTGATTCTACATCGTACCAAATGGCTAATGAGATGCCCCACACGACGATGGTATTGCCGCATCGATAGGTGTAAGGACGCCGGAGATATCGACATTTTACCTTTTATATAGAGTAAGAATACTGCAAATATGCCCTTTTCTTAGGTTTTAACCCATTTATGCAGTACTTGTCATACGATTAAAGTGATTCTACATCGTACCAAATAGCTTATGAGATGCCCTACAAGACGGTGGTATTGCCGCATCAATAGGTGTAAGGACACCGGAGATATCGACATTTTAACTTTTATATAGAGTTAGAATACTGCAAAATATGCCCTATTAGCCTATTTATAAAGTATTTGTCATAGGGTTAAAGTGATTCTACATCGTACCACAAAGCTTATGAGATGCCCTACAAGACGATGGTATTGCCGCATCGATAGGTGTAAGGACGCCGGGGATATCGACATTTTACCTTTTATATAGAGTTAGAATACTGCGAATATACCCTTTTCTTAGGTTTTAACCCATTTATGCAGTATTTGTCATACGACTAAAGTGATTCTACATGGTACCAAATAGCTTATGAGATGCCCTACAAGACGGTGGTATTGCCGCATCAATAGGTGTAAGGACACCGGAGATATCGACATTTTAACTTTTATATAGAATTAGAATACTGCAAAATATGCCCTTTTCTTAGGTTTTAACCCATTTATGCAGTATTTGTCATACGATTAAAGTGATTCTACATCGTACCAAATAGCTTATGAGATGCCCTACAAGACGGTATTATTGCCGCATCAATAGGTGTAAGGACACCGGAGATATCGACATTTTAACTTTTATATAGAGTTAGAATACTGCAAAATATGCCCTTTCCTTAGGTATTAACCCACTTATAAAGTATTTGTCATAGGGCTAAAGTGATTCTACATGGTACCACATAGCTTATGAGATGCCCTACAAGACGGTGGTATTGCCGCATCAATATGTGTAAGGACACAGGAGATATCGATATTTTACATTTTACATAGAGTTAGAATACTGCAAATATACCCTTTTCTTAGGTTTTAACCCATTTATGCAGTGCTTGTCATACGACTAAAGTAATTCTACATCGTACCACATACCTTATGAGATGCCCTGCAAGACGATGGAATTGCCGCATCAATAGGTGTAAGGACACCGGCGATATCGATATTTTACATTTTACATAGAGTTAGAATACTGCAAATATGCCCTTTTCTTAGGTTTTAACCCATTTATGTAGTACTTGTCATACGATTAAAGTAATTCTACATTGTACCAAATAGCTTATGAGATGCCCTACAAGTCGATGGTATTGCCGCATCAATAGGTGTAAGGACACCGGAGATATCGATATTTTACATTTTACATAGAGTTAGAATACTGCAAATATGCCCTTTTCTTAGGTTTTAACCCATTTATGCAGTACTTGTCATACGATTAAAGTAATTCTACATTGTACCAAATAGCTTATGAGATGCCCTACAAGACGATGGTATTGCCGCATCAATAGGTGTAAGGAGACCGGATATATCGATATTTTACATTTTATATAGAGTTAGAATACTGCAAATATACCCTTTTCTTAGGTTTTAACCCATTTTTGCAGTATTTGTCATACGACTAAAGTGATTCTACAGCGTACCAGAAAGCTTGTGAGATGCCCTACAAGACGGTGGTATTGCCGCATCAATAGGTGTAAGGACGCCGGATATATCGACATTTTACATTTTATATAGAGTTAGAATACTGCAAATATGCCCTTTTCTTAGGTTTTAACCCATTTATGCAGTGTTTGTCATACGATTAAAGTGATTCTACATCGTACCAAATGGCTAATGAGATGCCTTACAAGACGATGGTATTGAAGCATCGATAGGTGTAAGAACGCCGGAGATATCGACATTTTACCTTTTATATAGAGTTAGAATACTGCAAAATATGCCCTTTTCTTAGGTTTTAACCCATTTATGCAGTATTTGTCATACGACTAACGTGATTCTACAGCGTACCAAATAGCTTATGAGATGCCCTACAAGACGGTGGTATTGCCGCATCAATAGGTGTAAGGACACCGGAGATATCGACATTTTAACTTTTATATAGAGTTAGAATACTGCAAAATATGCCCTTTCCTTAAGTTTTAACCCATTTATGCAGTATTTGTCACACGACTAAAGTGATTCTACAGCGTACCAAATAGCTTATGAGATGCCCTACAAGACGATGGAATTGCCGCATCAATAGGTGTAAGGACACCGGAGATATCGACATTTTAACTTTTATATAGAGTTAGAATACTGCAAACTATGCCCTTTTCTTAGGTTTTAACCCATTTATGCAGTACTTGTCATACGATTAAAGTAATTCTACATTGTACCAAATAGCTTATGAGATGCCCTACAAGACGATGGTATTGCCGCATCAATAGGTGTAAGGACACCGGATATATCGATATTTTACATTTTATATAGAGTTAGAATACTGCAAATATACCCTTTTCTTAGGTTTTAACCCATTTATGCAGTATTTGTCATACGACTAAAGTGATTCTACAGCGTACCAGAAAGCTTGTGAGATGCCCTACAAGACGGTGGTATTGCCGCATCAATAGGTGTAAGGACGCCGGATATATCGACATTTTACATTTTATATAGAGTTAGAATACTGCAAATATGCCCTTTTCTTAGGTTTTAACCCATTTATGCAGTGTTTGTCATACGATTAAAGTGATTCTACATCGTACCAAATGGCTAATGAGATGCCCTACAAGACGGTGGTATTGCCGCATCAATAGGTGTAAGGACACCGGAGATATCGACATTTTAACTTTTATATAGAGTTAGAATACTGCAAAATATGCCCTTTCCTTAGGTATTAACCCACTTATAAAGTATTTGTCATAGGGCTAAAGTGATTCTACATGGTACCACATAGCTTATGAGATGCCCTACAAGACGGTGGTATTGCCGCATCAATATGTGTAAGGACACAGGAGATATCGATATTTTACATTTTACATAGAGTTAGAATACTGCAAATATACCCTTTTCTTAGGTTTTAACCCATTTATGCAGTGCTTGTCATACGACTAAAGTAATTCTACATTGTACCAAATAGCTTATGAGATGCCCTACAAGTCGATGGTATTGCCGCATCAATAGGTGTAAGGACACCGGAGATATCGATATTTTACATTTTACATAGAGTTAGAATACTGCAAATATGCCCTTTTCTTAGGTTTTAACCCATTTATGCAGTACTTGTCATACGATTAAAGTAATTCTACATTGTACCAAATAGCTTATGAGATGCCCTACAAGACGATGGTATTGCCGCATCAATAGGTGTAAGGACACCGGAGATATCGACATTTTAACTTTTATATAGAATTAGAATACCGCAAATATACCCTTTTCTTAGGTTTTAACCCATTTATGCAGTATTTGTCATACGACTAAAGTGATTCTACAGCGTACCAGAAAGCTTGTGAGATGCCCTACAAGACGGTGGTATTGCCGCATCAATAGGACGCCGGATATATCGACATTTTACATTTTATATAGAGTTAGAATACTGCAAATATGCCCTTTTCTTAGGTTTTAACCCATTTATGCAGTGTTTGTCATACGATTAAAGTGATTATACATCGTACCAAATGGCTAATGAGATGCCCTACAAGACGATGGTATTGAAGCATCGATAGGTGTAAGAACGCCGGAGATATCGACATTTTACCTTTTATATAGAGTTAGAATACTGCAAAATATGCCCTTTTCTTAGGTTTTAACCCATTTATGCAGTATTTGTCATACGACTAACGTGATTCTACAGCGTACCAAATAGCTTATGAGATGCCCTACAAGACGGTGGTATTGCCGCATCAATAGGTGTAAGGACACCGGAGATATCGACATTTTAACTTTTATATAGAGTTAGAATACTGCAAAATATGCCCTTTCCTTAAGTTTTAACCCATTTATGCAGTATTTGTCATACGACTAAAGTGATTCTACAGCGTACCAAATAGCTTATGAGATGCCCTACAAGACGATGGTATTGCCGCATCGATAGGAGTAAGAACGCCGGAGATATCGACATTTTACATTTTATATAGAGTTAGAATACTGCAAATATGCCCTTTTCTTAGGTTTTAACCCATTTATACAGTATTTGTCATACGACTAAAGTGATTCTACAGCGTACCAAATAGCTTATGAGATGCCCTACAAGACGATGGAATTGCCGCATCAATAGGTGTAAGGACACCGGAGATATCGACATTTTAACTTTTATATAGAGTTAGAATACTGCAAACTATGCCCTTTTCTTAGGTTTTGACCCATTTATGCAGTATTTGTCATACGATTAAAGTGATTCTACATCGTACCACATAGCTTATGAGATGCCCTGCAAGACGATGGTATTGCCGCATCAATAGGTGTAAGAACGCCGGAGATATCGACATTTTACATTTTATATAGAGTTAGAATACTGCAAATATGCCCTTTTCTTAGGTTTTAACCCATTTATGCAGTATTTGTCATACGACTAAAGTGATTCTACATCGTACCACATAGCTTATGAGATGCCCTGCAAGACGATGGTATTGCCGCATCGATAGGTGTAAGAACGCCGGAGATATCGACATTTTACATTTTATATAGAGTTAGAATACTGCAAATATGCCCTTTTCTTAGGTTTTAACCCACTTATGCAGTATTTGTCATACGACTAAAGTGATTCTACATCGTACCAAATAGCTTATGAGATGCCCTACAAGACGGTGGTATTGCCGCATCAATAGGTGTAAGGACACCGGAGATATCGACATTTTAACTTTTATATAAAGTTAAAATACTGCAAAATATGCCCTTTTCTTAGGTATTAACCTATTTATAAAGTATTTGTCATAGGGTTAAAGTGATTCTACATCGTACCACAAAGCTTATGAGATGCCCTACAAGACGGTGGTATTGCCGCATCAATAGGTGTAAGGACACCGGAGATATCGATATTTTAACTTTTATATAGAGTTAGAATACTGCAAAATATGCCCTTTCCTTAGGTATTAACCCATTTATAAAGTATTTGTCATAGGGTTAAAGTGATTCTACATCGTACCACATAGCTTATGAGATGCCCTACAAGACGGTGGTATTGCCGCATCAATAGGTGTAAGGACACCGGAGATATCGATATTTTACATTTTACATAGAGTTAGAATACTGCAAATATACCCTTTTCTTAGGTTTTAACCCATTTATGCAGTGCTTGTCATACGATTAAAGTAATTCTACATCGTACCACATAGCTTATGAGATGCCCTACAAGACGATGGTATTGCCGCATCAATGGGTGTAAAGACACCGGAGATATCGATATTTTACATTTTACATAGAGTTAGAATACTGCAAATATGCCCTTTTCTTAGGTTTTAACCCATTTACGCAGTACTTGTCATACGATTAAAGTAATTCTACATTGTACCAAATAGCTTATGAGATGCCCTACAAGACGATGGTATTGCCGCATCGATAGGTGTAGGAACGCCGGAGATATCGACATTTTACATTTTATATAGAGTTAGAATACTGCAAATATGCCCTTTTCTTAGGTTTTAACTCATTTATGCAGTATTTGTCATACGATTAAAGTGATTCTACATCGTACCAAATGGCTAATGAGATGCCCCACACGACGATGGTATTGCCGCATCGATAGGTGTAAGGACGCCGGAGATATCGACATTTTACCTTTTATATAGAGTAAGAATACTGCAAATATGCCCTTTCTTAGGTTTTAACCCATTTATGCAGTACTTGTCATACGATTAAGGTGATTCTACATCGTACCAAATAGCTTATGAGATGCCCTACAACTGCAAAATATGCCCTTTTCTTAGGTTTTAACCCATTTATGCAGTATTTGTCATACGACTAAAGTGATACTACATCGTACCACATAGCCTATGAGATGCCCTACAAGACGGTGGTATTGCCGCATCAATAGGTGTAAGGACACCGGAGATATCGATATTTTACATTTTACATAGAGATAGAATACTGCAAATATACCCTTTTCTTAGGTTTTAACCCATTTATGCAGTACTTGTCATACGATTAAAGTAATTCTACATCGTACCACATAGCTTATGAGATGCCCTACAAGACGGTGGTATTGCCGCATCAATAGGTGTAACGACACCGGAGATATCGATATTTTACATTTTATATAGAATTAGAATACTGCAAATATACCCTTTTCTTAGGTTTTAACCCATTTATGCAGTATTTGTCATACGACTAAAGTGATTCTACATCGTACCAAATAGCTTATGAGATGCCCTACAAGACGGTGGTATTGCCGCATCAATAGGTGTAAGGACACCGGAGATATCGACATTTTAACTTTTATATAGAGTTAGAATACTGTAAAATATGCCCTTTCCTTAGGTATTAACCCATTTATAAAGTATTTGTCATAGGGTTAAAGTGATTCTACATCGTACCACATAGCTTATGAGATGCCCTACAAGACGGTGGTATTGCCGCATCAATAGGTGTAAGGACACCGGAGATATCGATATTTTACATTTTACATAGAGTTAGAATACTGCAAATATACCCTTTTCTTAGGTTTTAACCCATTTATGCAGTGCTTGTCATACGATTAAAGTAATTCTACATCGTACCACATAGCTTATGAGATGCCCTACAAGACGATGGTATTGCCGCATCAATAGGTGTAAGGACACCGGAGATATCGATATTTTACATTTTACATAGAGTTAGAATACTGCAAATATGCCCTTTTCTTAGGTTTTAACCCATTTATGCAGTATTTGTCATACGACTAAAGTGATTCTACATCGTACGAAATGGCTAATGAGATGCCCTACAAGACGGTGGTATTGCCGCATCAATAGGTGTAAGGACACCGGAAATATCGACATTTTAACTTTTATATAGAGTTAGAATACTGCAAAATATGCCCTTTTCTTAGGTATTATCCCATTTATAAAGTATTTGTCATAGGGTTAAAGTGATTCTACATCGTACCACAAAGCTTATGAGATGCCCTACAAGACGGTGGTATTACCGCATCAATAGGTGTAAGGACACCGGGAATATGGAGTTAGAATACTGCAAATATACCCTTTTCTTAGGTTTTAACCCATTTATGCAGTGCTTGTCATACGATTAAAGTAATTCTACATCGTACCACATAGCTTATGAGATGCCCTACAAGACGATGGTATTGCCGCATCAATGGGTGTAAAGACACCGGAGATATCGATATTTTACATTTTACATAGAGTTAGAATACTGCAAATATGCCCTTTTCTTAGGTTTTAACCCATTTACGCAGTACTTGTCATACGATTAAAGTAATTCTACATTGTACCAAATAGCTTATGAGATGCCCTACAAGACGATGGTATTGCCGCATCGATAGGTGTAAGAACGCCGGAGATATCGACATTTTACATTTTATATAGAGTTAGAATACTGCAAATATGCCCTTTTCTTAGGTTTTAACTCATTTATGCAGTATTTGTCATACGATTAAAGTGATTCTACATCGTACCAAATGGCTAACGAGATGCCCCACACGACGATGGTATTGCCGCATCGATAGGTGTAAGGACGCCGGAGATATCGACATTTTACCTTTTATATAGAGTAAGAATACTGCAAATATGCCCTTTCTTAGGTTTTAACCCATTTATGCAGTACTTGTCATACGATTAAAGTGATTCTACATCGTACCAAATAGCTTATGAGATGCCCTACAACTGCAAAATATGCCCTTTTCTTAGGTTTTAACCCATTTATGCAGTATTTGTCATACGATTAAAGTGATTCTACATCGTACCAAATGGCTAATGAGATGCCGATGATGGTATTGCCGCATCGATAGGTGTAAGGACGCCGGAGATATCGACATTTTACCTTTTATATAGAGTAAGAATACTGCAAATATGGCCTTTCTTAGGTTTTAACCCATTTATGCAGTACTTGTCATACGATTAAAGTGATTCTACATCGTACCAAATAGCTTATGAGATGCCCTACAACTGCAAAATATGCCCTTTTCTTAGGTTTTAACCCATTTATGCAGTATTTGTCATACGACTAAAGTGATTCTACATCGTACCACATAGCTTATGAGATGCCCCACAAGACGGTGGTATTGCCGCATCAATAGGTGTAAGGACACCGGAGATATCGATATTTTACATTTTACATAGAGTTAGAATACTGCAAAATATGCCCTTTCCTTAGGTATTAACCCATTTATAAAGTATTTGTCATAGGGTTAAAGTGATTCTACATCGTACCACATAGCTTATGAGATGCCCTACAAGACGGTGGTATTGCCGCATCAATAGGTGTAACGACACCGGAGATATCGATATTTTACATTTTACATAGAGTTAGAATACTGCAAATATACCCTTTTCTTAGGTTTTAACCCATTTATGCAGTGCTTGTCATACGATTAAAGTAATTCTACATCGTACCACATAGCTTATGAGATGCCCTACAAGACGATGGTATTGCCGCATCAATAGGTGTAAGGACACCGGAGATATCGATATTTTACATTTTACATAGAGTTAGAATACTGCAAATATGCCCTTTTCTTAGGTTTAAACCCATTTATGCAGTATTTGTCATACGACTAAAGTGATTCTACATCGTACCAAATGGCTAATGAGATGCCCTACAAGACGGTGGTATTGCCGCATCAATAGGTGTAAGGACACCGGAAATATCGACATTTTAACTTTTATATAGAGTTAGAATACTGCAAAATATGCCCTTTTCTTAGGTATTATCCCATTTATAAAGTATTTGTCAGAGGGTTAAAATGATTCTACATCGTACCACAAAGCTTATGAGATGCCCTACAAGACGGTGGTATTACCGCATCAATAGGTGTAAGGACACCGGGAATATCGAGTTAGAATACTGCAAATATACCCTTTTCTTAGGTTTTAACCCATTTATGCAGTGCTTGTCATACGATTAAAGTAATTCTACATCGTACCACATAGCTTATGAGATGCCCTACAAGACGATGGTATTGCCGCATCAATGGGTGTAAAGACACCGGAGATATCGATATTTTACATTTTACATAGAGTTAGAATACTGCAAATATGCCCTTTTCTTAGGTTTTAACCCATTTACGCAGTACTTGTCATACGATTAAAGTAATTCTACATTGTACCAAATAGCTTATGAGATGCCCTACAAGACGATGGTATTGCCGCATCGATAGGTGTAAGAACGCCGGAGATATCGACATTTTACATTTTATATAGAGTTAGAATACTGCAAATATGCCCTTTTCTTAGGTTTTAACTCATTTATGCAGTATTTGTCATACGATTAAAGTGATTCTACATCGTACCAAATGGCTAATGAGATGCCCCACACGACGATGGTATTGCCGCATCGATAGGTGTAAGGACGCCGGAGATATCGACATTTTACCTTTTATATAGAGTAAGAATACTGCAAATATGCCCTTTCTTAGGTTTTAACCCATTTATGCAGTACTTGTCATACGATTAAAGTGATTCTACATCGTACCAAATAGCTTATGAGATGCCCTACAACTGCAAAATATGCCCTTTTCTTAGGTTTTAACCCATTTATGCAGTATTTGTCATACGACTAAAGTGATTCTACATCGTACCACATAGCTTATGAGATGCCCTACAAGACGGTGGTATTGCCGCATCAATAGGTGTAAGGACACCGGAGATATCGATATTTTACATTTTACATAGAGTTAGAATACTGCAAATATACCCTTTTCTTAGGTTTTAACCCATTTATGCAGTACTTGTCATACGATTAAAGTAATTCTACATCGTACCACATAGCTTATGAGATGCCCTACAAGACGGTGGTATTGCCGCATCAATAGGTGTAACGACACCGGAGATATCGATATTTTACATTTTACATAGAGTTAGAATACTGCAAATATACCCTTTTCTTAGGTTTTAACCCATTTATGCAGTATTTGTCATACGACTAAAGTGATTCTACATCGTACCAAATAGCTTATGAGATGCCCTACAAGACGGTGGTATTGCCGCATCAATAGGTGTAAGGACACCGGAGATATCGACATTTTAACTTTTATATAGAGTTAGAATACTGCAAAATATGCCCTTTTCTTAGGTATTATCCCATTTATAAAGTATTTGTCATAGGGTTAAAGTGATTCTACATCGTACCACAAAGCTTATGAGATGCCCTACAAGACGGTGGTATTACCGCATCAATAGGTGTAAGGACACCGGGAATATCGAGTTAGAATACTGCAAATATACCCTTTTCTTAGGTTTTAACCCATTTATGCAGTGCTTGTCATACGATTAAAGTAATTCTACATCGTACCACATAGCTTATGAGATGCCCTACAAGACGGTGGTATTGCCGCATCAATAGGTGTAACGACACCGGAGATATCGATATTTTACATTTTACATAGAGTTAGAATACTGCAAATATACCCTTTTCTTAGGTTTTAACCCATTTATGCAGTATTTGTCATACGACTAAAGTGATTCTACATCGTACCAAATAGCTTATGAGATGCCCTACAAGACGGTGGTATTGCCGCATCAATAGGTGTAAGGACACCGGAGATATCGACATTTTAACTTTTATATAGAGTTAGAATACTGCAAAATATGCCCTTTCCTTAGGTATTAACCTATTTATAAAGTATTTGTCATAGGGTTAAAGTGATTCTACATCGTACCACATAGCTTATGAGATGCCCTACAAGACGGTGGTATTACCGCATCAATAGGTGTAAGGACACCGGAGATATCGATATTTTACATTTTACATAGAGTTAGAATACTGCAAATATACCCTTTTCTTAGGTTTTAACCCATTTATGCAGTATTTGTCATACGACTAAAGTGATTCTACATCGTACCAAATGGCTAATGAGATGCCCTACAAGACGGTGGTATTGCCGCATCAATAGGTGTAAGGACACCGGAAATATCGACATGTTAACTTTTATATAGAGTTAGAATACTGCAAAATATGCCCTTTTCTTAGGTATTATCCCATTTATAAAGTATTTGTCATAGGGTTAAAGTGATTCTACATCGTACCACAAAGCTTATGAGATGCCCTACAAGACGGTGGTATTACCGCATCAATAGGTGTAAGGACACCGGGAATATCGAGTTAGAATACTGCAAATATACCCTTTTCTTAGGTTTTAACCCATTTATGCAGTGCTTGTCATACGATTAGAGTAATTCTACATCGTACCACATAGCTTATGAGATGCCCTACAAGACGATGGTATTGCCGCATCAATGGGTGTAAAGACACCGGAGATATCGATATTTTACATTTTACATAGAGTTAGAATACTGCAAATATGCCCTTTTCTTAACTTTTAACCCATTTACGCAGTACTTGTCATACGATTAAAGTAATTCTACATTGTACCAAATAGCTTATGAGATGCCCTACAAGACGATGGTATTGCCGCATCGATAGGTGTAAGAACGCCGGAGATATCGACATTTTACATTTTATATAGAGTTAAAATACTGCAAATATGCCCTTTTCTTAGGTTTTAACTCATTTATGCAGTATTTGTCATACGATTAAAGTGATTCTACATCGTACCAAATGGCTAATGAGATGCCCCACACGACGATGGTATTGCCGCATCGATAGGTGCAAGGACGCCGGAGATATCGACATTTTACCTTTTATATAGAGTTAGAATACTGCAAAATATGCCCTATTAGCCTATTTATAAAGTATTTGTCATAGGGTGAAAGTGATTCTACATCGTACCACAAAGCTTATGAGATGCCCTACAAGACGATGGTATTGCCGCATCGATAGGTGTAAGGACGCCGGGGATATCGACATTTTACCTTTTATATAGAGTTAGAATACTGCGAATATACCCTTTTCTTAGGTTTTAACCCATTTATGCAGTATTTGTCACACGACTAAAGTGATTCTACATGGTACCAAATAGCTTATGAGATGCCCTACAAGACGGTGGTATTGCCGCATCAATAGGTGTAAGGACACCGGAGATATCGACATTTTAACTTTTATATAGAATTAGAATACTGCAAAATATGCCCTTTTCTTAGGTTTTAACCCATTTATGCAGTATTTGTCATACGATTAAAGTGATTCTACATCGTACCAAATAGCTTATGAGATGCCCTACAAGACGGTGGTATTGCCGCATCAATAGGTGTAAGGACACCGGAGATATCGACATTTTAACTTTTATATAGAGTTAGAATACTGCAAAATATGCCCTTTCCTTAGGTATTAACCTACTTATAAAGTATTTGTCATAGGGCTAAAGTGATTCTACATGGTACCACATAGCTTATGAGATGCCCTACAAGACGGTGGTATTGCCGCATCAATATGTGTAAGGACACAGGAGATATCGATATTTTACATTTTACATAGAGTTAGAATACTGCAAATATACCCTTTTCTTAGGTTTTAACCCATTTATGCAGTGCTTGTCATACGACTAAAGTAATTCTACATCGTACCACATAGCTTATGAGATGCCCTACAAGACGATGGAATTGCCGCATCAATAGGTGTAAGGACACCGGCGATATCGATATTTTACATTTTACATAGAGTTAGAATACTGCAAATATGCCCTTTTCTTAGGTTTTAACCCATTTATGCAGTACTTGTCATACGATTAAAGTAATTCTACATTGTACCAAATAGCTTATGATATGCCCTACAAGTCGATGGTATTGCCGCATCAATAGGTGTAAGGACACCGGAGATATCGATATTTTACATTTTACATAGAGTTAGAATACTGCAAATATGCCCTTTTCTTAGGTTTTAACCCATTTATGCAGTACTTGTCATACGATTAAAGTAATTCTACATTGTACCAAATAGCTTATGAGATGCCCTACAAGACGATGGTATTGCCGCATCAATAGGTGTAAGGACACCGGAGATATCGACATTTTAACTTTTATATAGAATTAGAATACTGCAAATATACCCTTTTCTTAGGTTTTAACCCATTTATGCAGTATTTGTCATACGACTAAAGTGATTCTACAGCGTACCAGAAAGCTTGTGAGATGCCCTACAAGACGGTGGTATTGCCGCATCAATAGGTGTAAGGACGCCGGATATATCGACATTTTACATTTTATATAGAGTTAGAATACTGCAAATATGCCCTTTTCTTAGGTTTTAACCCATTTATGCAGTGTTTGTCATACGATTAAAGTGATTCTACATCGTACCAAATGGCTAATGAGATGCCCTACAAGACGATGGTATTGAAGCATCGATAGGTGTAAGAACGCCGGAGATATCGACATTTTACCTTTTATATAGAGTTAGAATACTGCAAAATATGCCCTTTTCTTAGGTTTTAACCCATTTATGCAGTATTTGTCATACGACTAACGTGATTCTACAGCGTACCAAATAGCTTATGAGATGCCCTACAAGACGGTGGTATTGCCGCATCAATAGGTGTAAGGACACCGGAGATATCGAAATTTTAACTTTTATATAGAGTTAGAATACTGTAAAATATGCCCTTTCCTTAGGTATTAACCCATTTATAAAGTATTTGTCATAGGGTTAAAGTGATTCTACATCGTACCACATAGCTTATGAGATGCCCTACAAGACGGTGGTATTGCCGCATCAATAGGTGTAAGGACACCGGAGATATCGATATTTTACATTTTACATAGAGTTAGAATACTGCAAATATACCCTTTTCTTAGGTTTTAACCCATTTATGCAGTGCTTGTCATACGATTAAAGTAATTCTACATCGTACCACATAGCTTATGAGATGCCCTACAAGACGATGGTATTGCCGCATCAATGGGTGTAAAGACACCGGAGATATCGACATTTTACATTTTATATAGAGTTAGAATACTGCAAATATGCCCTTTTCTTAGGTTTTAACCCATTTATGCAGTATTTGTCATACGACTAAAGTGATTCTACATCGTACCAAATAGCTTATGAGATGCCCTACAAGACGGTGGTATTGCCGCATCAATAGGTGTAAGGACACCGGAGATATCGACATTTTAACTTTTATATAAAGTTAAAATACTGCAAAATATGCCCTTTTCTTAGGTATTAACCTATTTATGCAGTATTTGTCAGACGACTAAAGTGACTCTACAGCGTACCAAATAGCTTATGAGATGCCCTACAAGACGATGGTATTGCCGCATCGATAGGAGTAAGAACGCCGGAGATATCGACATTTTACATTTTATATAGAGTTAGAATACTGCATATATGCCCTTTTCTTAGGTTTTAACCCATTTATACAGTATTTGTCATACGACTAAAGTGATTCTACAGCGTACCAAATAGCTTATGAGATGCCCTACAAGACGATGGAATTGCCGCATTAATAGGTGTAAGGACACCGGAGATATCGACATTTTAACTTTTATATAGAGTTAGAATACTGCAAACTATGCCCTTTTCTTAGGTTTTAACCCATTTATGCAGTATTTGTCATACGATTAAAGTGATTCTACATCGTACCACATAGCTTATGAGATGCCCTGCAAGACGATGGTATTGCCGCATCAATAGGTGTAAGAACGCCGGAGATATCGACATTTTACATTTTACATAGAGTTAGAATACTGCAAATATGCCCTTTTCTTAGGTTTTAACCCATTTATGCAGTATTTGTCATACGACTAAAGTGATTCTACATCGTACCACATAGCTTATGAGATGCCCTGCAAGACGATGGTATTGCCGCATCGATAGGTGTAAGAACGCCGGAGATATCGACATTTTACATTTTATATAGAGTTAGAATACTGCAAATATGCCCTTTTCTTAGGTTTTAACCCATTTATGCAGTATTTGTCATACGACTAAAGTGATTCTACATCGTACCAAATAGCTTATGAGATGCCCTACAAGACGGTGGTATTGCCGCATCAATAGGTGTAAGGACACCGGAGATATCGACATTTTAACTTTTATATAAAGTTAAAATACTGCAAAATATGCCCTTTTCTTAGGTATTAACCTATTTATAAAGTATTTGTCATAGGGTTAAAGTGATTCTACATCGTACCACAAAGCTTATGAGATGCCCTACAAGACGGTGGTATTGCCGCATCAATAGGTGTAAGGACACCGGAGATATCGATATTTTAACTTTTATATAGAGTTAGAATACTGTAAAATATGCCCTTTCCTTAGGTATTAACCCATTTATAAAGTATTTGTCATAGGGTTAAAGTGATTCTACATCGTACCACATAGCTTATGAGATGCCCTACAAGACGGTGGTATTGCCGCATCAATAGGTGTAAGGACACCGGAGATATCGATATTTTACATTTTACATAGGGTTAGAATACTGCAAATATACCCTTTTCTTAGGTTTTAACCCATTTATGCAGTGCTTGTCATACGATTAAAGTAATTCTACATCGTACCACATAGCTTATGAGATGACCTACAAGACGATGGTATTGCCGCATCAATGGGTGTAAAGACACCGGAGATATCGATATTTTACATTTTACGTAGAGTTAGAATACTGCAAATATGCCCTTTTCTTAGGTTTTAACCCATTTACGCAGTACTTGTCATACGATTAAAGTAATTCTACATTGTACCAAATAGCTTATGAGATGCCCTACAAGACGATGGTATTGCCGCATCGATAGGTGTAGGAACGCCGGAGATATCGACATTTTACATTTTATATAGAGTTAGAATACTGCAAATATGCCCTTTTCTTAGGTTTTAACTCATTTATGCAGTATTTGTCATACGATTAAAGTGATTCTACATCGTACCAAATGGCTAATGAGATGCCCCACACGACGATGGTATTGCCGCATCGATAGGTGTAAGGACGCCGGAGATATCGACATTTTACCTTTTATATAGAGTAAGAATACTGCAAATATGCCCTTTCTTAGGTTTTAACCCATTTATGCAGTACTTGTCATACGATTAAAGTGATTCTACATCGTACCAAATAGCTTATGAGATGCCCTACAACTGCAAAATATGCCCTTTTCTTAGGTTTTAACCCATTTATGCAGTATTTGTCATACGACTAAAGTGATTCTACATCGTACCACATAGCTTATGAGATGCCCTACAAGACGGTGGTATTGCCGCATCAATAGGTGTAAGGACACCGGAGATATCGATATTTTACATTTTACATAGAGATAGAATACTGCAAATATACCCTTTTCTTAGGTTTTAACCCATTTATGCAGTACTTGTCATACGATTAAAGTAATTCTACATCGTACCACATAGCTTATGAGATGCCCTACAAGACGGTGGTATTGCCGCATCAATAGGTGTAACGACACCGGAGATATCGATATTTTACATTTTACATAGAGTTAGAATACTGCAAATATACCCTTTTCTTAGGTTTTAACCCATTTATGCAGTATTTGTCATACGACTAAAGTGATTCTACATCGTACCAAATGGCTTATGAGATGCCCTACAAGACGGTGGTATTGCCGCATCAATAGGTGTAAGGACACCGGAGATATCGACATTTTAACTTTTATATAGAGTTAGAATACTGTAAAATATGCCCTTTCCTTAGGTTTTAACCCATTTACAAAGTATTTGTCATAGGGTTAAAGTGATTCTACATCGTACCACATAGCTTATGAGATGCCCTACAAGACGGTGGTATTGCCGCATCAATAGGTGTAAGGACACCGGAGATATCGATATTTTACATTTTACATAGAGTTAGAATACTGCAAATATACCCTTTTCTTAGGTTCTAACCCATTTATGCAGTGCTTGTCATACGATTAAAGTAATTCTACATCGTACCACATAGCTTATGAGATGCCCTACAAGACGATGGTATTGCCGCATCAATAGGTGTAAGGACACCGGAGATATCGATATTTTACATTTTACATAGAGTTAGAATACTGCAAATATGCCCTTTTCTTAGGTTTTAACCCATTTATGCAGTATTTGTCATACGACTAAAGTGATTCTACATCGTACGAAATGGCTAATGAGATGCCCTACAAGACGGTGGTATTGCCGCATCAATAGGTGTAAGGACACCGGAAATATCGACATTTTAACTTTTATATAGAGTTAGAATACTGCAAAATATGCCCTTTTCTTAGGTATTATCCCATTTATAAAGTATTTGTCATAGGGTTAAAGTGATTCTACATCGTACCACAAAGCTTATGAGATGCCCTACAAGACGGTGGTATTACCGCATCAATAGGTGTAAGGACACCGGGAATATGGAGTTAGAATACTGCAAATATACCCTTTTCTTAGGTTTTAACCCATTTATGCAGTGCTTGTCATACGATTAAAGTAATTCTACATCGTACCACATAGCTTATGAGATGCCCTACAAGACGATGGTATTGCCGCATCGATAGGTGTAAGGACGCCGGAGATATCGACATTTTACATTTTATTTAGAGTTAGAATACTGCAAATATGCCCTTTTCTTAGGTTTTAACCCATTTATGCAGTTTTTGTCATACGATTAAAGTGATTCTACATCGTACCAAATGGCTAATGAGATGCCCCACACGACGATGGTATTGCCGCATCGATAGGTGTAAGGACGCCGGAGATATCGACATTTTACCTTTTATATAGAGTAAGAATACTGCAAATATGCCCTTTTCTTAGGTTTTAACCCATTTATGCAGTACTTGTCATACGATTAAAGTGATTCTACATCGTACCAAATAGCTTATGAGATGCCCTACAAGACGGTGGTATTGCCGCATCAATAGGTGTAAGGACACCGGAGATATCGACATTTTAACTTTTATATAGAGTTAGAATACTGCAAAATATGCCCTATTAGCCTATTTATAAAGTATTTGTCATAGGGTTAAAGTGATTCTACATCGTACCACAAAGCTTATGAGATGCCCTACAAGACGATGGTATTGCCGCATCGATAGGTGTAAGGACGCCGGGGATATCGACATTTTACCTTTTATATAGAGTTAGAATACTGCGAATATACCCTTTTCTTAGGTTTTAACCCATTTATGCAGTATTTGTCATACGACTAAAGTGATTCTACATGGTACCAAATAGCTTATGAGATGCCCTACAAGACGGTGGTATTGCCGCATCAATAGGTGTAAGGACACCGGAGATATCGACATTTTAACTTTTATATAGAATTAGAATACTGCAAAATATGCCCTTTTCTTAGGTTTAACCCATTTATGCAGTATTTGTCATACGACTAAAGTAATTCTACATCGTACCAAATGGCTAATGAGATGCCCCACACGACGATGGTATTGCCGCATCGATAGGTGTAAGGACGCCGGAGATATCGACATTTTACCTTTTATATAGAGTTAGAATACTGCGAATATACCCTTTCCTTAGGTATTAACCCACTTATAAAGTATTTGTCATAGGGCTAAAGTGATTCTACATGGTACCACATAGCTTATGAGATGCCCTACAAGACGGTGGTATTGCCGCATCAATATGTGTAAGGACACAGGAGATATCGATATTTTACATTTTACATAGAGTTAGAATACTGCAAATATACCCTTTTCTTAGGTTTTAACCCATTTATGCAGTGCTTGTCATACGACTAAAGTAATTCTACATCGTACCACATAGCTTATGAGATGCCCTGCAAGACGATGGAATTGCCGCATCAATAGGTGTAAGGACACCGGCGATATCGATATTTTACATTTTACATAGAGTTAGAATACTGCAAATATACCCTTTCCTTAGGTATTAACCCACTTATAAAGTATTTGTCATAGGGCTAAAGTGATTCTACATGGTACCACATAGCTTATGAGATGCCCTACAAGACGGTGGTATTGCCGCATCGATAGGTGTAAGGACGCCGGGGATATCGACATTTTACCTTTTATATAGAGTTAGAATACTGCGAATATACCCTTTTCTTAGGTTTTAACCCATTTATGCAGTATTTGTCATACGACTAAAGTAATTCTACATCGTACCAAATGGCTAATGAGATGCCCCACACGACGATGGTATTGCCGCATCGATAGGTGTAAGGACGCCGGAGATATCGACATTTTACCTTTTATATAGAGTTAGAATACTGCGAATATACCCTTTCCTTAGGTATTAACCCACTTATAAAGTATTTGTCATAGGGCTAAAGTGATTCTACATGGTACCACATAGCTTATGAGATGCCCTACAAGACGGTGGTATTGCCGCATCAATATGTGTAAGGACACAGGAGATATCGATATTTTACATTTTACATAGAGTTAGAATACTGCAAATATACCCTTTTCTTAGGTTTTAACCCATTTATGCAGTGCTTGTCATACGACTAAAGTAATTCTACATCGTACCACATAGCTTATGAGATGCCCTGCAAGACGATGGAATTGCCGCATCAATAGGTGTAAGGACACCGGCGATATCGATATTTTACATTTTACATAGAGTTAGAATACTGCAAATATGCCCTTTTCTTAGGTTTTAACCCATTTATGCAGTACTTGTCATACGATTAAAGTAATTCTACATTGTACCAAATAGCTTATGAGATGCCCTACAAGTCGATGGTATTGCCGCATCAATAGGTGTAAGGACACCGGAGATATCGATATTTTACATTTTACATAGAGTTAGAATACTGCAAATATGCCCTTTTCTTAGGTTTTAACCCATTTATGCAGTACTTGTCATACGATTAAAGTAATTCTACATTGTACCAAATAGCTTATGAGATGCCCTACAAGACGATGGTATTGCCGCATCAATAGGTGTAAGGACACCGGATATATCAATATTTTACATTTTATATAGAGTTAGAATACTGCAAATATACCCTTTTCTTAGGTTTTAACCCATTTATGCAGTATTTGTCATACGACTAAAGTGATTCTACAGCGTACCAGAAAGCTTGTGAGATGCCCTACAAGACGGTGGTATTGCCGCATCAATAGGTGTAAGGACGCCGGATATATCGACATTTTACATTTTATATAGAGTTAGAATACTGCAAATATGCCCTTTTCTTAGGTTTTAACCCATTTATGCAGTGTTTGTCATACGATTAAAGTGATTCTACATCGTACCAAATGGCTAATGAGATGCCCTACAAGACGATGGTATTGAAGCATCGATAGGTGTAAGAACGCCGGAGATATCGACATTTTACCTTTTATATAGAGTTAGAATACTGCAAAATATGCCCTTTTCTTAGGTTTTAACCCATTTATGCAGTATTTGTCATACGACTAACGTGATTCTACAGCGTACCAAATAGCTTATGAGATGCCCTACAAGACGGTGGTATTGCCGCATCAATAGGTGTAAGGACACCGGAGATATCGACATTTTAACTTTTATATAGAGTTAGAATACTGCAAAATATGCCCTTTCCTTAAGTTTTAACCCATTTATGCAGTATTTGTCATACGACTAAAGTGATTCTACAGCGTACCAAATAGCTTATGAGATGCCCTACAAGACGATGGAATTGCCGCATCAATAGGTGTAAGGACACCGGAGATATCGACATTTTAACTTTTATATAGAGTTAGAATACTGCAAACTATGCCCTTTTCTTAGGTTTTAACCCATTTATGCAGTACTTGTCATACGATTAAAGTAATTCTACATTGTACCAAATAGCTTATGAGATGCCCTACAAGACGATGGTATTGCCGCATCAATAGGTGTAAGGACACCGGATATATCGATATTTTACATTTTATATAGAGTTAGAATACTGCAAATATACCCTTTTCTTAGGTTTTAACCCATTTATGCAGTATTTGTCATACGACTAAAGTGATTCTACAGCGTACCAGAAAGCTTGTGAGATGCCCTACAAGACGGTGGTATTGCCGCATCAATAGGTGTAAGGACGCCGGATATATCGACATTTTACATTTTATATAGAGTTAGAATACTGCAAATATGCCCTTTTCTTAGGTTTTAACCCATTTATGCAGTGTTTGTCATACGATTAAAGTGATTCTACATCGTACCAAATGGCTAATGAGATGCCCTACAAGACGATGGTATTGAAGCATCGATAGGTGTAAGAACGCCGGAGATATCGACATTTTACCTTTTATATAGAGTTAGAATACTGCAAAATATGCCCTTTTCTTAGGTTTTAACCCATTTATGCAGTATTTGTCATACGATTAAAGTGATTCTACATCGTACCACATAGCTTATGAGATGCCCTGCAAGACGATGGTATTGCCGCATCGATAGGTGTAAGAACGCCGGAGATATCGACATTTTACATTTTATATAGTGTTAGAATACTACAAATATGCCCTTTCCTTAGGTTTTAACCCATTTATACAGTATTTGTCATACGACTAAAATGATTCTACATCGTACCACATAGCTTATGAGATGCCCTACAAGACGATGGAATTGCCGCATCAATAGGTGTAAGGACACCGGAGATATCGACATTTTAACTTTTATATAGAGTTAGAATACTGCAAACTATGCCCTTTTCTTAGGTTTTAACCCATTTATGCAGTATTTGTCATACGATTAAAGTGATTCTACATCGTACCACATAGCTTATGAGATGCCCTGCAAGACGATGGTATTGCCGCATCGATAGGTGTAAGAACGCCGGAGATATCGACATTTTACATTTTATATAGAGTTAGAATACTGCAAATATGCCCTTTTCTTAGGTTTTAACCCATTTATGCAGTACTTGTCATACGATTAAAGTGATTCTACATCGTACCAAATAGCTTATGAGATGCCCTACAAGACGGTGGTATTGCCGCATCAATAGGTGTAAGGACACCGGAGATATCGACATTTTAACTTTTATATAGAGTTAGAATACTGCAAAATATGCCCTATTAGCCTATTTATAAAGTATTTGTCATAGGGTGAAAGTGATTCTACATCGTACCACACAGCTTATGAGATGCCCTACAAGACGATGGTATTGCCGCATCGATAGGTGTAAGGACGCCGGGGATATCGACATTTTACCTTTTATATAGAGTTAGAATACTGCGAATATACCCTTTTCTTAGGTTTTAACCCATTTATGCAGTATTTGTCATACGACTAAAGTGATTCTACATGGTACCAAATAGCTTATGAGATGCCCTACAAGACGGTGGTATTGCCGCATCAATAGGTGTAAGGACACCGGAGATATCGACATTTTAACTTTTATATAGAATTAGAATACTGCAAAATATGCCCTTTTCTTAGGTTTTAACCCATTTATGCAGTATTTGTCATACGATTAAAGTAATTCTACATCGTACCAAATAGCTTATGAGATGCCCTACAAGACGGTGGTATTGCCGCATCAATAGGTGTAAGGACACAGGAGATATCGACATTTTAACTTTTATATAGAGTTAGAATACTGCAAAATATGCCCTTTCCTTAGGTATTAACCCACTTATAAAGTATTTGTCATAGGGCTAAAGTGATTCTACATGGTACCACATAGCTTATGAGATGCCCTACAAGACGGTGGTATTGCCGCATCAATATGTGTAAGGACACAGGAGATATCGATATTTTACATTTTACATAGAGTTAGAATACTGCAAATATACCCTTTTCTTAGGTTTTAACCCATTTATGCAGTGCTTGTCATACGACTAAAGTAATTCTACATCGTACCACATAGCTTATGAGATGCCCTGCAAGACGATGGAATTGCCGCATCAATAGGCGTAAGGACACCGGCGATATCGATATTTTACATTTTACATAGAGTTAGAATACTGCAAATATGCCCTTTTCTTAGGTTTTAACCCATTTATGCAGTACTTGTCATACGATTAAAGTAATTCTACATTGTACCAAATAGCTTATGAGATGCCCTACAAGTCGATGGTATTGCGGCATCAATAGGTGTAAGGACACCGGAGATATCGATATTTTACATTTTACATAGAGTTAGAATACTGCAAATATGCCCTTTTCTTAGGTTTTAACCCATTTATGCAGTACTTGTCATACGATTAAAGTAATTCTACATTGTACCAAATAGCTTATGAGATGCCCTACAAGACGATGGTATTGCCGCATCAATAGGTGTAAGGACACCGGATATATCGATATTTTACATTTTATATAGAGTTAGAATACTGCAAATATACCCTTTTCTTAGGTTTTAACCCATTTATGCAGTATTTGTCATACGACTAAAGTGATTCTACAGCGTACCAGAAAGCTTGTGAGATGCCCTACAAGACGGTGGTATTGCCGCATCAATAGGTGTAAGGACGCCGGATATATCGACATTTTACATTTTATATAGAGTTAGAATACTGCAAATATGCCCTTTTCTTAGGTTTTAACCCATTTATGCAGTGTTTGTCATACGATTAAAGTGATTCTACATCGTACCAAATGGCTAATGAGATGCCCTACAAGACGATGGTATTGAAGCATCGATAGGTGTAAGAACGCCAGAGATATCGACATTTTACCTTTTATATAGAGTTAGAATACTGCAAAATATGCCCTTTTCTTAGGTTTTAACCCATTTATGCAGTATTTGTCATACGACTAACGTGATTCTACAGCGTACCAAATAGCTTATGAGATGCCCTACAAGACGGTGGTATTGCCGCATCAATAGGTGTAAGGACACCGGAGATATCGACATTTTAACTTTTATATAGAGTTAGAATACTGCAAAATATGCCCTTTCCTTAAGTTTTAACCCATTTATGCAGTATTTGTCATACGACTAAAGTGATTCTACAGCGTACCAAATAGCTTATGAGATGCCCTACAAGACGATGGAATTGCCGCATCAATAGGTGTAAGGACACCGGAGATATCGACATTTTAACTTTTATATAGAGTTAGAATACTGCAAACTATGCCCTTTTCTTAGGTTTTAACCCATTTATGCAGTACTTGTCATACGATTAAAGTAATTCTACATTGTACCAAATAGCTTATGAGATGCCCTACAAGACGATGGTATTGCCGCATCAATAGGTGTAAGGACACCGGATATATCGATATTTTACATTTTATATAGAGTTAGAATACTGCAAATATACCCTTTTCTTAGGTTTTAGCCCATTTATGCAGTATTTGTCATACGACTAAAGTGATTCTACAGCGTACCAGAAAGCTTGTGAGATGCCCTACAAGACGGTGGTATTGCCGCATCAATAGGTGTAAGGACGCCGGATATATCGACATTTTACATTTTATATAGAGTTAGAATACTGCAAATATGCCCTTTTCTTAGGTTTTAACCCATTTATGCAGTGTTTGTCATACGATTAAAGTGATTCTACATCGTACCAAATGGCTAATGAGATGCCCTACAAGACGATGGTATTGAAGCATCGATAGGTGTAAGAACGCCGGAGATATCGACATTTTACCTTTTATATAGAGTTAGAATACTGCCAAATATGCCCTTTTCTTAGGTTTTAACCCATTTATGCAGTATTTGTCATACGATTAAAGTGATTCTACATCGTACCACATAGCTTATGAGATGCCCTGCAAGACGATGGTATTGCCGCATCGATAGGTGTAAGAACGCCGGAGACATCGACATTTTACATTTTATATAGTGTTAGAATACTACAAATATGCCCTTTTCTTAGGTTTTAACCCATTTATACAGTATTTGTCATACGACTAAAGTGATTCTACATCGTACCAAATAGCTTATGAGATGCCCTACAAGACGGTGGTATTGCCGCATCAATAGGTGTAAGGACACCGGAGATATCGACATTTTAACTTTTATATAGAGTTAGAATACTGCAAAATATGCCCTTTCCTTAAGTTTTAACCCATTTATGCAGTATTTGTCATACGACTAAAGTGATTCTACAGCGTACCAAATAGCTTATGAGATGCCCTACAAGACGATGGAATTGCCGCATCAATAGGTGTAAGGACACCGGAGATATCGACATTTTAACTTTTATATAGAGTTAGAATACTGCAAACTATGCCCTTTTCTTAGGTTTTAACCCATTTATGCAGTACTTGTCATACGATTAAAGTAATTCTACATTGTACCAAATAGCTTATGAGATGCCCTACAAGACGATGGTATTGCCGCATCAATAGGTGTAAGGACACCGGATATATCGATATTTTACATTTTATATAGAGTTAGAATACTGCAAATATACCCTTTTCTTAGGTTTTAACCCATTTATGCAGTATTTGTCATACGACTAAAGTGATTCTACAGCGTACCAGAAAGCTTGTGAGATGCCCTACAAGACGGTGGTATTGCCGCATCAATAGGTGTAAGGACGCCGGATATATCGACATTTTACATTTTATATAGAGTTAGAATACTGCAAATATGCCCTTTTCTTAGGTTTTAACCCATTTATGCAGTGTTTGTCATACGATTAAAGTGATTCTACATCGTACCAAATGGCTAATGAGATGCCCTACAAGACGATGGTATTGAAGCATCGATAGGTGTAAGAACGCCGGAGATATCGACATTTTACCTTTTATATAGAGTTAGAATACTGCAAAATATGCCCTTTTCTTAGGTTTTAACCCATTTATGCAGTATTTGTCATACGATTAAAGTGATTCTACATCGTACCACATAGCTTATGAGATGCCCTGCAAGACGATGGTATTGCCGCATCGATAGGTGTAAGAACGCCGGAGATATCGACATTTTACATTTTATATAGTGTTAGAATACTACAAATATGCCCTTTTCTTAGGTTTTAACCCATTTATACAGTATTTGTCATACGACTAAAATGATTCTACATCGTACCACATAGCTTATGAGATGCCCTACAAGACGATGGAATTGCCGCATCAATAGGTGTAAGGACACCGGAGATATCGACATTTTAACTTTTATATAGAGTTAGAATACTGCAAACTATGCCCTTTTCTTAGGTTTTAACCCATTTATGCAGTATTTGTCATACGATTAAAGTGATTCTACATCGTACCACATAGCTTATGAGATGCCCTGCAAGACGATGGTATTGCCGCATCGATAGGTGTAAGAACGCCGGAGATATCGACATTTTACATTTTATATAGAGTTAGAATACTGCAAATATGCCCTTTTCTTAGGTTTTAACCCATTTATGCAGTACTTGTCATACGATTAAAGTGATTCTACATCGTACCAAATAGCTTATGAGATGCCCTACAAGACGGTGGTATTGCCGCATCAATAGGTGTAAGGACACCGGAGATATCGACATTTTAACTTTTATATAGAGTTAGAATACTGCAAAATATGCCCTATTAGCCTATTTATAAAGTATTTGTCATAGGGTGAAAGTGATTCTACATCGTACCACACAGCTTATGAGATGCCCTACAAGACGATGGTATTGCCGCATCGATAGGTGTAAGGACGCCGGGGATATCGACATTTTACCTTTTATATAGAGTTAGAATACTGCGAATATACCCTTTTCTTAGGTTTTAACCCATTTATGCAGTATTTGTCATACGACTAAAGTGATTCTACATGGTACCAAATAGCTTATGAGATGCCCTACAAGACGGTGGTATTGCCGCATCAATAGGTGTAAGGACACCGGAGATATCGACATTTTAACTTTTATATAGAATTAGAATACTGCAAAATATGCCCTTTTCTTAGGTTTTAACCCATTTATGCAGTATTTGTCATACGATTAAAGTAATTCTACATCGTACCAAATAGCTTATGAGATGCCCTACAAGACGGTGGTATTGCCGCATCAATAGGTGTAAGGACACAGGAGATATCGACATTTTAACTTTTATATAGAGTTAGAATACTGCAAAATATGCCCTTTCCTTAGGTATTAACCCACTTATAAAGTATTTGTCATAGGGCTAAAGTGATTCTACATGGTACCACATAGCTTATGAGATGCCCTACAAGACGGTGGTATTGCCGCATCAATATGTGTAAGGACACAGGAGATATCGATATTTTACATTTTACATAGAGTTAGAATACTGCAAATATACCCTTTTCTTAGGTTTTAACCCATTTATGCAGTGCTTGTCATACGACTAAAGTAATTCTACATCGTACCACATAGCTTATGAGATGCCCTGCAAGACGATGGAATTGCCGCATCAATAGGTGTAAGGACACCGGCGATATCGATATTTTACATTTTACATAGAGTTAGAATACTGCAAATATGCCCTTTTCTTAGGTTTTAACCCATTTATGCAGTACTTGTCATACGATTAAAGTAATTCTACATTGTACCAAATAGCTTATGAGATGCCCTACAAGTCGATGGTATTGCGGCATCAATAGGTGTAAGGACACCGGAGATATCGATATTTTACATTTTACATAGAGTTAGAATACTGCAAATATGCCCTTTTCTTAGGTTTTAACCCATTTATGCAGTACTTGTCATACGATTAAAGTAATTCTACATTGTACCAAATAGCTTATGAGATGCCCTACAAGACGATGGTATTGCCGCATCAATAGGTGTAAGGACACCGGATATATCGATATTTTACATTTTATATAGAGTTAGAATACTGCAAATATACCCTTTTCTTAGGTTTTAACCCATTTATGCAGTATTTGTCATACGACTAAAGTGATTCTACAGCGTACCAGAAAGCTTGTGAGATGCGCTACAAGACGGTGGTATTGCCGCATCAATAGGTGTAAGGACGCCGGATATATCGACATTTTACATTTTATATAGAGTTAGAATACTGCAAATATGCCCTTTTCTTAGGTTTTAACCCATTTATGCAGTGTTTGTCATACGATTAAAGTGATTCTACATCGTACCAAATGGCTAATGAGATGCCCTACAAGACGATGGTATTGAAGCATCGATAGGTGTAAGAACGCCGGAGATATCGACATTTTACCTTTTATATAGAGTTAGAATACTGCAAAATATGCCCTTTTCTTAGGTTTTAACCCATTTATGCAGTATTTGTCATACGACTAACGTGATTCTACAGCGTACCAAATAGCTTATGAGATGCCCTACAAGACGGTGGTATTGCCGCATCAATAGGTGTAAGGACACCGGAGATATCGACATTTTAACTTTTATATAGAGTTAGAATACTGCAAAATATGCCCTTTCCTTAAGTTTTAACCCATTTATGCAGTATTTGTCATACGACTAAAGTGATTCTACAGCGTACCAAATAGCTTATGAGATGCCCTACAAGACGATGGAATTGCCGCATCAATAGGTGTAAGGACACCGGAGATATCGACATTTTAACTTTTATATAGAGTTAGAATACTGCAAACTATGCCCTTTTCTTAGGTTTTAACCCATTTATGCAGTACTTGTCATACGATTAAAGTAATTCTACATTGTACCAAATAGCTTATGAGATGCCCTACAAGACGATGGTATTGCCGCATCAATAGGTGTAAGGACACCGGATATATCGATATTTTACATTTTATATAGAGTTAGAATACTGCAAATATACCCTTTTCTTAGGTTTTAGCCCATTTATGCAGTATTTGTCATACGACTAAAGTGATTCTACAGCGTACCAGAAAGCTTGTGAGATGCCCTACAAGACGGTGGTATTGCCGCATCAATAGGTGTAAGGACGCCGGATATATCGACATTTTACATTTTATATAGAGTTAGAATACTGCAAATATGCCCTTTTCTTAGGTTTTAACCCATTTATGCAGTGTTTGTCATACGATTAAAGTGATTCTACATCGTACCAAATGGCTAATGAGATGCCCTACAAGACGATGGTATTGAAGCATCGATAGGTGTAAGAACGCCGGAGATATCGACATTTTACCTTTTATATAGAGTTAGAATACTGCCAAATATGCCCTTTTCTTAGGTTTTAACCCATTTATGCAGTATTTGTCATACGATTAAAGTGATTCTACATCGTACCACATAGCTTATGAGATGCCCTGCAAGACGATGGTATTGCCGCATCGATAGGTGTAAGAACGCCGGAGACATCGACATTTTACATTTTATATAGTGTTAGAATACTACAAATATGCCCTTTTCTTAGGTTTTAACCCATTTATACAGTATTTGTCATACGACTAAAGTGATTCTACATCGTACCAAATAGCTTATGAGATGCCCTACAAGACGGTGGTATTGCCGCATCAATAGGTGTAAGGACACCGGAGATATCGACATTTTAACTTTTATATAGAGTTAGAATACTGCAAAATATGCCCTATTAGCCTATTTATAAAGTATTTGTCATAGGGTGAAAGTGATTCTACATCGTACCACAAAGCTTATGAGATGCCCTACAAGACGATGGTATTGCCGCATCGATAGGTGTAAGGACGCCGGGGATATCGACATTTTACCTTTTATATAGAGTTAGAATACTGCGAATATACCCTTTTCTTAGGTTTTAACCCATTTATGCAGTATTTGTCATACGACTAAAGTGATTCTACATGGTACCAAATAGCTTATGAGATGCCCTACAAGACGGTGGTATTGCCGCATCAATAGGTGTAAGGACACCGGAGATATCGACATTTTAACTTTTATATAGAATTAGAATACTGCAAAATATGCCCTTTTCTTAGGTTTTAACCCATTTATGCAGTATTTGTCATACGATTAAAGTGATTCTACATCGTACCAAATAGCTTATGAGATGCCCTACAAGACGGTGGTATTGCCGCATCAATAGGTGTAAGGACACCGGAGATATCGACATTTTAACTTTTATATAGAGTTAGAATACTGCAAAATATGCCCTTTCCTTAGGTATTAACCCACTTATAAAGTATTTGTCATAGGGCTAAAGTGATTCTACATGGTACCACATGGCTTATGAGATGCCCTACAAGACGGTGGTATTGCCGCATCAATATGTGTAAGGACACAGGAGATATCGATATTTTACATTTTACATAGAGTTAGAATACTGCAAATATACCCTTTTCTTAGGTTTTAACCCATTTATGCAGTGCTTGTCATACGACTAAAGTAATTCTACATTGTACCAAATAGCTTATGAGATGCCCTACAAGTCGATGGTATTGCCGCATCAATAGGTGTAAGGACACCGGAGATATCGATATTTTACATTTTACATAGAGTTAGAATACTGCAAATATGCCCTTTTCTTAGGTTTTAACCCATTTATGCAGTACTTGTCATACGATTAAAGTAATTCTACATTGTACCAAATAGCTTATGATATGCCCTACAAGACGATGGTATTGCCGCATCAATAGGTGTAAGGACACCGGAGATATCGACATTTTAACTTTTATATAGAATTAGAATACTGCAAATATACCCTTTTCTTAGGTTTTAACCCATTTATGCAGTATTTGTCATACGACTAAAGTGATTCTACAGCGTACCAGAAAGCTTGTGAGATGCCCTACAAGACGGTGGTATTGCCGCATCAATAGGTGTAAGGACGCCGGATATATCGACATTTTACATTTTATATAGAGTTAGAATACTGCAAATATGCCCTTTTCTTAGGTTTTAACCCATTTATGCAGTGTTTGTCATACGATTAAAGTGATTCTACATCGTACCAAATGGCTAATGAGATGCCCTACAAGACGATGGTATTGAAGCATCGATAGGTGTAAGAACGCCGGAGATATCGACATTTTACCTTTTATATAGAGTTAGAATACTGCAAAATATGCCCTTTTCTTAGGTATTATCCCATTTATAAAGTATTTGTCATAGGGTTAAAGTGATTCTACATCGTACCACAAAGCTTATGAGATGCCCTACAAGACGGTGGTATTACCGCATCAATAGGTGTAAGGACACCGGGAATATCGAGTTAGAATACTGCAAATATACCCTTTTCTTAGGTTTTAACCCATTTATGCAGTGCTTGTCATACGATTAAAGTAATTCTACATCGTACCACATAGCTTATGAGATGCCCTACAAGACGGTGGTATTGCCGCATCAATAGGTGTAACGACACCGGAGATATCGATATTTTACATTTTACATAGAGTTAGAATACTGCAAATATACCCTTTTCTTAGGTTTTAACCCATTTATGCAGTATTTGTCATACGACTAAAGTGATTCTACATCGTACCAAATAGCTTATGAGATGCCCTACAAGACGGTGGTATTGCCGCATCAATAGGTGTAAGGACACCGGAGATATCGACATTTTAACTTTTATATAGAGTTAGAATACTGCAAAATATGCCCTTTCCTTAGGTATTAACCTATTTATAAAGTATTTGTCATAGGGTTAAAGTGATTCTACATCGTACCACATAGCTTATGAGATGCCCTACAAGACGGTGGTATTACCGCATCAATAGGTGTAAGGACACCGGAGATATCGATATTTTACATTTTACATAGAGTTAGAATACTGCAAATATACCCTTTTCTTAGGTTTTAACCCATTTATGCAGTATTTGTCATACGACTAAAGTGATTCTACATCGTACCAAATGGCTAATGAGATGCCCTACAAGACGGTGGTATTGCCGCATCAATAGGTGTAAGGACACCGGAAATATCGATATTTTACATTTTACATAGAGTTTGAATACTGCAAAATATGCCCTTTTCTTAGGTTTTAACCCATTTATGCAGTATTTGTCATACGATTAAAGTAATTCTACATCGTACCACATAGCCTATGAGATGCCCTACAAGACGATGGTATTGCCGCATCAATAGGTGTAAGGACACCGGAGATATCGATATTTTACATTTTACATAGAGTTAGAATACTGCAAATATGCCCTTTTCTTAGGTTTTAACCCATTTATGCAGTATTTGTCATACGACTAAAGTGATTCTACATCGTACCAAATGGCTAATGAGATGCCCTACAAGACGGTGGTATTGCCGCATCAATAGGTGTAAGGACACCGGAAATATCGACATGTTAACTTTTATATAGAGTTAGAATACTGCAAAATATGCCCTTTTCTTAGGTATTATCCCATTTATAAAGTATTTGTCATAGGGTTAAAGTGATTCTACATCGTACCACAAAGCTTATGAGATGCCCTACAAGACGGTGGTATTACCGCATCAATAGGTGTAAGGACACCGGGAATATCGAGTTAGAATACTGCAAATATACCCTTTTCTTAGGTTTTAACCCATTTATGCAGTGCTTGTCATACGATTAGAGTAATTCTACATCGTACCACATAGCTTATGAGATGCCCTACAAGACGATGGTATTGCCGCATCAATGGGTGTAAAGACACCGGAGATATCGATATTTTACATTTTACATAGAGTTAGAATACTGCAAATATGCCCTTTTCTTAACTTTTAACCCATTTACGCAGTACTTGTCATACGATTAAAGTAATTCTACATTGTACCAAATAGCTTATGAGATGCCCTACAAGACGATGGTATTGCCGCATCGATAGGTGTAAGAACGCCGGAGATATCGACATTTTACATTTTATATAGAGTTAAAATACTGCAAATATGCCCTTTTCTTAGGTTTTAACTCATTTATGCAGTATTTGTCATACGATTAAAGTGATTCTACATCGTACCAAATGGCTAATGAGATGCCCCACACGACGATGGTATTGCCGCATCGATAGGTGCAAGGACGCCGGAGATATCGACATTTTACCTTTTATATAGAGTTAGAATACTGCAAAATATGCCCTATTAGCCTATTTATAAAGTATTTGTCATAGGGTGAAAGTGATTCTACATCGTACCAAATGGCTAATGAGATGCCCCACACGACGATGGTATTGCCGCATCGATAGGTGTAAGGACGCCGGGGATATCGACATTTTACCTTTTATATAGAGTTAGAATACTGCGAATATACCCTTTTCTTAGGTTTTAACCCATTTATGCAGTATTTGTCATACGACTAAAGTGATTCTACATGGTACCAAATAGCTTATGAGATGCCCTACAAGACGGTGGTATTGCCGCATCAATAGGTGTAAGGACACCGGAGATATCGACATTTTAACTTTTATATAGAATTAGAATACTGCAAAATATGCCCTTTTCTTAGGTTTTAACCCATTTATGCAGTATTTGTCATACGATTAAAGTGATTCTACATCGTACCAAATAGCTTATGAGATGCCCTACAAGACGGTGGTATTGCCGCATCAATAGGTGTAAGGACACCGGAGATATCGACATTTTAACTTTTATATAGAGTTAGAATACTGCAAAATATGCCCTTTCCTTAGGTATTAACCCACTTATAAAGTATTTGTCATAGGGCTAAAGTGATTCTACATGGTACCACATAGCTTATGAGATGCCCTACAAGACGGTGGTATTGCCGCATCAATATGTGTAAGGACACAGGAGATATCGATATTTTACATTTTACATAGAGTTAGAATACTGCAAATATACCCTTTTCTTAGGTTTTAACCCATTTATGCAGTGCTTGTCATACGACTAAAGTAATTCTACATCGTACCACATAGCTTATGAGATGCCCTACAAGACGATGGAATTGCCGCATCAATAGGTGTAAGGACACCGGCGATATCGATATTTTACATTTTACATAGAGTTAGAATACTGCAAATATGCCCTTTTCTTAGGTTTTAACCCATTTATGCAGTACTTGTCATACGATTAAAGTAATTCTACATTGTACCAAATAGCTTATGATATGCCCTACAAGTCGATGGTATTGCCGCATCAATAGGTGTAAGGACACCGGAGATATCGATATTTTACATTTTACATAGAGTTAGAATACTGCAAATATGCCCTTTTCTTAGGTTTTAACCCATTTATGCAGTACTTGTCATACGATTAAAGTAATTCTACATTGTACCAAATAGCTTATGAGATGCCCTACAAGACGATGGTATTGCCGCATCAATAGGTGTAAGGACACCGGAGATATCGACATTTTAACTTTTATATAGAATTAGAATACTGCAAATATACCCTTTTCTTAGGTTTTAACCCATTTATGCAGTATTTGTCATACGACTAAAGTGATTCTACAGCGTACCAGAAAGCTTGTGAGATGCCCTACAAGACGGTGGTATTGCCGCATCAATAGGTGTAAGGACGCCGGATATATCGACATTTTACATTTTATATAGAGTTAGAATACTGCAAATATGCCCTTTTCTTAGGTTTTAACCCATTTATGCAGTGTTTGTCATACGATTAAAGTGATTCTACATCGTACCAAATGGCTAATGAGATGCCCTACAAGACGATGGTATTGAAGCATCGATAGGTGTAAGAACGCCGGAGATATCGACATTTTACCTTTTATATAGAGTTAGAATACTGCAAAATATGCCCTTTTCTTAGGTTTTAACCCATTTATGCAGTATTTGTCATACGACTAACGTGATTCTACAGCGTACCAAATAGCTTATGAGATGCCCTACAAGACGGTGGTATTGCCGCATCAATAGGTGTAAGGACACCGGAGATATCGAAATTTTAACTTTTATATAGAGTTAGAATACTGTAAAATATGCCCTTTCCTTAGGTATTAACCCATTTATAAAGTATTTGTCATAGGGTTAAAGTGATTCTACATCGTACCACATAGCTTATGAGATGCCCTACAAGACGGTGGTATTGCCGCATCAATAGGTGTAAGGACACCGGAGATATCGATATTTTACATTTTACATAGAGTTAGAATACTGCAAATATACCCTTTTCTTAGGTTTTAACCCATTTATGCAGTGCTTGTCATACGATTAAAGTAATTCTACATCGTACCACATAGCTTATGAGATGCCCTACAAGACGATGGTATTGCCGCATCAATGGGTGTAAAGACACCGGAGATATCGACATTTTACATTTTATATAGAGTTAGAATACTGCAAATATGCCCTTTTCTTAGGTTTTAACCCATTTATGCAGTATTTGTCATACGACTAAAGTGATTCTACATCGTACCAAATAGCTTATGAGATGCCCTACAAGACGGTGGTATTGCCGCATCAATAGGTGTAAGGACACCGGAGATATCGACATTTTAACTTTTATATAAAGTTAAAATACTGCAAAATATGCCCTTTTCTTAGGTATTAACCTATTTATGCAGTATTTGTCAGACGACTAAAGTGACTCTACAGCGTACCAAATAGCTTATGAGATGCCCTACAAGACGATGGTATTGCCGCATCGATAGGAGTAAGAACGCCGGAGATATCGACATTTTACATTTTATATAGAGTTAGAATACTGCAAATATGCCCTTTTCTTAGGTTTTAACCCATTTATACAGTATTTGTCATACGACTAAAGTGATTCTACAGCGTACCAAATAGCTTATGAGATGCCCTACAAGACGATGGAATTGCCGCATCAATAGGTGTAAGGACGCCGGATATATCGACATTTTACATTTTATATAGAGTTAGAATACTGCAAATATGCCCTTTTCTTATGTTTTAACCCATTTATGCAGTGTTTGTCATACGATTAAAGTGATTCTACATCGTACCAAATGGCTAATGAGATGCCCTACAAGACGATGGTATTGAAGCATCGATAGGTGTAAGAACGCCGGAGATATCGACATTTTACCTTTTATATAGAGTTAGAATACTGCCAAATATGCCCTTTTCTTAGGTTTTAACCCATTTATGCAGTATTTGTCATACGATTAAAGTGATTCTACATCGTACCACATAGCTTATGAGATGCCCTGCAAGACGATGGTATTGCCGCATCGATAGGTGTAAGAACGCCGGAGATATCGACATTTTACATTTTATATAGTGTTAGAATACTACAAATATGCCCTTTTCTTAGGTTTTAACCCATTTATACAGTATTTGTCATACGACTAAAGTGATTCTACATCGTACCAAATAGCTTATGAGATGCCCTACAAGACGGTGGTATTGCCGCATCAATAGGTGTAAGGACACCGGAGATATCGACATTTTAACTTTTATATAGAGTTAGAATACTGCAAAATATGCCCTATTAGCCTATTTATAAAGTATTTGTCATAGGGTGAAAGTGATTCTACATCGTACCACAAAGCTTATGAGATGCCCTACAAGACGATGGTATTGCCGCATCGATAGGTGTAAGGACGCCGGGGATATCGACATTTTACCTTTTATATAGAGTTAGAATACTGCGAATATACCCTTTTCTTAGGTTTTAACCCATTTATGCAGTATTTGTCATACGACTAAAGTGATTCTACATGGTACCAAATAGCTTATGAGATGCCCTACAAGACGGTGGTATTGCCGCATCAATAGGTGTAAGGACACCGGAGATATCGACATTTTAACTTTTATATAGAATTAGAATACTGCAAAATATGCCCTTTTCTTAGGTTTTAACCCATTTATGCAGTATTTGTCATACGATTAAAGTGATTCTACATCGTACCAAATAGCTTATGAGATGCCCTACAAGACGGTGGTATTGCCGCATCAATAGGTGTAAGGACACCGGAGATATCGACATTTTAACTTTTATATAGAGTTAGAATACTGCAAAATATGCCCTTTCCTTAGGTATTAACCCACTTATAAAGTATTTGTCATAGGGCTAAAGTGATTCTACATGGTACCACATGGCTTATGAGATGCCCTACAAGACGGTGGTATTGCCGCATCAATATGTGTAAGGACACAGGAGATATCGATATTTTACATTTTACATAGAGTTAGAATACTGCAAATATACCCTTTTCTTAGGTTTTAACCCATTTATGCAGTGCTTGTCATACGACTAAAGTAATTCTACATTGTACCAAATAGCTTATGAGATGCCCTACAAGTCGATGGTATTGCCGCATCAATAGGTGTAAGGACACCGGAGATATCGATATTTTACATTTTACATAGAGTTAGAATACTGCAAATATGCCCTTTTCTTAGGTTTTAACCCATTTATGCAGTACTTGTCATACGATTAAAGTAATTCTACATTGTACCAAATAGCTTATGATATGCCCTACAAGACGATGGTATTGCCGCATCAATAGGTGTAAGGACACCGGAGATATCGACATTTTAACTTTTATATAGAATTAGAATACTGCAAATATACCCTTTTCTTAGGTTTTAACCCATTTATGCAGTATTTGTCATACGACTAAAGTGATTCTACAGCGTACCAGAAAGCTTGTGAGATGCCCTACAAGACGGTGGTATTGCCGCATCAATAGGTGTAAGGACGCCGGATATATCGACATTTTACATTTTATATAGAGTTAGAATACTGCAAATATGCCCTTTTCTTAGGTTTTAACCCATTTATGCAGTGTTTGTCATACGATTAAAGTGATTCTACATCGTACCAAATGGCTAATGAGATGCCCTACAAGACGATGGTATTGAAGCATCGATAGGTGTAAGAACGCCGGAGATATCGACATTTTACCTTTTATATAGAGTTAGAATACTGCAAAATATGCCCTTTTCTTAGGTATTATCCCATTTATAAAGTATTTGTCATAGGGTTAAAGTGATTCTACATCGTACCACAAAGCTTATGAGATGCCCTACAAGACGGTGGTATTACCGCATCAATAGGTGTAAGGACACCGGGAATATCGAGTTAGAATACTGCAAATATACCCTTTTCTTAGGTTTTAACCCATTTATGCAGTGCTTGTCATACGATTAAAGTAATTCTACATCGTACCACATAGCTTATGAGATGCCCTACAAGACGGTGGTATTGCCGCATCAATAGGTGTAACGACACCGGAGATATCGATATTTTACATTTTACATAGAGTTAGAATACTGCAAATATACCCTTTTCTTAGGTTTTAACCCATTTATGCAGTATTTGTCATACGACTAAAGTGATTCTACATCGTACCAAATAGCTTATGAGATGCCCTACAAGACGGTGGTATTGCCGCATCAATAGGTGTAAGGACACCGGAGATATCGACATTTTAACTTTTATATAGAGTTAGAATACTGCAAAATATGCCCTTTCCTTAGGTATTAACCTATTTATAAAGTATTTGTCATAGGGTTAAAGTGATTCTACATCGTACCACATAGCTTATGAGATGCCCTACAAGACGGTGGTATTACCGCATCAATAGGTGTAAGGACACCGGAGATATCGATATTTTACATTTTACATAGAGTTAGAATACTGCAAATATACCCTTTTCTTAGGTTTTAACCCATTTATGCAGTATTTGTCATACGACTAAAGTGATTCTACATCGTACCAAATGGCTAATGAGATGCCCTACAAGACGGTGGTATTGCCGCATCAATAGGTGTAAGGACACCGGAAATATCGATATTTTACATTTTACATAGAGTTTGAATACTGCAAAATATGCCCTTTTCTTAGGTTTTAACCCATTTATGCAGTATTTGTCATACGATTAAAGTAATTCTACATCGTACCACATAGCCTATGAGATGCCCTACAAGACGATGGTATTGCCGCATCAATAGGTGTAAGGACACCGGAGATATCGATATTTTACATTTTACATAGAGTTAGAATACTGCAAATATGCCCTTTTCTTAGGTTTTAACCCATTTATGCAGTATTTGTCATACGACTAAAGTGATTCTACATCGTACCAAATGGCTAATGAGATGCCCTACAAGACGGTGGTATTGCCGCATCAATAGGTGTAAGGACACCGGAAATATCGACATGTTAACTTTTATATAGAGTTAGAATACTGCAAAATATGCCCTTTTCTTAGGTATTATCCCATTTATAAAGTATTTGTCATAGGGTTAAAGTGATTCTACATCGTACCACAAAGCTTATGAGATGCCCTACAAGACGGTGGTATTACCGCATCAATAGGTGTAAGGACACCGGGAATATCGAGTTAGAATACTGCAAATATACCCTTTTCTTAGGTTTTAACCCATTTATGCAGTGCTTGTCATACGATTAGAGTAATTCTACATCGTACCACATAGCTTATGAGATGCCCTACAAGACGATGGTATTGCCGCATCAATGGGTGTAAAGACACCGGAGATATCGATATTTTACATTTTACATAGAGTTAGAATACTGCAAATATGCCCTTTTCTTAACTTTTAACCCATTTACGCAGTACTTGTCATACGATTAAAGTAATTCTACATTGTACCAAATAGCTTATGAGATGCCCTACAAGACGATGGTATTGCCGCATCGATAGGTGTAAGAACGCCGGAGATATCGACATTTTACATTTTATATAGAGTTAAAATACTGCAAATATGCCCTTTTCTTAGGTTTTAACTCATTTATGCAGTATTTGTCATACGATTAAAGTGATTCTACATCGTACCAAATGGCTAATGAGATGCCCCACACGACGATGGTATTGCCGCATCGATAGGTGCAAGGACGCCGGAGATATCGACATTTTACCTTTTATATAGAGTTAGAATACTGCAAAATATGCCCTATTAGCCTATTTATAAAGTATTTGTCATAGGGTGAAAGTGATTCTACATCGTACCACAAAGCTTATGAGATGCCCTACAAGACGATGGTATTGCCGCATCGATAGGTGTAAGGACGCCGGGGATATCGACATTTTACCTTTTATATAGAGTTAGAATACTGCGAATATACCCTTTTCTTAGGTTTTAACCCATTTATGCAGTATTTGTCATACGACTAAAGTGATTCTACATGGTACCAAATAGCTTATGAGATGCCCTACAAGACGGTGGTATTGCCGCATCAATAGGTGTAAGGACACCGGAGATATCGACATTTTAACTTTTATATAGAATTAGAATACTGCAAAATATGCCCTTTTCTTAGGTTTTAACCCATTTATGCAGTATTTGTCATACGATTAAAGTGATTCTACATCGTACCAAATAGCTTATGAGATGCCCTACAAGACGGTGGTATTGCCGCATCAATAGGTGTAAGGACACCGGAGATATCGACATTTTAACTTTTATATAGAGTTAGAATACTGCAAAATATGCCCTTTCCTTAGGTATTAACCCACTTATAAAGTATTTGTCATAGGGCTAAAGTGATTCTACATGGTACCACATAGCTTATGAGATGCCCTACAAGACGGTGGTATTGCCGCATCAATATGTGTAAGGACACAGGAGATATCGATATTTTACATTTTACATAGAGTTAGAATACTGCAAATATACCCTTTTCTTAGGTTTTAACCCATTTATGCAGTGCTTGTCATACGATTAGAGTAATTCTACATCGTACCACATAGCTTATGAGATGCCCTACAAGACGATGGTATTGCCGCATCAATGGGTGTAAAGACACCGGAGATATCGATATTTTACATTTTACATAGAGTTAGAATACTGCAAATATGCCCTTTTCTTAACTTTTAACCCATTTACGCAGTACTTGTCATACGATTAAAGTAATTCTACATTGTACCAAATAGCTTATGAGATGCCCTACAAGACGATGGTATTGCCGCATCGATAGGTGTAAGAACGCCGGAGATATCGACATTTTACATTTTATATAGAGTTAAAATACTGCAAATATGCCCTTTTCTTAGGTTTTAACTCATTTATGCAGTATTTGTCATACGATTAAAGTGATTCTACATCGTACCAAATGGCTAATGAGATGCCCCACACGACGATGGTATTGCCGCATCGATAGGTGCAAGGACGCCGGAGATATCGACATTTTACCTTTTATATAGAGTTAGAATACTGCAAAATATGCCCTATTAGCCTATTTATAAAGTATTTGTCATAGGGTGAAAGTGATTCTACATCGTACCACAAAGCTTATGAGATGCCCTACAAGACGATGGTATTGCCGCATCGATAGGTGTAAGGACGCCGGGGATATCGACATTTTACCTTTTATATAGAGTTAGAATACTGCGAATATACCCTTTTCTTAGGTTTTAACCCATTTATGCAGTATTTGTCATACGACTAAAGTGATTCTACATGGTACCAAATAGCTTATGAGATGCCCTACAAGACGGTGGTATTGCCGCATCAATAGGTGTAAGGACACCGGAGATATCGACATTTTAACTTTTATATAGAATTAGAATACTGCAAAATATGCCCTTTTCTTAGGTTTTAACCCATTTATGCAGTATTTGTCATACGATTAAAGTGATTCTACATCGTACCAAATAGCTTATGAGATGCCCTACAAGACGGTGGTATTGCCGCATCAATAGGTGTAAGGACACCGGAGATATCGACATTTTAACTTTTATATAGAGTTAGAATACTGCAAAATATGCCCTTTCCTTAGGTATTAACCCACTTATAAAGTATTTGTCATAGGGCTAAAGTGATTCTACATGGTACCACATAGCTTATGAGATGCCCTACAAGACGGTGGTATTGCCGCATCAATATGTGTAAGGACACAGGAGATATCGATATTTTACATTTTACATAGAGTTAGAATACTGCAAATATACCCTTTTCTTAGGTTTTAACCCATTTATGCAGTGCTTGTCATACGACTAAAGTAATTCTACATCGTACCACATAGCTTATGAGATGCCCTACAAGACGATGGAATTGCCGCATCAATAGGTGTAAGGACACCGGCGATATCGATATTTTACATTTTACATAGAGTTAGAATACTGCAAATATGCCCTTTTCTTAGGTTTTAACCCATTTATGCAGTACTTGTCATACGATTAAAGTAATTCTACATTGTACCAAATAGCTTATGATATGCCCTACAAGTCGATGGTATTGCCGCATCAATAGGTGTAAGGACACCGGAGATATCGATATTTTACATTTTACATAGAGTTAGAATACTGCAAATATGCCCTTTTCTTAGGTTTTAACCCATTTATGCAGTACTTGTCATACGATTAAAGTAATTCTACATTGTACCAAATAGCTTATGAGATGCCCTACAAGACGATGGTATTGCCGCATCAATAGGTGTAAGGACACCGGAGATATCGACATTTTAACTTTTATATAGAATTAGAATACTGCAAATATACCCTTTTCTTAGGTTTTAACCCATTTATGCAGTATTTGTCATACGACTAAAGTGATTCTACAGCGTACCAGAAAGCTTGTGAGATGCCCTACAAGACGGTGGTATTGCCGCATCAATAGGTGTAAGGACGCCGGATATATCGACATTTTACATTTTATATAGAGTTAGAATACTGCAAATATGCCCTTTTCTTAGGTTTTAACCCATTTATGCAGTGTTTGTCATACGATTAAAGTGATTCTACATCGTACCAAATGGCTAATGAGATGCCCTACAAGACGATGGTATTGAAGCATCGATAGGTGTAAGAACGCCGGAGATATCGACATTTTACCTTTTATATAGAGTTAGAATACTGCAAAATATGCCCTTTTCTTAGGTTTTAACCCATTTATGCAGTATTTGTCATACGACTAACGTGATTCTGCAGCGTACCAAATAGCTTATGAGATGCCCTACAAGACGGTGGTATTGCCGCATCAATAGGTGTAAGGACACCGGAGATATCGAAATTTTAACTTTTATATAGAGTTAGAATACTGTAAAATATGCCCTTTCCTTAGGTATTAACCCATTTATAAAGTATTTGTCATAGGGTTAAAGTGATTCTACATCGTACCACATAGCTTATGAGATGCCCTACAAGACGGTGGTATTGCCGCATCAATAGGTGTAAGGACACCGGAGATATCGATATTTTACATTTTACATAGAGTTAGAATACTGCAAATATACCCTTTTCTTAGGTTTTAACCCATTTATGCAGTGCTTGTCATACGATTAAAGTAATTCTACATCGTACCACATAGCTTATGAGATGCCCTACAAGACGATGGTATTGCCGCATCAATGGGTGTAAAGACACCGGAGATATCGACATTTTACATTTTATATAGAGTTAGAATACTGCAAATATGCCCTTTTCTTAGGTTTTAACCCATTTATGCAGTATTTGTCATACGACTAAAGTGATTCTACATCGTACCAAATAGCTTATGAGATGCCCTACAAGACGGTGGTATTGCCGCATCAATAGGTGTAAGGACACCGGAGATATCGACATTTTAACTTTTATATAAAGTTAAAATACTGCAAAATATGCCCTTTTCTTAGGTATTAACCTATTTATGCAGTATTTGTCAGACGACTAAAGTGACTCTACAGCGTACCAAATAGCTTATGAGATGCCCTACAAGACGATGGTATTGCCGCATCGATAGGAGTAAGAACGCCGGAGATATCGACATTTTACATTTTATATAGAGTTAGAATACTGCAAATATGCCCTTTTCTTAGGTTTTAACCCATTTATACAGTATTTGTCATACGACTAAAGTGATTCTACAGCGTACCAAATAGCTTATGAGATGCCCTACAAGACGATGGAATTGCCGCATCAATAGGTGTAAGGACGCCGGATATATCGACATTTTACATTTTATATAGAGTTAGAATACTGCAAATATGCCCTTTTCTTATGTTTTAACCCATTTATGCAGTGTTTGTCATACGATTAAAGTGATTCTACATCGTACCAAATGGCTAATGAGATGCCCTACAAGACGATGGTATTGAAGCATCGATAGGTGTAAGAACGCCGGAGATATCGACATTTTACCTTTTATATAGAGTTAGAATACTGCCAAATATGCCCTTTTCTTAGGTTTTAACCCATTTATGCAGTATTTGTCATACGATTAAAGTGATTCTACATCGTACCACATAGCTTATGAGATGCCCTGCAAGACGATGGTATTGCCGCATCGATAGGTGTAAGAACGCCGGAGATATCGACATTTTACATTTTATATAGTGTTAGAATACTACAAATATGCCCTTTTCTTAGGTTTTAACCCATTTATACAGTATTTGTCATACGACTAAAGTGATTCTACATCGTACCAAATAGCTTATGAGATGCCCTACAAGACGGTGGTATTGCCGCATCAATAGGTGTAAGGACACCGGAGATATCGACATTTTAACTTTTATATAGAGTTAGAATACTGCAAAATATGCCCTATTAGCCTATTTATAAAGTATTTGTCATAGGGTGAAAGTGATTCTACATCGTACCACAAAGCTTATGAGATGCCCTACAAGACGATGGTATTGCCGCATCGATAGGTGTAAGGACGCCGGGGATATCGACATTTTACCTTTTATATAGAGTTAGAATACTGCGAATATACCCTTTTCTTAGGTTTTAACCCATTTATGCAGTATTTGTCATACGACTAAAGTGATTCTACATGGTACCAAATAGCTTATGAGATGCCCTACAAGACGGTGGTATTGCCGCATCAATAGGTGTAAGGACACCGGAGATATCGACATTTTAACTTTTATATAGAATTAGAATACTGCAAAATATGCCCTTTTCTTAGGTTTTAACCCATTTATGCAGTATTTGTCATACGATTAAAGTGATTCTACATCGTACCAAATAGCTTATGAGATGCCCTACAAGACGGTGGTATTGCCGCATCAATAGGTGTAAGGACACCGGAGATATCGACATTTTAACTTTTATATAGAGTTAGAATACTGCAAAATATGCCCTTTCCTTAGGTATTAACCCACTTATAAAGTATTTGTCATAGGGCTAAAGTGATTCTACATGGTACCACATGGCTTATGAGATGCCCTACAAGACGGTGGTATTGCCGCATCAATATGTGTAAGGACACAGGAGATATCGATATTTTACATTTTACATAGAGTTAGAATACTGCAAATATACCCTTTTCTTAGGTTTTAACCCATTTATGCAGTGCTTGTCATACGACTAAAGTAATTCTACATTGTACCAAATAGCTTATGAGATGCCCTACAAGTCGATGGTATTGCCGCATCAATAGGTGTAAGGACACCGGAGATATCGATATTTTACATTTTACATAGAGTTAGAATACTGCAAATATGCCCTTTTCTTAGGTTTTAACCCATTTATGCAGTACTTGTCATACGATTAAAGTAATTCTACATTGTACCAAATAGCTTATGATATGCCCTACAAGACGATGGTATTGCCGCATCAATAGGTGTAAGGACACCGGAGATATCGACATTTTAACTTTTATATAGAATTAGAATACTGCAAATATACCCTTTTCTTAGGTTTTAACCCATTTATGCAGTATTTGTCATACGACTAAAGTGATTCTACAGCGTACCAGAAAGCTTGTGAGATGCCCTACAAGACGGTGGTATTGCCGCATCAATAGGTGTAAGGACGCCGGATATATCGACATTTTACATTTTATATAGAGTTAGAATACTGCAAATATGCCCTTTTCTTAGGTTTTAACCCATTTATGCAGTGTTTGTCATACGATTAAAGTGATTCTACATCGTACCAAATGGCTAATGAGATGCCCTACAAGACGATGGTATTGAAGCATCGATAGGTGTAAGAACGCCGGAGATATCGACATTTTACCTTTTATATAGAGTTAGAATACTGCAAAATATGCCCTTTTCTTAGGTATTATCCCATTTATAAAGTATTTGTCATAGGGTTAAAGTGATTCTACATCGTACCACAAAGCTTATGAGATGCCCTACAAGACGGTGGTATTACCGCATCAATAGGTGTAAGGACACCGGGAATATCGAGTTAGAATACTGCAAATATACCCTTTTCTTAGGTTTTAACCCATTTATGCAGTGCTTGTCATACGATTAAAGTAATTCTACATCGTACCACATAGCTTATGAGATGCCCTACAAGACGGTGGTATTGCCGCATCAATAGGTGTAACGACACCGGAGATATCGATATTTTACATTTTACATAGAGTTAGAATACTGCAAATATACCCTTTTCTTAGGTTTTAACCCATTTATGCAGTATTTGTCATACGACTAAAGTGATTCTACATCGTACCAAATAGCTTATGAGATGCCCTACAAGACGGTGGTATTGCCGCATCAATAGGTGTAAGGACACCGGAGATATCGACATTTTAACTTTTATATAGAGTTAGAATACTGCAAAATATGCCCTTTCCTTAGGTATTAACCTATTTATAAAGTATTTGTCATAGGGTTAAAGTGATTCTACATCGTACCACATAGCTTATGAGATGCCCTACAAGACGGTGGTATTACCGCATCAATAGGTGTAAGGACACCGGAGATATCGATATTTTACATTTTACATAGAGTTAGAATACTGCAAATATACCCTTTTCTTAGGTTTTAACCCATTTATGCAGTATTTGTCATACGACTAAAGTGATTCTACATCGTACCAAATGGCTAATGAGATGCCCTACAAGACGGTGGTATTGCCGCATCAATAGGTGTAAGGACACCGGAAATATCGATATTTTACATTTTACATAGAGTTTGAATACTGCAAAATATGCCCTTTTCTTAGGTTTTAACCCATTTATGCAGTATTTGTCATACGATTAAAGTAATTCTACATCGTACCACATAGCCTATGAGATGCCCTACAAGACGATGGTATTGCCGCATCAATAGGTGTAAGGACACCGGAGATATCGATATTTTACATTTTACATAGAGTTAGAATACTGCAAATATGCCCTTTTCTTAGGTTTTAACCCATTTATGCAGTATTTGTCATACGACTAAAGTGATTCTACATCGTACCAAATGGCTAATGAGATGCCCTACAAGACGGTGGTATTGCCGCATCAATAGGTGTAAGGACACCGGAAATATCGACATGTTAACTTTTATATAGAGTTAGAATACTGCAAAATATGCCCTTTTCTTAGGTATTATCCCATTTATAAAGTATTTGTCATAGGGTTAAAGTGATTCTACATCGTACCACAAAGCTTATGAGATGCCCTACAAGACGGTGGTATTACCGCATCAATAGGTGTAAGGACACCGGGAATATCGAGTTAGAATACTGCAAATATACCCTTTTCTTAGGTTTTAACCCATTTATGCAGTGCTTGTCATACGATTAGAGTAATTCTACATCGTACCACATAGCTTATGAGATGCCCTACAAGACGATGGTATTGCCGCATCAATGGGTGTAAAGACACCGGAGATATCGATATTTTACATTTTACATAGAGTTAGAATACTGCAAATATGCCCTTTTCTTAACTTTTAACCCATTTACGCAGTACTTGTCATACGATTAAAGTAATTCTACATTGTACCAAATAGCTTATGAGATGCCCTACAAGACGATGGTATTGCCGCATCGATAGGTGTAAGAACGCCGGAGATATCGACATTTTACATTTTATATAGAGTTAAAATACTGCAAATATGCCCTTTTCTTAGGTTTTAACTCATTTATGCAGTATTTGTCATACGATTAAAGTGATTCTACATCGTACCAAATGGCTAATGAGATGCCCCACACGACGATGGTATTGCCGCATCGATAGGTGCAAGGACGCCGGAGATATCGACATTTTACCTTTTATATAGAGTTAGAATACTGCAAAATATGCCCTATTAGCCTATTTATAAAGTATTTGTCATAGGGTGAAAGTGATTCTACATCGTACCACAAAGCTTATGAGATGCCCTACAAGACGATGGTATTGCCGCATCGATAGGTGTAAGGACGCCGGGGATATCGACATTTTACCTTTTATATAGAGTTAGAATACTGCGAATATACCCTTTTCTTAGGTTTTAACCCATTTATGCAGTATTTGTCATACGACTAAAGTGATTCTACATGGTACCAAATAGCTTATGAGATGCCCTACAAGACGGTGGTATTGCCGCATCAATAGGTGTAAGGACACCGGAGATATCGACATTTTAACTTTTATATAGAATTAGAATACTGCAAAATATGCCCTTTTCTTAGGTTTTAACCCATTTATGCAGTATTTGTCATACGATTAAAGTGATTCTACATCGTACCAAATAGCTTATGAGATGCCCTACAAGACGGTGGTATTGCCGCATCAATAGGTGTAAGGACACCGGAGATATCGACATTTTAACTTTTATATAGAGTTAGAATACTGCAAAATATGCCCTTTCCTTAGGTATTAACCCACTTATAAAGTATTTGTCATAGGGCTAAAGTGATTCTACATGGTACCACATAGCTTATGAGATGCCCTACAAGACGGTGGTATTGCCGCATCAATATGTGTAAGGACACAGGAGATATCGATATTTTACATTTTACATAGAGTTAGAATACTGCAAATATACCCTTTTCTTAGGTTTTAACCCATTTATGCAGTGCTTGTCATACGATTAGAGTAATTCTACATCGTACCACATAGCTTATGAGATGCCCTACAAGACGATGGTATTGCCGCATCAATGGGTGTAAAGACACCGGAGATATCGATATTTTACATTTTACATAGAGTTAGAATACTGCAAATATGCCCTTTTCTTAACTTTTAACCCATTTACGCAGTACTTGTCATACGATTAAAGTAATTCTACATTGTACCAAATAGCTTATGAGATGCCCTACAAGACGATGGTATTGCCGCATCGATAGGTGTAAGAACGCCGGAGATATCGACATTTTACATTTTATATAGAGTTAAAATACTGCAAATATGCCCTTTTCTTAGGTTTTAACTCATTTATGCAGTATTTGTCATACGATTAAAGTGATTCTACATCGTACCAAATGGCTAATGAGATGCCCCACACGACGATGGTATTGCCGCATCGATAGGTGCAAGGACGCCGGAGATATCGACATTTTACCTTTTATATAGAGTTAGAATACTGCAAAATATGCCCTATTAGCCTATTTATAAAGTATTTGTCATAGGGTGAAAGTGATTCTACATCGTACCACAAAGCTTATGAGATGCCCTACAAGACGATGGTATTGCCGCATCGATAGGTGTAAGGACGCCGGGGATATCGACATTTTACCTTTTATATAGAGTTAGAATACTGCGAATATACCCTTTTCTTAGGTTTTAACCCATTTATGCAGTATTTGTCATACGACTAAAGTGATTCTACATGGTACCAAATAGCTTATGAGATGCCCTACAAGACGGTGGTATTGCCGCATCAATAGGTGTAAGGACACCGGAGATATCGACATTTTAACTTTTATATAGAATTAGAATACTGCAAAATATGCCCTTTTCTTAGGTTTTAACCCATTTATGCAGTATTTGTCATACGATTAAAGTGATTCTACATCGTACCAAATAGCTTATGAGATGCCCTACAAGACGGTGGTATTGCCGCATCAATAGGTGTAAGGACACCGGAGATATCGACATTTTAACTTTTATATAGAGTTAGAATACTGCAAAATATGCCCTTTCCTTAGGTATTAACCCACTTATAAAGTATTTGTCATAGGGCTAAAGTGATTCTACATGGTACCACATAGCTTATGAGATGCCCTACAAGACGGTGGTATTGCCGCATCAATATGTGTAAGGACACAGGAGATATCGATATTTTACATTTTACATAGAGTTAGAATACTGCAAATATACCCTTTTCTTAGGTTTTAACCCATTTATGCAGTGCTTGTCATACGACTAAAGTAATTCTACATCGTACCACATAGCTTATGAGATGCCCTACAAGACGATGGAATTGCCGCATCAATAGGTGTAAGGACACCGGCGATATCGATATTTTACATTTTACATAGAGTTAGAATACTGCAAATATGCCCTTTTCTTAGGTTTTAACCCATTTATGCAGTACTTGTCATACGATTAAAGTAATTCTACATTGTACCAAATAGCTTATGATATGCCCTACAAGTCGATGGTATTGCCGCATCAATAGGTGTAAGGACACCGGAGATATCGATATTTTACATTTTACATAGAGTTAGAATACTGCAAATATGCCCTTTTCTTAGGTTTTAACCCATTTATGCAGTACTTGTCATACGATTAAAGTAATTCTACATTGTACCAAATAGCTTATGAGATGCCCTACAAGACGATGGTATTGCCGCATCAATAGGTGTAAGGACACCGGAGATATCGACATTTTAACTTTTATATAGAATTAGAATACTGCAAATATACCCTTTTCTTAGGTTTTAACCCATTTATGCAGTATTTGTCATACGACTAAAGTGATTCTACAGCGTACCAGAAAGCTTGTGAGATGCCCTACAAGACGGTGGTATTGCCGCATCAATAGGTGTAAGGACGCCGGATATATCGACATTTTACATTTTATATAGAGTTAGAATACTGCAAATATGCCCTTTTCTTAGGTTTTAACCCATTTATGCAGTGTTTGTCATACGATTAAAGTGATTCTACATCGTACCAAATGGCTAATGAGATGCCCTACAAGACGATGGTATTGAAGCATCGATAGGTGTAAGAACGCCGGAGATATCGACATTTTACCTTTTATATAGAGTTAGAATACTGCAAAATATGCCCTTTTCTTAGGTTTTAACCCATTTATGCAGTATTTGTCATACGACTAACGTGATTCTACAGCGTACCAAATAGCTTATGAGATGCCCTACAAGACGGTGGTATTGCCGCATCAATAGGTGTAAGGACACCGGAGATATCGAAATTTTAACTTTTATATAGAGTTAGAATACTGTAAAATATGCCCTTTCCTTAGGTATTAACCCATTTATAAAGTATTTGTCATAGGGTTAAAGTGATTCTACATCGTACCACATAGCTTATGAGATGCCCTACAAGACGGTGGTATTGCCGCATCAATAGGTGTAAGGACACCGGAGATATCGATATTTTACATTTTACATAGAGTTAGAATACTGCAAATATACCCTTTTCTTAGGTTTTAACCCATTTATGCAGTGCTTGTCATACGATTAAAGTAATTCTACATCGTACCACATAGCTTATGAGATGCCCTACAAGACGATGGTATTGCCGCATCAATGGGTGTAAAGACACCGGAGATATCGACATTTTACATTTTATATAGAGTTAGAATACTGCAAATATGCCCTTTTCTTAGGTTTTAACCCATTTATGCAGTATTTGTCATACGACTAAAGTGATTCTACATCGTACCAAATAGCTTATGAGATGCCCTACAAGACGGTGGTATTGCCGCATCAATAGGTGTAAGGACACCGGAGATATCGACATTTTAACTTTTATATAAAGTTAAAATACTGCAAAATATGCCCTTTTCTTAGGTATTAACCTATTTATGCAGTATTTGTCAGACGACTAAAGTGACTCTACAGCGTACCAAATAGCTTATGAGATGCCCTACAAGACGATGGTATTGCCGCATCGATAGGAGTAAGAACGCCGGAGATATCGACATTTTACATTTTATATAGAGTTAGAATACTGCAAATATGCCCTTTTCTTAGGTTTTAACCCATTTATACAGTATTTGTCATACGACTAAAGTGATTCTACAGCGTACCAAATAGCTTATGAGATGCCCTACAAGACGATGGAATTGCCGCATCAATAGGTGTAAGGACACCGGAGATATCGACATTTTAACTTTTATATAGAGTTAGAATACTGCAAACTATGCCCTTTTCTTAGGTTTTAACCCATTTATGCAGTATTTGTCATACGATTAAAGTGATTCTACATCGTACCACATAGCTTATGAGATGCCCTGCAAGACGATGGTATTGCCGCATCAATAGGTGTAAGAACGCCGGAGATATCGACATTTTACATTTTACATAGAGTTAGAATACTGCAAATATGCCCTTTTCTTAGGTTTTAACCCATTTATGCAGTATTTGTCATACGACTAAAGTGATTCTACATCGTACCACATAGCTTATGAGATGCCCTGCAAGACGATGGTATTGCCGCATCGATAGGTGTAAGAACGCCGGAGATATCGACATTTTACATTTTATATAGAGTTAGAATACTGCAAATATGCCCTTTTCTTAGGTTTTAACCCATTTATGCAGTATTTGTCATACGACTAAAGTGATTCTACATCGTACCAAATAGCTTATGAGATGCCCTACAAGACGGTGGTATTGCCGCATCAATAGGTGTAAGGACACCGGAGATATCGACATTTTAACTTTTATATAAAGTTAAAATACTGCAAAATATGCCCTTTTCTTAGGTATTAACCTATTTATAAAGTATTTGTCATAGGGTTAAAGTGATTCTACATCGTACCACAAAGCTTATGAGATGCCCTACAAGACGGTGGTATTGCCGCATCAATAGGTGTAAGGACACCGGAGATATCGATATTTTAACTTTTATATAGAGTTAGAATACTGTAAAATATGCCCTTTCCTTAGGTATTAACCCATTTATAAAGTATTTGTCATAGGGTTAAAGTGATTCTACATCGTACCACATAGCTTATGAGATGCCCTACAAGACGGTGGTATTGCCGCATCAATAGGTGTAAGGACACCGGAGATATCGATATTTTACATTTTACATAGGGTTAGAATACTGCAAATATACCCTTTTCTTAGGTTTTAACCCATTTATGCAGTGCTTGTCATACGATTAAAGTAATTCTACATCGTACCACATAGCTTATGAGATGACCTACAAGACGATGGTATTGCCGCATCAATGGGTGTAAAGACACCGGAGATATCGATATTTTACATTTTACGTAGAGTTAGAATACTGCAAATATGCCCTTTTCTTAGGTTTTAACCCATTTACGCAGTACTTGTCATACGATTAAAGTAATTCTACATTGTACCAAATAGCTTATGAGATGCCCTACAAGACGATGGTATTGCCGCATCGATAGGTGTAGGAACGCCGGAGATATCGACATTTTACATTTTATATAGAGTTAGAATACTGCAAATATGCCCTTTTCTTAGGTTTTAACTCATTTATGCAGTATTTGTCATACGATTAAAGTGATTCTACATCGTACCAAATGGCTAATGAGATGCCCCACACGACGATGGTATTGCCGCATCGATAGGTGTAAGGACGCCGGAGATATCGACATTTTACCTTTTATATAGAGTAAGAATACTGCAAATATGCCCTTTCTTAGGTTTTAACCCATTTATGCAGTACTTGTCATACGATTAAAGTGATTCTACATCGTACCAAATAGCTTATGAGATGCCCTACAACTGCAAAATATGCCCTTTTCTTAGGTTTTAACCCATTTATGCAGTATTTGTCATACGACTAAAGTGATTCTACATCGTACCACATAGCTTATGAGATGCCCTACAAGACGGTGGTATTGCCGCATCAATAGGTGTAAGGACACCGGAGATATCGATATTTTACATTTTACATAGAGATAGAATACTGCAAATATACCCTTTTCTTAGGTTTTAACCCATTTATGCAGTACTTGTCATACGATTAAAGTAATTCTACATCGTACCACATAGCTTATGAGATGCCCTACAAGACGGTGGTATTGCCGCATCAATAGGTGTAACGACACCGGAGATATCGATATTTTACATTTTACATAGAGTTAGAATACTGCAAATATACCCTTTTCTTAGGTTTTAACCCATTTATGCAGTATTTGTCATACGACTAAAGTGATTCTACATCGTACCAAATGGCTTATGAGATGCCCTACAAGACGGTGGTATTGCCGCATCAATAGGTGTAAGGACACCGGAGATATCGACATTTTAACTTTTATATAGAGTTAGAATACTGTAAAATATGCCCTTTCCTTAGGTTTTAACCCATTTACAAAGTATTTGTCATAGGGTTAAAGTGATTCTACATCGTACCACATAGCTTATGAGATGCCCTACAAGACGGTGGTATTGCCGCATCAATAGGTGTAAGGACACCGGAGATATCGATATTTTACATTTTACATAGAGTTAGAATACTGCAAATATACCCTTTTCTTAGGTTCTAACCCATTTATGCAGTGCTTGTCATACGATTAAAGTAATTCTACATCGTACCACATAGCTTATGAGATGCCCTACAAGACGATGGTATTGCCGCATCAATAGGTGTAAGGACACCGGAGATATCGATATTTTACATTTTACATAGAGTTAGAATACTGCAAATATGCCCTTTTCTTAGGTTTTAACCCATTTATGCAGTATTTGTCATACGACTAAAGTGATTCTACATCGTACGAAATGGCTAATGAGATGCCCTACAAGACGGTGGTATTGCCGCATCAATAGGTGTAAGGACACCGGAAATATCGACATTTTAACTTTTATATAGAGTTAGAATACTGCAAAATATGCCCTTTTCTTAGGTATTATCCCATTTATAAAGTATTTGTCATAGGGTTAAAGTGATTCTACATCGTACCACAAAGCTTATGAGATGCCCTACAAGACGGTGGTATTACCGCATCAATAGGTGTAAGGACACCGGGAATATGGAGTTAGAATACTGCAAATATACCCTTTTCTTAGGTTTTAACCCATTTATGCAGTGCTTGTCATACGATTAAAGTAATTCTACATCGTACCACATAGCTTATGAGATGCCCTACAAGACGATGGTATTGCCGCATCGATAGGTGTAAGGACGCCGGAGATATCGACATTTTACATTTTATTTAGAGTTAGAATACTGCAAATATGCCCTTTTCTTAGGTTTTAACCCATTTATGCAGTTTTTGTCATACGATTAAAGTGATTCTACATCGTACCAAATGGCTAATGAGATGCCCCACACGACGATGGTATTGCCGCATCGATAGGTGTAAGGACGCCGGAGATATCGACATTTTACCTTTTATATAGAGTAAGAATACTGCAAATATGCCCTTTTCTTAGGTTTTAACCCATTTATGCAGTACTTGTCATACGATTAAAGTGATTCTACATCGTACCAAATAGCTTATGAGATGCCCTACAAGACGGTGGTATTGCCGCATCAATAGGTGTAAGGACACCGGAGATATCGACATTTTAACTTTTATATAGAGTTAGAATACTGCAAAATATGCCCTATTAGCCTATTTATAAAGTATTTGTCATAGGGTTAAAGTGATTCTACATCGTACCACAAAGCTTATGAGATGCCCTACAAGACGATGGTATTGCCGCATCGATAGGTGTAAGGACGCCGGGGATATCGACATTTTACCTTTTATATAGAGTTAGAATACTGCGAATATACCCTTTTCTTAGGTTTTAACCCATTTATGCAGTATTTGTCATACGACTAAAGTGATTCTACATGGTACCAAATAGCTTATGAGATGCCCTACAAGACGGTGGTATTGCCGCATCAATAGGTGTAAGGACACCGGAGATATCGACATTTTAACTTTTATATAGAATTAGAATACTGCAAAATATGCCCTTTTCTTAGGTTTTAACCCATTTATGCAGTATTTGTCATACGATTAAAGTGATTCTACATCGTACCAAATAGCTTATGAGATGCCCTACAAGACGGTATTATTGCCGCATCAATAGGTGTAAGGACACCGGAGATATCGACATTTTAACTTTTATATAGAGTTAGAATACTGCAAAATATGCCCTTTCCTTAGGTATTAACCCACTTATAAAGTATTTGTCATAGGGCTAAAGTGATTCTACATGGTACCACATAGCTTATGAGATGCCCTACAAGACGGTGGTATTGCCGCATCAATATGTGTAAGGACACAGGAGATATCGATATTTTACATTTTACATAGAGTTAGAATACTGCAAATATACCCTTTTCTTAGGTTTTAACCCATTTATGCAGTGCTTGTCATACGACTAAAGTAATTCTACATCGTACCACATAGCTTATGAGATGCCCTGCAAGACGATGGAATTGCCGCATCAATAGGTGTAAGGACACCGGCGATATCGATATTTTACATTTTACATAGAGTTAGAATACTGCAAATATGCCCTTTTCTTAGGTTTTAACCCATTTATGCAGTACTTGTCATACGATTAAAGTAATTCTACATTGTACCAAATAGCTTATGAGATGCCCTACAAGTCGATGGTATTGCCGCATCAATAGGTGTAAGGACACCGGATATATCGATATTTTACATTTTACATAGAGTTAGAATACTGCAAATATGCCCTTTTCTTAGGTTTTAACCCATTTATGCAGTACTTGTCATACGATTAAAGTAATTCTACATTGTACCAAATAGCTTATGAGATGCCCTACAAGACGATGGTATTGCCGCATCAATAGGTGTAAGGACACCGGATATATCAATATTTTACATTTTATATAGAGTTAGAATACTGCAAATATACCCTTTTCTTAGGTTTTAACCCATTTATGCAGTATTTGTCATACGACTAAAGTGATTCTACAGCGTACCAGAAAGCTTGTGAGATGCCCTACAAGACGGTGGTATTGCCGCATCAATAGGTGTAAGGACGCCGGATATATCGACATTTTACATTTTATATAGAGTTAGAATACTGCAAATATGCCCTTTTCTTAGGTTTTAACCCATTTATGCAGTGTTTGTCATACGATTAAAGTGATTCTACATCGTACCAAATGGCTAATGAGATGCCCTACAAGACGATGGTATTGAAGCATCGATAGGTGTAAGAACGCCGGAGATATCGACATTTTACCTTTTATATAGAGTTAGAATACTGCAAAATATGCCCTTTTCTTAGGTTTTAACCCATTTATGCAGTATTTGTCATACGACTAACGTGATTCTACAGCGTACCAAATAGCTTATGAGATGCCCTACAAGACGGTGGTATTGCCGCATCAATAGGTGTAAGGACACCGGAGATATCGACATTTTAACTTTTATATAGAGTTAGAATACTGCAAAATATGCCCTTTCCTTAAGTTTTAACCCATTTATGCAGTATTTGTCATACGACTAAAGTGATTCTACAGCGTACCAAATAGCTTATGAGATGCCCTACAAGACGATGGAATTGCCGCATCAATAGGTGTAAGGACACCGGAGATATCGACATTTTAACTTTTATATAGAGTTAGAATACTGCAAACTATGCCCTTTTCTTAGGTTTTAACCCATTTATGCAGTACTTGTCATACGATTAAAGTAATTCTACATTGTACCAAATAGCTTATGAGATGCCCTACAAGACGATGGTATTGCCGCATCAATAGGTGTAAGGACACCGGATATATCGATATTTTACATTTTATATAGAGTTAGAATACTGCAAATATACCCTTTTCTTAGGTTTTAACCCATTTATGCAGTATTTGTCATACGACTAAAGTGATTCTACAGCGTACCAGAAAGCTTGTGAGATGCCCTACAAGACGGTGGTATTGCCGCATCAATAGGTGTAAGGACGCCGGATATATCGACATTTTACATTTTATATAGAGTTAGAATACTGCAAATATGCCCTTTTCTTAGGTTTTAACCCATTTATGCAGTGTTTGTCATACGATTAAAGTGATTCTACATCGTACCAAATGGCTAATGAGATGCCCTACAAGACGATGGTATTGAAGCATCGATAGGTGTAAGAACGCCGGAGATATCGACATTTTACCTTTTATATAGAGTTAGAATACTGCAAAATATGCCCTTTTCTTAGGTTTTAACCCATTTATGCAGTATTTGTCATACGATTAAAGTGATTCTACATCGTACCACATAGCTTATGAGATGCCCTGCAAGACGATGGTATTGCCGCATCGATAGGTGTAAGAACGCCGGAGATATCGACATTTTACATTTTATATAGTGTTAGAATACTACAAATATGCCCTTTTCTTAGGTTTTAACCCATTTATACAGTATTTGTCATACGACTAAAATGATTCTACATCGTACCACATAGCTTATGAGATGCCCTACAAGACGATGGAATTGCCGCATCAATAGGTGTAAGGACACCGGAGATATCGACATTTTAACTTTTATATAGAGTTAGAATACTGCAAACTATGCCCTTTTCTTAGGTTTTAACCCATTTATGCAGTATTTGTCATACGATTAAAGTGATTCTACATCGTACCACATAGCTTATGAGATGCCCTGCAAGACGATGGTATTGCCGCATCGATAGGTGTAAGAACGCCGGAGATATCGACATTTTACATTTTATATAGAGTTAGAATACTGCAAATATGCCCTTTTCTTAGGTTTTAACCCATTTATGCAGTACTTGTCATACGATTAAAGTGATTCTACATCGTACCAAATAGCTTATGAGATGCCCTACAAGACGGTGGTATTGCCGCATCAATAGGTGTAAGGACACCGGAGATATCGACATTTTAACTTTTATATAGAGTTAGAATACTGCAAAATATGCCCTATTAGCCTATTTATAAAGTATTTGTCATAGGGTGAAAGTGATTCTACATCGTACCACACAGCTTATGAGATGCCCTACAAGACGATGGTATTGCCGCATCGATAGGTGTAAGGACGCCGGGGATATCGACATTTTACCTTTTATATAGAGTTAGAATACTGCGAATATACCCTTTTCTTAGGTTTTAACCCATTTATGCAGTATTTGTCATACGACTAAAGTGATTCTACATGGTACCAAATAGCTTATGAGATGCCCTACAAGACGGTGGTATTGCCGCATCAATAGGTGTAAGGACACCGGAGATATCGACATTTTAACTTTTATATAGAATTAGAATACTGCAAAATATGCCCTTTTCTTAGGTTTTAACCCATTTATGCAGTATTTGTCATACGATTAAAGTAATTCTACATCGTACCAAATAGCTTATGAGATGCCCTACAAGACGGTGGTATTGCCGCATCAATAGGTGTAAGGACACCGGAGATATCGACATTTTAACTTTTATATAGAGTTAGAATACTGCAAAATATGCCCTTTCCTTAGGTATTAACCCACTTATAAAGTATTTGTCATAGGGCTAAAGTGATTCTACATGGTACCACATAGCTTATGAGATGCCCTACAAGACGGTGGTATTGCCGCATCAATATGTGTAAGGACACAGGAGATATCGATATTTTACATTTTACATAGAGTTAGAATACTGCAAATATACCCTTTTCTTAGGTTTTAACCCATTTATGCAGTGCTTGTCATACGACTAAAGTAATTCTACATCGTACCACATAGCTTATGAGATGCCCTGCAAGACGATGGAATTGCCGCATCAATAGGTGTAAGGACACCGGCGATATCGATATTTTACATTTTACATAGAGTTAGAATACTGCAAATATGCCCTTTTCTTAGGTTTTAACCCATTTATGCAGTACTTGTCATACGATTAAAGTAATTCTACATTGTACCAAATAGCTTATGAGATGCCCTACAAGTCGATGGTATTGCCGCATCAATAGGTGTAAGGACACCGGAGATATCGATATTTTACATTTTACATAGAGTTAGAATACTGCAAATATGCCCTTTTCTTAGGTTTTAACCCATTTATGCAGTACTTGTCATACGATTAAAGTAATTCTACATTGTACCAAATAGCTTATGAGATGCCCTACAAGACGATGGTATTGCCGCATCAATAGGTGTAAGGACACCGGATATATCGATATTTTACATTTTATATAGAGTTAGAATACTGCAAATATACCCTTTTCTTAGGTTTTAACCCATTTATGCAGTATTTGTCATACGACTAAAGTGATTCTACAGCGTACCAGAAAGCTTGTGAGATGCCCTACAAGACGGTGGTATTGCCGCATCAATAGGTGTAAGGACGCCGGATATATCGACATTTTACATTTTATATAGAGTTAGAATACTGCAAATATGCCCTTTTCTTAGGTTTTAACCCATTTATGCAGTGTTTGTCATACGATTAAAGTGATTCTACATCGTACCAAATGGCTAATGAGATGCCCTACAAGACGATGGTATTGAAGCATCGATAGGTGTAAGAACGCCGGAGATATCGACATTTTACCTTTTATATAGAGTTAGAATACTGCAAAATATGCCCTTTTCTTAGGTTTTAACCCATTTATGCAGTATTTGTCATACGACTAACGTGATTCTACAGCGTACCAAATAGCTTATGAGATGCCCTACAAGACGGTGGTATTGCCGCATCAATAGGTGTAAGGACACCGGAGATATCGACATTTTAACTTTTATATAGAGTTAGAATACTGCAAAATATGCCCTTTCCTTAAGTTTTAACCCATTTATGCAGTATTTGTCATACGACTAAAGTGATTCTACAGCGTACCAAATAGCTTATGAGATGCCCTACAAGACGATGGAATTGCCGCATCAATAGGTGTAAGGACACCGGAGATATCGACATTTTAACTTTTATATAGAGTTAGAATACTGCAAACTATGCCCTTTTCTTAGGTTTTAACCCATTTATGCAGTACTTGTCATACGATTAAAGTAATTCTACATTGTACCAAATAGCTTATGAGATGCCCTACAAGACGATGGTATTGCCGCATCAATAGGTGTAAGGACACCGGATATATCGATATTTTACATTTTATATAGAGTTAGAATACTGCAAATATACCCTTTTCTTAGGTTTTAACCCATTTATGCAGTATTTGTCATACGACTAAAGTGATTCTACAGCGTACCAGAAAGCTTGTGAGATGCCCTACAAGACGGTGGTATTGCCGCATCAATAGGTGTAAGGACGCCGGATATATCGACATTTTACATTTTATATAGAGTTAGAATACTGCAAATATGCCCTTTTCTTAGGTTTTAACCCATTTATGCAGTGTTTGTCATACGATTAAAGTGATTCTACATCGTACCAAATGGCTAATGAGATGCCCTACAAGACGATGGTATTGAAGCATCGATAGGTGTAAGAACGCCGGAGATATCGACATTTTACCTTTTATATAGAGTTAGAATACTGCCAAATATGCCCTTTTCTTAGGTTTTAACCCATTTATGCAGTATTTGTCATACGATTAAAGTGATTCTACATCGTACCACATAGCTTATGAGATGCCCTGCAAGACGATGGTATTGCCGCATCGATAGGTGTAAGAACGCCGGAGATATCGACATTTTACATTTTATATAGTGTTAGAATACTACAAATATGCCCTTTTCTTAGGTTTTAACCCATTTATACAGTATTTGTCATACGACTAAAGTGATTCTACATCGTACCAAATAGCTTATGAGATGCCCTACAAGACGGTGGTATTGCCGCATCAATAGGTGTAAGGACACCGGAGATATCGACATTTTAACTTTTATATAGAGTTAGAATACTGCAAAATATGCCCTATTAGCCTATTTATAAAGTATTTGTCATAGGGTGAAAGTGATTCTACATCGTACCACAAAGCTTATGAGATGCCCTACAAGACGATGGTATTGCCGCATCGATAGGTGTAAGGACGCCGGGGATATCGACATTTTACCTTTTATATAGAGTTAGAATACTGCGAATATACTCTTTTCTTAGGTTTTAACCCATTTATGCAGTATTTGTCATACGACTAAAGTGATTCTACATGGTACCAAATAGCTTATGAGATGCCCTACAAGACGGTGGTATTGCCGCATCAATAGGTGTAAGGACACCGGAGATATCGACATTTTAACTTTTATATAGAATTAGAATACTGCAAAATATGCCCTTTTCTTAGGTTTTAACCCATTTATGCAGTATTTGTCATACGATTAAAGTGATTCTACATCGTACCAAATAGCTTATGAGATGCCCTACAAGACGGTGGTATTGCCGCATCAATAGGTGTAAGGACACCGGAGATATCGACATTTTAACTTTTATATAGAGTTAGAATACTGCAAAATATGCCCTTTCCTTAGGTATTAACCCACTTATAAAGTATTTGTCATAGGGCTAAAGTGATTCTACATGGTACCACATGGCTTATGAGATGCCCTACAAGACGGTGGTATTGCCGCATCAATATGTGTAAGGACACAGGAGATATCGATATTTTACATTTTACATAGAGTTAGAATACTGCAAATATACCCTTTTCTTAGGTTTTAACCCATTTATGCAGTGCTTGTCATACGACTAAAGTAATTCTACATTGTACCAAATAGCTTATGAGATGCCCTACAAGTCGATGGTATTGCCGCATCAATAGGTGTAAGGACACCGGAGATATCGATATTTTACATTTTACATAGAGTTAGAATACTGCAAATATGCCCTTTTCTTAGGTTTTAACCCATTTATGCAGTACTTGTCATACGATTAAAGTAATTCTACATTGTACCAAATAGCTTATGATATGCCCTACAAGACGATGGTATTGCCGCATCAATAGGTGTAAGGACACCGGAGATATCGACATTTTAACTTTTATATAGAATTAGAATACTGCAAATATACCCTTTTCTTAGGTTTTAACCCATTTATGCAGTATTTGTCATACGACTAAAGTGATTCTACAGCGTACCAGAAAGCTTGTGAGATGCCCTACAAGACGGTGGTATTGCCGCATCAATAGGTGTAAGGACGCCGGATATATCGACATTTTACATTTTATATAGAGTTAGAATACTGCAAATATGCCCTTTTCTTAGGTTTTAACCCATTTATGCAGTGTTTGTCATACGATTAAAGTGATTCTACATCGTACCAAATGGCTAATGAGATGCCCTACAAGACGATGGTATTGAAGCATCGATAGGTGTAAGAACGCCGGAGATATCGACATTTTACCTTTTATATAGAGTTAGAATACTGCAAAATATGCCCTTTTCTTAGGTTTTAACCCATTTATGCAGTATTTGTCATACGACTAACGTGATTCTACAGCGTACCAAATAGCTTATGAGATGCCCTACAAGACGGTGGTATTGCCGCATCAATAGGTGTAAGGACACCGGAGATATCGACATTTTAACTTTTATATAGAGTTAGAATACTGCAAAATATGCCCTTTCCTTAAGTTTTAACCCATTTATGCAGTATTTGTCATACGACTAAAGTGATTCTACAGCGTACCAAATAGCTTATGAGATGCCCTACAAGACGATGGAATTGCCGCATCAATAGGTGTAAGGACACCGGAGATATCGACATTTTAACTTTTATATAGAGTTAGAATACTGCAAACTATGCCCTTTTCTTAGGTTTTAACCCATTTATGCAGTACTTGTCATACGATTAAAGTAATTCTACATTGTACCAAATAGCTTATGAGATGCCCTACAAGACGATGGTATTGCCGCATCAATAGGTGTAAGGACACCGGATATATCGATATTTTACATTTTATATAGAGTTAGAATACTGCAAATATACCCTTTTCTTAGGTTTTAACCCATTTATGCAGTATTTGTCATACGACTAAAGTGATTCTACAGCGTACCAGAAAGCTTGTGAGATGCCCTACAAGACGGTGGTATTGCCGCATCAATAGGTGTAAGGACGCCGGATATATCGACATTTTACATTTTATATAGAGTTAGAATACTGCAAATATGCCCTTTTCTTAGGTTTTAACCCATTTATGCAGTGTTTGTCATACGATTAAAGTGATTCTACATCGTACCAAATGGCTAATGAGATGCCCTACAAGACGATGGTATTGAAGCATCGATAGGTGTAAGAACGCCGGAGATATCGACATTTTACCTTTTATATAGAGTTAGAATACTGCCAAATATGCCCTTTTCTTAGGTTTTAACCCATTTATGCAGTATTTGTCATACGATTAAAGTGATTCTACATCGTACCACATAGCTTATGAGATGCCCTGCAAGACGATGGTATTGCCGCATCGATAGGTGTAAGAACGCCGGAGATATCGACATTTTACATTTTATATAGTGTTAGAATACTACAAATATGCCCTTTTCTTAGGTTTTAACCCATTTATACAGTATTTGTCATACGACTAAAGTGATTCTACATCGTACCAAATAGCTTATGAGATGCCCTACAAGACGGTGGTATTGCCGCATCAATAGGTGTAAGGACACCGGAGATATCGACATTTTAACTTTTATATAGAGTTAGAATACTGCAAAATATGCCCTATTAGCCTATTTATAAAGTATTTGTCATAGGGTGAAAGTGATTCTACATCGTACCACAAAGCTTATGAGATGCCCTACAAGACGATGGTATTGCCGCATCAATAGGTGTAAGGACACCGGAGATATCGACATTTTAACTTTTATATAGAATTAGAATACTGCAAAATATGCCCTTTTCTTAGGTTTTAACCCATTTATGCAGTATTTGTCATACGATTAAAGTAATTCTACATCGTACCAAATAGCTTATGAGATGCCCTACAAGACGGTGGTATTGCCGCATCAATAGGTGTAAGGACACCGGAGATATCGACATTTTAACTTTTATATAGAGTTAGAATACTGCAAAATATGCCCTTTTCTTAGGTTTTAACCCATTTATGCAGTATTTGTCATACGATTAAAGTAATTCTACATCGTACCAAATAGCTTATGAGATGCCCTACAAGACGGTGGTATTGCCGCATCAATAGGTGTAAGGACACCGGAGATATCGACATTTTAACTTTTATATAGAGTTAGAATACTGCAAAATATGCCCTTTCCTTAGGTATTAACCCACTTATAAAGTATTTGTCATAGGGCTAAAGTGATTCTACATGGTACCACATAGCTTATGAGATGCCCTACAAGACGGTGGTATTGCCGCATCAATATGTGTAAGGACACAGGAGATATCGATATTTTACATTTTACATAGAGTTAGAATACTGCAAATATACCCTTTTCTTAGGTTTTAACCCATTTATGCAGTGCTTGTCATACGACTAAAGTAATTCTACATCGTACCACATAGCTTATGAGATGCCCTGCAAGACGATGGAATTGCCGCATCAATAGGTGTAAGGACACCGGAGATATCGACATTTTAACTTTTATATAGAGTTAGAATACTGCAAACTATGCCCTTTTCTTAGGTTTTAACCCATTTATGCAGTATTTGTCATACGATTAAAGTGATTCTACATCGTACCACATAGCTTATGAGATGCCCTGCAAGACGATGGTATTGCCGCATCGATAGGTGTAAGAACGCCGGAGATATCGACATTTTACATTTTATATAGAGTTAGAATACTGCAAATATGCCCTTTTCTTAGGTTTTAACCCATTTATGCAGTACTTGTCATACGATTAAAGTGATTCTACATCGTACCAAATAGCTTATGAGATGCCCTACAAGACGGTGGTATTGCCGCATCAATAGGTGTAAGGACACCGGAGATATCGACATTTTAACTTTTATATAGAGTTAGAATACTGCAAAATATGCCCTATTAGCCTATTTATAAAGTATTTGTCATAGGGTGAAAGTGATTCTACATCGTACCACACAGCTTATGAGATGCCCTACAAGACGATGGTATTGCCGCATCGATAGGTGTAAGGACGCCGGGGATATCGACATTTTACCTTTTATATAGAGTTAGAATACTGCGAATATACCCTTTTCTTAGGTTTTAACCCATTTATGCAGTATTTGTCATACGACTAAAGTGATTCTACATGGTACCAAATAGCTTATGAGATGCCCTACAAGACGGTGGTATTGCCGCATCAATAGGTGTAAGGACACCGGAGATATCGACATTTTAACTTTTATATAGAATTAGAATACTGCAAAATATGCCCTTTTCTTAGGTTTTAACCCATTTATGCAGTATTTGTCATACGATTAAAGTAATTCTACATCGTACCAAATAGCTTATGAGATGCCCTACAAGACGGTGGTATTGCCGCATCAATAGGTGTAAGGACACCGGAGATATCGACATTTTAACTTTTATATAGAGTTAGAATACTGCAAAATATGCCCTTTCCTTAGGTATTAACCCACTTATAAAGTATTTGTCATAGGGCTAAAGTGATTCTACATGGTACCACATAGCTTATGAGATGCCCTACAAGACGGTGGTATTGCCGCATCAATATGTGTAAGGACACAGGAGATATCGATATTTTACATTTTACATAGAGTTAGAATACTGCAAATATACCCTTTTCTTAGGTTTTAACCCATTTATGCAGTGCTTGTCATACGACTAAAGTAATTCTACATCGTACCACATAGCTTATGAGATGCCCTGCAAGACGATGGAATTGCCGCATCAATAGGTGTAAGGACACCGGCGATATCGATATTTTACATTTTACATAGAGTTAGAATACTGCAAATATGCCCTTTTCTTAGGTTTTAACCCATTTATGCAGTACTTGTCATACGATTAAAGTAATTCTACATTGTACCAAATAGCTTATGAGATGCCCTACAAGTCGATGGTATTGCCGCATCAATAGGTGTAAGGACACCGGAGATATCGATATTTTACATTTTACATAGAGTTAGAATACTGCAAATATGCCCTTTTCTTAGGTTTTAACCCATTTATGCAGTACTTGTCATACGATTAAAGTAATTCTACATTGTACCAAATAGCTTATGAGATGCCCTACAAGACGATGGTATTGCCGCATCAATAGGTGTAAGGACACCGGATATATCGATATTTTACATTTTATATAGAGTTAGAATACTGCAAATATACCCTTTTCTTAGGTTTTAACCCATTTATGCAGTATTTGTCATACGACTAAAGTGATTCTACAGCGTACCAGAAAGCTTGTGAGATGCCCTACAAGACGGTGGTATTGCCGCATCAATAGGTGTAAGGACGCCGGATATATCGACATTTTACATTTTATATAGAGTTAGAATACTGCAAATATGCCCTTTTCTTAGGTTTTAACCCATTTATGCAGTGTTTGTCATACGATTAAAGTGATTCTACATCGTACCAAATGGCTAATGAGATGCCCTACAAGACGATGGTATTGAAGCATCGATAGGTGTAAGAACGCCGGAGATATCGACATTTTACCTTTTATATAGAGTTAGAATACTGCAAAATATGCCCTTTTCTTAGGTTTTAACCCATTTATGCAGTATTTGTCATACGACTAACGTGATTCTACAGCGTACCAAATAGCTTATGAGATGCCCTACAAGACGGTGGTATTGCCGCATCAATAGGTGTAAGGACACCGGAGATATCGACATTTTAACTTTTATATAGAGTTAGAATACTGCAAAATATGCCCTTTCCTTAAGTTTTAACCCATTTATGCAGTATTTGTCATACGACTAAAGTGATTCTACAGCGTACCAAATAGCTTATGAGATGCCCTACAAGACGATGGAATTGCCGCATCAATAGGTGTAAGGACACCGGAGATATCGACATTTTAACTTTTATATAGAGTTAGAATACTGCAAACTATGCCCTTTTCTTAGGTTTTAACCCATTTATGCAGTACTTGTCATACGATTAAAGTAATTCTACATTGTACCAAATAGCTTATGAGATGCCCTACAAGACGATGGTATTGCCGCATCAATAGGTGTAAGGACACCGGATATATCGATATTTTACATTTTATATAGAGTTAGAATACTGCAAATATACCCTTTTCTTAGGTTTTAACCCATTTATGCAGTATTTGTCATACGACTAAAGTGATTCTACAGCGTACCAGAAAGCTTGTGAGATGCCCTACAAGACGGTGGTATTGCCGCATCAATAGGTGTAAGGACGCCGGATATATCGACATTTTACATTTTATATAGAGTTAGAATACTGCAAATATGCCCTTTTCTTAGGTTTTAACCCATTTATGCAGTGTTTGTCATACGATTAAAGTGATTCTACATCGTACCAAATGGCTAATGAGATGCCCTACAAGACGATGGTATTGAAGCATCGATAGGTGTAAGAACGCCGGAGATATCGACATTTTACCTTTTATATAGAGTTAGAATACTGCCAAATATGCCCTTTTCTTAGGTTTTAACCCATTTATGCAGTATTTGTCATACGATTAAAGTGATTCTACATCGTACCACATAGCTTATGAGATGCCCTGCAAGACGATGGTATTGCCGCATCGATAGGTGTAAGAACGCCGGAGATATCGACATTTTACATTTTATATAGTGTTAGAATACTACAAATATGCCCTTTTCTTAGGTTTTAACCCATTTATACAGTATTTGTCATACGACTAAAGTGATTCTACATCGTACCAAATAGCTTATGAGATGCCCTACAAGACGGTGGTATTGCCGCATCAATAGGTGTAAGGACACCGGAGATATCGACATTTTAACTTTTATATAGAGTTAGAATACTGCAAAATATGCCCTATTAGCCTATTTATAAAGTATTTGTCATAGGGTGAAAGTGATTCTACATCGTACCACAAAGCTTATGAGATGCCCTACAAGACGATGGTATTGCCGCATCGATAGGTGTAAGGACGCCGGGGATATCGACATTTTACCTTTTATATAGAGTTAGAATACTGCGAATATACTCTTTTCTTAGGTTTTAACCCATTTATGCAGTATTTGTCATACGACTAAAGTGATTCTACATGGTACCAAATAGCTTATGAGATGCCCTACAAGACGGTGGTATTGCCGCATCAATAGGTGTAAGGACACCGGAGATATCGACATTTTAACTTTTATATAGAATTAGAATACTGCAAAATATGCCCTTTTCTTAGGTTTTAACCCATTTATGCAGTATTTGTCATACGATTAAAGTGATTCTACATCGTACCAAATAGCTTATGAGATGCCCTACAAGACGGTGGTATTGCCGCATCAATAGGTGTAAGGACACCGGAGATATCGACATTTTAACTTTTATATAGAGTTAGAATACTGCAAAATATGCCCTTTCCTTAGGTATTAACCCACTTATAAAGTATTTGTCATAGGGCTAAAGTGATTCTACATGGTACCACATGGCTTATGAGATGCCCTACAAGACGGTGGTATTGCCGCATCAATATGTGTAAGGACACAGGAGATATCGATATTTTACATTTTACATAGAGTTAGAATACTGCAAATATACCCTTTTCTTAGGTTTTAACCCATTTATGCAGTGCTTGTCATACGACTAAAGTAATTCTACATTGTACCAAATAGCTTATGAGATGCCCTACAAGTCGATGGTATTGCCGCATCAATAGGTGTAAGGACACCGGAGATATCGATATTTTACATTTTACATAGAGTTAGAATACTGCAAATATGCCCTTTTCTTAGGTTTTAACCCATTTATGCAGTACTTGTCATACGATTAAAGTAATTCTACATTGTACCAAATAGCTTATGATATGCCCTACAAGACGATGGTATTGCCGCATCAATAGGTGTAAGGACACCGGAGATATCGACATTTTAACTTTTATATAGAATTAGAATACTGCAAATATACCCTTTTCTTAGGTTTTAACCCATTTATGCAGTATTTGTCATACGACTAAAGTGATTCTACAGCGTACCAGAAAGCTTGTGAGATGCCCTACAAGACGGTGGTATTGCCGCATCAATAGGTGTAAGGACGCCGGATATATCGACATTTTACATTTTATATAGAGTTAGAATACTGCAAATATGCCCTTTTCTTAGGTTTTAACCCATTTATGCAGTGTTTGTCATACGATTAAAGTGATTCTACATCGTACCAAATGGCTAATGAGATGCCCTACAAGACGATGGTATTGAAGCATCGATAGGTGTAAGAACGCCGGAGATATCGACATTTTACCTTTTATATAGAGTTAGAATACTGCAAAATATGCCCTTTTCTTAGGTTTTAACCCATTTATGCAGTATTTGTCATACGACTAACGTGATTCTACAGCGTACCAAATAGCTTATGAGATGCCCTACAAGACGGTGGTATTGCCGCATCAATAGGTGTAAGGACACCGGAGATATCGACATTTTAACTTTTATATAGAATTAGAATACTGCAAAATATGCCCTTTCCTTAAGTTTTAACCCATTTATGCAGTATTTGTCATACGACTAAAGTGATTCTACAGCGTACCAAATAGCTTATGAGATGCCCTACAAGACGATGGTATTGCCGCATCGATAGGAGTAAGAACGCCGGAGATATCGACATTTTACATTTTATATAGAGTTATAATACTGCAAATATGCCCTTTTCTTAGGTTTTAACCCATTTATACAGTATTTGTCATACGACTAAAGTGATTCTACAGCGTACCAAATAGCTTATGAGATGCCCTACAAGACGATGGAATTGCCGCATCAATAGGTGTAAGGACACCGGAGATATCGACATTTTAACTTTTATATAGAGTTAGAATACTGCAAACTATGCCCTTTTCTTAGGTTTTAACCTATTTATGCAGTATTTGTCATACGATTAAAGTGATTCTACATCGTACCACATAGCTTATGAGATGCCCTGCAAGACGATGGTATTGCCGCATCAATAGGTGTAAGAACGCCGGAGATATCGACATTTTACATTTTATATAGAGTTAGAATACTGCAAATATGCCCTTTTCTTAGGTTTTAACCCATTTATGCAGTATTTGTCATACGACTAAAGTGATTCTACATCGTACCACATAGCTTATGAGATGCCCTGCAAGACGATGGTATTGCCGCATCGATAGGTGTAAGAACGCCGGAGATATCGACATTTTACATTTTATATAGAGTTAGAATACTGCAAATATGCCCTTTTCTTAGGTTTTAACCCATTTATGCAGTATTTGTCATACGACTAAAGTGATTCTACATCGTACCAAATAGCTTATGAGATGCCCTACAAGACGGTGGTATTGCCGCATCAATAGGTGTAAGGACACCGGAGATATCGACATTTTAACTTTTATATAAAGTTAAAATACTGCAAAATATGCCCTTTTCTTAGGTATTAACCTATTTATAAAGTATTTGTCATAGGGTTAAAGTGATTCTACATCGTACCACAAAGCTTATGAGATGCCCTACAAGACGGTGGTATTGCCGCATCAATAGGTGTAAGGACACCGGAGATATCGATATTTTAACTTTTATATAGAGTTAGAATACTGCAAAATATGCCCTTTCCTTAGGTATTAACCCATTTATAAAGTATTTGTCATAGGGTTAAAGTGATTCTACATCGTACCACATAGCTTATGAGATGCCCTACAAGACGGTGGTATTGCCGCATCAATAGGTGTAAGGACACCGGAGATATCGATATTTTACATTTTACATAGAGTTAGAATACTGCAAATATACCCTTTTCTTAGGTTTTAACCCATTTATGCAGTGCTTGTCATACGATTAAAGTAATTCTACATCGTACCACATAGCTTATGAGATGCCCTACAAGACGATGGTATTGCCGCATCAATGGGTGTAAAGACACCGGAGATATCGATATTTTACATTTTACATAGAGTTAGAATACTGCAAATATGCCCTTTTCTTAGGTTTTAACCCATTTACGCAGTACTTGTCATACGATTAAAGTAATTCTACATTGTACCAAATAGCTTATGAGATGCCCTACAAGACGATGGTATTGCCGCATCGATAGGTGTAGGAACGCCGGAGATATCGACATTTTACATTTTATATAGAGTTAGAATACTGCAAATATGCCCTTTTCTTAGGTTTTAACTCATTTATGCAGTATTTGTCATACGATTAAAGTGATTCTACATCGTACCAAATGGCTAATGAGATGCCCCACACGACGATGGTATTGCCGCATCGATAGGTGTAAGGACGCCGGAGATATCGACATTTTACCTTTTATATAGAGTAAGAATACTGCAAATATGCCCTTTCTTAGGTTTTAACCCATTTATGCAGTACTTGTCATACGATTAAAGTGATTCTACATCGTACCAAATAGCTTATGAGATGCCCTACAACTGCAAAATATGCCCTTTTCTTAGGTTTTAACCCATTTATGCAGTATTTGTCATACGACTAAAGTGATTCTACATCGTACCACATAGCTTATGAGATGCCCTACAAGACGGTGGTATTGCCGCATCAATAGGTGTAAGGACACCGGAGATATCGATATTTTACATTTTACATAGAGATAGAATACTGCAAATATACCCTTTTCTTAGGTTTTAACCCATTTATGCAGTACTTGTCATATGATTAAAGTAATTCTACATCGTACCACATAGCTTATGAGATGCCCTACAAGACGGTGGTATTGCCGCATCAATAGGTGTAACGACACCGGAGATATCGATATTTTACATTTTACATAGAGTTAGAATACTGCAAATATACCCTTTTCTTAGGTTTTAACCCATTTATGCAGTATTTGTCATACGACTAAAGTGATTCTACATCGTACCAAATAGCTTATGAGATGCCCTACAAGACGGTGGTATTGCCGCATCAATAGGTGTAAGGACACCGGAGATATCGACATTTTAACTTTTATATAGAGTTAGAATACTGTAAAATATGCCCTTTCCTTAGGTATTTACCCCATTTATAAAGTATTTGTCATAGGGTTAAAGTGATTCTACATCGTACCACATAGCTTATGAGATGCCCTACAAGACGGTGGTATTGCCGCATCAATAGGTGTAAGGACACCGGAGATATCGATATTTTACATTTTACATAGAGTTAGAATACTGCAAATATACCCTTTTCTTAGGTTTTAACCCATTTATGCAGTGCTTGTCATACGATTAAAGTAATTCTACATCGTACCACATAGCTTATGAGATGCCCTACAAGACGATGGTATTGCCGCATCAATAGGTGTAAGGACACCGGAGATATCGATATTTTACATTTTACATAGAGTTAGAATACTGCAAATATGCCTTTTCTTAGGTTTTAACCCATTTATGCAGTATTTGTCATACGACTAAAGTGATTCTACATCGTACGAAATGGCTAATGAGATGCCCTACAAGACGGTGGTATTGCCGCATCAATAGGTGTAAGGACACCGGAAATATCGACATTTTAACTTTTATATAGAGTTAGAATACTGCAAAATATGCCCTTTTCTTAGGTATTATCCCATTTATAAAGTATTTGTCATAGGGTTAAAGTGATTCTACATCGTACCACAAAGCTTATGAGATGCCCTACAAGACGGTGGTATTACCGCATCAATAGGTGTAAGGACACCGGGAATATGGAGTTAGAATACTGCAAATATACCCTTTTCTTAGGTTTTAACCCATTTATGCAGTGCTTGTCATACGATTAAAGTAATTCTACATCGTACCACATAGCTTATGAGATGCCCTACAAGACGATGGTATTGCCGCATCAATGGGTGTAAAGACACCGGAGATATCGATATTTTACATTTTACATAGAGTTAGAATACTGCAAATATGCCCTTTTCTTAGGTTTTAACCCATTTACGCAGTACTTGTCATACGATTAAAGTAATTCTACATTGTACCAAATAGCTTATGAGATGCCCTACAAGACGATGGTATTGCCGCATCGATAGGTGTAAGAACGCCGGAGATATCGACATTTTACATTTTATATAGAGTTAGAATACTGCAAATATGCCCTTTTCTTAGGTTTTAACTCATTTATGCAGTATTTGTCATACGATTAAAGTGATTCTACATCGTACCAAATGGCTAATGAGATGCCCCACACGACGATGGTATTGCCGCATCGATAGGTGTAAGGACGCCGGAGATATCGACATTTTACCTTTTATATAGAGTAAGAATACTGCAAATATGCCCTTTCTTAGGTTTTAACCCATTTATGCAGTACTTGTCATACGATTAAAGTGATTCTACATCGTACCAAATAGCTTATGAGATGCCCTACAACTGCAAAATATGCCCTTTTCTTAGGTTTTAACCCATTTATGCAGTATTTGTCATACGATTAAAGTGATTCTACATCGTACCAAATGGCTAATGAGATGCCCCACACGACGATGGTATTGCCGCATCGATAGGTGTAAGGACGCCGGAGATATCGACATTTTACCTTTTATATAGAGTAAGAATACTGCAAATATGGCTTTTCTTAGGTTTTAACCCATTTATGCAGTACTTGTCATACGATTAAAGTGATTCTACATCGTACCAAATAGCTTATGAGATGCCCTACAACTGCAAAATATGCCCTGTTCTTAGGTTTTAACCCATTTATGCAGTATTTGTCATACGACTAAAGTGATTCTACATCGTACCACATAGCTTATGAGATGCCCCACAAGACGGTGGTATTGCCGCATCAATAGGTGTAAGGACACCGGAGATATCGATATTTTACATTTTACATAGAGTTAGAATACTGCAAAATATGCCCTTTCCTTAGGTATTAACCCATTTATAAAGTATTTGTCATAGGGTTAAAGTGATTCTACATCGTACCACATAGCTTATGAGATGCCCTACAAGACGGTGGTATTGCCGCATCAATAGGTGTAAGGACACCGGAGATATCGATATTTTACATTTTACATAGAGTTAGAATACTGCAAATATACCCTTTTCTTAGGTTTTAACCCATTTATGCAGTGCTTGTCATACGATTAAAGTAATTCTACATCGTACCACATAGCTTATGAGATGCCCTACAAGACGATGGTATTGCCGCATCAATAGGTGTAAGGACACCGGAGATATCGATATTTTACATTTTACATAGAGTTAGAATACTGCAAATATGCCTTTTCTTAGGTTTTAACCCATTTATGCAGTATTTGTCATACGACTAAAGTGATTCTACATCGTACGAAATGGCTAATGAGATGCCCTACAAGACGGTGGTATTGCCGCATCAATAGGTGTAAGGACACCGGAAATATCGACATTTTAACTTTTATATAGAGTTAGAATACTGCAAAATATGCCCTTTTCTTAGGTATTATCCCATTTATAAAGTATTTGTCATAGGGTTAAAGTGATTCTACATCGTACCACAAAGCTTATGAGATGCCCTACAAGACGGTGGTATTACCGCATCAATAGGTGTAAGGACACCGGGAATATGGAGTTAGAATACTGCAAATATACCCTTTTCTTAGGTTTTAACCCATTTATGCAGTGCTTGTCATACGATTAAAGTAATTCTACATCGTACCACATAGCTTATGAGATGCCCTACAAGACGATGGTATTGCCGCATCAATGGGTGTAAAGACACCGGAGATATCGATATTTTACATTTTACATAGAGTTAGAATACTGCAAATATGCCCTTTTCTTAGGTTTTAACCCATTTACGCAGTACTTGTCATACGATTAAAGTAATTCTACATTGTACCAAATAGCTTATGAGATGCCCTACAAGACGATGGTATTGCCGCATCGATAGGTGTAAGAACGCCGGAGATATCGACATTTTACATTTTATATAGAGTTAGAATACTGCAAATATGCCCTTTTCTTAGGTTTTAACTCATTTATGCAGTATTTGTCATACGATTAAAGTGATTCTACATCGTACCAAATGGCTAATGAGATGCCCCACACGACGATGGTATTGCCGCATCGATAGGTGTAAGGACGCCGGAGATATCGACATTTTACCTTTTATATAGAGTAAGAATACTGCAAATATGCCCTTTCTTAGGTTTTAACCCATTTATGCAGTACTTGTCATACGATTAAAGTGATTCTACATCGTACCAAATAGCTTATGAGATGCCCTACAACTGCAAAATATGCCCTTTTCTTAGGTTTTAACCCATTTATGCAGTATTTGTCATACGATTAAAGTGATTCTACATCGTACCAAATGGCTAATGAGATGCCCCACACGACGATGGTATTGCCGCATCGATAGGTGTAAGGACGCCGGAGATATCGACATTTTACCTTTTATATAGAGTAAGAATACTGCAAATATGGCTTTTCTTAGGTTTTAACCCATTTATGCAGTACTTGTCATACGATTAAAGTGATTCTACATCGTACCAAATAGCTTATGAGATGCCCTACAACTGCAAAATATGCCCTTTTCTTAGGTTTTAACCCATTTATGCAGTATTTGTCATACGACTAAAGTGATTCTACATCGTACCACATAGCTTATGAGATGCCCCACAAGACGGTGGTATTGCCGCATCAATAGGTGTAAGGACACCGGAGATATCGATATTTTACATTTTACATAGAGTTAGAATACTGCAAAATATGCCCTTTCCTTAGGTATTAACCCATTTATAAAGTATTTGTCATAGGGTTAAAGTGATTCTACATCGTACCACATAGCTTATGAGATGCCCTACAAGACGGTGGTATTGCCGCATCAATAGGTGTAACGACACCGGAGATATCGATATTTTACATTTTACATAGAGTTAGAATACTGCAAATATACCCTTTTCTTAGGTTTTAACCCATTTATGCAGTGCTTGTCATACGATTAAAGTAATTCTACATCGTACCACATAGCTTATGAGATGCCCTACAAGACGATGGTATTGCCGCATCAATAGGTGTAAGGACACCGGAGATATCGATATTTTACATTTTACATAGAGTTAGAATACTGCAAATATGCCCTTTTCTTAGGTTTTAACCCATTTATGCAGTATTTGTCATACGACTAAAGTGATTCTACATCGTACCAAATGGCTAATGAGATGCCCTACAAGACGGTGGTATTGCCGCATCAATAGGTGTAAGGACACCGGAAATATCGACATTTTAACTTTTATATAGAGTTAGAATACTGCAAAATATGCCCTTTTCTTAGGTATTATCCCATTTATAAAGTATTTGTCAGAGGGTTAAAGTGATTCTACATCGTACCACAAAGCTTATGAGATGCCCTACAAGACGGTGGTATTACCGCATCAATAGGTGTAAGGACACCGGGAATATCGAGTTAGAATACTGCAAATATACCCTTTTCTTAGGTTTTAACGCATTTATGCAGTGCTTGTCATACGATTAAAGTAATTCTACATCGTACCACATAGCTTATGAGATGCCCTACAAGACGATGGTATTGCCGCATCAATGGGTGTAAAGACACCGGAGATATCGATATTTTACATTTTACATAGAGTTAGAATACTGCAAATATGCCCTTTTCTTAGGTTTTAACCCATTTACGCAGTACTTGTCATACGATTAAAGTAATTCTACATTGTACCAAATAGCTTATGAGATGCCCTACAAGACGATGGTATTGCCGCATCGATAGGTGTAAGAACGCCGGAGATATCGACATTTTACATTTTATATAGAGTTAGAATACTGCAAATATGCCCTTTTCTTAGGTTTTAACTCATTTATGCAGTATTTGTCATACGATTAAAGTGATTCTACATCGTACCAAATGGCTAATGAGATGCCCCACACGACGATGGTATTGCCGCATCGATAGGTGTAAGGACGCCGGAGATATCGACATTTTACCTTTTATATAGAGTAAGAATACTGCAAATATGCCCTTTCTTAGGTTTTAACCCATTTATGCAGTACTTGTCATACGATTAAAGTGATTCTACATCGTACCAAATAGCTTATGAGATGCCCTACAACTGCAAAATATGCCCTTTTCTTAGGTTTTAACCCATTTATGCAGTATTTGTCATACGACTAAAGTGATTCTACATCGTACCACATAGCTTATGAGATGCCCTACAAGACGGTGGTATTGCCGCATCAATAGGTGTAAGGACACCGGAGATATCGATATTTTACATTTTACATAGAGTTAGAATACTGCAAATATACCCTTTTCTTAGGTTTTAACCCATTTATGCAGTACTTGTCATACGATTAAAGTAATTCTACATCGTACCACATAGCTTATGAGATGCCCTACAAGACGGTGGTATTGCCGCATCAATAGGTGTAACGACACCGGAGATATCGATATTTTACATTTTACATAGAGTTAGAATACTGCAAATATACCCTTTTCTTAGGTTTTAACCCATTTATGCAGTATTTGTCATACGACTAAAGTGATTCTACATCGTACCAAATAGCTTATGAGATGCCCTACAAGACGGTGGTATTGCCGCATCAATAGGTGTAAGGACACCGGAGATATCGACATTTTAACTTTTATATAGAGTTAGAATACTGCAAAATATGCCCTTTTCTTAGGTATTATCCCATTTATAAAGTATTTGTCATAGGGTTAAAGTGATTCTACATCGTACCACAAAGCTTATGAGATGCCCTACAAGACGGTGGTATTACCGCATCAATAGGTGTAAGGACACCGGGAATATCGAGTTAGAATACTGCAAATATACCCTTTTCTTAGGTTTTAACCCATTTATGCAGTGCTTGTCATACGATTAAAGTAATTCTACATCGTACCACATAGCTTATGAGATGCCCTACAAGACGGTGGTATTGCCGCATCAATAGGTGTAACGACACCGGAGATATCGATATTTTACATTTTACATAGAGTTAGAATACTGCAAATATACCCTTTTCTTAGGTTTTAACCCATTTATGCAGTATTTGTCATACGACTAAAGTGATTCTACATCGTACCAAATAGCTTATGAGATGCCCTACAAGACGGTGGTATTGCCGCATCAATAGGTGTAAGGACACCGGAGATATCGACATTTTAACTTTTATATAGAGTTATAATACTGCAAAATATGCCCTTTCCTTAGGTATTAACCCATTTATAAAGTATTTGTCATAGGGTTAAAGTGATTCTACATCGTACCACATAGCTTATGAGATGCCCTACAAGACGGTGGTATTACCGCATCAATAGGTGTAAGGACACCGGAGATATCGATATTTTACATTTTACATAGAGTTAGAATACTGCAAATATACCCTTTTCTTAGGTTTTAACCCATTTATGCAGTATTTGTCATACGACTAAAGTGATTCTACATCGTACCAAATGGCTAATGAGATGCCCTACAAGACGGTGGTATTGCCGCATCAATAGGTGTAAGGACACCGGAAATATCGATATTTTACATTTTACATAGAGTTAGAATACTGCAAATATGCCCTTTTCTTAGGTTTTAACCCATTTATGCAGTATTTGTCATACGACTAAAGTGATTCTACATCGTACCAAATGGCTAATGAGATGCCCTACAAGACGGTGGTATTGCCGCATCAATAGGTGTAAGGACACCGGAAATATCGACATTTTAACTTTTATATAGAGTTTGAATACTGCAAAATATGCCCTTTTCTTAGGTTTTAACCCATTTATGCAGTATTTGTCATACGATTAAAGTAATTCTACATCGTACCACATAGCTTATGAGATGCCCTACAAGACGATGGTATTGCCGCATCAATAGGTGTAAGGACACCGGAGATATCGATATTTTACATTTTACATAGAGTTAGAATACTGCAAATATGCCCTTTTCTTAGGTTTTAACCCATTTATGCAGTATTTGTCATACGACTAAAGTGATTCTACATCGTACCAAATGGCTAATGAGATGCCCTACAAGACGGTGGTATTGCCGCATCAATAGGTGTAAGGACACCGGAAATATCGACATGTTAACTTTTATATAGAGTTAGAATACTGCAAAATATGCCCTTTTCTTAGGTATTATCCCATTTATAAAGTATTTGTCATAGGGTTAAAGTGATTCTACATCGTACCACAAAGCTTATGAGATGCCCTACAAGACGGTGGTATTACCGCATCAATAGGTGTAAGGACACCGGGAATATCGAGTTAGAATACTGCAAATATACCCTTTTCTTAGGTTTTAACCCATTTATGCAGTGCTTGTCATACGATTAGAGTAATTCTACATCGTACCACATAGCTTATGAGATGCCCTACAAGACGATGGTATTGCCGCATCAATGGGTGTAAAGACACCGGAGATATCGATATTTTACATTTTACATAGAGTTAGAATACTGCAAATATGCCCTTTTCTTAGGTTTTAACCCATTTACGCAGTACTTGTCATACGATTAAAGTAATTCTACATTGTACCAAATAGCTTATGAGATGCCCTACAAGACGATGGTATTGCCGCATCGATAGGTGTAAGAACGCCGGAGATATCGACATTTTACATTTTATATAGAGTTAGAATACTGCAAATATGCCCTTTTCTTAGGTTTTAACTCATTTATGCAGTATTTGTCATACGATTAAAGTGATTCTACATCGTACCAAATGGCTAATGAGATGCCCCACACGACGATGGTATTGCCGCATCGATAGGTGCAAGGACGCCGGAGATATCGACATTTTACCTTTTATATAGAGTAAGAATACTGCAAATATGCCCTTTCTTAGGTTTTAACCCATTTATGCAGTACTTGTCATACGATTAAAGTGATTCTACATCGTACCAAATAGCTTATGAGATGCCCTACAACTGCAAAATATGCCCTTTTCTTAGGTTTTAACCCATTTATGCAGTATTTGTCATACGACTAAAGTGATTCTACATCGTACCACATAGCTTATGAGATGCCCTACAAGACGGTGGTATTGCCGCATCAATAGGTGTAAGGACACCGGATATATCGATATTTTACATTTTACATAGAGTTAGAATACTGCAAATATACCCTTTTCTTAGGTTTTAACCCATTTATGCAGTACTTGTCATACGATTAAAGTAATTCTACATCGTACCACATAGCTTATGAGATGCCCTACAAGACGGTGGTATTGCCGCATCAATAGGTGTAACGACACCGGAGATATCGATATTTTACATTTTACATAGAGTTAGAATACTGCAAATATACCCTTTTCTTAGGTTTTAACCCATTTATGCAGTATTTGTCATACGACTAAAGTGATTCTACATCGTACCAAATAGCTTATGAGATGCCCTACAAGACGGTGGTATTGCCGCATCAATAGGTGTAAGGACACCGGAGATATCGACATTTTAACTTTTATATAGAGTTAGAATACTGCAAAATATGCCCTTCCCTTAGGTATTAACCCATTTATAAAGTATTTGTCATAGGGTTAAAGTGATTCTACATCGTACCACATAGCTTATGAGATGCCCTACAAGACGGTGGTATTGCCGCATCAATAGGTGTAAGGACACCGGAGATATCGATATTTTACATTTTACATAGAGTTAGAATACTGCAAATATACCCTTTTCTTAGGTTTTAACCCATTTATGCAGTGCCTGTCATACGATTAAAGTAGTTCTACATCGTACCACATAGCTTATGAGATGCCCTACAAGACGATGGTGTTGCCGCATCAATAGGTGTAAGGACACCGGAGATATCGATATTTTACATTTTACATAGAGTTAGAATACTGCAAATATGCCCTTTTCTTAGGTTTTAACCCATTTATGCAGTATTTGTCATACGACTAAAGTGATTCTACATCGTACCAAATAGCTTATGAGATGCCCTACAAGACGGTGGTATTACCGCATCAATAGGTGTAAGGACACCGGAGATATCGACATTTTAACTTTTATATAGAGTTAGAATACTGCAAAATATGCCCTTTCCTTAGGTATTAACCCATTTAGAAAGTATTCGTCATAGGGTTAAAGTGATTCTACATCGTACCACATAGCTAATGAGATGCCCTACAAGACGGTGGTATTGCCGCATCAATAGGTGTAAGGACGCCGGAGATATCGACATTTTACATTTTATATAGAGTTAGAATACTGCAAATATACCCTTTTCTTAGGTTTTAACCTATTTATGCAGTATTTGTCATACGACTAAAGTGATTCTACACCGTACCAACTAGCTTATGAGATGCCCTACAAGACGGTGGTATTGCCGCATCAATAGGTGTAAGGACACCGGAGATATCGACATTTTAACTTTTATATAGAGTTAGAATACTGCAAAATATGCCCTTTCCTTAGGTATTAACCCATTTAGAAAGTATTTGTCATAGGGTTAAAGTGATTCTACATCGTACCACATAGTTAATGAGATGCCCTACAAGACGGTGGTATTGCCGCATCAATAGGTGTAAGGACGCCGGAGATATCGACATTTTACATTTTATTTAGAGTTAGAATACTGCAAATATGCCCTTTCCTTAGGTTTTAACCCATTTATGCAGTATTTGTCATACGACTAAAGTGATTCTACATCGTACCAAATGGCTAATGAGATGCCCCACACGACGATGGTATTGCCGCATCAATAGGTGTAAGGACACCGGAGATATCGACATTTTAACTTTTATATAGAGTTAGAATACTGCAAAATATGCCCTTTTCTTAGGTATTAACCTATTTATAAAGTATTTGTCATAGGGTTAAAGTGATTCTACATCGTACCACAAAGCCTATGAGATGCCCTACAAGACGATGGTATTGCCGCATCGATAGGTGTAAGGACGCCGGTGATATCGACATTTTACCTTTTATATAGAGTTAGAATACTGCGAATATACCCTTTTCTTAGGTTTTAACCCATTTATGCAGTACTTGTCATACGACTAAAGTAATTCTACATTGTACCAAATAGCTTATGAGATGCCCTACAAGACGATGGTATTGCCGCATCAATAGGTGTAAGGACACCGGAGATATCGATATTTTACATTTTATATAGAGTTAGAATACTGCAAATATACCCTTTTCTTAGGTTTTAACCCATTTATGCAGTATTTGTCATACGACTAAAGTGATTCTACACCGTACCAAATAGCTTATGAGATGCCCTACAAGACGGTGGTATTGCCGCATCAATAGGTGTAAGGACACCGGAGATATCGATATTTTACATTTTACATAGAGTTAGAATACTGCAAATATACCCTTTTCTTAGGTTTTAACCCATTTATGCAGTATTTGTCATACGACTAAAGTGATTCTACATCGTACCAAATAGCTTATGAGAATGCCCTACAAGACGATGGTGTTGCCGCATCGATAGGTGTAAGGACGCCGGAGATATCGACATTTTACATTTTATTTAGAGTAAGAATACTGTAAATATGCCCTTTTCTTAGGTTTTAACCCATTTATGCAGTATTTGTCATACGATTAAAGTGATTCTACATCGTACCAAATAGCTTATGAGATGCCCTACAAGACGGTGGTATTGCCGCATCAATAGGTGTAAGGACACCGGAGATATCGATATTTTAACTTTTATATAAAGTTAAAATACTGCAAAATATGCCCTTTTCTTAGGTATTAACCTATTTATAAAGTATTTGTCATAGGGTTAAAGTGATTCTACATCGTACCACAAAGCTTTTGAGATGCCCTACAAGACATTTACATTTTACATAGAGTTAGAATACTGCAAATATACCCTTTTCTTAGGTTTTAACCCATTTATGCAGTATTTGTCATACGACTAAAGTGATTCTACATCGTACCACATAGCTTATGAGATGCCCTACAAGACGATGGTATTGCCGCATCGATAGGTGTAAGGACGCCGGAGATATCGACATTTTACATTTTATATAGAGTTAGAATACTGCAAATATGCCCTTTTCTTAGGTTTTAACCCATTTATGCAGTATTTGTCATACGATTAAAGTGATTCTACATCGTACCAAATGGCTAATGAGATGCCCCACACGACGATGGTATTGCCGCATCGATAGGTGTAAGGACGCCGGAGATATCGACATTTTACCTTTTATATAGAGTTAGAACACTGCAAATATGCCTTTTTCTTAGGTTTTAACCCATTTATGCTGTATTTGTCATACGATTAAAGTGATTCTACATCGTACCAAATAGCTTATGAGATGCCCTACAAGACGGTGGTATTGCCGCATCAATAGGTGTAAGGACACCGGAGATATCGACATTTTAACTTTTATATAAAGTTAAAATATAGCAAAATATGCCCTTTTCTTAGGTATTAACCTATTTATAAAGAATTTGTCATAGGGTTAAAGTGATTCTACATCGTACCACAAAGCTTATGAGATGCCCTACAAGACGGTGGTATTGCCGCATCAATAGGTGTAAGGACACCGGAGATATCGATATTTTACATTTTACATAGAGTTAGAATACTGCAAATATACCCTTTTCTTAGGTTTTAACCCATTTATGCAGTATTTGTCATACGATTAAAGTGATTCTACATCGTACCAAATAGCTTATGAGATGCCCTGCAAGACGGTGGTATTGCCGCATCAATAGGTGTAAGGACACCGGAGATATCGACATTTTAACTTTTATATAGAGTTAGAATACTGCAAATATGCCCTTTTCTTATATTTTAACCCATTTATAAAGTATTTGTCATACGATTAAAGTGATTCTACATCGTAAAAAATAGCTTATGAGATCCCCTACAAGACGGTGGTATAGCCGCATCAATAGGTGTAAGGACGCCGGAGATATCGACATTTTACATTTTATATAGAGTTAGAATACTGCAAATATGCCTTTTTCTTAGGTTTTAACCCATTTATGCTGTATTTGTCATACGATTAAAGTGATTCTACATCGTACCAAATAGCTTATGAGATGCCCTGCAAGACGGTGGTATTGCCGCATCAATAGGTGTAAGGACACCGGAGATATCGACATTTTAACTTTTATATAGAGTTAGAATACTGCAAATATACCCTTTTCTTAGGTTTTAACCCATTTATGCAGTATTTGTCATACGACTAAAGTGATTCTACATCGTACCACATAGCTTATGAGATGCCCTACAAGACGATGGTATTGCCGCATCGATAGGTGTAAGGACGCCGGAGATATCGACATTTTACATTTTATATAGAGTTAGAATACTGCAAATATGCCCTTTTCTTAGGTTTTAACCCATTTATGCAGTATTTGTCATACGATTAAAGTGATTCTACATCGTACCAAATGGCTAATGAGATGCCCCACACGACGATGGTATTGCCGCATCGATAGGTGTAAGGACGCCGGAGATATCGACATTTTACCTTTTATATAGAGTAAGAATACTGCAAATATGCCCTTTTGTTAGGTATTATCCCATTTATAAAGTATTTGTCATAGGGTTAAAGTGATTCTACATCGTACCATAAAGCTTATGAGATCCCCTACAAGACATTAGTATTGCCGCATCAATAGGTGTAAGGACACCGGAGATCTCGATATTTTACATTTTACATAGAGTTAGAATACTGCGAATATACCCTTTTCTTAGGTTTTAACCCATTTATGCAGTATTTGTCATACGATTAAAGTGATTCTACATCGTACCACATAGCTTATGAGATGCCCTGCAAGACGATGGTATTGCCGCATCGATAGGTGTAAGAACGCCGGAGATATCGACATTTTACATTTTATATAGAGTTAGAATACTGCAAATATGCCCTTTTCTTAGGTTTTAACCCATTTATGCAGTATTTGTCATACGATTAAAGTGATTCTACATCGTACCAAATAGCTTATGAGATGCCCTACAAGACGGTGGTATTGCCGCATCAATAGGTGTAAGGACACCGGAGATATCGACATTTTAACTTTTATATAAAGTTAAAATATTGCAAAATATGCCCTTTTCTTAGGTATTAACCTATTTATAAAGAATTTGTCATAGGGTTAAAGTGATTCTACATCGTACCACAAAGCTTATGAGATGCCCTACAAGACGGTGGTATTGCCGCATCAATAGGTGTAAGGACACCGGAGATATCGATATTTTACATTTTATATAGAGTTAGAATACTGCAAATATGCCCTTTTCTTAGGTTTTAACCCATTTATGCAGTGTTTGTCATACGATTAAAGTGATTCTACATCGTACCAAATTGCTTATGAGATGCCCTACAAGACGAAGGTATTGAAGCATCGATAGGTGTAAGAACGCCGGAGATATCGACATTTTACCTTTTATATAGAGTTAGAATACTGCAAAATATGCCCTTTTCTTAGGTTTTAACCCATTTATGCAGTATTTGTCATACGACTAAAGTGATTCTACAGCGTACCAAATAGCTTATGAGATGCCCTACAAGACGGTGGTATTGCCGCATCAATAGGTGTAAGGACACCGGAGATATCGACATTTTAACTTTTATATAGAGTTAGAATACTGCAAAATATGCCCTTTCCTTAAGTTTTAAGCCATTTATGCAGTATTTGTCATACGACTAAAGTGATTCTACATCGTACCAAATAGCTTATGAGATGCCCTACAATACGGTGGTATTGCCGCATCAATAGGTGTAAGGACACCGGAGATATCGACATTTTAACTTTTATATAGAGTTAGAATACTGCAAAATATGCTCTTTTCTTAGGATTTAACCCATTTATGCAGTACTTGTCATACGACTAAAGTGATTCTACATCGTACCAAATGGCTAATGAGATGCCCTACAAGACGGTGGTATTGCCGCATCAATAGGTGTAAGGACACCGGAGATATCGACATTTTACCTTTTATATAGAGTAAGAATACTGCAAATATGCCCTTTTCTTAGGTTTTAACCCATTTATGCAGTATTTGTCATACGACTAAAGTGATTCTACAGCGTACCAAATAGCTTATGAGATGCCCTACAAGACGGTGGTATTGCCGCATCAATAGGTGTAAGGACACCGGAGATATCGACATTTTAACTTTTATATAGAGTTAGAATACTGCAAAATATGCCCTTTCCTTAAGTTTTAACCCATTTATGCAGTATTTGTCATACGACTAAAGTGATTCTACATCGTACCAAATAGCTTATGAGATGCCCTACAAGACGGTGGTATTGCCGCATCAATAGGTGTAAGGACACCGGAGATATCGACATTTTAACTTTTATATAGAGTTAGAATACTGCAAAATATGCCCTTTCCTTAGGTATTAACCCATTTATAAAGTATTTGTCATAGGGTTAATGTGATTCTACATCGTACCACATAGCTTATGAGATGCCCTACAAGACGGTGGTATTGCCGCATCAATAGGTGTAAGGACACCGGATATATCGACATTTTACATTTTATATAGAGTTAGAATACTGCAAATATGCCCTTTTCTTAGGTTTTAACCCATTTATGCAGTGTTTGTCATACGATTAAAGTGATTCTACATCGTACCAAATGGCTAATGAGATGCCCCACACGACGATGGTATTGCCGCATCGATAGGTGTAAGGACGCCGGAGATATCGACATTTTACCTTTTATATAGAGTAAGAATACTGCAAATATGCCCTTTTCTTAGGTTTTAACCCATTTATGCAGTATTTGTCATACGATTAAAGTGATTCTACATCGTACCACATAGCTTATGAGATGCCCTACAAGATGGTGGTATTGCCGCATCAATAGGTGTAAGGACACCGGAGATATCGACATTTTAACTTTTATATAGAGTTAGAATACTGCAAAATATGCCCTTTTCTTAGGTATTAACCTATTTATGCAGTATTAGTCATACGATTAAAGTGATTCTACATCGTACCACATAGCTTATGAGATGCCCTACAATACGGTGGTATTGCCGCATCAATAGGTGTAAGGACACCGGAGATATCGACATTTTACATTTTATATAGAGTTAGAATACTGCAAATATACCCTTTTCTTAGGTTTTAACCCATTTATGCAGTATTTGTCATACGATTAAAGTGATTCTACATCGTACCAAATAGCTTATGAGATGCCCTGCAAGACGGTGGTATTGCCGCATCAATAGGTGTAAGGACACCGGAGATATCGATATTTTAACTTTTATATAAAGTTAAAATACTGCAAAATATGCCCTTTTCTTAGGTATTAACCTATTTATAAAGTATTTGTCATAGGGTTAAAGTGATTCTACATCGTACCACAAAGCTTATGAGATGCCCTACAAGACATTTACATTTTACATAGAGTTAGAATACTGCAAATATACCCTTTTCTTAGGTTTTAACCCATTTATGCAGTATTTGTCATACGACTAAAGTGATTCTACATCGTACCACATAGCTTATGAGATGCCCTACAAGACGATGGTATTGCCGCATCGATAGGTGTAAGGACGCCGGAGATATCGACATTTTACATTTTATTTAGAGTAAGAATACTGTAAATATGCCCTTTTCTTAGGTTTTAACCCATTTATGCAGTATTTGTCATACGATTAAAGTGATTCTACATCGTACCAAATAGCTTATGAGATGCCCTACAAGACGGTGGTATTGCCGCATCAATAGGTGTAAGGACACCGGAGATATCGATATTTTAACTTTTATATAAAGTTAAAATACTGCAAAATATGCCCTTTTCTTAGGTATTAACCTATTTATAAAGTATTTGTCATAGGGTTAAAGTGATTCTACATCGTACCACAAAGCTTATGAGATGCCCTACAAGACATTTACATTTTACATAGAGTTAGAATACTGCAAATATACCCTTTTCTTAGGTTTTAACCCATTTATGCAGTATTTGTCATACGACTAAAGTGATTCTACATCGTACCACATAGCTTATGAGATGCCCTACAAGACGATGGTATTGCCGCATCGATAGGTGTAAGGACGCCGGAGATATCGACATTTTACATTTTATATAGAGTTAGAATACTGCAAATATGCCCTTTTCTTAGGTTTTAACCCATTTATGCAGTATTTGTCATACGATTAAAGTGATTCTACATCGTACCAAATGGCTAATGAGATGCCCCACACGACGATGGTATTGCCGCATCGATAGGTGTAAGGACGCCGGAGATATCGACATTTTACCTTTTATATAGAGTTAGAACACTGCAAATATGCCTTTTTCTTAGGTTTTAACCCATTTATGCTGTATTTGTCATACGATTAAAGTGATTCTACATCGTACCAAATAGCTTATGAGATGCCCTACAAGACGGTGGTATTGCCGCATCAATAGGTGTAAGGACACCGGAGATATCGACATTTTAACTTTTATATAAAGTTAAAATATAGCAAAATATGCCCTTTTCTTAGGTATTAACCTATTTATAAAGAATTTGTCATAGGGTTAAAGTGATTCTACATCGTACCACAAAGCTTATGAGATGCCCTACAAGACGGTGGTATTGCCGCATCAATAGGTGTAAGGACACCGGAGATATCGATATTTTACATTTTACATAGAGTTAGAATACTGCAAATATACCCTTTTCTTAGGTTTTAACCCATTTATGCAGTATTTGTCATACGATTAAAGTGATTCTACATCGTACCAAATAGCTTATGAGATGCCCTGCAAGACGGTGGTATTGCCGCATCAATAGGTGTAAGGACACCGGAGATATCGACATTTTAACTTTTATATAGAGTTAGAATACTGCAAATATGCCCTTTTCTTATATTTTAACCCATTTATAAAGTATTTGTCATACGATTAAAGTGATTCTACATCGTAAAAAATAGCTTATGAGATCCCCTACAAGACGGTGGTATAGCCGCATCAATAGGTGTAAGGACGCCGGAGATATCGACATTTTACATTTTATATAGAGTTAGAATACTGCAAATATGCCTTTTTCTTAGGTTTTAACCCATTTATGCTGTATTTGTCATACGATTAAAGTGATTCTACATCGTACCAAATAGCTTATGAGATGCCCTGCAAGACGGTGGTATTGCCGCATCAATAGGTGTAAGGACACCGGAGATATCGACATTTTAACTTTTATATAGAGTTAGAATACTGCAAATATACCCTTTTCTTAGGTTTTAACCCATTTATGCAGTATTTGTCATACGACTAAAGTGATTCTACATCGTACCACATAGCTTATGAGATGCCCTACAAGACGATGGTATTGCCGCATCGATAGGTGTAAGGACGCCGGAGATATCGACATTTTACATTTTATATAGAGTTAGAATACTGCAAATATGCCCTTTTCTTAGGTTTTAACCCATTTATGCAGTATTTGTCATACGATTAAAGTGATTCTACATCGTACCAAATGGCTAATGAGATGCCCCACACGACGATGGTATTGCCGCATCGATAGGTGTAAGGACGCCGGAGATATCGACATTTTACCTTTTATATAGAGTAAGAATACTGCAAATATGCCCTTTTGTTAGGTATTATCCCATTTATAAAGTATTTGTCATAGGGTTAAAGTGATTCTACATCGTACCATAAAGCTTATGAGATCCCCTACAAGACATTAGTATTGCCGCATCAATAGGTGTAAGGACACCGGAGATCTCGATATTTTACATTTTACATAGAGTTAGAATACTGCGAATATACCCTTTTCTTAGGTTTTAACCCATTTATGCAGTATTTGTCATACGATTAAAGTGATTCTACATCGTACCACATAGCTTATGAGATGCCCTGCAAGACGATGGTATTGCCGCATCGATAGGTGTAAGAACGCCGGAGATATCGGCATTTTACATTTTATATAGAGTTAGAATACTGCAAATATGCCCTTTTCTTAGGTTTTAACCCATTTATGCAGTATTTGTCATACGATTAAAGTGATTCTACATCGTACCAAATAGCTTATGAGATGCCCTACAAGACGGTGGTATTGCCGCATCAATAGGTGTAAGGACACCGGAGATATCGACATTTTAACTTTTATATAAAGTTAAAATATTGCAAAATATGCCCTTTTCTTAGGTATTAACCTATTTATAAAGAATTTGTCATAGGGTTAAAGTGATTCTACATCGTACCACAAAGCTTATGAGATGCCCTACAAGACGGTGGTATTGCCGCATCAATAGGTGTAAGGACACCGGAGATATCGATATTTTACATTTTATATAGAGTTAGAATACTGCAAATATGCCCTTTTCTTAGGTTTTAACCCATTTATGCAGTGTTTGTCATACGATTAAAGTGATTCTACATCGTACCAAATTGCTTATGAGATGCCCTACAAGACGAAGGTATTGAAGCATCGATAGGTGTAAGAACGCCGGAGATATCGACATTTTACCTTTTATATAGAGTTAGAATACTGCAAAATATGCCCTTTTCTTAGGTTTTAACCCATTTATGCAGTATTTGTCATACGACTAAAGTGATTCTACAGCGTACCAAATAGCTTATGAGATGCCCTACAAGACGGTGGTATTGCCGCATCAATAGGTGTAAGGACACCGGAGATATCGACATTTTAACTTTTATATAGAGTTAGAATACTGCAAAATATGCCCTTTCCTTAAGTTTTAACCCATTTATGCAGTATTTATCATACGACTAAAGTGATTCTACATCGTACCAAATAGCTTATGAGATGCCCTACAATACGGTGGTATTGCCGCATCAATAGGTGTAAGGACACCGGAGATATCGACATTTTAACTTTTATATAGAGTTAGAATACTGCAAAATATGCTCTTTTCTTAGGATTTAACCCATTTATGCAGTACTTGTCATACGACTAAAGTGATTCTACATCGTACCAAATGGCTAATGAGATGCCCTACAAGACGGTGGTATTGCCGCATCAATAGGTGTAAGGACACCGGAGATATCGACATTTTACCTTTTATATAGAGTAAGAATACTGCAAATATGCCCTTTTCTTAGGTTTTAACCCATTTATGCAGTATTTGTTATACGACTAAAGTGATTCTACAGCGTACCAAATAGCTTATGAGATGCCCTACAAGACGGTGGTATTGCCGCATCAATAGGTGTAAGGACACCGGAGATATCGACATTTTAACTTTTATATAGAGTTAGAATACTGCAAAATATGCCCTTTCCTTAAGTTTTAACCCATTTATGCAGTATTTGTCATACGACTAAAGTGATTCTACATCGTACCAAATAGCTTATGAGATGCCCTACAAGACGGTGGTATTGCCGCATCAATAGGTGTAAGGACACCGGAGATATCGACATTTTAACTTTTATATAGAGTTAGAATACTGCAAAATATGCCCTTTCCTTAGGTATTAACCCATTTATAAAGTATTTGTCATAGGGTTAATGTGATTCTACATCGTACCACATAGCTTATGAGATGCCCTACACGACGGTGGTATTGCCGCATCAATAGGTGTAAGGACACCGGATATATCGACATTTTACATTTTATATAGAGTTAGAATACTGCAAATATGCCCTTTTCTTAGGTTTTAACCCATTTATGCAGTGTTTGTCATACGATTAAAGTGATTCTACATCGTACCAAATGGCTAATGAGATGCCCCACACGACGATGGTATTGCCGCATCGATAGGTGTAAGGACGCCGGAGATATCGACATTTTACCTTTTATATAGAGTAAGAATACTGCAAATATGCCCTTTTCTTAGGTTTTAACCCATTTATGCAGTATTTGTCATACGATTAAAGTGATTCTACATCGTACCACATAGCTTATGAGATGCCCTACAAGATGGTGGTATTGCCGCATCAATAGGTGTAAGGACACCGGAGATATCGACATTTTAACTTTTATATAGAGTTAGAATACTGCAAAATATGCCCTTTTCTTAGGTATTAACCTATTTATGCAGTATTAGTCATACGATTAAAGTGATTCTACATCGTACCACATAGCTTATGAGATGCCCTACAAGACGGTGGTATTGCCGCATCAATAGGTGTAAGGACACCGGGGATATCGACATTTTAACTTTTATATAAAGTTAAAATATTGCAAAATATGCCCTTTTCTTAGGTATTAACCTATTTATAAAGAATTTGTCATAGGGTTAAAGTGATTCTACATCGTACCACAAAGCTTATGAGATGCCCTACAAGACGGTGGTATTGCCGCATCAATAGGTGTAAGGACACCGGAGATATCGATATTTTACATTTTATATAGAGTTAGAATACTGCAAATATGCCCTTTTCTTAGGTTTTAACCCATTTATGCAGTGTTTGTCATACGATTAAAGTGATTCTACATCGTACCAAATTGCTTATGAGATGCCCTACAAGACGAAGGTATTGAAGCATCGATAGGTGTAAGAACGCCGGAGATATCGACATTTTACCTTTTATATAGAGTTAGAATACTGCAAAATATGCCCTTTTCTTAGGTTTTAACCCATTTATGCAGTATTTGTCATACGACTAAAGTGATTCTACAGCGTACCAAATAGCTTATGAGATGCCCTACAAGACGGTGGTATTGCCGCATCAATAGGTGTAAGGACACCGGAGATATCGACATTTTAACTTTTATATAGAGTTAGAATACTGCAAAATATGCTCTTTTCTTAGGATTTAACCCATTTATGCAGTACTTGTCATACGACTAAAGTGATTCTACATCGTACCAAATGGCTAATGAGATGCCCTACAAGACGGTGGTATTGCCGCATCAATAGGTGTAAGGACACCGGAGATATCGACATTTTACCTTTTATATAGAGTAAGAATACTGCAAATATGCCCTTTTCTTAGGTTTTAACCCATTTATGCAGTATTTGTCATACGACTAAAGTGATTCTACAGCGTACCAAATAGCTTATGAGATGCCCTACAAGACGGTGGTATTGCCGCATCAATAGGTGTAAGGACACCGGAGATATCGACATTTTAACTTTTATATAGAGTTAGAATACTGCAAAATATGCCCTTTCCTTAAGTTTTAACCCATTTATGCAGTATTTGTCATACGACTAAAGTGATTCTACATCGTACCAAATAGCTTATGAGATGCCCTACAAGACGGTGGTATTGCCGCATCAATAGGTGTAAGGACACCGGAGATATCGACATTTTAACTTTTATATAGAGTTAGAATACTGCAAAATATGCCCTTTCCTTAGGTATTAACCCATTTATAAAGTATTTGTCATAGGGTTAATGTGATTCTACATCGTACCACATAGCTTATGAGATGCCCTACAAGACGGTGGTATTGCCGCATCAATAGGTGTAAGGACACCGGAGATATCGACATTTTAACTTTTATATAGAATTAGAATACTGCAAAATATGCCCTTTTCTTAGGTATTAACCTATTTATGCAGTATTAGTCATACGATTAAAGTGATTCTACATCGTACCACATAGCTTATGAGATACCCTACAATACGGTGGTATTGCCGCATCAATAGGTGTAAGGACACCGGAGATATCGACATTTTACATTTTATATAGAGTTAGAATACTGCAAATATTTCGAAGAAGAAGAATTGCGTTCTTCTCGGCAAGAGCCGGAAGGCACCGATTCCTGGATATACAATATTCGGCTCTGTGGCTATTCCCTATCTTGCTGCAAGAAGACTACAATATTCATTATATTAGTACTTAAAGTACTTTACAAAAAAACTTAGTATTAAATTTATAATAACTTAGTAAGTTAGCCGAAAAACAAACTCAATCTATTTCATTTACAATTTTTAAACATTATGTTTTACAAATTCAATGCATTTCTTTTAAATCTTTGAAAATTTGCTTCATTTTTTATATCATTAGGTATAGATGATAGATAAGTTTATTTGGACATAGTTATTACCGTTACAATACATCGAGTTCAACAGAATTTAACGTACAAATTAATTTAATTAGTTTACATAGCATTCATGTTGATTAAATTTACACATTTATTTCTAAATACGTTAAAATTAGATTCAGACTTTATGTGGAAAGGTAGTGAATTATATAGTTCAAGACCTTTATACAGTATAGTGTTTTGTGCAGCTGCTGTGCCTCTAAATGGTATTCTAAAGTCATCTGTATTTCTTAGTGCATATGGTTGTGATTCACCAACACTTATTGTTCCTTCCCTCAAATATGCTGGTGCAAGTCCATGCTTTATTTTGAACACTATCTTTAGTGTGTTAAACTCCCATCGTTGTTTTATGTTCAGCCACTTTAGGCTAGCTAACATCCATCCTACTGCGGTGTATCTATTGCATCTGAGAATAGACCTCATTGCTTTGTTTTGCAGCTTTTGCAATCTAGCTATGTGACCAGCATTGCAGCACGAGTATAAAAGCGTAGAACAATACTCAAAATGCGGCTTAACAATCGTGTTGTAGACATTTATTGCTGTTAGCGTACTCAAACTCTTTCTGATACGTTTGAAAAAACCGATTTTTTTACCAATTTTTTTACATATGTAATCGATGTGGGGATTGAGATTAAGTTTCTTGTCAATTATAACGCCTAGATATTTTATCTCGTCAACTTTTTCAATTTCACAGTTATTTATTTTAATTGTGAAATTGTTTTCCATATAGTAATAAAACGCGACACAAGTCTTTATTTAATCACTATCGTTTATTATTACCAATACTATACTAACTTATTGGCTAACAAAAATGGTCACGAACTTTTACGTTGCTTTACTAAGTAGCTTTTTCTCCGACAACCGATCCTCGACTGACTACTGATCAAGGGATCAGATCGCCTGTACTGCGATTTACTCTCATAGCTTGGTCTTCCGAAGAAGACGAAGATAGAGAGTAAACCTTGTTTACGCGCCAATATGTGATGATTGTGATGGCTTGTAAACAAGGTGCAGTTGGATACGCAACTGTATCCCGTTTACGAGCTAATGTGAACAAACCATGGCTCGTAAACAAGATCAACTACTAATAATATGTAACACCTCCATCCCTTAGTATTTTTGGTCTCCAAAAATATATCTGCGTACGAATATATACTTTTTTATACAATGTTACTGTTTTTAAGTTTTATGATTTTTTTTGTTTTGTTTTTTTTTTTTTTTTTTGTTTATAACTATACATATTCAAATTGATACAATTATAGCAGTAGCAAAGTTCTAAATAATAGTATTATATTCTATCTTATATTTACTGTTAAACAATTCAGTTTGTCATGTACATGTATGCTCTTATAATATAAATTTTTTTTTTTTTTTTATAATTTTTTTTTTTTATTAAATACTCTTAAATTTAATGATACAGGATAGTACAGTAGTGCATAGTATAAAATTAAAAACATGTTCATTATAACTAAAATTAATGAATGTATAAAATTTCATATTTCAAAAAAAAGCAAAGAAGAAAATTAGGATAACGTTTTCTATGAGGCGCTCATTATAGCGTTTTATTTTAACTATATATAATATATATATATATATATTTTTTTGTTTCTTAGTTTTGTTGGTATTTATATTTCCTTTTATATTGTTTTCTATGGTATTTTACGTTTCGTTTATTCGATATATCTGTTGTATAATTATCTTCAGTTAAATATGCATTGAGTTTCTTGTACTTGGGTTTCGTTTTTCCTACAGTTCTATTCTGTACTATGTTCGGGCACTGATGTTTTACTAAGCCTTTTCCTATATTAAGCTTATCTATTTTTGCCTCTTTATGTTTTTGAAAAACATCTACTAATCTGCTTATATCTGTCCTAGTAAGGTTTTTTAAAATAAAGTCATTAGGTCTAAGCTTTGTGGTAGTATGAATAGTATCATTGTAAATTGTTATTATTTCAAAAATCTTATTGTCCAAATCTGAGTTGTCTTTTGCAGCATTTTTCAGCCTCAAATGTTCGTTCAGAGTTCCATGAAAACGTTCAATATCCGCGTTACCAGTTTTTTGAGATGCTGTCGTCCTATGGAATAAGATTTTGTTTTCTTTCAAAAACTGTTCTACCGTCGTATGAACAATACAACTATCCCCATCTGAAATAAGTTTTCTCGGTTTACCCAAGAACTGAATACGTTGTTTAAGGGCTTCTAAGATTGCAATCCAATTTCGGTTTTCTAATTTCTGAATAGTAGCATATTTCGAAAATTTATCGATTGTGGTTAGGTACATTCTATTCCGTTCAGGAAACCATATATCCATGTGGACAATATCGTTGAAGCGTTTCGGTGTTTCGGTTACGTCAAAAGGAATCTTAAGAGGATGCCTATCATGCTTAGCAAGAATACAAGGTTCACAATTGTTAATAAATTTTTGTATTTCCGTTTGTAAGTTCGGATAAAAGTACTTTGCCTTCAACTCCAAAAACACTTCGGAAATACCCCTGTGATTTTTGTTTATATGCTCGTTTTTTATTATATCTAGGAGTTGGTTTTTATCTGTTATATCTATTAACTTTATTGTTGATCTTAGAATGTTTAAATTTTTATTGCTAGAAAAATATTTGATATACAAATTTTGAAATTCAAGAAAAAGAGTTAAATCAGGACAGTATACTCCAAAATTTCCTTTTTTTATAAGAATTTTTTTCATTATCTCTAGTAAATTACGTTTTTTTCTATTGAGATAGATGTGATTCTGAATTTTCCGATGAACAATCTTGAGAATATATTTATCCCTTGTAGAATAAGACAAATATATCTGATTCTTAAACATATTTATTGGCCTTTCGGAAATGTAAATATGGTTGTTAGAGTCCTCTGGCGCACTATGAATAGTCGCACCAGTAGATAACACATCATTATTGTTGGAATCATGGATATCTTTACTTTCATTTAAAAATATTGACGCTAAATCTATATCATCTTTCAAATCCTTATTAGAATTTTCCTGATTCAACCTGCTTAACCCATCGGCGACAACGTTTTCCTTTCCCTTAAGGTACTGAACATCAAAGTCGTACTCATTGAGAACAATTTTCCACCTTTGTAGTTTCATGTTTGGCTCTTTTTTACTGTTAAGCCAAACAAGTGGCTTATGGTCAGTAAACAAGGTGAACTTTCTGCCATAGAGGTATGTTCTAAAATACTTAACAGACCAAACAATAGCAAGAAGTTCCTTTTCTATTGTAGAGTACTTCTTCTCATGGTCATTCAAAGTTCGGGAAGCGAAACAAATTGGGTGATTATTTTGACTTAGTACAGCGCCTAGGGCGTAATTGGATGCATCTGTAGTAAGGACGAATAATCTACTAAAATCTGGGCTCTTAAGGATAGGATCCGAGGTAAGAAGGGTTTTTAGACTCTGAAACGCTCGAATATATTCGGGATTGGACGCATTTACTCTTTCCGTTTTCTTTAAACAACGTACTAGAGGATATGCCACTTTAGCATAGTCTTTGATAAATTTCCGGTAATACCCGGTAATACCCAGAAATTGCTTTATGCCTTTCTTATCTGTTGGTATGCTTAATGAAAGAATCGATTTTACTTTTTTATCATCCGGTTTAATACCATTCTTAGTAACAATATGCCCCAGATAATTGGTCGATAGCTCGGCAAAGTTGCATTTATTAATTTGCACTTTCAGGTTACTATCCTTGAGTTTTTGAAAAATTTTTCGAAGTGAATCTAGATGTTCAGTAAAACTTGTCGAAAATATTAAAATATCATCGAGATACACGACGCAGATTTTGTTAATAAACTCTTTTAGAACAGTGTTCATCAACCTTTGAAATGTGGCCGGCGCGTTTTTGAGCCCAAATGGCATTCTCAAAAACTCAAAATGGCCATTTTTGGTTGAAAAAGCTGTCTTTACCCGATCAATTGGATCTACCTCTACCTGGTGAAAACCTTTAGCCAAATCGATTGTTGAAAAGTAACTACACTTTCCCAACTTGTCGAACAACTCATCCATGTTTGGCATAGGAAATCTATCCTCTATAGTTTGTTCGTTGAGCTTTCTGTAGTCGCCTTTGGCCATCTATGTTAGTTTTTTTGGGCACTACCCAAATAGGCGAATTATATGGGCTGTTACTGTACTTAATTATCTTTTGGCGAAGCATATCATCGATTTGTTTATCAACTTCCTCCGAATGAATTTCCGGATATCGATATAGTAAAAACTGGAGCTTCCGTTTTTGTTTTAATCAGGTGCTTAATTTCACTTGTGAACGAAAGATTGTCACCCTCTTTGTAAAATACCGATTTGAATGAGTAAAGTAGGGATTTTAGTTTTAAAACGTCAGATTTATTAAGGTGTGTTGCGAAAACTTTATTTTCGATTTCGTTTTCAAAAGCATCGTGATAGAAAACACATAAACAACCAAAATCGCGTAAAGTATTTGCATACATTTCTTCTTCTCGATCAAAGTAAATGGGTATGTTACATGTTTCGGTACTGAGGCATCGAGTTTGATAATTAATAATAGGTTTAAGTTTTAGAAGAATATTGTTGCCTATCAGACCATCAAAGCAGTTATGGAACTCATATTCTAAGAATTCGATATAGACATTTGGAGCATTAAACTCTTCAAACAGTGGGATACTGTATTTAACGCGGGTTTCAACTTCGCGACCTAGAACCTTAAGTATTGTATTTCAGATTCAAGATCAACTACTAATAATATGTAACAATATAAATGTCCATATATTTGGTTTTTTGCTCATTTAGTTTAAGTTTGTTCATCTGTAACCACTTAGTCAGTCGTTCAATATCCTCCGATAATTTTTCTCTACATTCTATTCCATTCTTGCCCTCAGCATAAATTAGCGTGTCATCAGCATATAGAGCAATCTTGCATTTCTTCACTATTTTTGGCATATCGTTTATGTATATGACAAATAATAGGGCTCCCAGTATTGATCCTTGTGGGACTCCATGCCTTATTTCAAGCTCACTTGAGACTTCACCATTCACTTTGGTTTTCTGAAACCTCTCTGTTAAGAAGGATTGGAACCATCGCAATTCGATACCCCTGATTCCATACTCAAACATTTTTTTGAAAAGTATGCTTCTGTCAATTGTTTCGAATGCTCTTTTGAAGTCCAAGAATAGAGCGGTTATCTTGTTACTGGATCCGTTTGCTTTCCATTTGTCGATAATGTGATTTATTGCTGTCTCACATGAATAGCCTTTCCTAAAGCCAGATTGACAGTCAGATATTATGTTGTTTTCTTCAAGGAATTTCACTAGTTGCTGTTTTACAACTATCTCCATATCTTTATCGAGGGTTTGTATTGTATTTATTGGTCGGTAATCTTCACACTTAATTGAGCCATTCACTTTCTCTACAGGGGTGATCACCGAGCATTTCCATACTTGCGGAAATTCACCGGTTTCTATTGAGGTGTTTATTATTTTTGTTATACAATGACCCACTGTTGACCAGTTGTCTAAAAGAATTTTTGGACTAACTTTGTTAACATCTCGTTTGTTTTTCATTTTACTAATAAGTATTTTTAACTCCTGTTCAGTTAATTTCTTCATTTTAAATCTACATTCGGCACTCAGGATTATGTTCTCGTATTGGATATGTGGGATAGAATCTCTTATTTCGTTAATGCTGGTGATAAAATACTTATTAAATTTTTGTGCGATATCCTTGCTGCAGTTATATGTTTCGCCATAAAACTCAACTGTATTAATTTCCTGCTTTTGTTGGTTCAAAACTAGCACTTTAATTTCGTTCCACATAGCCTTTTGATCATTTGCATTACTGATCTTTTGGTTAATGTAATTATTTTTTGCTTCTTTAAGTTTAGCTTTGTATTGGTTTCGAATAATTTTATATTCTCGCCAAATGTTAGTATCGTTTGTCATCTTCGCTTGCATGTACTTCTGGATCTTTTCATTTTTCAGTGTTCTGAGGCTATTGCTGAACCAACTATTTGCATCACGTTTTTTATTTTTGATCTTTTTTACCGTATATTTTTGGTTAAGCTGCCCAAAGATGTTGCCAATTTTTTTAGCATTGTAGTTTAAATTGTGTGTATTATCGTAGCTAACATCCATTTCTCTCATATCATTCCTGTATCTTTGTTTATTATACTTAAAAATCTCGATTTTCTTTATGTCTTTGATTAAACTATTGTTCTGTACTTTGATCTCAATGCATTCGTGGTCAGATACGTTCCATTCACTTCTAATTTCTGTACATAGGTCATATATGCCCTTTTCTTAGGTTTTAACCCATTTATGCAGTATTTGTCATACGATTAAAGTGATTCTACATCGTACCAAATGGCTAATGAGATGCCCCACACGACGATGGTATTGCCGCATCGATAGGTGTAAGGACGCCGGAGATATCGACATTTTACCTTTTATATAGAGTAAGAATACTGCAAATATGCCCTTTCTTAGGTTTTAAAACATTTATGCAGTACTTGTCATACGACTAAAGTGATTCTACATCGTACCAAATAGCTTATGAGATGCCCTAGAAGACGGTGGTATTGCCGCATCAATAGGTGTAAGGACGCCGGAGATATCGACATTTTACATTTTATATAGAGTTAGAATACTGCAAAATATGCCCTTTCCTTAAGTTTTAACCCATTTATGCAGTATTTGTCATACGACTAAAGTGATTCTACATCGTACCAAATAGCTTATGAGATGCCCTACAAGACGGTGGTATTGCCGCATCAATAGGTGTAAGGACACCGGAGATATCGACATTTTAACTTTTATATAGAGTTAGAATACTACAAAATATGCCCTTTCCTTAGGTATTAACCCATTTATAAAGTATTTGTCATAGGGTTAATGTGATTCTACATCGTACCACATAGCTTATGAGATGCCCTACAAGACGGTGGTATTGCCGCATCAATAGGTGTAAGGACACCGGAGATATCGACATTTTAACTTTTATATAGAATTAGAATACTGCAAAATATGCCCTTTTCTTAGGTATTAACCTATTTATGCAGTATTAGTCATACGATTAAAGTGATTCTACATCGTACCACATAGCTTATGAGATACCCTACAATACGGTGGTATTGCCGCATCAATAGGTGTAAGGACACCGGAGATATCGACATTTTACATTTTATATAGAGTTAGAATACTGCAAATATTTCGAAGAAGAAGAATTGCGTTCTTCTCGGCAAGAGCCGGAAGGCACCGATTCCTGGATATACAATATTCGGCTCTGTGGCTATTCCCTATCTTGCTGCAAGAAGACTACAATATTCATTATATTAGTACTTAAAGTACTTTACAAAAAAACTTAGTATTAAATTTATAATAACTTAGTAAGTTAGCCGAAAAACAAACTCAATCTATTTCATTTACAATTTTTAAACATTATGTTTTACAAATTCAATGCATTTCTTTTAAATCTTTGAAAATTTGCTTCATTTTTTATATCATTAGGTATAGATGATAGATAAGTTTATTTGGACATAGTTATTACCGTTACAATACATCGAGTTCAACAGAATTTAACGTACAAATTAATTTAATTAGTTTACATAGCATTCATGTTGATTAAATTTACACATTTATTTCTAAATACGTTAAAATTAGATTCAGACTTTATGTGGAAAGGTAGTGAATTATATAGTTCAAGACCTTTATACAGTATAGTGTTTTGTGCAGCTGCTGTGCCTCTAAATGGTATTCTAAAGTCATCTGTATTTCTTAGTGCATATGGTTGTGATTCACCAACACTTATTGTTCCTTCCCTCAAATATGCTGGTGCAAGTCCATGCTTTATTTTGAACACTATCTTTAGTGTGTTAAACTCCCATCGTTGTTTTATGTTCAGCCACTTTAGGCTAGCTAACATCCATCCTACTGCGGTGTATCTATTGCATCTGAGAATAGACCTCATTGCTTTGTTTTGCAGCTTTTGCAATCTAGCTATGTGACCAGCATTGCAGCACGAGTATAAAAGCGTAGAACAATACTCAAAATGCGGCTTAACAATCGTGTTGTAGACATTTATTGCTGTTAGCGTACTCAAACTCTTTCTGATACGTTTGAAAAAACCGATTTTTTTACCAATTTTTTTACATATATAATCGATGTGGGGATTGAGATTAAGTTTCTTGTCAATTATAACGCCTAGATATTTTATCTCGTCAACTTTTTCAATTTCACAGTTATTTATTTTAATTGTGAAATTGTTTTCCATATAAATGTCCATATATTTGGTTTTTTGCTCATTTAGTTTAAGTTTGTTCATCTGTAACCACTTAGTCAGTCGTTCAATATCCTCCGATAATTTTTCTCTACATTCTATTCCATTCTTGCCCTCAGCATAAATTAGCGTGTCATCAGCATATAGAGCAATCTTGCATTTCTTCACTATTTTTGGCATATCGTTTATGTATATGACAAATAATAGGGCTCCCAGTATTGATCCTTGTGGGACTCCATGCCTTATTTCAAGCTCACTCGAGACTTCACCATTCACTTTGCTTTTCTGAAACCTCTCTGTTAAGAAGGATTGGAACCATCGCAATTCGATACCCCTGATTCCATACTCAAACATTTTTTTGAAAAGTATGCTTCTGTCAATTGTTTCGAATGCTCTTTTGAAGTCCAAGAATAGAGCGGTTATCTTGTTTCTGGATCCGTTTGCTTTCCATTTGTCGATAATGTGATTTATTGCTGTCTCACATGAATAGCCTTTCCTAAAGCCAGATTGACAGTCAGATATTATGTTGTTTTCTTCAAGGAATTTCACTAGTTGCTGTTTTACAACTATCTCCATATCTTTATCGAGGGTTTGTATTGTATTTATTGGTCGGTAATCTTCACACTTAATTGAGCCATTCACTTTCTCTACAGGGGTGATCACCGAGCATTTCCATACTTGCGGAAATTCACCGGTTTCTATTGAGGTGTTTATTATTTTTGTTATACAATGACCCACTGTTGACCAGTTGTCTAAAAGAATTTTTGGACTAACTTTGTTAACATCTTGTTTGTTTTTCATTTTACTAATAAGTATTTTTAACTCCTGTTCAGTTAATTTCTTCATTTTAAATCTACATTCGGCACTCGGGATTATGTTCTCGTATTGGATATGTGGGATAGAATCTCTTATTTCGTTAATGCTTGTGATAAAATACTTATTAAATTTTTGTGCGATATCCTTGCTGCAGTTATATGTTTCGCCATAAAACTCAACTGTATTAATTTCCTGCTTTTGTTGGTTCAAAACTAGCACTTTAATTTCGTTCCACATAGCCTTTTGATCATTTGCATTACTGATCTTTTGGTTAATGTAATTATTTTTTGCTTCTTTAAGTTTAGCTTTGTATTGGTTTCGAATAATTTTATATTCTCGCCAAATGTTAGTATCGTTTGTCATCTTCGCTTGCATGTACTTCTGGATCTTTTCATTTTTCAGTGTTCTGAGGCTATTGCTGAACCAACTATTTGCATCACGTTTTTTATTTTTGATCTTTTTTACCGTATATTTTTGGTTAAGCTGCCCAAAGATGTTGCCAATTTTTTTAGCATTGTAGTTTAAATTGTGTGTATTATCGTAGCTAACATCCATTTCTCTCATATCATTCCTGTATCTTTGTTTATTATACTTAAAAATCTCGATTTTCTTTATGTCTTTGATTAAACTATTGTTCTGTACTTTGATCTCAATGCATTCGTGGTCAGATATGTTCCATTCACTTCTAATTTCTGTACATAGGTCATATATGCCCTTTTCTCAGGTTTTAACCAATTTATGCAGTATTTGTCATACGATTAAAGTGATTCTACATCGTACCACATAGCTTATGAGATGCCCTGCAAGACGATGGTATTGCCGCATCGATAGGTGTAAGAACGCCGGAGATATCGACATTTTACATTTTATATAGAGTTAGAATACTGCAAATATGCCCTTTTCTTAGGTTTTAACCCATTTATGCAGTATTTGTCATACGATTAAAGTGATTCTACATCGTACCACATAGCTTATGAGATGCCCTACAAGACGGTGGTATTGCCGCATCAATAGGTGTAAGGACACCGGAGATATCGACATTTTAACTTTTATATAGAGTTAGAATACTGCAAAATATGCCCTTTTCTTAGGTATTAACCTATTTATGCAGTATTAGTCATACGATTAAAGTGATTCTACACCGTACCACATAGCTTATGAGATGCCCTACAATACGGTGGTATTGCCGCATCAATAGGTGTAAGGACACCGGAGATATCGACATTTTAACTTTTATATAGAGTTAGAATACTGCAAAATATGCCCTTTTCTTAGGATTTAACCCATTTATGCAGTATTTGTCATACGATTAAAGTGATTCTACATCGTACCAAATAGCTTATGAGATGCCCTACAAGACGGTGGTATTGCCGCATCAATACGTGTAAGGACACCGGACATATCGACATTTTAACTTTTATATAGAGTTAGAATACTGCAAATATACCCTTTTCTTAGGTTTTAACCCATTTATGCAGTATTTGTCATACGACTAAAGTGATTCTACATCGTACCACATAGCTTATGAGATGCCCTACAAGACGATGGTATTGCCGCATCGATAGGTGTAAGGACGCCGGAGATATCGACATTTTAAATTTTATATAGAGTTAGAATACTGCAAATATGCCCTTTTCTTAGGTTTTAACCCATTTATGCAGTATTTGTCATACGATTAAAGTGATTCTACATCGTACCAAATGGCTAATGAGATGCCCCACACGACGATGGTATTGCCGCATCGATAGGTGTAAGGACGCCGGAGATATCGACATTTTACCTTTTATATAGAGTAAGAATACTGCAAATATGCCCTTTCTTAGGTTTTAAAACATTTATGCAGTACCTTTCATACCATTAAAGTAATTCTACATTGTACCAAAGCTTATGAGATGCCCTACAAGTCGATGGTATTGCCGCATCAATAGGTGTAAGGACACCGGAGATATCGATTTTTTACATTTTACATAGATTTAGAATACTGCGAATATGCCCTTTTCTTAGGTTTTAACCCATTTATGCAGTATTTGTCATACGACTAAAGTGATTCTACGTCGTACCAAATAGCTTATGAGATGCCCTACAAGACGGTGGTATTGCCGCATCAATAGGTGTAAGGACACCGGAAATATCGACATTTTAACTTTTATATAGAGTTAGAATACTGCAAAATATGCCCTTTTGTTAGGTATTATCCCATTTATAAAGTATTTGTCATAGGGCTAAAGTGATTCTACATCGTACCACAAAGATTATGAGATCCCCTACAAGACGGTAGTATTGCCGCATCAATAGGTGTAAGGACACCGGAGATATCGACATTTTACATTTTATATAGAGTTAGAATACTGCAAATATGCCCTTTTCTTAGGTTTTAACCCATTTATGCAGTATTTGTCATACGATTAAAGTGATTCTACAGCGTAACAAATAGCTTATGAGATGCCCTACAAGACGGTGGTATTGCCGCATCAATAGGTGTAAGGACACCGGAGATATCGACATTTTAACTTTTATATAGAGTTAGAATACTGCAAAATATGCCCTTTCCTTAAGTATTAACCCATTTATGCAGTATTTGTCATACGACTAAAGTGATTCTACATCGTACCAAATAGCTTATGAGATGCCCTACAAGACGGTGGTATTGCCGCATCAATAGGTGTAAGGACACCGGAAATATCGACATTTTAACTTTTATATAGAGTTAGAATACTGCAAAATATGCCCTTTTGTTAGGTATTATCCCATTTATAAAGTATTTGTCATAGGGCTAAAGTGATTCTACATCGTACCACAGCTTATGAGATGCCCTACAAGACGATGGTATTGCCGCATCGATAGGTGTAAGGACGCCGGAGATATCGACATTTTACATTTTATATAGAGTTAGAATACTGCAAATATGCCCTTTTCTTAGGTTTTAACCCATTTATGCAGTATTTGTCATACGATTAAAGTGATTCTACATCGTACCAAATGGCTAATGAGATGCCCCACACGACGATGGTATTGCCGCATCGATAGGTGTAAGGACGCCGGAGATATCGACATTTTACCTTTTATATAGAGTAAGAATACTGCAAATATGCCCTTTTCTTAGGTTTTAACCCATTTATGCAGTATTTGTCATACGACTAAAGTGATTCTACATAGTACCAAATGGCTAATGAGATGCCCTACAAGACGGTGGTATTTCCGCATCAATAGGTGTAAGGACACCGGAGATATCGATATTTTACATTTTATATAGAGTTAGAATACTGCAAATATACCCTTTTCTTAGGTTTTAACCCATTTATGCAGTATTTGTCATAGGACTAAAGTGATTCTACAGCGTACCAGATAGCTTGTGACATGATCTACAAGACGGTGGTATTGCCGCATCAATAGGTGTAAGGACACCGGAGATATCGATATTTTACATTTTATATAGAGTTAGAATACTGCAAATATACCCTTTTCTTAGGTTTTAACCCATTTATGCAGTGCTTGTCATACGATTAAAGTAATTCTACATCGTACCACATAGCTTATGAGATGCCCTACAAGACGATGGAATTGCCGCATCAATAGGTGTAAGGACACCGGAGATATCGACATTTTACATTTTACATAGAGTTAGAATACTGCAAATATGCCCTTTTCTTAGGTTTTAACCCATTTATGCAGTACTTGTCATACGATTAAAGTAATTCTACATTGTACCAAATAGCTTATGAGATGCGGTACAAGACGATGGTATTGCCGCATCAATAGGTGTAAGGACACCGGATATATCGATATTTTACATTTTATATAGAGTTAGAATACTGCAAATATACCCTTTTCTTAGGTTTTAACCCATTTATGCAGTATTTGTCATACGACTAAAGTGATTCTACAGCGTACCAGATAGCTTGTGAGATGCCCTACAAGACGGTGGTATTGCCGCATCAATAGGTGTAAGGACGCCGGATATATCGACATTTTACATTTTATATAGAGTTAGAATACTGCAAATATGCCCTTTTCTTAGGTTTTAACCCATTTATGCAGTGTTTGTCATACGATTAAAGTGATTCTACATCGTACCAAATGGCTAATGAGATGCCCTACAAGACGATGGTATTGAAGCATCGATAGGTGTAAGAACGCCGGAGATATCGACATTTTACCTTTTATATAGAGTTAGAATACTGCAAAATATGCCCTTTTCTTAGGTTTTAACCCATTTATGCAGTATTTGTCATACGATTAAAGTGATTCTACAGCGTACCAAATAGCTTATGAGATGCCCTACAAGACGGTGGTATTGCCGCATCAATAGGTGTAAGGACACCGGAGATATCGACATTTTAACTTTTATATAGAGTTAGAATACTGCAAAATATGCCCTTTCCTTAAGTTTTAACCCATTTATGCAGTATTTGTCATACGACTAAAGTGATTCTACATCGTACCAAATAGCTTATGAGATGCCCTACAAGACGGTGGTATTGCCGCATCAATAGGTGTAAGGACACCGGGAATATCGATATTTTACATTTTACATAGAGTTAGAATACTGCGAATATACCCTTTTCTTAGGTTTTAACCCATTTATGCGGTATTTGTCATACGATTAAAGTGATTCTACATCGTACCACATAGCTTATGAGATGCCCTGCAAGACGATGGTATTGCCGCATCAATAGGTGTAAGGACACCGGAGATATCGGTATTTTACATATTACATAGAGTTAGAATACTGCAAATATACCCTTTTCTTAGGTTTTAACCCATTTATGCAGTGCTTGTCATACGATTAAAGTAATTCTACATCGTACCACATAGCTTATGAGATGTCTTACAAGACGGTGGTATTGCCGCATCAATAGGTGTAAGGACACCGGAAATATCGACATTTTAACTTTTATATAGAGTTAGAATACTGCAAAATATGCCCTTTTCTTAGGTATTATCCCATTTATAAAGTATTTGTCATAGGCTTAAAGTGATTCTACATCGTACCACAAAGCTTATGAGATGCCCTACAAGACGGTGGTATTGCCGCATCAATAGGTGTAATGACACCGGAGATATCGATATTTTACATTTTACATAGAGTTAGAATACTGCAAATATGCCCTTTTCTTAGGTTTTAACCCATTTATGCAGTATTTGTCATACGACTAAAGTGATTCTACATCGTACCAAATGGCTAATGAGATGCCTTACAAGACGGTGGTATTGCCGCATCAATAGGTGTAAGGACACCGGAAATATCGACATTTTAACTTTTATATAGAGTTAGAATACTGCAAAATATGCCCTTTTCTTAGGTATTATCCCATTTATAAAGTATTTGTCATAGGCTTAAAGTGATTCTGCATCGTACCACAAAGCTTATGAGATGCCCCACAAGACGGTGGTATTGCCGTATCAATAGGTGTAAGGACACCGGGAATATCGATATTTTACATTTTACATAGAGTTAGAATACTGCGAATATACCCTTTTCTTAGGTTTTAACCCATTTATGCGGTATTTGTCATACGATTAAAGTGATTCTACATCGTACCAAATGGCTAATGAGATGCCCTACAAGACGATGGTATTGAAGCATCGATAGGTGTAAGAACGCCGGAGATATCGACATTTTACCTTTTATATAGAGTTAGAATACTGCAAAATATGCCCTTTTCTTAGGTTTTAACCCATTTATGCAGTATTTGTCATACGATTAAAGTGATTCTACAGCGTACCAAATAGCTTATGAGATGCCCTACAAGACGGTGGTATTGCCGCATCAATAGGTGTAAGGACACCGGAGATATCGACATTTTAACTTTTATATAGAGTTAGAATACTGCAAAATATGCCCTTTCCTTAAGTTTTAACCCATTTATGCAGTATTTGTCATACGACTAAAGTGATTCTACATCGTACCAAATAGCTTATGAGATGCCCTACAAGACGGTGGTATTGCCGCATCAATAGGTGTAAGGACACCGGGAATATCGATATTTTACATTTTACATAGAGTTAGAATACTGCGAATATACCCTTTTCTTAGGTTTTAACCCATTTATGCGGTATTTGTCATACGATTAAAGTGATTCTACATCGTACCACATAGCTTATGAGATGCCCTGCAAGACGATGGTATTGCCGCATCAATAGGTGTAAGGACACCGGAGATATCGGTATTTTACATATTACATAGAGTTAGAATACTGCAAATATACCCTTTTCTTAGGTTTTAACCCATTTATGCAGTGCTTGTCATACGATTAAAGTAATTCTACATCGTACCACATAGCTTATGAGATGTCTTACAAGACGGTGGTATTGCCGCATCAATAGGTGTAAGGACACCGGAAATATCGACATTTTAACTTTTATATAGAGTTAGAATACTGCAAAATATGCCCTTTTCTTAGGTATTATCCCATTTATAAAGTATTTGTCATAGGCTTAAAGTGATTCTACATCGTACCACAAAGCTTATGAGATGCCCTACAAGACGGTGGTATTGCCGCATCAATAGGTGTAATGACACCGGAGATATCGATATTTTACATTTTACATAGAGTTAGAATACTGCAAATATGCCCTTTTCTTAGGTTTTAACCCATTTATGCAGTATTTGTCATACGACTAAAGTGATTCTACATCGTACCAAATGGCTAATGAGATGCCTTACAAGACGGTGGTATTGCCGCATCAATAGGTGTAAGGACACCGGAAATATCGACATTTTAACTTTTATATAGAGTTAGAATACTGCAAAATATGCCCTTTTCTTAGGTATTATCCCATTTATAAAGTATTTGTCATACGACTAAAGTGATTCTACAGCGTACCAGATAGCTTGTGAGATGCCCTACAAGACGGTGGTATTGCCGCATCAATAGGTGTAAGGACGCCGGATATATCGACATTTTACATTTTATATAGAGTTAGAATACTGCAAATATGCCCTTTTCTTAGGTTTTAACCCATTTATGCAGTGTTTGTCATACGATTAAAGTGATTCTACATCGTACCAAATGGCTAATGAGATGCCCTACAAGACGATGGTATTGAAGCATCGATAGGTGTAAGAACGCCGGAGATATCGACATTTTACCTTTTATATAGAGTTAGAATACTGCAAAATATGCCCTTTTCTTAGGTTTTAACCCATTTATGCAGTATTTGTCATACGATTAAAGTGATTCTACAGCGTACCAAATAGCTTATGAGATGCCCTACAAGACGGTGGTATTGCCGCATCAATAGGTGTAAGGACACCGGAGATATCGACATTTTAACTTTTATATAGAGTTAGAATACTGCAAAATATGCCCTTTCCTTAAGTTTTAACCCATTTATGCAGTATTTGTCATACGACTAAAGTGATTCTACATCGTACCAAATAGCTTATGAGATGCCCTACAAGACGGTGGTATTGCCGCATCAATAGGTGTAAGGACACCGGGAATATCGATATTTTACATTTTACATAGAGTTAGAATACTGCGAATATACCCTTTTCTTAGGTTTTAACCCATTTATGCGGTATTTGTCATACGATTAAAGTGATTCTACATCGTACCACATAGCTTATGAGATGCCCTGCAAGACGATGGTATTGCCGCATCAATAGGTGTAAGGACACCGGAGATATCGGTATTTTACATATTACATAGAGTTAGAATACTGCAAATATACCCTTTTCTTAGGTTTTAACCCATTTATGCAGTGCTTGTCATACGATTAAAGTAATTCTACATCGTACCACATAGCTTATGAGATGTCTTACAAGACGGTGGTATTGCCGCATCAATAGGTGTAAGGACACCGGAAATATCGACATTTTAACTTTTATATAGAGTTAGAATACTGCAAAATATGCCCTTTTCTTAGGTATTATCCCATTTATAAAGTATTTGTCATAGGCTTAAAGTGATTCTACATCGTACCACAAAGCTTATGAGATGCCCTACAAGACGGTGGTATTGCCGCATCAATAGGTGTAATGACACCGGAGATATCGATATTTTACATTTTACATAGAGTTAGAATACTGCAAATATGCCCTTTTCTTAGGTTTTAACCCATTTATGCAGTATTTGTCATACGACTAAAGTGATTCTACATCGTACCAAATGGCTAATGAGATGCCTTACAAGACGGTGGTATTGCCGCATCAATAGGTGTAAGGACACCGGAAATATCGACATTTTAACTTTTATATAGAGTTAGAATACTGCAAAATATGCCCTTTTCTTAGGTATTATCCCATTTATAAAGTATTTGTCATAGGCTTAAAGTGATTCTGCATCGTACCACAAAGCTTATGAGATGCCCCACAAGACGGTGGTATTGCCGTATCAATAGGTGTAAGGACACCGGGAATATCGATATTTTACATTTTACATAGAGTTAGAATACTGCGAATATACCCTTTTCTTAGGTTTTAACCCATTTATGCGGTATTTGTCATACGATTAAAGTGATTCTACATCGTACCACATAGCTTATGAGATGCCCTGCAAGACGATGGTATTGCCGCATCGATAGGTGTAAGGACGCCGGAGATATCGACATTTTACCTTTTATATAGAGTTAGAATACTGCAAAATGTGCCCTTTTCTTAGGTTTTAACCCATTTATGCAGTATTTGTCATACGACTAAAGTGATTCTACATCGTACCAAATAGCTTATGAGATGCCCTACAAGACGGTGGTATTGCCGCATCAATAGGTGTAAGGACACCGGGAATATCGATATTTTACATTTTACATAGAGTTAGAATACTGCGAATATACCCTTTTCTTAGGTTTTAACCCATTTATGCGGTATTTGTCATACGATTAAAGTGATTCTACATCGTACCACATAGCTTATGAGATGCCCTGCAAGACGATGGTATTGCCGCATCAATAGGTGTAAGGACACCGGAGATATCGATATTTTACATTTTACATAGAGTTAGAATACTGCAAATATACCCTTTTCTTAGGTTTTAACCCATTTATGCAGTGCTTGTCATACGATTAAAGTTATTCTACATCGTATCACATAGCTTGTGAGATGCCTTACAAGACGGTGGTATTGCCGCATCAATAGGTGTAAGGACACCGGAAATATCGACATTTTAACTTTTATATAGAGTTAGAATACTGCAAAATATGCCCTTTTCTTAGGTATTATCCCATTTATAAAATATTTGTCATAGGCTTAAAGTGATTCTACATCGTACCACAAAGCTTATGAGATGCCCTACAAGACGGTGGTATTGCCGCATCAATAGGTGTAAGGACACCGGAGATATCGATATTTTACATTTTACATAGAGTTAGAATACTGCAAATATGCGTTTTTCTTAGGTTTTAACCCATTTAAGCAGTATTTGTCATACGACTAAAGTGATTCTACATCGTACCAAATGGCTAATGAGATGCCTTACAAGACGGTGGTATTGCCGCATCAATAGGTGTAAGGACACCGGAAATATCGACATTTTAACTTTTATATAGAGTTAGAATACTGCAAAATATGCCCTTTTCTTAGGTATTATCCCATTTATAAAGTATTTGTCATAGGCTTAAAGTGATTCTGCATCGTACCACAAAGCTTATAAGATGCCCTACAAGACGGTGGTATTGCCGCATCAATAGGTGTAAGGACACCGGGAATATCGATATTTTACATTTTACATAGAGTTAGAATACTGCGAATATACCCTTTTCTTAGGTTTTAACCCATTTATGCGGTATTTGTCATACGATTAAAGTGATTCTACATCGTACCACATAGCTTATGAGATGCCCTGCAAGAAGATGGTATTGCCGCATCGATAGGTGTAAGGACGCCGGAGATATCGACATTTTACATTTTATTTAGAGTTAGAATACTGCAAATATGCCCTTTTCTTAGGTTTTAACCCATTTATGCAGTATTTGTCATACGATTAAAGTGATTCTACATCGTACCAAATGGCTAATGAGATGCCCCACACGACGATGGTATTGCCGCATCGATAGGTGTAAGGACGCCGGAGATATCGACATTTTACCTTTTATATAGAGTAAGAATACTGCAAATATGCCCTTTTCTTAGGTTTTAACCCATTTATGCAGTACTTGTCATACGATTAAAGTGATTCTACATCGTACCAAATAGCTTATGAAATGCCCCACAAGACGGTGGTATTGCCGCATCAATAGGTGTAGGGACACCGGAGATATCGACATTTTAACTTTTATATAGAGTTAGAATACTGCAAAATATGCCCTTTTCTTAGGTATTAACCTATTTATAAAGTATTTGTCATAGGGTTAAAGTGATTCTACATCGTACCACATAGCTTATGAGATGCCCTACAAGACGATGGTATTGCCGCATCGATAGGTGTAAGGACGCCGGAGATATCGACATTTTACATTTTATTTAGAGTTAGAATACTGCAAATATGCCCTTTTCTTAGGTTTTAACCCATTTATGCAGTATTTGTCATACGACTAAAGTGATTCTACATCGTACCAAATGGCTAATGAGATGCCCCACACGACGATGGTATTGCCGCATCGATAGGTGTAAGGACGCCGGAGATATCGACATTTTACCTTTTATATAGAGTAAGAATACTGCAAATATGCCCTTTTCTTAGGTTTTAACCCATTTATGCAGTACTTGTCATACGATTAAAGTGATTCTACATCGCACCAAATAGCTTATGAGATGCCCTACAAGACGGTGGTATTGCCGCATCAATAGGTGTAAGGACGCCGGAGATATCGACATTTTACCTTTTATATAGAGTAAGAATACTGCAAATATGCCCTTTTCTTAGGTTTTAACCCATTTATGCAGTACTTGTCATACGATTAAAGTGATTCTACATCGTACCAAATAGCTTATGAGATGCCTTACAAGACGGTGGTATTGCCGCATCAATAGGTGTAAGGACACCGGAAATATCGACATTTTAACTTTCATATAGAGTTAGAATACTGCAAAATATGCCCTTTTCTTAGGTATTATCCCATTTATAAAGTATTTGTCATAGGCTTAAAGTGATTCTACATCGCACCACAAAGCTTATGAGATGCCCTACAAGACGTTGGTATTGCCGCATCAATAGGTGTAAGGACACCGGAGATATCGATATTTTACATTTTACATAGAGTTAGAATACTGCAAATATGCCCTTTTCTTAGGTTTTAACCCATTTATGCAGTATTTGTCATACGACTAAAGTGATTCTACATCGTACCAAATGGCTAATGAGATGCCTTACAAGACGGTGGTATTGCCGCATCAATAGGTGTAAGGACACCGGAAATATCGACATTTTAACTTTTATATAGAGTTAGAATACTGCAAATATGCCCTTTTCTTAGGTTTTAACCCATTTTTTGTCATACGACTAAAGTGATTCTACATCGTACCAAATGGCTAATGAGATGCCCCACACGACGATGGTATTGCCGCATCGATAGGTGTAAGGACGCCGGAGATATCGACATTTTACCTTTTATATAGAGTAAGAATACTGCAAATATGCCCTTTTCTTAGGTTTTAACCCATTTATGCAGTACTTGTCATACGATTAAAGTGATTCTACATCGTACCAAATAGGTTATGAGATGCCCTACAAGACGGTGGTATTGCCGCATCAATAGGTGTAAGGACACCGGAGATATCGACATTTTAACTTTTATATAGAGTTAGAATACTGCAAAATATGCCCTTTTCTTAGGTATTAACCCACTTATTAAGTATTTGTCATAGGGTTAAAGTGATTCTACATGGTACCACATAGCTTATGAGATGCCCTACAAGACGGTGGTATTGCCGCATCAATATGTGTAAGGACACAGGAGATATCGATATTTTACATTTTACATAGAGTTAGAATACTGCAAATATACACTTTTCTTAGGTTTTAACCCATTTATGCAGTGCTTGTCATACGATTAAAGTGATTCTACATCGTACCAAATGGCTAATGAGATGCCCCACACGACGATGGTATTGCCGCATCGATAGGTGTAAGGACGCCGGAGATATCGACATTTTACCTTTTATATAGAGTAAGAATACTGCAAATATGCCCTTTTGTTAGGTATTATCCCATTTATAAAGTATTTGTCATAGGGTTAAAGTGATTCTACATCGTACCATAAAGCTTATGAGATCCCCTACAAGACATTAGTATTGCCGCATCAATAGGTGTAAGGACACCGGAGATCTCGATATTTTACATTTTACATAGAGTTAGAATACTGCGAATATACCCTTTTCTTAGGTTTTAACCCATTTATGCAGTATTTGTCATACGATTAAAGTGATTCTACATCGTACCACATAGCTTATGAGATGCCCTGCAAGACGATGGTATTGCCGCATCGATAGGTATAAGAACGCCGGAGATATCGACATTTTACATTTTATATAGAGTTAGAATACTGCAAATATGCCCTTTTCTTAGGTTTTAACCCATTTATGCAGTATTTGTCATACGATTAAAGTGATTCTACATCGTACCAAATAGCTTATGAGATGCCCTACAAGACGGTGGTATTGCCGCATCAATAGGTGTAAGGACACCGGAGATATCGACATTTTAACTTTTATATAAAGTTAAAATATTGCAAAATATGCCCTTTTCTTAGGTATTAACCTATTTATAAAGAATTTGTCATAGGGTTAAAGTGATTCTACATCGTACCACAAAGCTTATGAGATGCCCTACAAGACGGTGGTATTGCCGCATCAATAGGTGTAAGGACACCGGAGATATCGATATTTTACATTTTATATAGAGTTAGAATACTGCAAATATGCCCTTTTCTTAGGTTTTAACCCATTTATGCAGTGTTTGTCATACGATTAAAGTGATTCTACATCGTACCAAATTGCTTATGAGATGCCCTACAAGACGAAGGTATTGAAGCATCGATAGGTGTAAGAACGCCGGAGATATCGACATTTTACCTTTTATATAGAGTTAGAATACTGCAAAATATGCCCTTTTCTTAGGTTTTAACCCATTTATGCAGTATTTGTCATACGACTAAAGTGATTCTACAGCGTACCAAATAGCTTATGAGATGCCCTACAAGACGGTGGTATTGCCGCATCAATAGGTGTAAGGACACCGGAGATATCGACATTTTAACTTTTATATAGAGTTAGAATACTGCAAAATATGCCCTTTCCTTAAGTTTTAACCCATTTATGCAGTATTTGTCATACGACTAAAGTGATTCTACATCGTACCAAATAGCTTATGAGATGCCCTACAATACGGTGGTATTGCCGCATCAATAGGTGTAAGGACACCGGAGATATCGACATTTTAACTTTTATATAGAGTTAGAATACTGCAAAATATGCTCTTTTCTTAGGATTTAACCCATTTATGCAGTACTTGTCATACGACTAAAGTGATTCTACATCGTACCAAATGGCTAATGAGATGCCCTACAAGACGGTGGTATTGCCGCATCAATAGGTGTAAGGACACCGGAGATATCGACATTTTACCTTTTATATAGAGTAAGAATACTGCAAATATGCCCTTTTCTTAGGTTTTAACCCATTTATGCAGTATTTGTCATACGACTAAAGTGATTCTACAGCGTACCAAATAGCTTATGAGATGCCCTACAAGACGGTGGTATTGCCGCATCAATAGGTGTAAGGACACCGGAGATATCGACATTTTAACTTTTATATAGAGTTAGAATACTGCAAAATATGCCCTTTCCTTAAGTTTTAACCCATTTATGCAGTATTTGTCATACGACTAAAGTGATTCTACATCGTACCAAATAGCTTATGAGATGCCCTACAAGACGGTGGTATTGCCGCATCAATAGGTGTAAGGACACCGGAGATATCGACATTTTAACTTTTATATAGAGTTAGAATACTGCAAAATATGCCCTTTCCTTAGGTATTAACCCATTTATAAAGTATTTGTCATAGGGTTAATGTGATTCTACATCGTACCACATAGCTTATGAGATGCCCTACAAGACGGTGGTATTGCCGCATCAATAGGTGTAAGGACACCGGATATATCGACATTTTACATTTTATATAGAGTTAGAATACTGCAAATATGCCCTTTTCTTAGGTTTTAACCCATTTATGCAGTGTTTGTCATACGATTAAAGTGATTCTACATCGTACCAAATGGCTAATGAGATGCCCCACACGACGATGGTATTGCCGCATCGATAGGTGTAAGGACGCCGGAGATATCGACATTTTACCTTTTATATAGAGTAAGAATACTGCAAATATGCCCTTTTCTTAGGTTTTAACCCATTTATGCAGTATTTGTCATACGATTAAAGTGATTCTACATCGTACCACATAGCTTATGAGATGCCCTACAAGATGGTGGTATTGCCGCATCAATAGGTGTAAGGACACCGGAGATATCGACATTTTAACTTTTATATAGAGTTAGAATACTGCAAAATATGCCCTTTTCTTAGGTATTAACCTATTTATGCAGTATTAGTCATACGATTAAAGTGATTCTACATCGTACCACATAGCTTATGAGATGCCCTACAATACGGTGGTATTGCCGCATCAATAGGTGTAAGGACACCGGAGATATCGACATTTTACATTTTATATAGAGTTAGAATACTGCAAATATACCCTTTTCTTAGGTTTTAACCCATTTATGCAGTATTTGTCATACGATTAAAGTGATTCTACATCGTACCAAATAGCTTATGAGATGCCCTGCAAGACGGTGGTATTGCCGCATCAATAGGTGTAAGGACACCGGAGATATCGATATTTTAACTTTTATATAAAGTTAAAATACTGCAAAATATGCCCTTTTCTTAGGTATTAACCTATTTATAAAGTATTTGTCATAGGGTTAAAGTGATTCTACATCGTACCACAAAGCTTATGAGATGCCCTACAAGACATTTACATTTTACATAGAGTTAGAATACTGCAAATATACCCTTTTCTTAGGTTTTAACCCATTTATGCAGTATTTGTCATACGACTAAAGTGATTCTACATCGTACCACATAGCTTATGAGATGCCCTACAAGACGATGGTATTGCCGCATCGATAGGTGTAAGGACGCCGGAGATATCGACATTTTACATTTTATTTAGAGTAAGAATACTGTAAATATGCCCTTTTCTTAGGTTTTAACCCATTTATGCTGTATTTGTCATACGATTAAAGTGATTCTACATCGTACCAAATAGCTTATGAGATGCCCTACAAGACGGTGGTATTGCCGCATCAATAGGTGTAAGGACACCGGAGATATCGATATTTTAACTTTTATATAAAGTTAAAATACTGCAAAATATGCCCTTTTCTTAGGTATTAACCTATTTATAAAGTATTTGTCATAGGGTTAAAGTGATTCTACATCGTACCACAAAGCTTATGAGATGCCCTACAAGACATTTACATTTTACATAGAGTTAGAATACTGCAAATATACCCTTTTCTTAGGTTTTAACCCATTTATGCAGTATTTGTCATACGACTAAAGTGATTCTACATCGTACCACATAGCTTATGAGATGCCCTACAAGACGATGGTATTGCCGCATCGATAGGTGTAAGGACGCCGGAGATATCGACATTTTACATTTTATATAGAGTTAGAATACTGCAAATATGCCCTTTTCTTAGGTTTTAACCCATTTATGCAGTATTTGTCATACGATTAAAGTGATTCTACATCGTACCAAATAGCTTATGAGATGCCCTGCAAGACGGTGGTATTGCCGCATCAATAGGTGTAAGGACACCGGAGATATCGACATTTTAACTTTTATATAGAGTTAGAATACTGCAAATATGCCCTTTTCTTATATTTTAACCCATTTATAAAGTATTTGTCATACGATTAAAGTGATTCTACATCGTAAAAAATAGCTTATGAGATGCCCTACAAGACGATGGTATTGCCGCATCGATAGGTGTAAGGACGCCGGAGATATCGACATTTTACATTTTATATAGAGTTAGAATACTGCAAATATGCCCTTTTCTTAGGTTTTAACCCATTTATGCAGTATTTGTCATACGATTAAAGTGATTCTACATCGTACCAAATGGCTAATGAGATGCCCCACACGACGATGGTATTGCCGCATCGATAGGTGTAAGGACGCCGGAGATATCGACATTTTACCTTTTATATAGAGTAAGAATACTGCAAATATGCCCTTTTGTTAGGTATTATCCCATTTATAAAGTATTTGTCATAGGGTTAAAGTGATTCTACATCGTACCATAAAGCTTATGAGATCCCCTACAAGACATTAGTATTGCCGCATCAATAGGTGTAAGGACACCGGAGATCTCGATATTTTACATTTTACATAGAGTTAGAATACTGCGAATATACCCTTTTCTTAGGTTTTAACCCATTTATGCAGTATTTGTCATACGATTAAAGTGATTCTACATCGTACCACATAGCTTATGAGATGCCCTGCAAGACGATGGTATTGCCGCATCGATAGGTGTAAGAACGCCGGAGATATCGACATTTTACATTTTATATAGAGTTAGAATACTGCAAATATGCCCTTTTCTTAGGTTTTAACCCATTTATGCAGTATTTGTCATACGATTAAAGTGATTCTACATCGTACCAAATAGCTTATGAGATGCCCTACAAGACGGTGGTATTGCCGCATCAATAGGTGTAAGGACACCGGAGATATCGACATTTTAACTTTTATATAAAGTTAAAATATTGCAAAATATGCCCTTTTCTTAGGTATTAACCTATTTATAAAGAATTTGTCATAGGGTTAAAGTGATTCTACATCGTACCACAAAGCTTATGAGATGCCCTACAAGACGGTGGTATTGCCGCATCAATAGGTGTAAGGACACCGGAGATATCGATATTTTACATTTTATATAGAGTTAGAATACTGCAAATATGCCCTTTTCTTAGGTTTTAACCCATTTATGCAGTGTTTGTCATACGATTAAAGTGATTCTACATCGTACCAAATTGCTTATGAGATGCCCTACAAGACGAAGGTATTGAAGCATCGATAGGTGTAAGAACGCCGGAGATATCGACATTTTACCTTTTTTATAGAGTTAGAATACTGCAAAATATGCCCTTTTCTTAGGTTTTAACCCATTTATGCAGTATTTGTCATACGACTAAAGTGATTCTACAGCGTACCAAATAGCTTATGAGATGCCCTACAAGACGGTGGTATTGCCGCATCAATAGGTGTAAGGACACCGGAGATATCGACATTTTAACTTTTATATAGAGTTAGAATACTGCAAAATATGCCCTTTCCTTAAGTTTTAACCCATTTATGCAGTATTTGTCATACGACTAAAGTGATTCTACATCGTACCAAATAGCTTATGAGATGCCCTACAATACGGTGGTATTGCCGCATCAATAGGTGTAAGGACACCGGAGATATCGACATTTTAACTTTTATATAGAGTTAGAATACTGCAAAATATGCTCTTTTCTTAGGATTTAACCCATTTATGCAGTACTTGTCATACGACTAAAGTGATTCTACATCGTACCAAATGGCTAATGAGATGCCCTACAAGACGGTGGTATTGCCGCATCAATAGGTGTAAGGACACCGGAGATATCGACATTTTACCTTTTATATAGAGTAAGAATACTGCAAATATGCCCTTTTCTTAGGTTTTAACCCATTTATGCAGTATTTGTCATACGACTAAAGTGATTCTACAGCGTACCAAATAGCTTATGAGATGCCCTACAAGACGGTGGTATTGCCGCATCAATAGGTGTAAGGACACCGGAGATATCGACATTTTAACTTTTATATAGAGTTAGAATACTGCAAAATATGCCCTTTCCTTAAGTTTTAACCCATTTATGCAGTATTTGTCATACGACTAAAGTGATTCTACATCGTACCAAATAGCTTATGAGATGCCCTACAAGACGGTGGTATTGCCGCATCAATAGGTGTAAGGACACCGGAGATATCGACATTTTAACTTTTATATAGAGTTAGAATACTGCAAAATATGCCCTTTCCTTAGGTATTAACCCATTTATAAAGTATTTGTCATAGGGTTAATGTGATTCTACATCGTACCACATAGCTTATGAGATGCCCTACAAGACGGTGGTATTGCCGCATCAATAGGTGTAAGGACACCGGATATATCGACATTTTACATTTTATATAGAGTTAGAATACTGCAAATATGCCCTTTTCTTAGGTTTTAACCCATTTATGCAGTGTTTGTCATACGATTAAAGTGATTCTACATCGTACCAAATGGCTAATGAGATGCCCCACACGACGATGGTATTGCCGCATCGATAGGTGTAAGGACGCCGGAGATATCGACATTTTACCTTTTATATAGAGTAAGAATACTGCAAATATGCCCTTTTCTTAGGTTTTAACCCATTTATGCAGTATTTGTCATACGATTAAAGTGATTCTACATCGTACCACATAGCTTATGAGATGCCCTACAAGATGGTGGTATTGCCGCATCAATAGGTGTAAGGACACCGGAGATATCGACATTTTAACTTTTATATAGAGTTAGAATACTGCAAAATATGCCCTTTTCTTAGGTATTAACCTATTTATGCAGTATTAGTCATACGATTAAAGTGATTCTACATCGTACCACATAGCTTATGAGATGCCCTACAAGACGGTGGTATTGCCGCATCAATAGGTGTAAGGACACCGGAGATATCGACATTTAAACTTTTATATAAAGTTAAAATATTGCAAAATATGCCCTTTTCTTAGGTATTAACCTATTTATAAAGAATTTGTCATAGGGTTAAAGTGATTCTACATCGTACCACAAAGCTTATGAGATGCCCTACAAGACGGTGGTATTGCCGCATCAATAGGTGTAAGGACACCGGAGATATCGATATTTTACATTTTATATAGAGTTAGAATACTGCAAATATGCTCTTTTCTTAGGATTTAACCCATTTATGCAGTACTTGTCATACGACTAAAGTGATTCTACATCGTACCAAATGGCTAATGAGATGCCCTACAAGACGGTGGTATTGCCGCATCAATAGGTGTAAGGACACCGGAGATATCGACATTTTACCTTTTATATAGAGTAAGAATACTGCAAATATGCCCTTTTCTTAGGTTTTAACCCATTTATGCAGTATTTGTCATACGACTAAAGTGATTCTACAGCGTACCAAATAGCTTATGAGATGCCCTACAAGACGGTGGTATTGCCGCGTCAATAGGTGTAAGGACACCGGAGATATCGACATTTTAACTTTTATATAGAGTTAGAATACTGCAAAATATGCCCTTTCCTTAAGTTTTAACCCATTTATGCAGTATTTGTCATACGACTAAAGTGATTCTACATCGTACCAAATAGCTTATGAGATGCCCTACAAGACGGTGGTATTGCCGCATCAATAGGTGTAAGGACACCGGAGATATCGACATTTTAACTTTTATATAGAGTTAGAATACTGCAAAATATGCCCTTTCCTTAGGTATTAACCCATTTATAAAGTATTTGTCATAGGGTTAATGTGATTCTACATCGTACCACATAGCTTATGAGATGCCCTACAAGACGGTGGTATTGCCGCATCAATAGGTGTAAGGACACCGGAGATATCGACATTTTAACTTTTATATAGAATTAGAATACTGCAAAATATGCCCTTTTCTTAGGTATTAACCTATTTATGCAGTATTAGTCATACGATTAAAGTGATTCTACATCGTACCACATAGCTTATGAGATACCCTACAATACGGTGGTATTGCCGCATCAATAGGTGTAAGGACACCGGAGATATCGACATTTTACATTTTATATAGAGTTAGAATACTGCAAATATTTCGAAGAAGAAGAATTGCGTTCTTCTCGGCAAGAGCCGGAAGGCACCGATTCCTGGATATACAATATTCGGCTCTGTGGCTATTCCCTATCTTGCTGCAAGAAGACTACAATATTCATTATATTAGTACTTAAAGTACTTTACAAAAAAACTTAGTATTAAATTTATAATAACTTAGTAAGTTAGCCGAAAAACAAACTCAATCTATTTCATTTACAATTTTTAAACATTATGTTTTACAAATTCAATGCATTTCTTTTAAATCTTTGAAAATTTGCTTCATTTTTTATATCATTAGGTATAGATGATAGATAAGTTTATTTGGACATAGTTATTACCGTTACAATACATCGAGTTCAACAGAATTTAACGTACAAATTAATTTAATTAGTTTACATAGCATTCATGTTGATTAAATTTACACATTTATTTCTAAATACGTTAAAATTAGATTCAGACTTTATGTGGAAAGGTAGTGAATTATATAGTTCAAGACCTTTATACAGTATAGTGTTTTGTGCAGCTGCTGTGCCTCTAAATGGTATTCTAAAGTCATCTGTATTTCTTAGTGCATATGGTTGTGATTCACCAACACTTATTGTTCCTTCCCTCAAATATGCTGGTGCAAGTCCATGCTTTATTTTGAACACTATCTTTAGTGTGTTAAACTCCCATCGTTGTTTTATGTTCAGCCACTTTAGGCTAGCTAACATCCATCCTACTGCGGTGTATCTATTGCATCTGAGAATAGACCTCATTGCTTTGTTTTGCAGCTTTTGCAATCTAGCTATGTGACCAGCATTGCAGCACGAGTATAAAAGCGTAGAACAATACTCAAAATGCGGCTTAACAATCGTGTTGTAGACATTTATTGCTGTTAGCGTACTCAAACTCTTTCTGATACGTTTGAAAAAACCGATTTTTTTACCAATTTTTTTACATATGTAATCGATGTGGGGATTGAGATTAAGTTTCTTGTCAATTATAACGCCTAGATATTTTATCTCGTCAACTTTTTCAATTTCACAGTTATTTATTTTAATTGTGAAATTGTTTTCCATATAGTAATAAAACGCGACACAAGTCTTTATTTAATCACTATCGTTTATTATTACCAATACTATACTAACTTATTGGCTAACAAAAATGGTCACGAACTTTTACGTTGCTTTACTAAGTAGCTTTTTCTCCGACAACCGATCCTCGACTGACTACTGATCAAGGGATCAGATCGCCTGTACTGCGATTTACTCTCATAGCTTGGTCTTCCGAAGAAGACGAAGATAGAGAGTAAACCTTGTTTACGCGCCAATATGTGATGATTGTGATGGCTTGTAAACAAGGTGCAGTTGGATACGCAACTGTATCCCGTTTACGAGCTAATGTGAACAAACCATGGCTCGTAAACAAGATCAACTACTAATAATATGTAACACCTCCATCCCTTAGTATTTTTGGTCTCCAAAAATATATCTGCGTACGAATATATACTTTTTTATACAATGTTACTGTTTTTAAGTTTTATGATTTTTTTTGTTTTGTTTTTTTTTTTTTTTTTTGTTTATAACTATACATATTCAAATTGATACAATTATAGCAGTAGCAAAGTTCTAAATAATAGTATTATATTCTATCTTATATTTACTGTTAAACAATTCAGTTTGTCATGTACATGTATGCTCTTATAATATAAATTTTTTTTTTTTTTTTATAATTTTTTTTTTTATTAAATACTCTTAAATTTAATGATACAGGATAGTACAGTAGTGCATAGTATAAAATTAAAAACATGTTCATTATAACTAAAATTAATGAATGTATAAAATTTCATATTTCAAAAAAAAGCAAAGAAGAAAATTAGGATAACGTTTTCTATGAGGCGCTCATTATAGCGTTTTATTTTAACTATATATAATATATATATATATATATTTTTTTGTTTCTTAGTTTTGTTGGTATTTATATTTCCTTTTATATTGTTTTCTATGGTATTTTACGTTTCGTTTATTCGATATATCTGTTGTATAATTATCTTCAGTTAAATATGCATTGAGTTTCTTGTACTTGGGTTTCGTTTTTCCTACAGTTCTATTCTGTACTATGTTCGGGCACTGATGTTTTACTAAGCCTTTTCCTATATTAAGCTTATCTATTTTTGCCTCTTTATGTTTTTGAAAAACATCTACTAATCTGCTTATATCTGTCCTAGTAAGGTTTTTTAAAATAAAGTCATTAGGTCTAAGCTTTGTGGTAGTATGAATAGTATCATTGTAAATTGTTATTATTTCAAAAATCTTATTGTCCAAATCTGAGTTGTCTTTTGCAGCATTTTTCAGCCTCAAATGTTCGTTCAGAGTTCCATGAAAACGTTCAATATCCGCGTTACCAGTTTTTTGAGATGCTGTCGTCCTATGGAATAAGATTTTGTTTTCTTTCAAAAACTGTTCTACCGTCGTATGAACAATACAACTATCCCCATCTGAAATAAGTTTTCTCGGTTTACCCAAGAACTGAATACGTTGTTTAAGGGCTTCTAAGATTGCAATCCAATTTCGGTTTTCTAATTTCTGAATAGTAGCATATTTCGAAAATTTATCGATTGTGGTTAGGTACATTCTATTCCGTTCAGGAAACCATATATCCATGTGGACAATATCGTTGAAGCGTTTCGGTGTTTCGGTTACGTCAAAAGGAATCTTAAGAGGATGCCTATCATGCTTAGCAAGAATACAAGGTTCACAATTGTTAATAAATTTTTGTATTTCCGTTTGTAAGTTCGGATAAAAGTACTTTGCCTTCAACTCCAAAAACACTTCGGAAATACCCCTGTGATTTTTGTTTATATGCTCGTTTTTTATTATATCTAGGAGTTGGTTTTTATCTGTTATATCTATTAACTTTATTGTTGATCTTAGAATGTTTAAATTTTTATTGCTAGAAAAATATTTGATATACAAATTTTGAAATTCAAGAAAAAGAGTTAAATCAGGACAGTATACTCCAAAATTTCCTTTTTTTATAAGAATTTTTTTCATTATCTCTAGTAAATTACGTTTTTTTCTATTGAGATAGATGTGATTCTGAATTTTCCGATGAACAATCTTGAGAATATATTTATCCCTTGTAGAATAAGACAAATATATCTGATTCTTAAACATATTTATTGGCCTTTCGGAAATGTAAATATGGTTGTTAGAGTCCTCTGGCGCACTATGAATAGTCGCACCAGTAGATAACACATCATTATTGTTGGAATCATGGATATCTTTACTTTCATTTAAAAATATTGACGCTAAATCTATATCATCTTTCAAATCCTTATTAGAATTTTCCTGATTCAACCTGCTTAACCCATCGGCGACAACGTTTTCCTTTCCCTTAAGGTACTGAACATCAAAGTCGTACTCATTGAGAACAATTTTCCACCTTTGTAGTTTCATGTTTGGCTCTTTTTTACTGTTAAGCCAAACAAGTGGCTTATGGTCAGTAAACAAGGTGAACTTTCTGCCATAGAGGTATGTTCTAAAATACTTAACAGACCAAACAATAGCAAGAAGTTCCTTTTCTATTGTAGAGTACTTCTTCTCATGGTCATTCAAAGTTCGGGAAGCGAAACAAATTGGGTGATTATTTTGACTTAGTACAGCGCCTAGGGCGTAATTGGATGCATCTGTAGTAAGGACGAATAATCTACTAAAATCTGGGCTCTTAAGGATAGGATCCGAGGTAAGAAGGGTTTTTAGACTCTGAAACGCTCGAATATATTCGGGATTGGACGCATTTACTCTTTCCGTTTTCTTTAAACAACGTACTAGAGGATATGCCACTTTAGCATAGTCTTTGATAAATTTCCGGTAATACCCGGTAATACCCAGAAATTGCTTTATGCCTTTCTTATCTGTTGGTATGCTTAATGAAAGAATCGATTTTACTTTTTTATCATCCGGTTTAATACCATTCTTAGTAACAATATGCCCCAGATAATTGGTCGATAGCTCGGCAAAGTTGCATTTATTAATTTGCACTTTCAGGTTACTATCCTTGAGTTTTTGAAAAATTTTTCGAAGTGAATCTAGATGTTCAGTAAAACTTGTCGAAAATATTAAAATATCATCGAGATACACGACGCAGATTTTGTTAATAAACTCTTTTAGAACAGTGTTCATCAACCTTTGAAATGTGGCCGGCGCGTTTTTGAGCCCAAATGGCATTCTCAAAAACTCAAAATGGCCATTTTTGGTTGAAAAAGCTGTCTTTACCCGATCAATTGGATCTACCTCTACCTGGTGAAAACCTTTAGCCAAATCGATTGTTGAAAAGTAACTACACTTTCCCAACTTGTCGAACAACTCATCCATGTTTGGCATAGGAAATCTATCCTCTATAGTTTGTTCGTTGAGCTTTCTGTAGTCGCCTTTGGCCATCTATGTTAGTTTTTTTGGGCACTACCCAAATAGGCGAATTATATGGGCTGTTACTGTACTTAATTATCTTTTGGCGAAGCATATCATCGATTTGTTTATCAACTTCCTCCGAATGAATTTCCGGATATCGATATAGTAAAAACTGGAGCTTCCGTTTTTGTTTTAATCAGGTGCTTAATTTCACTTGTGAACGAAAGATTGTCACCCTCTTTGTAAAATACCGATTTGAATGAGTAAAGTAGGGATTTTAGTTTTAAAACGTCAGATTTATTAAGGTGTGTTGCGAAAACTTTATTTTCGATTTCGTTTTCAAAAGCATCGTGATAGAAAACACATAAACAACCAAAATCGCGTAAAGTATTTGCATACATTTCTTCTTCTCGATCAAAGTAAATGGGTATGTTACATGTTTCGGTACTGAGGCATCGAGTTTGATAATTAATAATAGGTTTAAGTTTTAGAAGAATATTGTTGCCTATCAGACCATCAAAGCAGTTATGGAACTCATATTCTAAGAATTCGATATAGACATTTGGAGCATTAAACTCTTCAAACAGTGGGATACTGTATTTAACGCGGGTTTCAACTTCGCGACCTAGAACCTTAAGTATTGTATTTCAGATTCAAGATCAACTACTAATAATATGTAACAATATAAATGTCCATATATTTGGTTTTTTGCTCATTTAGTTTAAGTTTGTTCATCTGTAACCACTTAGTCAGTCGTTCAATATCCTCCGATAATTTTTCTCTACATTCTATTCCATTCTTGCCCTCAGCATAAATTAGCGTGTCATCAGCATATAGAGCAATCTTGCATTTCTTCACTATTTTTGGCATATCGTTTATGTATATGACAAATAATAGGGCTCCCAGTATTGATCCTTGTGGGACTCCATGCCTTATTTCAAGCTCACTTGAGACTTCACCATTCACTTTGGTTTTCTGAAACCTCTCTGTTAAGAAGGATTGGAACCATCGCAATTCGATACCCCTGATTCCATACTCAAACATTTTTTTGAAAAGTATGCTTCTGTCAATTGTTTCGAATGCTCTTTTGAAGTCCAAGAATAGAGCGGTTATCTTGTTACTGGATCCGCTTGCTTTCCATTTGTCGATAATGTGATTTATTGCTGTCTCACATGAATAGCCTTTCCTAAAGCCAGATTGACAGTCAGATATTATGTTGTTTTCTTCAAGGAATTTCACTAGTTGCTGTTTTACAACTATCTCCATATCTTTATCGAGGGTTTGTATTGTATTTATTGGTCGGTAATCTTCACACTTAATTGAGCCATTCACTTTCTCTACAGGGGTGATCACCGAGCATTTCCATACTTGCGGAAATTCACCGGTTTCTATTGAGGTGTTTATTATTTTTGTTATACAATGACCCACTGTTGACCAGTTGTCTAAAAGAATTTTTGGACTAACTTTGTTAACATCTCGTTTGTTTTTCATTTTACTAATAAGTATTTTTAACTCCTGTTCAGTTAATTTCTTCATTTTAAATCTACATTCGGCACTCAGGATTATGTTCTCGTATTGGATATGTGGGATAGAATCTCTTATTTCGTTAATGCTGGTGATAAAATACTTATTAAATTTTTGTGCGATATCCTTGCTGCAGTTATATGTTTCGCCATAAAACTCAACTGTATTAATTTCCTGCTTTTGTTGGTTCAAAACTAGCACTTTAATTTCGTTCCACATAGCCTTTTGATCATTTGCATTACTGATCTTTTGGTTAATGTAATTATTTTTTGCTTCTTTAAGTTTAGCTTTGTATTGGTTTCGAATAATTTTATATTCTCGCCAAATGTTAGTATCGTTTGTCATCTTCGCTTGCATGTACTTCTGGATCTTTTCATTTTTCAGTGTTCTGAGGCTATTGCTGAACCAACTATTTGCATCACGTTTTTTATTTTTGATCTTTTTTACCGTATATTTTTGGTTAAGCTGCCCAAAGATGTTGCCAATTTTTTTAGCATTGTAGTTTAAATTGTGTGTATTATCGTAGCTAACATCCATTTCTCTCATATCATTCCTGTATCTTTGTTTATTATACTTAAAAATCTCGATTTTCTTTATGTCTTTGATTAAACTATTGTTCTGTACTTTGATCTCAATGCATTCGTGGTCAGATACGTTCCATTCACTTCTAATTTCTGTACATAGGTCATATATGCCCTTTTCTTAGGTTTTAACCCATTTATGCAGTATTTGTCATACGATTAAAGTGATTCTACATCGTACCAAATGGCTAATGAGATGCCCCACACGACGATGGTATTGCCGCATCGATAGGTGTAAGGACGCCGGAGATATCGACATTTTACCTTTTATATAGAGTAAGAATACTGCAAATATGCCCTTTCTTAGGTTTTAAAACATTTATGCAGTACTTGTCATACGACTAAAGTGATTCTACATCGTACCAAATAGCTTATGAGATGCCCTACAAGACGGTGGTATTGCCGCATCAATAGGTGTAAGGACGCCGGAGATATCGACATTTTACATTTTATATAGAGTTAGAATACTGCAAAATATGCCCTTTCCTTAAGTTTTAACCCATTTATGCAGTATTTGTCATACGACTAAAGTGATTCTACATCGTACCAAATAGCTTATGAGATGCCCTACAAGACGGTGGTATTGCCGCATCAATAGGTGTAAGGACACCGGAGATATCGACATTTTAACTTTTATATAGAGTTAGAATACTGCAAAATATGCCCTTTCCTTAGGTATTAACCCATTTATAAAGTATTTGTCATAGGGTTAATGTGATTCTACATCGTACCACATAGCTTATGAGATGCCCTACAAGACGGTGGTATTGCCGCATCAATAGGTGTAAGGACACCGGAGATATCGACATTTTAACTTTTATATAGAATTAGAATACTGCAAAATATGCCCTTTTCTTAGGTATTAACCTATTTATGCAGTATTAGTCATACGATTAAAGTGATTCTACATCGTACCACATAGCTTATGAGATACCCTACAATACGGTGGTATTGCCGCATCAATAGGTGTAAGGACACCGGAGATATCGACATTTTACATTTTATATAGAGTTAGAATACTGCAAATATTTCGAAGAAGAAGAATTGCGTTCTTCTCGGCAAGAGCCGGAAGGCACCGATTCCTGGATATACAATATTCGGCTCTGTGGCTATTCCCTATCTTGCTGCAAGAAGACTACAATATTCATTATATTAGTACTTAAAGTACTTTACAAAAAAACTTAGTATTAAATTTATAATAACTTAGTAAGTTAGCCGAAAAACAAACTCAATCTATTTCATTTACAATTTTTAAACATTATGTTTTACAAATTCAATGCATTTCTTTTAAATCTTTGAAAATTTGCTTCATTTTTTATATCATTAGGTATAGATGATAGATAAGTTTATTTGGACATAGTTATTACCGTTACAATACATCGAGTTCAACAGAATTTAACGTACAAATTAATTTAATTAGTTTACATAGCATTCATGTTGATTAAATTTACACATTTATTTCTAAATACGTTAAAATTAGATTCAGACTTTATGTGGAAAGGTAGTGAATTATATAGTTCAAGACCTTTATACAGTATAGTGTTTTGTGCAGCTGCTGTGCCTCTAAATGGTATTCTAAAGTCATCTGTATTTCTTAGTGCATATGGTTGTGATTCACCAACACTTATTGTTCCTTCCCTCAAATATGCTGGTGCAAGTCCATGCTTTATTTTGAACACTATCTTTAGTGTGTTAAACTCCCATCGTTGTTTTATGTTCAGCCACTTTAGGCTAGCTAACATCCATCCTACTGCGGTGTATCTATTGCATCTGAGAATAGACCTCATTGCTTTGTTTTGCAGCTTTTGCAATCTAGCTATGTGACCAGCATTGCAGCACGAGTATAAAAGCGTAGAACAATACTCAAAATGCGGCTTAACAATCGTGTTGTAGACATTTATTGCTGTTAGCGTACTCAAACTCTTTCTGATACGTTTGAAAAAACCGATTTTTTTACCAATTTTTTTACATATATAATCGATGTGGGGATTGAGATTAAGTTTCTTGTCAATTATAACGCCTAGATATTTTATCTCGTCAACTTTTTCAATTTCACAGTTATTTATTTTAATTGTGAAATTGTTTTCCATATAAATGTCCATATATTTGGTTTTTTGCTCATTTAGTTTAAGTTTGTTCATCTGTAACCACTTAGTCAGTCGTTCAATATCCTCCGATAATTTTTCTCTACATTCTATTCCATTCTTGCCCTCAGCATAAATTAGCGTGTCATCAGCATATAGAGCAATCTTGCATTTCTTCACTATTTTTGGCATATCGTTTATGTATATGACAAATAATAGGGCTCCCAGTATTGATCCTTGTGGGACTCCATGCCTTATTTCAAGCTCACTCGAGACTTCACCATTCACTTTGGTTTTCTGAAACCTCTCTGTTAAGAAGGATTGGAACCATCGCAATTCGATACCCCTGATTCCATACTCAAACATTTTTTTGAAAAGTATGCTTCTGTCAATTGTTTCGAATGCTCTTTTGAAGTCCAAGAATAGAGCGGTTATCTTGTTTCTGGATCCGTTTGCTTTCCATTTGTCGATAATGTGATTTATTGCTGTCTCACATGAATAGCCTTTCCTAAAGCCAGATTGACAGTCAGATATTATGTTGTTTTCTTCAAGGAATTTCACTAGTTGCTGTTTTACAACTATCTCCATATCTTTATCGAGGGTTTGTATTGTATTTATTGGTCGGTAATCTTCACACTTAATTGAGCCATTCACTTTCTCTACAGGGGTGATCACCGAGCATTTCCATACTTGCGGAAATTCACCGGTTTCTATTGAGGTGTTTATTATTTTTGTTATACAATGACCCACTGTTGACCAGTTGTCTAAAAGAATTTTTGGACTAACTTTGTTAACATCTCGTTTGTTTTTCATTTTACTAATAAGTATTTTTAACTCCTGTTCAGTTAATTTCTTCATTTTAAATCTACATTCGGCACTCAGGATTATGTTCTCGTATTGGATATGTGGGATAGAATCTCTTATTTCGTTAATGCTGGTGATAAAATACTTATTAAATTTTTGTGCGATATCCTTGCTGCAGTTATATGTTTCGCCATAAAACTCAACTGTATTAATTTCCTGCTTTTGTTGGTTCAAAACTAGCACTTTAATTTCGTTCCACATAGCCTTTTGATCATTTGCATTACTGATCTTTTGGTTAATGTAATTATTTTTTGCTTCTTTAAGTTTAGCTTTGTATTGGTTTCGAATAATTTTATATTCTCGCCAAATGTTAGTATCGTTTGTCATCTTCGCTTGCATGTACTTCTGGATCTTTTCATTTTTCAGTGTTCTGAGGCTATTGCTGAACCAACTATTTGCATCACGTTTTTTATTTTTGATCTTTTTTACCGTATATTTTTGGTTAAGCTGCCCAAAGATGTTGCCAATTTTTTTAGCATTGTAGTTTAAATTGTGTGTATTATCGTAGCTAACATCCATTTCTCTCATATCATTCCTGTATCTTTGTTTATTATACTTAAAAATCTCGATTTTCTTTATGTCTTTGATTAAACTATTGTTCTGTACTTTGATCTCAATGCATTCGTGGTCAGATATGTTCCATTCACTTCTAATTTCTGTACATAGGTCATATATGCCCTTTTCTCAGGTTTTAACCAATTTATGCAGTATTTGTCATACGATTAAAGTGATTCTACATCGTACCACATAGCTTATGAGATGCCCTGCAAGACGATGGTATTGCCGCATCGATAGGTGTAAGAACGCCGGAGATATCGACATTTTACATTTTATATAGAGTTAGAATACTGCAAATATGCCCTTTTCTTAGGTTTTAACCCATTTATGCAGTATTTGTCATACGATTAAAGTGATTCTACATCGTACCACATAGCTTATGAGATGCCCTACAAGACGGTGGTATTGCCGCATCAATAGGTGTAAGGACACCGGAGATATCGACATTTTAACTTTTATATAGAGTTAGAATACTGCAAAATATGCCCTTTTCTTAGGTATTAACCTATTTATGCAGTATTAGTCATACGATTAAAGTGATTCTACACCGTACCACATAGCTTATGAGATGCCCTACAATACGGTGGTATTGCCGCATCAATAGGTGTAAGGACACCGGAGATATCGACATTTTAACTTTTATATAGAGTTAGAATACTGCAAAATATGCCCTTTTCTTAGGATTTAACCCATTTATGCAGTATTTGTCATACGATTAAAGTGATTCTACATCGTACCAAATAGCTTATGAGATGCCCTACAAGACGGTGGTATTGCCGCATCAATAGGTGTAAGGACACCGGACATATCGACATTTTAACTTTTATATAGAGTTAAAATACTGCAAATATACCCTTTTCTTAGGTTTTAACCCATTTATGCAGTATTTGTCATACGACTAAAGTGATTCTACATCGTACCACATAGCTTATGAGATGCCCTACAAGACGATGGTATTGCCGCATCGATAGGTGTAAGGACGCCGGAGATATCGACATTTTAAATTTTATATAGAGTTAGAATACTGCAAATATGCCCTTTTCTTAGGTTTTAACCCATTTATGCAGTATTTGTCATACGATTAAAGTGATTCTACATCGTACCAAATGGCTAATGAGATGCCCCACACGACGATGGTATTGCCGCATCGATAGGTGTAAGGACGCCGGAGATATCGACATTTTACCTTTTATATAGAGTAAGAATACTGCAAATATGCCCTTTCTTAGGTTTTAAAACATTTATGCAGTACCTTTCATACCATTAAAGTAATTCTACATTGTACCAAAGCTTATGAGATGCCCTACAAGTCGATGGTATTGCCGCATCAATAGGTGTAAGGACACCGGAGATATCGATTTTTTACATTTTACATAGATTTAGAATACTGCGAATATGCCCTTTTCTTAGGTTTTAACCCATTTATGCAGTATTTGTCATACGACTAAGGTGATTCTACGTCGTACCAAATAGCTTATGAGATGCCCTACAAGACGGTGGTATTGCCGCATCAATAGGTGTAAGGACACCGGAAATATCGACATTTTAACTTTTATATAGAGTTAGAATACTGCAAAATATGCCCTTTTGTTAGGTATTATCCCATTTATAAAGTATTTGTCATAGGGCTAAAGTGATTCTACATCGTACCACAAAGATTATGAGATCCCCTACAAGACGGTAGTATTGCCGCATCAATAGGTGTAAGGACACCGGAGATATCGACATTTTACATTTTATATAGAATTAGAATACTGCAAATATGCCCTTTTCTTAGGTTTTAACCCATTTATGCAGTATTTGTCATACGATTAAAGTGATTCTACAGCGTAACAAATAGCTTATGAGATGCCCTACAAGACGGTGGTATTGCCGCATCAATAGGTGTAAGGACACCGGAGATATCGACATTTTAACTTTTATATAGAGTTAGAATACTGCAAAATATGCCCTTTCCTTAAGTTTTAACCCATTTATGCAGTATTTGTCATACGACTAAAGTGATTCTACATCGTACCAAATAGCTTATGAGATGCCCTACAAGACGGTGGTATTGCCGCATCAATAGGTGTAAGGACACCGGAAATATCGACATTTTAACTTTTATATAGAGTTAGAATACTGCAAAATATGCCCTTTTGTTAGGTATTATCCCATTTATAAAGTATTTGTCATAGGGCTAAAGTGATTCTACATCGTACCACAGCTTATGATATGCCCTACAAGACGATGGTATTGCCGCATCGATAGGTGTAAGGACGCCGGAGATATCGACATTTTACATTTTATATAGAGTTAGAATACTGCAAATATGCCCTTTTCTTAGGTTTTAACCCATTTATGCAGTATTTGTCATACGATTAAAGTGATTCTACATCGTACCAAATGGCTAATGAGATGCCCCACACGACGATGGTATTGCCGCATCGATAGGTGTAAGGACGCCGGAGATATCGACATTTTACCTTTTATATAGAGTAAGAATACTGCAAATATGCCCTTTTCTTAGGTTTTAACCCATTTATGCAGTATTTGTCATACGACTAAAGTGATTCTACATAGTACCAAATGGCTAATGAGATGCCCTACAAGACGGTGGTATTTCCGCATCAATAGGTGTAAGGACACCGGAGATATCGATATTTTACATTTTATATAGAGTTAGAATACTGCAAATATACCCTTTTCTTAGGTTTTAACCCATTTATGCAGTATTTGTCATAGGACTAAAGTGATTCTACAGCGTACCAGATAGCTTGTGACATGATCTACAAGACGGTGGTATTGCCGCATCAATAGGTGTAAGGACACCGGAGATATCGATATTTTACATTTTATATAGAGTTAGAATACTGCAAATATACCCTTTTCTTAGGTTTTAACCCATTTATGCAGTGCTTGTCATACGATTAAAGTAATTCTACATCGTACCACATAGCTTATGAGATGCCCTACAAGACGATGGAATTGCCGCATCAATAGGTGTAAGGACACCGGAGATATCGATATTTTACATTTTACATAGAGTTAGAATACTGCAAAATATGCCCTTTCCTTAAGTTTTAACCCATTTATGCAGTATTTGTCATACGACTAAAGTGATTCTACATCGTACCAAATAGCTTATGAGATGCGGTACAAGACGATGGTATTGCCGCATCAATAGGTGTAAGGACACCGGATATATCGATATTTTACATTTTATATAGAGTTAGAATACTGCAAATATACCCTTTTCTTAGGTTTTAACCCATTTATGCAGTATTTGTCATACGACTAAAGTGATTCTACAGCGTACCAGATAGCTTGTGAGATGCCCTACAAGACGGTGGTATTGCCGCATCAATAGGTGTAAGGACGCCGGATATATCGACATTTTACATTTTATATAGAGTTAGAATACTGCAAATATGCCCTTTTCTTAGGTTTTAACCCATTTATGCAGTGTTTGTCATACGATTAAAGTAATTCTACATCGTACCACATAGCTTATGAGATGTCTTACAAGACGGTGGTATTGCCGCATCAATAGGTGTAAGGACACCGGAAATATCGACATTTTAACTTTTATATAGAGTTAGAATACTGCAAAATATGCCCTTTTCTTAGGTATTATCCCATTTATAAAGTATTTGTCATAGGCTTAAAGTGATTCTGCATCGTACCACAAAGCTTATGAGATGCCCCACAAGACGGTGGTATTGCCGTATCAATAGGTGTAAGGACACCGGGAATATCGATATTTTACATTTTACATAGAGTTAGAATACTGCGAATATACCCTTTTCTTAGGTTTTAACCCATTTATGCGGTATTTGTCATACGATTAAAGTGATTCTACATCGTACCACATAGCTTATGAGATGCCCTGCAAGACGATGGTATTGCCGCATCGATAGGTGTAAGGACGCCGGAGATATCGACATTTTACCTTTTATATAGAGTTAGAATACTGCAAAATGTGCCCTTTTCTTAGGTTTTAACCCATTTATGCAGTATTTGTCATACGACTAAAGTGATTCTACATCGTACCAAATAGCTTATGAGATGCCCTACAAGACGGTGGTATTGCCGCATCAATAGGTGTAAGGACACCGGGAATATCGATATTTTACATTTTACATAGAGTTAGAATACTGCGAATATACCCTTTTCTTAGGTTTTAACCCATTTATGCGGTATTTGTCATACGATTAAAGTGATTCTACATCGTACCACATAGCTTATGAGATGCCCTGCAAGACGATGGTATTGCCGCATCAATAGGTGTAAGGACACCGGAGATATCGATATTTTACATTTTACATAGAGTTAGAATACTGCAAATATACCCTTTTCTTAGGTTTTAACCCATTTATGCAGTGCTTGTCATACGATTAAAGTTATTCTACATCGTATCACATAGCTTGTGAGATGCCTTACAAGACGGTGGTATTGCCGCATCAATAGGTGTAAGGACACCGGAAATATCGACATTTTAACTTTTATATAGAGTTAGAATACTGCAAAATATGCCCTTTTCTTAGGTATTATCCCATTTATAAAATATTTGTCATAGGCTTAAAGTGATTCTACATCGTACCACAAAGCTTATGAGATGCCCTACAAGACGGTGGTATTGCCGCATCAATAGGTGTAAGTACACCGGAGATATCGATATTTTACATTTTACATAGAGTTAGAATACTGCAAATATGCGTTTTTCTTAGGTTTTAACCCATTTAAGCAGTATTTGTCATACGACTAAAGTGATTCTACATCGTACCAAATGGCTAATGAGATGCCTTACAAGACGGTGGTATTGCCGCATCAATAGGTGTAAGGACACCGGAAATATCGACATTTTAACTTTTATATAGAGTTAGAATACTGCAAAATATGCCCTTTTCTTAGGTATTAACCTATTTATAAAGTATTTGTCATAGGGTTAAAGTGATTCTACATCGTACCACAAAGCTTATGAGATGCCCTACAAGACATTTACATTTTACATAGAGTTAGAATACTGCAAATATACCCTTTTCTTAGGTTTTAACCCATTTATGCAGTATTTGTCATACGACTAAAGTGATTCTACATCGTACCACATAGCTTATGAGATGCCCTACAAGACGATGGTATTGCCGCATCGATAGGTGTAAGGACGCCGGAGATATCGACATTTTACATTTTATATAGAGTTAGAATACTGCAAATATGCCCTTTTCTTAGGTTTTAACCCATTTATGCAGTATTTGTCATACGATTAAAGTGATTCTACATCGTACCAAATGGCTAATGAGATGCCCCACACGACGATGGTATTGCCGCATCGATAGGTGTAAGGACGCCGGAGATATCGACATTTTACCTTTTATATAGAGTTAGAACACTGCAAATATACCCTTTTCTTAGGTTTTAACCCATTTATGCAGTATTTGTCATACGATTAAAGTGATTCTACATCGTACCAAATAGCTTATGAGATGCCCTACAAGACGGTGGTATTGCCGCATCAATAGGTGTAAGGACACCGGAGATATCGATATTTTAACTTTTATATAAAGTTAAAATACTGCAAAATATGCCCTTTTCTTAGGTATTAACCTATTTATAAAGTATTTGTCATAGGGTTAAAGTGATTCTACATCGTACCACAAAGCTTATGAGATGCCCTACAAGACATTTACATTTTACATAGAGTTAGAATACTGCAAATATACCCTTTTCTTAGGTTTTAACCCATTTATGCAGTATTTGTCATACGACTAAAGTGATTCTACATCGTACCACATAGCTTATGAGATGCCCTACAAGACGATGGTATTGCCGCATCGATAGGTGTAAGGACGCCGGAGATATCGACATTTTACCTTTTATATAGAGTTAGAATACTGCAAATATGCCCTTTTCTTAGGTTTTAACCCATTTATGCAGTATTTGTCATACGATTAAAGTGATTCTACATCGTACCAAATGGCTAATGAGATGCCCCACACGACGATGGTATTGCCGCATCGATAGGTGTAAGGACGCCGGAGATATCGACATTTTACCTTTTATATAGAGTTAGAACACTGCAAATATGCCTTTTTCTTAGGTTTTAACCCATTTATGCTGTATTTGTCATACGATTAAAGTGATTCTACATCGTACCAAATAGCTTATGAGATGCCCTACAAGACGGTGGTATTGCCGCATCAATAGGTGTAAGGACACCGGAGATATCGACATTTTAACTTTTATATAAAGTTAAAATATAGCAAAATATGCCCTTTTCTTAGGTATTAACCTATTTATAAAGAATTTGTCATAGGGTTAAAGTGATTCTACATCGTACCACAAAGCTTATGAGATGCCCTACAAGACGGTGGTATTGCCGCATCAATAGGTGTAAGGACACCGGAGATATCGATATTTTACATTTTACATAGAGTTAGAATACTGCAAATATACCCTTTTCTTAGGTTTTAACCCATTTATGCAGTATTTGTCATACGATTAAAGTGATTCTACATCGTACCAAATAGCTTATGAGATGCCCTGCAAGACGGTGGTATTGCCGCATCAATAGGTGTAAGGACACCGGAGATATCGACATTTTAACTTTTATATAGAGTTAGAATACTGCAAATATGCCCTTTTCTTATATTTTAACCCATTTATAAAGTATTTGTCATACGATTAAAGTGATTCTACATCGTAAAAAATAGCTTATGAGATCCCCTACAAGACGGTGGTATAGCCGCATCAATAGGTGTAAGGACGCCGGAGATATCGACATTTTACATTTTATATAGAGTTAGAATACTGCAAATATGCCTTTTTCTTAGGTTTTAACCCATTTATGCTGTATTTGTCATACGATTAAAGTGATTCTACATCGTACCAAATAGCTTATGAGATGCCCTGCAAGACGGTGGTATTGCCGCATCAATAGGTGTAAGGACACCGGAGATATCGACATTTTAACTTTTATATAGAGTTAGAATACTGCAAATATACCCTTTTCTTAGGTTTTAACCCATTTATGCAGTATTTGTCATACGACTAAAGTGATTCTACATCGTACCACATAGCTTATGAGATGCCCTACAAGACGATGGTATTGCCGCATCGATAGGTGTAAGGACGCCGGAGATATCGACATTTTACATTTTATATAGAGTTAGAATACTGCAAATATGCCCTTTTCTTAGGTTTTAACCCATTTATGCAGTATTTGTCATACGATTAAAGTGATTCTACATCGTACCAAATGGCTAATGAGATGCCCCACACGACGATGGTATTGCCGCATCGATAGGTGTAAGGACGCCGGAGATATCGACATTTTACCTTTTATATAGAGTAAGAATACTGCAAATATGCCCTTTTGTTAGGTATTATCCCATTTATAAAGTATTTGTCATAGGGTTAAAGTGATTCTACATCGTACCATAAAGCTTATGAGATCCCCTACAAGACATTAGTATTGCCGCATCAATAGGTGTAAGGACACCGGAGATCTCGATATTTTACATTTTACATAGAGTTAGAATACTGCGAATATACCCTTTTCTTAGGTTTTAACCCATTTATGCAGTATTTGTCATACGATTAAAGTGATTCTACATCGTACCACATAGCTTATGAGATGCCCTGCAAGACGATGGTATTGCCGCATCGATAGGTGTAAGAACGCCGGAGATATCGACATTTTACATTTTATATAGAGTTAGAATACTGCAAATATGCCCTTTTCTTAGGTTTTAACCCATTTATGCAGTATTTGTCATACGATTAAAGTGATTCTACATCGTACCAAATAGCTTATGAGATGCCCTACAAGACGGTGGTATTGCCGCATCAATAGGTGTAAGGACACCGGAGATATCGACATTTTAACTTTTATATAAAGTTAAAATATTGCAAAATATGCCCTTTTCTTAGGTATTAACCTATTTATAAAGAATTTGTCATAGGGTTAAAGTGATTCTACATCGTACCACAAAGCTTATGAGATGCCCTACAAGACGGTGGTATTGCCGCATCAATAGGTGTAAGGACACCGGAGATATCGATATTTTACATTTTATATAGAGTTAGAATACTGCAAATATGCCCTTTTCTTAGGTTTTAACCCATTTATGCAGTGTTTGTCATACGATTAAAGTGATTCTACATCGTACCAAATTGCTTATGAGATGCCCTACAAGACGAAGGTATTGAAGCACCGATAGGTGTAAGAACGCCGGAGATATCGACATTTTACCTTTTATATAGAGTTAGAATACTGCAAAATATGCCCTTTTCTTAGGTTTTAACCCATTTATGCAGTATTTGTCATACGACTAAAGTGATTCTACAGCGTACCAAATAGCTTATGAGATGCCCTACAAGACGGTGGTATTGCCGCATCAATAGGTGTAAGGACACCGGAGATATCGACATTTTAACTTTTATATAGAGTTAGAATACTGCAAAATATGCCCTTTCCTTAAGTTTTAACCCATTTATGCAGTATTTATCATACGACTAAAGTGATTCTACATCGTACCAAATAGCTTATGAGATGCCCTACAATACGGTGGTATTGCCGCATCAATAGGTGTAAGGACACCGGAGATATCGACATTTTAACTTTTATATAGAGTTAGAATACTGCAAAATATGCTCTTTTCTTAGGATTTAACCCATTTATGCAGTACTTGTCATACGACTAAAGTGATTCTACATCGTACCAAATGGCTAATGAGATGCCCTACAAGACGGTGGTATTGCCGCATCAATAGGTGTAAGGACACCGGAGATATCGACATTTTACCTTTTATATAGAGTAAGAATACTGCAAATATGCCCTTTTCTTAGGTTTTAACCCATTTATGCAGTATTTGTTATACGACTAAAGTGATTCTACAGCGTACCAAATAGCTTATGAGATGCCCTACAAGACGGTGGTATTGCCGCATCAATAGGTGTAAGGACACCGGAGATATCGACATTTTAACTTTTATATAGAGTTAGAATACTGCAAAATATGCCCTTTCCTTAAGTTTTAACCCATTTATGCAGTATTTGTCATACGACTAAAGTGATTCTACATCGTACCAAATAGCTTATGAGATGCCCTACAAGACGGTGGTATTGCCGCATCAATAGGTGTAAGGACACCGGAGATATCGACATTTTAACTTTTATATAGAGTTAGAATACTGCAAAATATGCCCTTTCCTTAGGTATTAACCCATTTATAAAGTATTTGTCATAGGGTTAATGTGATTCTACATCGTACCACATAGCTTATGAGATGCCCTACACGACGGTGGTATTGCCGCATCAATAGGTGTAAGGACACCGGATATATCGACATTTTACATTTTATATAGAGTTAGAATACTGCAAATATGCCCTTTTCTTAGGTTTTAACCCATTTATGCAGTGTTTGTCATACGATTAAAGTGATTCTACATCGTACCAAATGGCTAATGAGATGCCCCACACGACGATGGTATTGCCGCATCGATAGGTGTAAGGACGCCGGAGATATCGACATTTTACCTTTTATATAGAGTAAGAATACTGCAAATATGCCCTTTTCTTAGGTTTTAACCCATTTATGCAGTATTTGTCATACGATTAAAGTGATTCTACATCGTACCACATAGCTTATGAGATGCCCTACAAGATGGTGGTATTGCCGCATCAATAGGTGTAAGGACACCGGAGATATCGACATTTTAACTTTTATATAGAGTTAGAATACTGCAAAATATGCCCTTTTCTTAGGTATTAACCTATTTATGCAGTATTAGTCATACGATTAAAGTGATTCTACATCGTACCACATAGCTTATGAGATGCCCTACAAGACGGTGGTATTGCCGCATCAATAGGTGTAAGGACACCGGGGATATCGACATTTTAACTTTTATATAAAGTTAAAATATTGCAAAATATGCCCTTTTCTTAGGTATTAACCTATTTATAAAGAATTTGTCATAGGGTTAAAGTGATTCTACATCGTACCACAAAGCTTATGAGATGCCCTACAAGACGGTGGTATTGCCGCATCAATAGGTGTAAGGACACCGGAGATATCGATATTTTACATTTTATATAGAGTTAGAATACTGCAAATATGCCCTTTTCTTAGGTTTTAACCCATTTATGCAGTGTTTGTCATACGATTAAAGTGATTCTACATCGTACCAAATTGCTTATGAGATGCCCTACAAGACGAAGGTATTGAAGCATCGATAGGTGTAAGAACGCCGGAGATATCGACATTTTACCTTTTATATAGAGTTAGAATACTGCAAAATATGCCCTTTTCTTAGGTTTTAACCCATTTATGCAGTATTTGTCATACGACTAAAGTGATTCTACAGCGTACCAAATAGCTTATGAGATGCCCTACAAGACGGTGGTATTGCCGCATCAATAGGTGTAAGGACACCGGAGATATCGACATTTTAACTTTTATATAGAGTTAGAATACTGCAAAATATGCTCTTTTCTTAGGATTTAACCCATTTATGCAGTACTTGTCATACGACTAAAGTGATTCTACATCGTACCAAATGGCTAATGAGATGCCCTACAAGACGGTGGTATTGCCGCATCAATAGGTGTAAGGACACCGGAGATATCGACATTTTACCTTTTATATAGAGTAAGAATACTGCAAATATGCCCTTTTCTTAGGTTTTAACCCATTTATGCAGTATTTGTCATACGACTAAAGTGATTCTACAGCGTACCAAATAGCTTATGAGATGCCCTACAAGACGGTGGTATTGCCGCATCAATAGGTGTAAGGACACCGGAGATATCGACATTTTAACTTTTATATAGAGTTAGAATACTGCAAAATATGCCCTTTCCTTAAGTTTTAACCCATTTATGCAGTATTTGTCATACGACTAAAGTGATTCTACATCGTACCAAATAGCTTATGAGATGCCCTACAAGACGGTGGTATTGCCGCATCAATAGGTGTAAGGACACCGGAGATATCGACATTTTAACTTTTATATAGAATTAGAATACTGCAAAATATGCCCTTTTCTTAGGTATTAACCTATTTATGCAGTATTAGTCATACGATTAAAGTGATTCTACATCGTACCACATAGCTTATGAGATACCCTACAATACGGTGGTATTGCCGCATCAATAGGTGTAAGGACACCGGAGATATCGACATTTTACATTTTATATAGAGTTAGAATACTGCAAATATTTCGAAGAAGAAGAATTGCGTTCTTCTCGGCAAGAGCCGGAAGGCACCGATTCCTGGATATACAATATTCGGCTCTGTGGCTATTCCCTATCTTGCTGCAAGAAGACTACAATATTCATTATATTAGTACTTAAAGTACTTTACAAAAAAACTTAGTATTAAATTTATAATAACTTAGTAAGTTAGCCGAAAAACAAACTCAATCTATTTCATTTACAATTTTTAAACATTATGTTTTACAAATTCAATGCATTTCTTTTAAATCTTTGAAAATTTGCTTCATTTTTTATATCATTAGGTATAGATGATAGATAAGTTTATTTGGACATAGTTATTACCGTTACAATACATCGAGTTCAACAGAATTTAACGTACAAATTAATTTAATTAGTTTACATAGCATTCATGTTGATTAAATTTACACATTTATTTCTAAATACGTTAAAATTAGATTCAGACTTTATGTGGAAAGGTAGTGAATTATATAGTTCAAGACCTTTATACAGTATAGTGTTTTGTGCAGCTGCTGTGCCTCTAAATGGTATTCTAAAGTCATCTGTATTTCTTAGTGCATATGGTTGTGATTCACCAACACTTATTGTTCCTTCCCTCAAATATGCTGGTGCAAGTCCATGCTTTATTTTGAACACTATCTTTAGTGTGTTAAACTCCCATCGTTGTTTTATGTTCAGCCACTTTAGGCTAGCTAACATCCATCCTACTGCGGTGTATCTATTGCATCTGAGAATAGACCTCATTGCTTTGTTTTGCAGCTTTTGCAATCTAGCTATGTGACCAGCATTGCAGCACGAGTATAAAAGCGTAGAACAATACTCAAAATGCGGCTTAACAATCGTGTTGTAGACATTTATTGCTGTTAGCGTACTCAAACTCTTTCTGATACGTTTGAAAAAACCGATTTTTTTACCAATTTTTTTACATATGTAATCGATGTGGGGATTGAGATTAAGTTTCTTGTCAATTATAACGCCTAGATATTTTATCTCGTCAACTTTTTCAATTTCACAGTTATTTATTTTAATTGTGAAATTGTTTTCCATATAGTAATAAAACGCGACACAAGTCTTTATTTAATCACTATCGTTTATTATTACCAATACTATACTAACTTATTGGCTAACAAAAATGGTCACGAACTTTTACGTTGCTTTACTAAGTAGCTTTTTCTCCGACAACCGATCCTCGACTGACTACTGATCAAGGGATCAGATCGCCTGTACTGCGATTTACTCTCATAGCTTGGTCTTCCGAAGAAGACGAAGATAGAGAGTAAACCTTGTTTACGCGCCAATATGTGATGATTGTGATGGCTTGTAAACAAGGTGCAGTTGGATACGCAACTGTATCCCGTTTACGAGCTAATGTGAACAAACCATGGCTCGTAAACAAGATCAACTACTAATAATATGTAACACCTCCATCCCTTAGTATTTTTGGTCTCCAAAAATATATCTGCGTACGAATATATACTTTTTTATACAATGTTACTGTTTTTAAGTTTTATGATTTTTTTTGTTTTGTTTTTTTTTTTTTTTTTTGTTTATAACTATACATATTCAAATTGATACAATTATAGCAGTAGCAAAGTTCTAAATAATAGTATTATATTCTATCTTATATTTACTGTTAAACAATTCAGTTTGTCATGTACATGTATGCTCTTATAATATAAATTTTTTTTTTTTTTTTATAATTTTTTTTTTTTATTAAATACTCTTAAATTTAATGATACAGGATAGTACAGTAGTGCATAGTATAAAATTAAAAACATGTTCATTATAACTAAAATTAATGAATGTATAAAATTTCATATTTCAAAAAAAAGCAAAGAAGAAAATTAGGATAACGTTTTCTATGAGGCGCTCATTATAGCGTTTTATTTTAACTATATATAATATATATATATATATATTTTTTTGTTTCTTAGTTTTGTTGGTATTTATATTTCCTTTTATATTGTTTTCTATGGTATTTTACGTTTCGTTTATTCGATATATCTGTTGTATAATTATCTTCAGTTAAATATGCATTGAGTTTCTTGTACTTGGGTTTCGTTTTTCCTACAGTTCTATTCTGTACTATGTTCGGGCACTGATGTTTTACTAAGCCTTTTCCTATATTAAGCTTATCTATTTTTGCCTCTTTATGTTTTTGAAAAACATCTACTAATCTGCTTATATCTGTCCTAGTAAGGTTTTTTAAAATAAAGTCATTAGGTCTAAGCTTTGTGGTAGTATGAATAGTATCATTGTAAATTGTTATTATTTCAAAAATCTTATTGTCCAAATCTGAGTTGTCTTTTGCAGCATTTTTCAGCCTCAAATGTTCGTTCAGAGTTCCATGAAAACGTTCAATATCCGCGTTACCAGTTTTTTGAGATGCTGTCGTCCTATGGAATAAGATTTTGTTTTCTTTCAAAAACTGTTCTACCGTCGTATGAACAATACAACTATCCCCATCTGAAATAAGTTTTCTCGGTTTACCCAAGAACTGAATACGTTGTTTAAGGGCTTCTAAGATTGCAATCCAATTTCGGTTTTCTAATTTCTGAATAGTAGCATATTTCGAAAATTTATCGATTGTGGTTAGGTACATTCTATTCCGTTCAGGAAACCATATATCCATGTGGACAATATCGTTGAAGCGTTTCGGTGTTTCGGTTACGTCAAAAGGAATCTTAAGAGGATGCCTATCATGCTAAGCAAGAATTCAAGGTTCACAATTGTTAATAAATTTTTGTATTTCCGTTTGTAAGTTCGGATAAAAGTACTTTGCCTTCAACTCCAAAAACACTTCGGAAATACCCCTGTGATTTTTGTTTATATGCTCGTTTTTTATTATATCTAGGAGTTGGTTTTTATCTGTTATATCTATTAACTTTATTGTTGATCTTAGAATGTTTAAATTTTTATTGCTAGAAAAATATTTGATATACAAATTTTGAAATTCAAGAAAAAGAGTTAAATCAGGACAGTATACTCCAAAATTTCCTTTTTTTATAAGAATTTTTTTCATTATCTCTAGTAAATTACGTTTTTTTCTATTGAGATAGATGTGATTCTGAATTTTCCGATGAACAATCTTGAGAATATATTTATCCCTTGTAGAATAAGACAAATATATCTGATTCTTAAACATATTTATTGGCCTTTCGGAAATGTAAATATGGTTGTTAGAGTCCTCTGGCGCACTATGAATAGTCGCACCAGTAGATAACACATCATTATTGTTGGAATCATGGATATCTTTACTTTCATTTAAAAATATTGACGCTAAATCTATATCATCTTTCAAATCCTTATTAGAATTTTCCTGATTCAACCTGCTTAACCCATCGGCGACAACGTTTTCCTTTCCCTTAAGGTACTGAACATCAAAGTCGTACTCATTGAGAACAATTTTCCACCTTTGTAGTTTCATGTTTGGCTCTTTTTTACTGTTAAGCCAAACAAGTGGCTTATGGTCAGTAAACAAGGTGAACTTTCTGCCATAGAGGTATGTTCTAAAATACTTAACAGACCAAACAATAGCAAGAAGTTCCTTTTCTATTGTAGAGTACTTCTTCTCATGGTCATTCAAAGTTCGGGAAGCGAAACAAATTGGGTGATTATTTTGACTTAGTACAGCGCCTAGGGCGTAATTGGATGCATCTGTAGTAAGGACGAATAATCTACTAAAATCTGGGCTCTTAAGGATAGGATCCGAGGTAAGAAGGGTTTTTAGACTCTGAAACGCTCGAATATATTCGGGATTGGACGCATTTACTCTTTCCGTTTTCTTTAAACAACGTACTAGAGGATATGCCACTTTAGCATAGTCTTTGATAAATTTCCGGTAATACCCGGTAATACCCAGAAATTGCTTTATGCCTTTCTTATCTGTTGGTATGCTTAATGAAAGAATCGATTTTACTTTTTTATCATCCGGTTTAATACCATTCTTAGTAACAATATGCCCCAGATAATTGGTCGATAGCTCGGCAAAGTTGCATTTATTAATTTGCACTTTCAGGTTACTATCCTTGAGTTTTTGAAAAATTTTTCGAAGTGAATCTAGATGTTCAGTAAAACTTGTCGAAAATATTAAAATATCATCGAGATACACGACGCAGATTTTGTTAATAAACTCTTTTAGAACAGTGTTCATCAACCTTTGAAATGTGGCCGGCGCGTTTTTGAGCCCAAATGGCATTCTCAAAAACTCAAAATGGCCATTTTTGGTTGAAAAAGCTGTCTTTACCCGATCAATTGGATCTACCTCTACCTGGTGAAAACCTTTAGCCAAATCGATTGTTGAAAAGTAACTACACTTTCCCAACTTGTCGAACAACTCATCCATGTTTGGCATAGGAAATCTATCCTCTATAGTTTGTTCGTTGAGCTTTCTGTAGTCGCCTTTGGCCATCTATGTTAGTTTTTTTGGGCACTACCCAAATAGGCGAATTATATGGGCTGTTACTGTACTTAATTATCTTTTGGCGAAGCATATCATCGATTTGTTTATCAACTTCCTCCGAATGAATTTCCGGATATCGATATAGTAAAAACTGGAGCTTCCGTTTTTGTTTTAATCAGGTGCTTAATTTCACTTGTGAACGAAAGATTGTCACCCTCTTTGTAAAATACCGATTTGAATGAGTAAAGTAGGGATTTTAGTTTTAAAACGTCAGATTTATTAAGGTGTGTTGCGAAAACTTTATTTTCGATTTCGTTTTCAAAAGCATCGTGATAGAAAACACATAAACAACCAAAATCGCGTAAAGTATTTGCATACATTTCTTCTTCTCGATCAAAGTAAATGGGTATGTTACATGTTTCGGTACTGAGGCATCGAGTTTGATAATTAATAATAGGTTTAAGTTTTAGAAGAATATTGTTGCCTATCAGACCATCAAAGCAGTTATGGAACTCATATTCTAAGAATTCGATATAGACATTTGGAGCATTAAACTCTTCAAACAGTGGGATACTGTATTTAACGCGGGTTTCAACTTCGCGACCTAGAACCTTAAGTATTGTATTTCAGATTCAAGATCAACTACTAATAATATGTAACAATATAAATGTCCATATATTTGGTTTTTTGCTCATTTAGTTTAAGTTTGTTCATCTGTAACCACTTAGTCAGTCGTTCAATATCCTCCGATAATTTTTCTCTACATTCTATTCCATTCTTGCCCTCAGCATAAATTAGCGTGTCATCAGCATATAGAGCAATCTTGCATTTCTTCACTATTTTTGGCATATCGTTTATGTATATGACAAATAATAGGGCTCCCAGTATTGATCCTTGTGGGACTCCATGCCTTATTTCAAGCTCACTTGAGACTTCACCATTCACTTTGGTTTTCTGAAACCTCTCTGTTAAGAAGGATTGGAACCATCGCAATTCGATACCCCTGATTCCATACTCAAACATTTTTTTGAAAAGTATGCTTCTGTCAATTGTTTCGAATGCTCTTTTGAAGTCCAAGAATAGAGCGGTTATCTTGTTACTGGATCCGTTTGCTTTCCATTTGTCGATAATGTGATTTATTGCTGTCTCACATGAATAGCCTTTCCTAAAGCCAGATTGACAGTCAGATATTATGTTGTTTTCTTCAAGGAATTTCACTAGTTGCTGTTTTACAACTATCTCCATATCTTTATCGAGGGTTTGTATTGTATTTATTGGTCGGTAATCTTCACACTTAATTGAGCCATTCACTTTCTCTACAGGGGTGATCACCGAGCATTTCCATACTTGCGGAAATTCACCGGTTTCTATTGAGGTGTTTATTATTTTTGTTATACAATGACCCACTGTTGACCAGTTGTCTAAAAGAATTTTTGGACTAACTTTGTTAACATCTCGTTTGTTTTTCATTTTACTAATAAGTATTTTTAACTCCTGTTCAGTTAATTTCTTCATTTTAAATCTTCATTCGGCACTCAGGATTATGTTCTCGTATTGGATATGTGGGATAGAATCTCTTATTTCGTTAATGCTGGTGATAAAATACTTATTAAATTTTTGTGCGATATCCTTGCTGCAGTTATATGTTTCGCCATAAAACTCAACTGTATTAATTTCCTGCTTTTGTTGGTTCAAAACTAGCACTTTAATTTCGTTCCACATAGCCTTTTGATCATTTGCATTACTGATCTTTTGGTTAATGTAATTATTTTTTGCTTCTTTAAGTTTAGCTTTGTATTGGTTTCGAATAATTTTATATTCTCGCCAAATGTTAGTATCGTTTGTCATCTTCGCTTGCATGTACTTCTGGATCTTTTCATTTTTCAGTGTTCTGAGGCTATTGCTGAACCAACTATTTGCATCACGTTTTTTATTTTTGATCTTTTTTACCGTATATTTTTGGTTAAGCTGCCCAAAGATGTTGCCAATTTTTTTAGCATTGTAGTTTAAATTGTGTGTATTATCGTAGCTAACATCCATTTCTCTCATATCATTCCTGTATCTTTGTTTATTATACTTAAAAATCTCGATTTTCTTTATGTCTTTGATTAAACTATTGTTCTGTACTTTGATCTCAATGCATTCGTGGTCAGATACGTTCCATTCACTTCTAATTTCTGTACATAGGTCATATATGCCCTTTTCTTAGGTTTTAACCCATTTATGCAGTATTTGTCATACGATTAAAGTGATTCTACATCGTACCAAATGGCTAATGAGATGCCCCACACGACGATGGTATTGCCGCATCGATAGGTGTAAGGACGCCGGAGATATCGACATTTTACCTTTTATATAGAGTAAGAATACTGCAAATATGCCCTTTCTTAGGTTTTAAAACATTTATGCAGTACTTGTCATACGACTAAAGTGATTCTACATCGTACCAAATAGCTTATGAGATGCCCTAGAAGACGGTGGTATTGCCGCATCAATAGGTGTAAGGACGCCGGAGATATCGACATTTTACATTTTATATAGAGTTAGAATACTGCAAAATATGCCCTTTCCTTAAGTTTTAACCCATTTATGCAGTATTTGTCATACGACTAAAGTGATTCTACATCGTACCAAATAGCTTATGAGATGCCCTACAAGACGGTGGTATTGCCGCATCAATAGGTGTAAGGACACCGGAGATATCGACATTTTAACTTTTATATAGAGTTAGAATACTGCAAAATATGCCCTTTCCTTAGGTATTAACCCATTTATAAAGTATTTGTCATAGGGTTAATGTGATTCTACATCGTACCACATAGCTTATGAGATGCCCTACAAGACGGTGGTATTGCCGCATCAATAGGTGTAAGGACACCGGAGATATCGACATTTTAACTTTTATATAGAATTAGAATACTGCAAAATATGCCCTTTTCTTAGGTATTAACCTATTTATGCAGTATTAGTCATACGATTAAAGTGATTCTACATCGTACCACATAGCTTATGAGATACCCTACAATACGGTGGTATTGCCGCATCAATAGGTGTAAGGACACCGGAGATATCGACATTTTACATTTTATATAGAGTTAGAATACTGCAAATATTTCGAAGAAGAAGAATTGCGTTCTTCTCGGCAAGAGCCGGAAGGCACCGATTCCTGGATATACAATATTCGGCTCTGTGGCTATTCCCTATCTTGCTGCAAGAAGACTACAATATTCATTATATTAGTACTTAAAGTACTTTACAAAAAAACTTAGTATTAAATTTATAATAACTTAGTAAGTTAGCCGAAAAACAAACTCAATCTATTTCATTTACAATTTTTAAACATTATGTTTTACAAATTCAATGCATTTCTTTTAAATCTTTGAAAATTTGCTTCATTTTTTATATCATTAGGTATAGATGATAGATAAGTTTATTTGGACATAGTTATTACCGTTACAATACATCGAGTTCAACAGAATTTAACGTACAAATTAATTTAATTAGTTTACATAGCATTCATGTTGATTAAATTTACACATTTATTTCTAAATACGTTAAAATTAGATTCAGACTTTATGTGGAAAGGTAGTGAATTATATAGTTCAAGACCTTTATACAGTATAGTGTTTTGTGCAGCTGCTGTGCCTCTAAATGGTATTCTAAAGTCATCTGTATTTCTTAGTGCATATGGTTGTGATTCACCAACACTTATTGTTCCTTCCCTCAAATATGCTGGTGCAAGTCCATGCTTTATTTTGAACACTATCTTTAGTGTGTTAAACTCCCATCGTTGTTTTATGTTCAGCCACTTTAGGCTAGCTAACATCCATCCTACTGCGGTGTATCTATTGCATCTGAGAATAGACCTCATTGCTTTGTTTTGCAGCTTTTGCAATCTAGCTATGTGACCAGCATTGCAGCACGAGTATAAAAGCGTAGAACAATACTCAAAATGCGGCTTAACAATCGTGTTGTAGACATTTATTGCTGTTAGCGTACTCAAACTCTTTCTGATACGTTTGAAAAAACCGATTTTTTTACCAATTTTTTTACATATATAATCGATGTGGGGATTGAGATTAAGTTTCTTGTCAATTATAACGCCTAGATATTTTATCTCGTCAACTTTTTCAATTTCACAGTTATTTATTTTAATTGTGAAATTGTTTTCCATATAAATGTCCATATATTTGGTTTTTTGCTCATTTAGTTTAAGTTTGTTCATCTGTAACCACTTAGTCAGTCGTTCAATATCCTCCGATAATTTTTCTCTACATTCTATTCCATTCTTGCCCTCAGCATAAATTAGCGTGTCATCAGCATATAGAGCAATCTTGCATTTCTTCACTATTTTTGGCATATCGTTTATGTATATGACAAATAATAGGGCTCCCAGTATTGATCCTTGTGGGACTCCATGCCTTATTTCAAGCTCACTCGAGACTTCACCATTCACTTTGGTTTTCTGAAACCTCTCTGTTAAGAAGGATTGGAACCATCGCAATTCGATACCCCTGATTCCATACTCAAACATTTTTTTGAAAAGTATGCTTCTGTCAATTGTTTCGAATGCTCTTTTGAAGTCCAAGAATAGAGCGGTTATCTTGTTTCTGGATCCGTTTGCTTTCCATTTGTCGATAATGTGATTTATTGCTGTCTCACATGAATAGCCTTTCCTAAAGCCAGATTGACAGTCAGATATTATGTTGTTTTCTTCAAGGAATTTCACTAGTTGCTGTTTTACAACTATCTCCATATCTTTATCGAGGGTTTGTATTGTATTTATTGGTCGGTAATCTTCACACTTAATTGAGCCATTCACTTTCTCTACAGGGGTGATCACCGAGCATTTCCATACTTGCGGAAATTCACCGGTTTCTATTGAGGTGTTTATTATTTTTGTTATACAATGACCCACTGTTGACCAGTTGTCTAAAAGAATTTTTGGACTAACTTTGTTAACATCTCGTTTGTTTTTCATTTTACTAATAAGTATTTTTAACTCCTGTTCAGTTAATTTCTTCATTTTAAATCTACATTCGGCACTCGGGATTATGTTCTCGTATTGGATATGTGGGATAGAATCTCTTATTTCGTTAATGCTTGTGATAAAATACTTATTAAATTTTTGTGCGATATCCTTGCTGCAGTTATATGTTTCGCCATAAAACTCAACTGTATTAATTTCCTGCTTTTGTTGGTTCAAAACTAGCACTTTAATTTCGTTCCACATAGCCTTTTGATCATTTGCATTACTGATCTTTTGGTTAATGTAATTATTTTTTGCTTCTTTAAGTTTAGCTTTGTATTGGTTTCGAATAATTTTATATTCTCGCCAAATGTTAGTATCGTTTGTCATCTTCGCTTGCATGTACTTCTGGATCTTTTCATTTTTCAGTGTTCTGAGGCTATTGCTGAACCAACTATTTGCATCACGTTTTTTATTTTTGATCTTTTTTACCGTATATTTTTGGTTAAGCTGCCCAAAGATGTTGCCAATTTTTTTAGCATTGTAGTTTAAATTGTGTGTATTATCGTAGCTAACATCCATTTCTCTCATATCATTCCTGTATCTTTGTTTATTATACTTAAAAATCTCGATTTTCTTTATGTCTTTGATTAAACTATTGTTCTGTACTTTGATCTCAATGCATTCGTGGTCAGATATGTTCCATTCACTTCTAATTTCTGTACATAGGTCATATATGCCCTTTTCTCAGGTTTTAACCAATTTATGCAGTATTTGTCATACGATTAAAGTGATTCTACATCGTACCACATAGCTTATGAGATGCCCTGCAAGACGATGGTATTGCCGCATCGATAGGTGTAAGAACGCCGGAGATATCGACATTTTACATTTTATATAGAGTTAGAATACTGCAAATATGCCCTTTTCTTAGGTTTTAACCCATTTATGCAGTATTTGTCATACGATTAAAGTGATTCTACATCGTACCACATAGCTTATGAGATGCCCTACAAGACGGTGGTATTGCCGCATCAATAGGTGTAAGGACACCGGAGATATCGACATTTTAACTTTTATATAGAGTTAGAATACTGCAAAATATGCCCTTTTCTTAGGTATTAACCTATTTATGCAGTATTAGTCATACGATTAAAGTGATTCTACACCGTACCACATAGCTTATGAGATGCCCTACAATACGGTGGTATTGCCGCATCAATAGGTGTAAGGACACCGGAGATATCGACATTTTAACTTTTATATAGAGTTAGAATACTGCAAAATATGCCCTTTTCTTAGGATTTAACCCATTTATGCAGTATTTGTCATACGATTAAAGTGATTCTACATCGTACCAAATAGCTTATGAGATGCCCTACAAGACGGTGGTATTGCCGCATCAATAGGTGTAAGGACACCGGACATATCGACATTTTAACTTTTATATAGAGTTAGAATACTGCAAATATACCCTTTTCTTAGGTTTTAACCCATTTATGCAGTATTTGTCATACGACTAAAGTGATTCTACATCGTACCACATAGCTTATGAGATGCCCTACAAGACGATGGTATTGCCGCATCGATAGGTGTAAGGACGCCGGAGATATCGACATTTTAAATTTTATATAGAGTTAGAATACTGCAAATATGCCCTTTTCTTAGGTTTTAACCCATTTATGCAGTATTTGTCATACGATTAAAGTGATTCTACATCGTACCAAATGGCTAATGAGATGCCCCACACGACGATGGTATTGCCGCATCGATAGGTGTAAGGACGCCGGAGATATCGACATTTTACCTTTTATATAGAGTAAGAATACTGCAAATATGCCCTTTCTTAGGTTTTAAAACATTTATGCAGTACCTTTCATACCATTAAAGTAATTCTACATTGTACCAAAGCTTATGAGATGCCCTACAAGTCGATGGTATTGCCGCATCAATAGGTGTAAGGACACCGGAGATATCGATTTTTTACATTTTACATAGATTTAGAATACTGCGAATATGCCCTTTTCTTAGGTTTTAACCCATTTATGCAGTATTTGTCATACGACTAAAGTGATTCTACGTCGTACCAAATAGCTTATGAGATGCCCTACAAGACGGTGGTATTGCCGCATCAATAGGTGTAAGGACACCGGAAATATCGACATTTTAACTTTTATATAGAGTTAGAATACTGCAAAATATGCCCTTTTGTTAGGTATTATCCCATTTATAAAGTATTTGTCATAGGGCTAAAGTGATTCTACATCGTACCACAAAGATTATGAGATCCCCTACAAGACGGTAGTATTGCCGCATCAATAGGTGTAAGGACACCGGAGATATCGACATTTTACATTTTATATAGAGTTAGAATACTGCAAATATGCCCTTTTCTTAGGTTTTAACCCATTTATGCAGTATTTGTCATACGATTAAAGTGATTCTACAGCGTAACAAATAGCTTATGAGATGCCCTACAAGACGGTGGTATTGCCGCATCAATAGGTGTAAGGACACCGGAGATATCGACATTTTAACTTTTATATAGAGTTAGAATACTGCAAAATATGCCCTTTCCTTAAGTATTAACACATTTATGCAGTATTTGTCATACGACTAAAGTGATTCTACATCGTACCAAATAGCTTATGAGATGCCCTACAAGACGGTGGTATTGCCGCATCAATAGGTGTAAGGACACCGGAAATATCGACATTTTAACTTTTATATAGAGTTAGAATACTGCAAAATATGCCCTTTTGTTAGGTATTATCCCATTTATAAAGTATTTGTCATAGGGCTAAAGTGATTCTACATCGTACCACAGCTTATGAGATGCCCTACAAGACGATGGTATTGCCGCATCGATAGGTGTAAGGACGCCGGAGATATCGACATTTTACATTTTATATAGAGTTAGAATACTGCAAATATGCCCTTTTCTTAGGTTTTAACCCATTTATGCAGTATTTGTCATACGATTAAAGTGATTCTACATCGTACCAAATGGCTAATGAGATGCCCCACACGACGATGGTATTGCCGCATCGATAGGTGTAAGGACGCCGGAGATATCGACATTTTACCTTTTATATAGAGTAAGAATACTGCAAATATGCCCTTTTCTTAGGTTTTAACCCATTTATGCAGTATTTGTCATACGACTAAAGTGATTCTACATAGTACCAAATGGCTAATGAGATGCCCTACAAGACGGTGGTATTTCCGCATCAATAGGTGTAAGGACACCGGAGATATCGATATTTTACATTTTATATAGAGTTAGAATACTGCAAATATACCCTTTTCTTAGGTTTTAACCCATTTATGCAGTATTTGTCATAGGACTAAAGTGATTCTACAGCGTACCAGATAGCTTGTGACATGATCTACAAGACGGTGGTATTGCCGCATCAATAGGTGTAAGGACACCGGAGATATCGATATTTTACATTTTATATAGAGTTAGAATACTGCAAATATACCCTTTTCTTAGGTTTTAACCCATTTATGCAGTGCTTGTCATACGATTAAAGTAATTCTACATCGTACCACATAGCTTATGAGATGCCCTACAAGACGATGGAATTGCCGCATCAATAGGTGTAAGGACACCGGAGATATCGACATTTTACATTTTACATAGAGTTAGAATACTGCAAATATGCCCTTTTCTTAGGTTTTAACCCATTTATGCAGTACTTGTCATACGATTAAAGTAATTCTACATTGTACCAAATAGCTTATGAGATGCGGTACAAGACGATGGTATTGCCGCATCAATAGGTGTAAGGACACCGGATATATCGATATTTTACATTTTATATAGAGTTAGAATACTGCAAATATACCCTTTTCTTAGGTTTTAACCCATTTATGCAGTATTTGTCATACGACTAAAGTGATTCTACAGCGTACCAGATAGCTTGTGAGATGCCCTACAAGACGGTGGTATTGCCGCATCAATAGGTGTAAGGACGCCGGATATATCGACATTTTACATTTTATATAGAGTTAGAATACTGCAAATATGCCCTTTTCTTAGGTTTTAACCCATTTATGCAGTGTTTGTCATACGATTAAAGTGATTCTACATCGTACCAAATGGCTAATGAGATGCCCTACAAGACGATGGTATTGAAGCATCGATAGGTGTAAGAACGCCGGAGATATCGACATTTTACCTTTTATATAGAGTTAGAATACTGCAAAATATGCCCTTTTCTTAGGTTTTAACCCATTTATGCAGTATTTGTCATACGATTAAAGTGATTCTACAGCGTACCAAATAGCTTATGAGATGCCCTACAAGACGGTGGTATTGCCGCATCAATAGGTGTAAGGACACCGGAGATATCGACATTTTAACTTTTATATAGAGTTAGAATACTGCAAAATATGCCCTTTCCTTAAGTTTTAACCCATTTATGCAGTATTTGTCATACGACTAAAGTGATTCTACATCGTACCAAATAGCTTATGAGATGCCCTACAAGACGGTGGTATTGCCGCATCAATAGGTGTAAGGACACCGGGAATATCGATATTTTACATTTTACATAGAGTTAGAATACTGCGAATATACCCTTTTCTTAGTTTTTAACCCATTTATGCGGTATTTGTCATACGATTAAAGTGATTCTACATCGTACCACATAGCTTATGAGATGCCCTGCAAGACGATGGTATTGCCGCATCAATAGGTGTAAGGACACCGGAGATATCGGTATTTTACATATTACATAGAGTTAGAATACTGCAAATATACCCTTTTCTTAGGTTTTAACCCATTTATGCAGTGCTTGTCATACGATTAAAGTAATTCTACATCGTACCACATAGCTTATGAGATGTCTTACAAGACGGTGGTATTGCCGCATCAATAGGTGTAAGGACACCGGAAATATCGACATTTTAACTTTTATATAGAGTTAGAATACTGCAAAATATGCCCTTTTCTTAGGTATTATCCCATTTATAAAGTATTTGTCATAGGCTTAAAGTGATTCTACATCGTACCACAAAGCTTATGAGATGCCCTACAAGACGGTGGTATTGCCGCATCAATAGGTGTAATGACACCGGAGATATCGATATTTTACATTTTACATAGAGTTAGAATACTGCAAATATGCCCTTTTCTTAGGTTTTAACCCATTTATGCAGTATTTGTCATACGACTAAAGTGATTCTACATCGTACCAAATGGCTAATGAGATGCCTTACAAGACGGTGGTATTGCCGCATCAATAGGTGTAAGGACACCGGAAATATCGACATTTTAACTTTTATATAGAGTTAGAATACTGCAAAATATGCCCTTTTCTTAGGTATTATCCCATTTATAAAGTATTTGTCATAGGCTTAAAGTGATTCTGCATCGTACCACAAAGCTTATGAGATGCCCCACAAGACGGTGGTATTGCCGTATCAATAGGTGTAAGGACACCGGGAATATCGATATTTTACATTTTACATAGAGTTAGAATACTGCGAATATACCCTTTTCTTAGGTTTTAACCCATTTATGCGGTATTTGTCATACGATTAAAGTGATTCTACATCGTACCACATAGCTTATGAGATGCCCTGCAAGACGATGGTATTGCCGCATCGATAGGTGTAAGGACGCCGGAGATATCGACATTTTACCTTTTATATAGAGTTAGAATACTGCAAAATGTGCCCTTTTCTTAGGTTTTAACCCATTTATGCAGTATTTGTCATACGACTAAAGTGATTCTACATCGTACCAAATAGCTTATGAGATGCCCTACAAGACGGTGGTATTGCCGCATCAATAGGTGTAAGGACACCGGGAATATCGATATTTTACATTTTACATAGAGTTAGAATACTGCGAATATACCCTTTTCTTAGGTTTTAACCCATTTATGCGGTATTTGTCATACGATTAAAGTGATTCTACATCGTACCACATAGCTTATGAGATGCCCTGCAAGACGATGGTATTGCCGCATCAATAGGTGTAAGGACACCGGAGATATCGATATTTTACATTTTACATAGAGTTAGAATACTGCAAATATACCCTTTTCTTAGGTTTTAACCCATTTATGCAGTGCTTGTCATACGATTAAAGTTATTCTACATCGTATCACATAGCTTGTGAGATGCCTTACAAGACGGTGGTATTGCCGCATCAATAGGTGTAAGGACACCGGAAATATCGACATTTTAACTTTTATATAGAGTTAGAATACTGCAAAATATGCCCTTTTCTTAGGTATTATCCCATTTATAAAATATTTGTCATAGGCTTAAAGTGATTCTACATCGTACCACAAAGCTTATGAGATGCCCTACAAGACGGTGGTATTGCCGCATCAATAGGTGTAAGGACACCGGAGATATCGATATTTTACATTTTACATAGAGTTAGAATACTGCAAATATGCGTTTTTCTTAGGTTTTAACCCATTTAAGCAGTATTTGTCATACGACTAAAGTGATTCTACATCGTACCAAATGGCTAATGAGATGCCTTACAAGACGGTGGTATTGCCGCATCAATAGGTGTAAGGACACCGGAAATATCGACATTTTAACTTTTATATAGAGTTAGAATACTGCAAAATATGCCCTTTTCTTAGGTATTATCCCATTTATAAAGTATTTGTCATAGGCTTAAAGTGATTCTGCATCGTACCACAAAGCTTATAAGATGCCCTACAAGACGGTGGTATTGCCGCATCAATAGGTGTAAGGACACCGGGAATATCGATATTTTACATTTTACATAGAGTTAGAATACTGCGAATATACCCTTTTCTTAGGTTTTAACCCATTTATGCGGTATTTGTCATACGATTAAAGTGATTCTACATCGTACCACATAGCTTATGAGATGCCCTGCAAGAAGATGGTATTGCCGCATCGATAGGTGTAAGGACGCCGGAGATATCGACATTTTACATTTTATTTAGAGTTAGAATACTGCAAATATGCCCTTTTCTTAGGTTTTAACCCATTTATGCAGTATTTGTCATACGATTAAAGTGATTCTACATCGTACCAAATGGCTAATGAGATGCCCCACACGACGATGGTATTGCCGCATCGATAGGTGTAAGGACGCCGGAGATATCGACATTTTACCTTTTATATAGAGTAAGAATACTGCAAATATGCCCTTTTCTTAGGTTTTAACCCATTTATGCAGTACTTGTCATACGATTAAAGTGATTCTACATCGTACCAAATAGCTTATGAAATGCCCCACAAGACGGTGGTATTGCCGCATCAATAGGTGTAGGGACACCGGAGATATCGACATTTTAACTTTTATATAGAGTTAGAATACTGCAAAATATGCCCTTTTCTTAGGTATTAACCTATTTATAAAGTATTTGTCATAGGGTTAAAGTGATTCTACATCGTACCACATAGCTTATGAGATGCCCTACAAGACGATGGTATTGCCGCATCGATAGGTGTAAGGACGCCGGAGATATCGACATTTTACATTTTATTTAGAGTTAGAATACTGCAAATATGCCCTTTTCTTAGGTTTTAACCCATTTATGCAGTATTTGTCATACGATTAAAGTGATTCTACATCGTACCAAATGGCTAATGAGATGCCCCACACGACGATGGTATTGCCGCATCGATAGGTGTAAGGACGCCGGAGATATCGACATTTTACCTTTTATATAGAGCAAGAATACTGCAAATATGCCCTTTTCTTAGGTTTTAACCCATTTATGCAGTACTTGTCATACGATTAAAGTGATTCTACATCGCACCAAATAGCTTATGAGATGCCCTACAAGACGGTGGTATTGCCGCATCAATAGGTGTAAGGACGCCGGAGATATCGACATTTTACCTTTTATATAGAGTAAGAATACTGCAAATATGCCCTTTTCTTAGGTTTTAACCCATTTATGCAGTACTTGTCATACGATTAAAGTGATTCTACATCGTACCAAATAGCTTATGAGATGCCTTACAAGACGGTGGTATTGCCGCATCAATAGGTGTAAGGACACCGGAAATATCGACATTTTAACTTTCATATAGAGTTAGAATACTGCAAAATATGCCCTTTTCTTAGGTATTATCCCATTTATAAAGTATTTGTCATAGGCTTAAAGTGATTCTACATCGCACCACAAAGCTTATGAGATGCCCTACAAGACGTTGGTATTGCCGCATCAATAGGTGTAAGGACACCGGAGATATCGATATTTTACATTTTACATAGAGTTAGAATACTGCAAATATGCCCTTTTCTTAGGTTTTAACCCATTTATGCAGTATTTGTCATACGACTAAAGTGATTCTACATCGTACCAAATGGCTAATGAGATGCCTTACAAGACGGTGGTATTGCCGCATCAATAGGTGTAAGGACACCGGAAATATCGACATTTTAACTTTTATATAGAGTTAGAATACTGCAAATATGCCCTTTTCTTAGGTTTTAACCCATTTTTTGTCATACGACTAAAGTGATTCTACATCGTACCAAATGGCTAATGAGATGCCCCACACGACGATGGTATTGCCGCATCGATAGGTGTAAGGACGCCGGAGATATCGACATTTTACCTTTTATATAGAGTAAGAATACTGCAAATATGCCCTTTTCTTAGGTTTTAACCCATTTATGCAGTACTTGTCATACGATTAAAGTGATTCTACATCGTACCAAATAGGTTATGAGATGCCCTACAAGACGGTGGTATTGCCGCATCAATAGGTGTAAGGACACCGGAGATATCGACATTTTAACTTTTATATAGAGTTAGAATACTGCAAAATATGCCCTTTTCTTAGGTATTAACCCACTTATTAAGTATTTGTCATAGGGTTAAAGTGATTCTACATGGTACCACATAGCTTATGAGATGCCCTACAAGACGGTGGTATTGCCGCATCAATATGTGTAAGGACACAGGAGATATCGATATTTTACATTTTACATAGAGTTAGAATACTGCAAATATACACTTTTCTTAGGTTTTAACCCATTTATGCAGTGCTTGTCATACGATTAAAGTGATTCTACATCGTACCAAATGGCTAATGAGATGCCCCACACGACGATGGTATTGCCGCATCGATAGGTGTAAGGACGCCGGAGATATCGACATTTTACCTTTTATATAGAGTAAGAATACTGCAAATATGCCCTTTTGTTAGGTATTATCCCATTTATAAAGTATTTGTCATAGGGTTAAAGTGATTCTACATCGTACCATAAAGCTTATGAGATCCCCTACAAGACATTAGTATTGCCGCATCAATAGGTGTAAGGACACCGGAGATCTCGATATTTTACATTTTACATAGAGTTAGAATACTGCGAATATACCCTTTTCTTAGGTTTTAACCCATTTATGCAGTATTTGTCATACGATTAAAGTGATTCTACATCGTACCACATAGCTTATGAGATGCCCTGCAAGACGATGGTATTGCCGCATCAATAGGTGTAAGGACACCGGAGATATCGACATTTTAACTTTTATATAAAGTTAAAATATTGCAAAATATGCCCTTTTCTTAGGTATTAACCTATTTATAAAGAATTTGTCATAGGGTTAAAGTGATTCTACATCGTACCACAAAGCTTATGAGATGCCCTACAAGACGGTGGTATTGCCGCATCAATAGGTGTAAGGACACCGGAGATATCGATATTTTACATTTTATATAGAGTTAGAATACTGCAAATATGCCCTTTTCTTAGGTTTTAACCCATTTATGCAGTGTTTGTCATACGATTAAAGTGATTCTACATCGTACCAAATTGCTTATGAGATGCCCTACAAGACGAAGGTATTGAAGCATCGATAGGTGTAAGAACGCCGGAGATATCGACATTTTACCTTTTATATAGAGTTAGAATACTGCAAAATATGCCCTTTTCTTAGGTTTTAACCCATTTATGCAGTATTTGTCATACGACTAAAGTGATTCTACAGCGTACCAAATAGCTTATGAGATGCCCTACAAGACGGTGGTATTGCCGCATCAATAGGTGTAAGGACACCGGAGATATCGACATTTTAACTTTTATATAGAGTTAGAATACTGCAAAATATGCCCTTTCCTTAAGTTTTAACCCATTTATGCAGTATTTGTCATACGACTAAAGTGATTCTACATCGTACCAAATAGCTTATGAGATGCCCTACAATACGGTGGTATTGCCGCATCAATAGGTGTAAGGACACCGGAGATATCGACATTTTAACTTTTATATAGAGTTAGAATACTGCAAAATATGCTCTTTTCTTAGGATTTAACCCATTTATGCAGTACTTGTCATACGACTAAAGTGATTCTACATCGTACCAAATGGCTAATGAGATGCCCTACAAGACGGTGGTATTGCCGCATCAATAGGTGTAAGGACACCGGAGATATCGACATTTTACCTTTTATATAGAGTAAGAATACTGCAAATATGCCCTTTTCTTAGGTTTTAACCCATTTATGCAGTATTTGTCATACGACTAAAGTGATTCTACAGCGTACCAAATAGCTTATGAGATGCCCTACAAGACGGTGGTATTGCCGCATCAATAGGTGTAAGGACACCGGAGATATCGACATTTTAACTTTTATATAGAGTTAGAATACTGCAAAATATGCCCTTTCCTTAAGTTTTAACCCATTTATGCAGTATTTGTCATACGACTAAAGTGATTCTACATCGTACCAAATAGCTTATGAGATGCCCTACAAGACGGTGGTATTGCCGCATCAATAGGTGTAAGGACACCGGAGATATCGACATTTTAACTTTTATATAGAGTTAGAATACTGCAAAATATGCCCTTTCCTTAGGTATTAACCCATTTATAAAGTATTTGTCATAGGGTTAATGTGATTCTACATCGTACCACATAGCTTATGAGATGCCCTACAAGACGGTGGTATTGCCGCATCAATAGGTGTAAGGACACCGGATATATCGACATTTTACATTTTATATAGAGTTAGAATACTGCAAATATGCCCTTTTCTTAGGTTTTAACCCATTTATGCAGTGTTTGTCATACGATTAAAGTGATTCTACATCGTACCAAATGGCTAATGAGATGCCCCACACGACGATGGTATTGCCGCATCGATAGGTGTAAGGACGCCGGAGATATCGACATTTTACCTTTTATATAGAGTAAGAATACTGCAAATATGCCCTTTTCTTAGGTTTTAACCCATTTATGCAGTATTTGTCATACGATTAAAGTGATTCTACATCGTACCACATAGCTTATGAGATGCCCTACAAGATGGTGGTATTGCCGCATCAATAGGTGTAAGGACACCGGAGATATCGACATTTTAACTTTTATATAGAGTTAGAATACTGCAAAATATGCCCTTTTCTTAGGTATTAACCTATTTATGCAGTATTAGTCATACGATTAAAGTGATTCTACATCGTACCACATAGCTTATGAGATGCCCTACAATACGGTGGTATTGCCGCATCAATAGGTGTAAGGACACCGGAGATATCGACATTTTACATTTTATATAGAGTTAGAATACTGCAAATATACCCTTTTCTTAGGTTTTAACCCATTTATGCAGTATTTGTCATACGATTAAAGTGATTCTACATCGTACCAAATAGCTTATGAGATGCCCTGCAAGACGGTGGTATTGCCGCATCAATAGGTGTAAGGACACCGGAGATATCGATATTTTAACTTTTATATAAAGTTAAAATACTGCAAAATATGCCCTTTTCTTAGGTATTAACCTATTTATAAAGTATTTGTCATAGGGTTAAAGTGATTCTACATCGTACCACAAAGCTTATGAGATGCCCTACAAGACATTTACATTTTACATAGAGTTAGAATACTGCAAATATACCCTTTTCTTAGGTTTTAACCCATTTATGCAGTATTTGTCATACGACTAAAGTGATTCTACATCGTACCACATAGCTTATGAGATGCCCTACAAGACGATGGTATTGCCGCATCGATAGGTGTAAGGACGCCGGAGATATCGACATTTTACATTTTATTTAGAGTAAGAATACTGTAAATATGCCCATTTCTTAGGTTTTAACCCATTTATGCTGTATTTGTCATACGATTAAAGTGATTCTACATCGTACCAAATAGCTTATGAGATGCCCTACAAGACGGTGGTATTGCCGCATCAATAGGTGTAAGGACACCGGAGATATCGATATTTTAACTTTTATATAAAGTTAAAATACTGCAAAATATGCCCTTTTCTTAGGTATTAACCTATTTATAAAGTATTTGTCATAGGGTTAAAGTGATTCTACATCGTACCACAAAGCTTATGAGATGCCCTACAAGACATTTACATTTTACATAGAGTTAGAATACTGCAAATATACCCTTTTCTTAGGTTTTAACCCATTTATGCAGTATTTGTCATACGACTAAAGTGATTCTACATCGTACCACATAGCTTATGAGATGCCCTACAAGACGATGGTATTGCCGCATCGATAGGTGTAAGGACGCCGGAGATATCGACATTTTACATTTTATATAGAGTTAGAATACTGCAAATATGCCCTTTTCTTAGGTTTTAACCCATTTATGCAGTATTTGTCATACGATTAAAGTGATTCTACATCGTACCAAATAGCTTATGAGATGCCCTGCAAGACGGTGGTATTGCCGCATCAATAGGTGTAAGGACACCGGAGATATCGACATTTTAACTTTTATATAGAGTTAGAATACTGCAAATATGCCCTTTTCTTATATTTTAACCCATTTATAAAGTATTTGTCATACGATTAAAGTGATTCTACATCGTAAAAAATAGCTTATGAGATGCCCTACAAGACGATGGTATTGCCGCATCGATAGGTGTAAGGACGCCGGAGATATCGACATTTTACATTTTATATAGAGTTAGAATACTGCAAATATGCCCTTTTCTTAGGTTTTAACCCATTTATGCAGTATTTGTCATACGATTAAAGTGATTCTACATCGTACCAAATGGCTAATGAGATGCCCCACACGACGATGGTATTGCCGCATCGATAGGTGTAAGGACGCCGGAGATATCGACATTTTACCTTTTATATAGAGTAAGAATACTGCAAATATGCCCTTTTGTTAGGTATTATCCCATTTATAAAGTATTTGTCATAGGGTTAAAGTGATTCTACATCGTACCATAAAGCTTATGAGATCCCCTACAAGACATTAGTATTGCCGCATCAATAGGTGTAAGGACACCGGAGATCTCGATATTTTACATTTTACATAGAGTTAGAATACTGCGAATATACCCTTTTCTTAGGTTTTAACCCATTTATGCAGTATTTGTCATACGATTAAAGTGATTCTACATCGTACCACATAGCTTATGAGATGCCCTGCAAGACGATGGTATTGCCGCATCGATAGGTGTAAGAACGCCGGAGATATCGACATTTTACATTTTATATAGAGTTAGAATACTGCAAATATGCCCTTTTCTTAGGTTTTAACCCATTTATGCAGTATTTGTCATACGATTAAAGTGATTCTACATCGTACCAAATAGCTTATGAGATGCCCTACAAGACGGTGGTATTGCCGCATCAATAGGTGTAAGGACACCGGAGATATCGACATTTTAACTTTTATATAAAGTTAAAATATTGCAAAATATGCCCTTTTCTTAGGTATTAACCTATTTATAAAGAATTTGTCATAGGGTTAAAGTGATTCTACATCGTACCACAAAGCTTATGAGATGCCCTACAAGACGGTGGTATTGCCGCATCAATAGGTGTAAGGACACCGGAGATATCGATATTTTACATTTTATATAGAGTTAGAATACTGCAAATATGCCCTTTTCTTAGGTTTTAACCCATTTATGCAGTGTTTGTCATACGATTAAAGTGATTCTACATCGTACCAAATTGCTTATGAGATGCCCTACAAGACGAAGGTATTGAAGCATCGATAGGTGTAAGAACGCCGGAGATATCGACATTTTACCTTTTTTATAGAGTTAGAATACTGCAAAATATGCCCTTTTCTTAGGTTTTAACCCATTTATGCAGTATTTGTCATACGACTAAAGTGATTCTACAGCGTACCAAATAGCTTATGAGATGCCCTACAAGACGGTGGTATTGCCGCATCAATAGGTGTAAGGACACCGGAGATATCGACATTTTAACTTTTATATAGAGTTAGAATACTGCAAAATATGCCCTTTCCTTAAGTTTTAACCCATTTATGCAGTATTTGTCATACGACTAAAGTGATTCTACATCGTACCAAATAGCTTATGAGATGCCCTACAATACGGTGGTATTGCCGCATCAATAGGTGTAAGGACACCGGAGATATCGACATTTTAACTTTTATATAGAGTTAGAATACTGCAAAATATGCTCTTTTCTTAGGATTTAACCCATTTATGCAGTACTTGTCATACGACTAAAGTGATTCTACATCGTACCAAATGGCTAATGAGATGCCCTACAAGACGGTGGTATTGCCGCATCAATAGGTGTAAGGACACCGGAGATATCGACATTTTACCTTTTATATAGAGTAAGAATACTGCAAATATGCCCTTTTCTTAGGTTTTAACCCATTTATGCAGTATTTGTCATACGACTAAAGTGATTCTACAGCGTACCAAATAGCTTATGAGATGCCCTACAAGACGGTGGTATTGCCGCATCAATAGGTGTAAGGACACCGGAGATATCGACATTTTAACTTTTATATAGAGTTAGAATACTGCAAAATATGCCCTTTCCTTAAGTTTTAACCCATTTATGCAGTATTTGTCATACGACTAAAGTGATTCTACATCGTACCAAATAGCTTATGAGATGCCCTACAAGACGGTGGTATTGCCGCATCAATAGGTGTAAGGACACCGGAGATATCGACATTTTAACTTTTATATAGAGTTAGAATACTGCAAAATATGCCCTTTCCTTAGGTATTAACCCATTTATAAAGTATTTGTCATAGGGTTAATGTGATTCTACATCGTACCACATAGCTTATGAGATGCCCTACAAGACGGTGGTATTGCCGCATCAATAGGTGTAAGGACACCGGATATATCGACATTTTACATTTTATATAGAGTTAGAATACTGCAAATATGCCCTTTTCTTAGGTTTTAACCCATTTATGCAGTGTTTGTCATACGATTAAAGTGATTCTACATCGTACCAAATGGCTAATGAGATGCCCCACACGACGATGGTATTGCCGCATCGATAGGTGTAAGGACGCCGGAGATATCGACATTTTACCTTTTATATAGAGTAAGAATACTGCAAATATGCCCTTTTCTTAGGTTTTAACCCATTTATGCAGTATTTGTCATACGACTAAAGTGATTCTACATCGTACCACATAGCTTATGAGATGCCCTACAAGATGGTGGTATTGCCGCATCAATAGGTGTAAGGACACCGGAGATATCGACATTTTAACTTTTATATAGAGTTAGAATACTGCAAAATATGCCCTTTTCTTAGGTATTAACCTATTTATGCAGTATTAGTCATACGATTAAAGTGATTCTACATCGTACCACATAGCTTATGAGATGCCCTACAAGACGGTGGTATTGCCGCATCAATAGGTGTAAGGACACCGGAGATATCGACATTTTAACTTTTATATAGAGTTAGAATACTGCAAATATGCCCTTTTCTTAGGTTTTAACCCATTTATGCAGTGTTTGTCATACGATTAAAGTGATTCTACATCGTACCAAATGGCTAATGAGATGCCCCACACGACGATGGTATTGCCGCATCGATAGGTGTAAGGACGCCGGAGATATCGACATTTTACCTTTTATATAGAGTAAGAATACTGCAAATATGCCCTTTCTTAGGTTTTAAAACATTTATGCAGTACTTGTCATACGACTAAAGTGATTCTACATCGTACCACAAAGCTTATGAGATGCCCTACAAGACGGTGGTATTGCCGCATCAATAGGTGTAAGGACACCGGAGATATCGATATTTTACATTTTATATAGAGTTAGAATACTGCAAATATGCCCTTTTCTTAGGTTTTAACCCATTTATGCAGTGTTTGTCATACGATTAAAGTGATTCTACATCGTACCAAATTGCTTATGAGATGCCCTACAAGACGAAGGTATTGAAGCATCGATAGGTGTAAGAACGCCGGAGATATCGACATTTTACCTTTTATATAGAGTTAGAATACTGCAAAATATGCCCTTTTCTTAGGTTTTAACCCATTTATGCAGTATTTGTCATACGACTAAAGTGATTCTACAGCGTACCAAATAGCTTATGAGATGCCCTACAAGACGGTGGTATTGCCGCATCAATAGGTGTAAGGACACCGGAGATATCGACATTTTAACTTTTATATAGAGTTAGAATACTGCAAAATATGCTCTTTTCTTAGGATTTAACCCATTTATGCAGTACTTGTCATACGACTAAAGTGATTCTACATCGTACCAAATGGCTAATGAGATGCCCTACAAGACGGTGGTATTGCCGCATCAATAGGTGTAAGGACACCGGAGATATCGACATTTTACCTTTTATATAGAGTAAGAATACTGCAAATATGCCCTTTTCTTAGGTTTTAACCCATTTATGCAGTATTTGTCATACGACTAAAGTGATTCTACAGCGTACCAAATAGCTTATGAGATGCCCTACAAGACGGTGGTATTGCCGCGTCAATAGGTGTAAGGACACCGGAGATATCGACATTTTAACTTTTATATAGAGTTAGAATACTGCAAAATATGCCCTTTCCTTAAGTTTTAACCCATTTATGCAGTATTTGTCATACGACTAAAGTGATTCTACATCGTACCAAATAGCTTATGAGATGCCCTACAAGACGGTGGTATTGCCGCATCAATAGGTGTAAGGACACCGGAGATATCGACATTTTAACTTTTATATAGAGTTAGAATACTGCAAAATATGCCCTTTCCTTAGGTATTAACCCATTTATAAAGTATTTGTCATAGGGTTAATGTGATTCTACATCGTACCACATAGCTTATGAGATGCCCTACAAGACGGTGGTATTGCCGCATCAATAGGTGTAAGGACACCGGAGATATCGACATTTTAACTTTTATATAGAATTAGAATACTGCAAAATATGCCCTTTTCTTAGGTATTAACCTATTTATGCAGTATTAGTCATACGATTAAAGTGATTCTACATCGTACCACATAGCTTATGAGATACCCTACAATACGGTGGTATTGCCGCATCAATAGGTGTAAGGACACCGGAGATATCGACATTTTACATTTTATATAGAGTTAGAATACTGCAAATATTTCGAAGAAGAAGAATTGCGTTCTTCTCGGCAAGAGCCGGAAGGCACCGATTCCTGGATATACAATATTCGGCTCTGTGGCTATTCCCTATCTTGCTGCAAGAAGACTACAATATTCATTATATTAGTACTTAAAGTACTTTACAAAAAAACTTAGTATTAAATTTATAATAACTTAGTAAGTTAGCCGAAAAACAAACTCAATCTATTTCATTTACAATTTTTAAACATTATGTTTTACAAATTCAATGCATTTCTTTTAAATCTTTGAAAATTTGCTTCATTTTTTATATCATTAGGTATAGATGATAGATAAGTTTATTTGGACATAGTTATTACCGTTACAATACATCGAGTTCAACAGAATTTAACGTACAAATTAATTTAATTAGTTTACATAGCATTCATGTTGATTAAATTTACACATTTATTTCTAAATACGTTAAAATTAGATTCAGACTTTATGTGGAAAGGTAGTGAATTATATAGTTCAAGACCTTTATACAGTATAGTGTTTTGTGCAGCTGCTGTGCCTCTAAATGGTATTCTAAAGTCATCTGTATTTCTTAGTGCATATGGTTGTGATTCACCAACACTTATTGTTCCTTCCCTCAAATATGCTGGTGCAAGTCCATGCTTTATTTTGAACACTATCTTTAGTGTGTTAAACTCCCATCGTTGTTTTATGTTCAGCCACTTTAGGCTAGCTAACATCCATCCTACTGCGGTGTATCTATTGCATCTGAGAATAGACCTCATTGCTTTGTTTTGCAGCTTTTGCAATCTAGCTATGTGACCAGCATTGCAGCACGAGTATAAAAGCGTAGAACAATACTCAAAATGCGGCTTAACAATCGTGTTGTAGACATTTATTGCTGTTAGCGTACTCAAACTCTTTCTGATACGTTTGAAAAAACCGATTTTTTTACCAATTTTTTTACATATGTAATCGATGTGGGGATTGAGATTAAGTTTCTTGTCAATTATAACGCCTAGATATTTTATCTCGTCAACTTTTTCAATTTCACAGTTATTTATTTTAATTGTGAAATTGTTTTCCATATAGTAATAAAACGCGACACAAGTCTTTATTTAATCACTATCGTTTATTATTACCAATACTATACTAACTTATTGGCTAACAAAAATGGTCACGAACTTTTACGTTGCTTTACTAAGTAGCTTTTTCTCCGACAACCGATCCTCGACTGACTACTGATCAAGGGATCAGATCGCCTGTACTGCGATTTACTCTCATAGCTTGGTCTTCCGAAGAAGACGAAGATAGAGAGTAAACCTTGTTTACGCGCCAATATGTGATGATTGTGATGGCTTGTAAACAAGGTGCAGTTGGATACGCAACTGTATCCCGTTTACGAGCTAATGTGAACAAACCATGGCTCGTAAACAAGATCAACTACTAATAATATGTAACACCTCCATCCCTTAGTATTTTTGGTCTCCAAAAATATATCTGCGTACGAATATATACTTTTTTATACAATGTTACTGTTTTTAAGTTTTATGATTTTTTTTGTTTTGTTTTTTTTTTTTTTTTTTGTTTATAACTATACATATTCAAATTGATACAATTATAGCAGTAGCAAAGTTCTAAATAATAGTATTATATTCTATCTTATATTTACTGTTAAACAATTCAGTTTGTCATGTACATGTATGCTCTTATAATATAAATTTTTTTTTTTTTTTTATAATTTTTGTTTTTATTAAATACTCTTAAATTTAATGATACAGGATAGTACAGTAGTGCATAGTATAAAATTAAAAACATGTTCATTATAACTAAAATTAATGAATGTATAAAATTTCATATTTCAAAAAAAAGCAAAGAAGAAAATTAGGATAACGTTTTCTATGAGGCGCTCATTATAGCGTTTTATTTTAACTATATATAATATATATATATATATATTTTTTTGTTTCTTAGTTTTGTTGGTATTTATATTTCCTTTTATATTGTTTTCTATGGTATTTTACGTTTCGTTTATTCGATATATCTGTTGTATAATTATCTTCAGTTAAATATGCATTGAGTTTCTTGTACTTGGGTTTCGTTTTTCCTACAGTTCTATTCTGTACTATGTTCGGGCACTGATGTTTTACTAAGCCTTTTCCTATATTAAGCTTATCTATTTTTGCCTCTTTATGTTTTTGAAAAACATCTACTAATCTGCTTATATCTGTCCTAGTAAGGTTTTTTAAAATAAAGTCATTAGGTCTAAGCTTTGTGGTAGTATGAATAGTATCATTGTAAATTGTTATTATTTCAAAAATCTTATTGTCCAAATCTGAGTTGTCTTTTGCAGCATTTTTCAGCCTCAAATGTTCGTTCAGAGTTCCATGAAAACGTTCAATATCCGCGTTACCAGTTTTTTGAGATGCTGTCGTCCTATGGAATAAGATTTTGTTTTCTTTCAAAAACTGTTCTACCGTCGTATGAACAATACAACTATCCCCATCTGAAATAAGTTTTCTCGGTTTACCCAAGAACTGAATACGTTGTTTAAGGGCTTCTAAGATTGCAATCCAATTTCGGTTTTCTAATTTCTGAATAGTAGCATATTTCGAAAATTTATCGATTGTGGTTAGGTACATTCTATTCCGTTCAGGAAACCATATATCCATGTGGACAATATCGTTGAAGCGTTTCGGTGTTTCGGTTACGTCAAAAGGAATCTTAAGAGGATGCCTATCATGCTTAGCAAGAATACAAGGTTCACAATTGTTAATAAATTTTTGTATTTCCGTTTGTAAGTTCGGATAAAAGTACTTTGCCTTCAACTCCAAAAACACTTCGGAAATACCCCTGTGATTTTTGTTTATATGCTCGTTTTTTATTATATCTAGGAGTTGGTTTTTATCTGTTATATCTATTAACTTTATTGTTGATCTTAGAATGTTTAAATTTTTATTGCTAGAAAAATATTTGATATACAAATTTTGAAATTCAAGAAAAAGAGTTAAATCAGGACAGTATACTCCAAAATTTCCTTTTTTTATAAGAATTTTTTTCATTATCTCTAGTAAATTACGTTTTTTTCTATTGAGATAGATGTGATTCTGAATTTTCCGATGAACAATCTTGAGAATATATTTATCCCTTGTAGAATAAGACAAATATATCTGATTCTTAAACATATTTATTGGCCTTTCGGAAATGTAAATATGGTTGTTAGAGTCCTCTGGCGCACTATGAATAGTCGCACCAGTAGATAACACATCATTATTGTTGGAATCATGGATATCTTTACTTTCATTTAAAAATATTGACGCTAAATCTATATCATCTTTCAAATCCTTATTAGAATTTTCCTGATTCAACCTGCTTAACCCATCGGCGACAACGTTTTCCTTTCCCTTAAGGTACTGAACATCAAAGTCGTACTCATTGAGAACAATTTTCCACCTTTGTAGTTTCATGTTTGGCTCTTTTTTACTGTTAAGCCAAACAAGTGGCTTATGGTCAGTAAACAAGGTGAACTTTCTGCCATAGAGGTATGTTCTAAAATACTTAACAGACCAAACAATAGCAAGAAGTTCCTTTTCTATTGTAGAGTACTTCTTCTCATGGTCATTCAAAGTTCGGGAAGCGAAACAAATTGGGTGATTATTTTGACTTAGTACAGCGCCTAGGGCGTAATTGGATGCATCTGTAGTAAGGACGAATAATCTACTAAAATCTGGGCTCTTAAGGATAGGATCCGAGGTAAGAAGGGTTTTTAGACTCTGAAACGCTCGAATATATTCGGGATTGGACGCATTTACTCTTTCCGTTTTCTTTAAACAACGTACTAGAGGATATGCCACTTTAGCATAGTCTTTGATAAATTTCCGGTAATACCCGGTAATACCCAGAAATTGCTTTATGCCTTTCTTATCTGTTGGTATGCTTAATGAAAGAATCGATTTTACTTTTTTATCATCCGGTTTAATACCATTCTTAGTAACAATATGCCCCAGATAATTGGTCGATAGCTCGGCAAAGTTGCATTTATTAATTTGCACTTTCAGGTTACTATCCTTGAGTTTTTGAAAAATTTTTCGAAGTGAATCTAGATGTTCAGTAAAACTTGTCGAAAATATTAAAATATCATCGAGATACACGACGCAGATTTTGTTAATAAACTCTTTTAGAACAGTGTTCATCAACCTTTGAAATGTGGCCGGCGCGTTTTTGAGCCCAAATGGCATTCTCAAAAACTCAAAATGGCCATTTTTGGTTGAAAAAGCTGTCTTTACCCGATCAATTGGATCTACCTCTACCTGGTGAAAACCTTTAGCCAAATCGATTGTTGAAAAGTAACTACACTTTCCCAACTTGTCGAACAACTCATCCATGTTTGGCATAGGAAATCTATCCTCTATAGTTTGTTCGTTGAGCTTTCTGTAGTCGCCTTTGGCCATCTATGTTAGTTTTTTTGGGCACTACCCAAATAGGCGAATTATATGGGCTGTTACTGTACTTAATTATCTTTTGGCGAAGCATATCATCGATTTGTTTATCAACTTCCTCCGAATGAATTTCCGGATATCGATATAGTAAAAACTGGAGCTTCCGTTTTTGTTTTAATCAGGTGCTTAATTTCACTTGTGAACGAAAGATTGTCACCCTCTTTGTAAAATACCGATTTGAATGAGTAAAGTAGGGATTTTAGTTTTAAAACGTCAGATTTATTAAGGTGTGTTGCGAAAACTTTATTTTCGATTTCGTTTTCAAAAGCATCGTGATAGAAAACACATAAACAACCAAAATCGCGTAAAGTATTTGCATACATTTCTTCTTCTCGATCAAAGTAAATGGGTATGTTACATGTTTCGGTACTGAGGCATCGAGTTTGATAATTAATAATAGGTTTAAGTTTTAGAAGAATATTGTTGCCTATCAGACCATCAAAGCAGTTATGGAACTCATATTCTAAGAATTCGATATAGACATTTGGAGCATTAAACTCTTCAAACAGTGGGATACTGTATTTAACGCGGGTTTCAACTTCGCGACCTAGAACCTTAAGTATTGTATTTCAGATTCAAGATCAACTACTAATAATATGTAACAATATAAATGTCCATATATTTGGTTTTTTGCTCATTTAGTTTAAGTTTGTTCATCTGTAACCACTTAGTCAGTCGTTCAATATCCTCCGATAATTTTTCTCTACATTCTATTCCATTCTTGCCCTCAGCATAAATTAGCGTGTCATCAGCATATAGAGCAATCTTGCATTTCTTCACTATTTTTGGCATATCGTTTATGTATATGACAAATAATAGGGCTCCCAGTATTGATCCTTGTGGGACTCCATGCCTTATTTCAAGCTCACTTGAGACTTCACCATTCACTTTGGTTTTCTGAAACCTCTCTGTTAAGAAGGATTGGAACCATCGCAATTCGATACCCCTGATTCCATACTCAAACATTTTTTTGAAAAGTATGCTTCTGTCAATTGTTTCGAATGCTCTTTTGAAGTCCAAGAATAGAGCGGTTATCTTGTTACTGGATCCGTTTGCTTTCCATTTGTCGATAATGTGATTTATTGCTGTCTCACATGAATAGCCTTTCCTAAAGCCAGATTGACAGTCAGATATTATGTTGTTTTCTTCAAGGAATTTCACTAGTTGCTGTTTTACAACTATCTCCATATCTTTATCGAGGGTTTGTATTGTATTTATTGGTCGGTAATCTTCACACTTAATTGAGCCATTCACTTTCTCTACAGGGGTGATCACCGAGCATTTCCATACTTGCGGAAATTCACCGGTTTCTATTGAGGTGTTTATTATTTTTGTTATACAATGACCCACTGTTGACCAGTTGTCTAAAAGAATTTTTGGACTAACTTTGTTAACATCTCGTTTGTTTTTCATTTTACTAATAAGTATTTTTAACTCCTGTTCAGTTAATTTCTTCATTTTAAATCTACATTCGGCACTCAGGATTATGTTCTCGTATTGGATATGTGGGATAGAATCTCTTATTTCGTTAATGCTGGTGATAAAATACTTATTAAATTTTTGTGCGATATCCTTGCTGCAGTTATATGTTTCGCCATAAAACTCAACTGTATTAATTTCCTGCTTTTGTTGGTTCAAAACTAGCACTTTAATTTCGTTCCACATAGCCTTTTGATCATTTGCATTACTGATCTTTTGGTTAATGTAATTATTTTTTGCTTCTTTAAGTTTAGCTTTGTATTGGTTTCGAATAATTTTATATTCTCGCCAAATGTTAGTATCGTTTGTCATCTTCGCTTGCATGTACTTCTGGATCTTTTCATTTTTCAGTGTTCTGAGGCTATTGCTGAACCAACTATTTGCATCACGTTTTTTATTTTTGATCTTTTTTACCGTATATTTTTGGTTAAGCTGCCCAAAGATGTTGCCAATTTTTTTAGCATTGTAGTTTAAATTGTGTGTATTATCGTAGCTAACATCCATTTCTCTCATATCATTCCTGTATCTTTGTTTATTATACTTAAAAATCTCGATTTTCTTTATGTCTTTGATTAAACTATTGTTCTGTACTTTGATCTCAATGCATTCGTGGTCAGATACGTTCCATTCACTTCTAATTTCTGTACATAGGTCATATATGCCCTTTTCTTAGGTTTTAACCCATTTATGCAGTATTTGTCATACGATTAAAGTGATTCTACATCGTACCAAATGGCTAATGAGATGCCCCACACGACGATGGTATTGCCGCATCGATAGGTGTAAGGACGCCGGAGATATCGACATTTTACCTTTTATATAGAGTAAGAATACTGCAAATATGCCCTTTCTTAGGTTTTAAAACATTTATGCAGTACTTGTCATACGACTAAAGTGATTCTACATCGTACCAAATAGCTTATGAGATGCCCTACAAGACGGTGGTATTGCCGCATCAATAGGTGTAAGGACGCCGGAGATATCGACATTTTACATTTTATATAGAGTTAGAATACTGCAAAATATGCCCTTTCCTTAAGTTTTAACCCATTTATGCAGTATTTGTCATACGACTAAAGTGATTCTACATCGTACCAAATAGCTTATGAGATGCCCTACAAGACGGTGGTATTGCCGCATCAATAGGTGTAAGGACACCGGAGATATCGACATTTTAACTTTTATATAGAGTTAGAATACTGCAAAATATGCCCTTTCCTTAGGTATTAACCCATTTATAAAGTATTTGTCATAGGGTTAATGTGATTCTACATCGTACCACATAGCTTATGAGATGCCCTACAAGACGGTGGTATTGCCGCATCAATAGGTGTAAGGACACCGGAGATATCGACATTTTAACTTTTATATAGAATTAGAATACTGCAAAATATGCCCTTTTCTTAGGTATTAACCTATTTATGCAGTATTAGTCATACGATTAAAGTGATTCTACATCGTACCACATAGCTTATGAGATACCCTACAATACGGTGGTATTGCCGCATCAATAGGTGTAAGGACACCGGAGATATCGACATTTTACATTTTATATAGAGTTAGAATACTGCAAATATTTCGAAGAAGAAGAATTGCGTTCTTCTCGGCAAGAGCCGGAAGGCACCGATTCCTGGATATACAATATTCGGCTCTGTGGCTATTCCCTATCTTGCTGCAAGAAGACTACAATATTCATTATATTAGTACTTAAAGTACTTTACAAAAAAACTTAGTATTAAATTTATAATAACTTAGTAAGTTAGCCGAAAAACAAACTCAATCTATTTCATTTACAATTTTTAAACATTATGTTTTACAAATTCAATGCATTTCTTTTAAATCTTTGAAAATTTGCTTCATTTTTTATATCATTAGGTATAGATGATAGATAAGTTTATTTGGACATAGTTATTACCGTTACAATACATCGAGTTCAACAGAATTTAACGTACAAATTAATTTAATTAGTTTACATAGCATTCATGTTGATTAAATTTACACATTTATTTCTAAATACGTTAAAATTAGATTCAGACTTTATGTGGAAAGGTAGTGAATTATATAGTTCAAGACCTTTATACAGTATAGTGTTTTGTGCAGCTGCTGTGCCTCTAAATGGTATTCTAAAGTCATCTGTATTTCTTAGTGCATATGGTTGTGATTCACCAACACTTATTGTTCCTTCCCTCAAATATGCTGGTGCAAGTCCATGCTTTATTTTGAACACTATCTTTAGTGTGTTAAACTCCCATCGTTGTTTTATGTTCAGCCACTTTAGGCTAGCTAACATCCATCCTACTGCGGTGTATCTATTGCATCTGAGAATAGACCTCATTGCTTTGTTTTGCAGCTTTTGCAATCTAGCTATGTGACCAGCATTGCAGCACGAGTATAAAAGCGTAGAACAATACTCAAAATGCGGCTTAACAATCGTGTTGTAGACATTTATTGCTGTTAGCGTACTCAAACTCTTTCTGATACGTTTGAAAAAACCGATTTTTTTACCAATTTTTTTACATATATAATCGATGTGGGGATTGAGATTAAGTTTCTTGTCAATTATAACGCCTAGATATTTTATCTCGTCAACTTTTTCAATTTCACAGTTATTTATTTTAATTGTGAAATTGTTTTCCATATAAATGTCCATATATTTGGTTTTTTGCTCATTTAGTTTAAGTTTGTTCATCTGTAACCACTTAGTCAGTCGTTCAATATCCTCCGATAATTTTTCTCTACATTCTATTCCATTCTTGCCCTCAGCATAAATTAGCGTGTCATCAGCATATAGAGCAATCTTGCATTTCTTCACTATTTTTGGCATATCGTTTATGTATATGACAAATAATAGGGCTCCCAGTATTGATCCTTGTGGGACTCCATGCCTTATTTCAAGCTCACTCGAGACTTCACCATTCACTTTGGTTTTCTGAAACCTCTCTGTTAAGAAGGATTGGAACCATCGCAATTCGATACCCCTGATTCCATACTCAAACATTTTTTTGAAAAGTATGCTTCTGTCAATTGTTTCGAATGCTCTTTTGAAGTCCAAGAATAGAGCGGTTATCTTGTTTCTGGATCCGTTTGCTTTCCATTTGTCGATAATGTGATTTATTGCTGTCTCACATGAATAGCCTTTCCTAAAGCCAGATTGACAGTCAGATATTATGTTGTTTTCTTCAAGGAATTTCACTAGTTGCTGTTTTACAACTATCTCCATATCTTTATCGAGGGTTTGTATTGTATTTATTGGTCGGTAATCTTCACACTTAATTGAGCCATTCACTTTCTCTACAGGGGTGATCACCGAGCATTTCCATACTTGCGGAAATTCACCGGTTTCTATTGAGGTGTTTATTATTTTTGTTATACAATGACCCACTGTTGACCAGTTGTCTAAAAGAATTTTTGGACTAACTTTGTTAACATCTCGTTTGTTTTTCATTTTACTAATAAGTATTTTTAACTCCTGTTCAGTTAATTTCTTCATTTTAAATCTACATTCGGCACTCAGGATTATGTTCTCGTATTGGATATGTGGGATAGAATCTCTTATTTCGTTAATGCTGGTGATAAAATACTTATTAAATTTTTGTGCGATATCCTTGCTGCAGTTATATGTTTCGCCATAAAACTCAACTGTATTAATTTCCTGCTTTTGTTGGTTCAAAACTAGCACTTTAATTTCGTTCCACATAGCCTTTTGATCATTTGCATTACTGATCTTTTGGTTAATGTAATTATTTTTTGCTTCTTTAAGTTTAGCTTTGTATTGGTTTCGAATAATTTTATATTCTCGCCAAATGTTAGTATCGTTTGTCATCTTCGCTTGCATGTACTTCTGGATCTTTTCATTTTTCAGTGTTCTGAGGCTATTGCTGAACCAACTATTTGCATCACGTTTTTTATTTTTGATCTTTTTTACCGTATATTTTTGGTTAAGCTGCCCAAAGATGTTGCCAATTTTTTTAGCATTGTAGTTTAAATTGTGTGTATTATCGTAGCTAACATCCATTTCTCTCATATCATTCCTGTATCTTTGTTTATTATACTTAAAAATCTCGATTTTCTTTATGTCTTTGATTAAACTATTGTTCTGTACTTTGATCTCAATGCATTCGTGGTCAGATATGTTCCATTCACTTCTAATTTCTGTACATAGGTCATATATGCCCTTTTCTCAGGTTTTAACCAATTTATGCAGTATTTGTCATACGATTAAAGTGATTCTACATCGTACCACATAGCTTATGAGATGCCCTGCAAGACGATGGTATTGCCGCATCGATAGGTGTAAGAACGCCGGAGATATCGACATTTTACATTTTATATAGAGTTAGAATACTGCAAATATGCCCTTTTCTTAGGTTTTAACCCATTTATGCAGTATTTGTCATACGATTAAAGTGATTCTACATCGTACCACATAGCTTATGAGATGCCCTACAAGACGGTGGTATTGCCGCATCAATAGGTGTAAGGACACCGGAGATATCGACATTTTAACTTTTATATAGAGTTAGAATACTGCAAAATATGCCCTTTTCTTAGGTATTAACCTATTTATGCAGTATTAGTCATACGATTAAAGTGATTCTACACCGTACCACATAGCTTATGAGATGCCCTACAATACGGTGGTATTGCCGCATCAATAGGTGTAAGGACACCGGAGATATCGACATTTTAACTTTTATATAGAGTTAGAATACTGCAAAATATGCCCTTTTCTTAGGATTTAACCCATTTATGCAGTATTTGTCATACGATTAAAGTGATTCTACATCGTACCAAATAGCTTATGAGATGCCCTACAAGACGGTGGTATTGCCGCATCAATAGGTGTAAGGACACCGGACATATCGACATTTTAACTTTTATATAGAGTTAAAATACTGCAAATATACCCTTTTCTTAGGTTTTAACCCATTTATGCAGTATTTGTCATACGACTAAAGTGATTCTACATCGTACCACATAGCTTATGAGATGCCCTACAAGACGATGGTATTGCCGCATCGATAGGTGTAAGGACGCCGGAGATATCGACATTTTAAATTTTATATAGAGTTAGAATACTGCAAATATGCCCTTTTCTTAGGTTTTAACCCATTTATGCAGTATTTGTCATACGATTAAAGTGATTCTACATCGTACCAAATGGCTAATGAGATGCCCCACACGACGATGGTATTGCCGCATCGATAGGTGTAAGGACGCCGGAGATATCGACATTTTACCTTTTATATAGAGTAAGAATACTGCAAATATGCCCTTTCTTAGGTTTTAAAACATTTATGCAGTACCTTTCATACCATTAAAGTAATTCTACATTGTACCAAAGCTTATGAGATGCCCTACAAGTCGATGGTATTGCCGCATCAATAGGTGTAAGGACACCGGAGATATCGATTTTTTACATTTTACATAGATTTAGAATACTGCGAATATGCCCTTTTCTTAGGTTTTAACCCATTTATGCAGTATTTGTCATACGACTAAGGTGATTCTACGTCGTACCAAATAGCTTATGAGATGCCCTACAAGACGGTGGTATTGCCGCATCAATAGGTGTAAGGACACCGGAAATATCGACATTTTAACTTTTATATAGAGTTAGAATACTGCAAAATATGCCCTTTTGTTAGGTATTATCCCATTTATAAAGTATTTGTCATAGGGCTAAAGTGATTCTACATCGTACCACAAAGATTATGAGATCCCCTACAAGACGGTAGTATTGCCGCATCAATAGGTGTAAGGACACCGGAGATATCGACATTTTACATTTTATATAGAATTAGAATACTGCAAATATGCCCTTTTCTTAGGTTTTAACCCATTTATGCAGTATTTGTCATACGATTAAAGTGATTCTACAGCGTAACAAATAGCTTATGAGATGCCCTACAAGACGGTGGTATTGCCGCATCAATAGGTGTAAGGACACCGGAGATATCGACATTTTAACTTTTATATAGAGTTAGAATACTGCAAAATATGCCCTTTCCTTAAGTTTTAACCCATTTATGCAGTATTTGTCATACGACTAAAGTGATTCTACATCGTACCAAATAGCTTATGAGATGCCCTACAAGACGGTGGTATTGCCGCATCAATAGGTGTAAGGACACCGGAAATATCGACATTTTAACTTTTATATAGAGTTAGAATACTGCAAAATATGCCCTTTTGTTAGGTATTATCCCATTTATAAAGTATTTGTCATAGGGCTAAAGTGATTCTACATCGTACCACAGCTTATGAGATGCCCTACAAGACGATGGTATTGCCGCATCGATAGGTGTAAGGACGCCGGAGATATCGACATTTTACATTTTATATAGAGTTAGAATACTGCAAATATGCCCTTTTCTTAGGTTTTAACCCATTTATGCAGTATTTGTCATACGATTAAAGTGATTCTACATCGTACCAAATGGCTAATGAGATGCCCCACACGACGATGGTATTGCCGCATCGATAGGTGTAAGGACGCCGGAGATATCGACATTTTACCTTTTATATAGAGTAAGAATACTGCAAATATGCCCTTTTCTTAGGTTTTAACCCATTTATGCAGTATTTGTCATACGACTAAAGTGATTCTACATAGTACCAAATGGCTAATGAGATGCCCTACAAGACGGTGGTATTTCCGCATCAATAGGTGTAAGGACACCGGAGATATCGATATTTTACATTTTATATAGAGTTAGAATACTGCAAATATACCCTTTTCTTAGGTTTTAACCCATTTATGCAGTATTTGTCATAGGACTAAAGTGATTCTACAGCGTACCAGATAGCTTGTGACATGATCTACAAGACGGTGGTATTGCCGCATCAATAGGTGTAAGGACACCGGAGATATCGATATTTTACATTTTATATAGAGTTAGAATACTGCAAATATACCCTTTTCTTAGGTTTTAACCCATTTATGCAGTGCTTGTCATACGATTAAAGTAATTCTACATCGTACCACATAGCTTATGAGATGCCCTACAAGACGATGGAATTGCCGCATCAATAGGTGTAAGGACACCGGAGATATCGATATTTTACATTTTACATAGAGTTAGAATACTGCAAATATGCCCTTTTCTTAGGTTTTAACCCATTTATGCAGTACTTGTCATACGATTAAAGTAATTCTACATTGTACCAAATAGCTTATGAGATGCGGTACAAGACGATGGTATTGCCGCATCAATAGGTGTAAGGACACCGGATATATCGATATTTTACATTTTATATAGAGTTAGAATACTGCAAATATACCCTTTTCTTAGGTTTTAACCCATTTATGCAGTATTTGTCATACGACTAAAGTGATTCTACAGCGTACCAGATAGCTTGTGAGATGCCCTACAAGACGGTGGTATTGCCGCATCAATAGGTGTAAGGACGCCGGATATATCGACATTTTACATTTTATATAGAGTTAGAATACTGCAAATATGCCCTTTTCTTAGGTTTTAACCCATTTATGCAGTGTTTGTCATACGATTAAAGTGATTCTACATCGTACCAAATGGCTAATGAGATGCCCTACAAGACGATGGTATTGAAGCATCGATAGGTGTAAGAACGCCGGAGATATCGACATTTTACCTTTTATATAGAGTTAGAATACTGCAAAATATGCCCTTTTCTTAGGTTTTAACCCATTTATGCAGTATTTGTCATACGATTAAAGTGATTCTACAGCGTACCAAATAGCTTATGAGATGCCCTACAAGACGGTGGTATTGCCGCATCAATAGGTGTAAGGACACCGGAGATATCGACATTTTAACTTTTATATAGAGTTAGAATACTGCAAAATATGCCCTTTCCTTAAGTTTTAACCCATTTATGCAGTATTTGTCATACGACTAAAGTGATTCTACATCGTACCAAATAGCTTATGAGATGCCCTACAAGACGGTGGTATTGCCGCATCAATAGGTGTAAGGACACCGGGAATATCGATATTTTACATTTTACATAGAGTTAGAATACTGCGAATATACCCTTTTCTTAGGTTTTAACCCATTTATGCGGTATTTGTCATACGATTAAAGTGATTCTACATCGTACCACATAGCTTATGAGATGCCCTGCAAGACGATGGTATTGCCGCATCAATAGGTGTAAGGACACCGGAGATATCGGTATTTTACATATTACATAGAGTTAGAATACTGCAAATATACCCTTTTCTTAGGTTTTAACCCATTTATGCAGTGCTTGTCATACGATTAAAGTAATTCTACATCGTACCACATAGCTTATGAGATGTCTTACAAGACGGTGGTATTGCCGCATCAATAGGTGTAAGGACACCGGAAATATCGACATTTTAACTTTTATATAGAGTTAGAATACTGCAAAATATGCCCTTTTCTTAGGTATTATCCCATTTATAAAGTATTTGTCATAGGCTTAAAGTGATTCTACATCGTACCACAAAGCTTATGAGATGCCCTACAAGACGGTGGTATTGCCGCATCAATAGGTGTAATGACACCGGAGATATCGATATTTTACATTTTACATAGAGTTAGAATACTGCAAATATGCCCTTTTCTTAGGTTTTAACCCATTTATGCAGTATTTGTCATACGACTAAAGTGATTCTACATCGTACCAAATGGCTAATGAGATGCCTTACAAGACGGTGGTATTGCCGCATCAATAGGTGTAAGGACACCGGAAATATCGACATTTTAACTTTTATATAGAGTTAGAATACTGCAAAATATGCCCTTTTCTTAGGTATTATCCCATTTATAAAGTATTTGTCATAGGCTTAAAGTGATTCTGCATCGTACCACAAAGCTTATGAGATGCCCCACAAGACGGTGGTATTGCCGTATCAATAGGTGTAAGGACACCGGGAATATCGATATTTTACATTTTACATAGAGTTAGAATACTGCGAATATACCCTTTTCTTAGGTTTTAACCCATTTATGCGGTATTTGTCATACGATTAAAGTGATTCTACATCGTACCACATAGCTTATGAGATGCCCTGCAAGACGATGGTATTGCCGCATCGATAGGTGTAAGGACGCCGGAGATATCGACATTTTACCTTTTATATAGAGTTAGAATACTGCAAAATGTGCCCTTTTCTTAGGTTTTAACCCATTTATGCAGTATTTGTCATACGACTAAAGTGATTCTACATCGTACCAAATAGCTTATGAGATGCCCTACAAGACGGTGGTATTGCCGCATCAATAGGTGTAAGGACACCGGGAATATCGATATTTTACATTTTACATAGAGTTAGAATACTGCGAATATACCCTTTTCTTAGGTTTTAACCCATTTATGCGGTATTTGTCATACGATTAAAGTGATTCTACATCGTACCACATAGCTTATGAGATGCCCTGCAAGACGATGGTATTGCCGCATCAATAGGTGTAAGGACACCGGAGATATCGATATTTTACATTTTACATAGAGTTAGAATACTGCAAATATACCCTTTTCTTAGGTTTTAACCCATTTATGCAGTGCTTGTCATACGATTAAAGTTATTCTACATCGTATCACATAGCTTGTGAGATGCCTTACAAGACGGTGGTATTGCCGCATCAATAGGTGTAAGGACACCGGAAATATCGACATTTTAACTTTTATATAGAGTTAGAATACTGCAAAATATGCCCTTTTCTTAGGTATTATCCCATTTATAAAATATTTGTCATAGGCTTAAAGTGATTCTACATCGTACCACAAAGCTTATGAGATGCCCTACAAGACGGTGGTATTGCCGCATCAATAGGTGTAAGGACACCGGAGATATCGATATTTTACATTTTACATAGAGTTAGAATACTGCAAATATGCGTTTTTCTTAGGTTTTAACCCATTTAAGCAGTATTTGTCATACGACTAAAGTGATTCTACATCGTACCAAATGGCTAATGAGATGCCTTACAAGACGGTGGTATTGCCGCATCAATAGGTGTAAGGACACCGGAAATATCGACATTTTAACTTTTATATAGAGTTAGAATACTGCAAAATATGCCCTTTTCTTAGGTATTATCCCATTTATAAAGTATTTGTCATAGGCTTAAAGTGATTCTGCATCGTACCACAAAGCTTATAAGATGCCCTACAAGACGGTGGTATTGCCGCATCAATAGGTGTAAGGACACCGGGAATATCGATATTTTACATTTTACATAGAGTTAGAATACTGCGAATATACCCTTTTCTTAGGTTTTAACCCATTTATGCAGTATTTGTCATACGATTAAAGTGATTCTACATCGTACCAAATGGCTAATGAGATGCCCCACACGACGATGGTATTGCCGCATCGATAGGTGTAAGGACGCCGGATATATCGACATTTTACCTTTTATATAGAGTAAGAATACTGCAAAATATGCCCTTTTCTTAGGTATTATCCCATTTATAAAATATTTGTCATAGGCTTAAAGTGATTCTACATCGTACCACAAAGCTTATGAGATGCCCTACAAGACGGTGGTATTGCCGCATCAATAGGTGTAAGGACACCGGAGATATCGATATTTTACATTTTACATAGAGTTAGAATACTGCAAATATACCCTTTTCTTAGGTTTTAACCCATTTATGCAGTGCTTGTCATACGATTAAAGTTATTCTACATCGTATCACATAGCTTGTGAGATGCCTTACAAGACGGTGGTATTGCCGCATCAATAGGTGTAAGGACACCGGAAATATCGACATTTTAACTTTTATATAGAGTTAGAATACTGCAAAATATGCCCTTTTCTTAGGTATTATCCCATTTATAAAATATTTGTCATAGGCTTAAAGTGATTCTACATCGTACCACAAAGCTTATGAGATGCCCTACAAGACGGTGGTATTGCCGCATCAATAGGTGTAAGGACACCGGAGATATCGATATTTTACATTTTACATAGAGTTAGAATACTGCGAATATACCCTTTTCTTAGGTTTTAACCCATTTATGCGGTATTTGTCATACGATTAAAGTGATTCTACATCGTACCACATAGCTTATGAGATGCCCTGCAAGACGATGGTATTGCCGCATCAATAGGTGTAAGGACACCGGAGATATCGATATTTTACATTTTACATAGAGTTAGAATACTGCAAATATACCCTTTTCTTAGGTTTTAACCCATTTATGCAGTGCTTGTCATACGATTAAAGTTATTCTACATCGTATCACATAGCTTGTGAGATGCCTTACAAGACGGTGGTATTGCCGCATCAATAGGTGTAAGGACACCGGAAATATCGACATTTTAACTTTTATATAGAGTTAGAATACTGCAAAATATGCCCTTTTCTTAGGTATTATCCCATTTATAAAATATTTGTCATAGGCTTAAAGTGATTCTACATCGTACCACAAAGCTTATGAGATGCCCTACAAGACGGTGGTATTGCCGCATCAATAGGTGTAAGGACACCGGAGATATCGATATTTTACATTTTACATAGAGTTAGAATACTGCAAATATGCGTTTTTCTTAGGTTTTAACCCATTTAAGCAGTATTTGTCATACGACTAAAGTGATTCTACATCGTACCAAATGGCTAATGAGATGCCTTACAAGACGGTGGTATTGCCGCATCAATAGGTGTAAGGACACCGGAAATATCGACATTTTAACTTTTATATAGAGTTAGAATACTGCAAAATATGCCCTTTTCTTAGGTATTAACCTATTTATAAAGTATTTGTCATAGGGTTAAAGTGATTCTACATCGTACCACATAGCTTATGAGATGCCCTACAAGACGATGGTATTGCCGCATCGATAGGTGTAAGGACGCCGGAGATATCGACATTTTACATTTTATTTAGAGTTAGAATACTGCAAATATGCCCTTTTCTTAGGTTTTAACCCATTTATGCAGTATTTGTCATACGATTAAAGTGATTCTACATCGTACCAAATGGCTAATGAGATGCCCCACACGACGATGGTATTGCCGCATCGATAGGTGTAAGGACGCCGGAGATATCGACATTTTACCTTTTATATCGAGTAAGAATACTGCAAATATGCCCTTTTCTTAGGTTTTAACCCATTTATGCAGTACTTGTCATACGATTAAAGTGATTCTACATCGCACCAAATAGCTTATGAGATGCCCTACAAGACGGTGGTATTGCCGCATCAATAGGTGTAAGGACGCCGGAGATATCGACATTTTACCTTTTATATAGAGTAAGAATACTGCAAATATGCCCTTTTCTTAGGTTTTAACCCATTTATGCAGTACTTGTCATACGATTAAAGTGATTCTACATCGTACCAAATAGCTTATGAGATGCCTTACAAGACGGTGGTATTGCCGCATCAATAGGTGTAAGGACACCGGAAATATCGACATTTTAACTTTCATATAGAGTTAGAATACTGCAAAATATGCCCTTTTCTTAGGTATTATCCCATTTATAAAGTATTTGTCATAGGCTTAAAGTGATTCTACATCGCACCACAAAGCTTATGAGATGCCCTACAAGACGTTGGTATTGCCGCATCAATAGGTGTAAGGACACCGGAGATATCGATATTTTACATTTTACATAGAGTTAGAATACTGCAAATATGCCCTTTTCTTAGGTTTTAACCCATTTATGCAGTATTTGTCATACGACTAAAGTGATTCTACATCGTACCAAATGGCTAATGAGATGCCTTACAAGACGGTGGTATTGCCGCATCAATAGGTGTAAGGACACCGGAAATATCGACATTTTAACTTTTATATAGAGTTAGAATACTGCAAATATGCCCTTTTCTTAGGTTTTAACCCATTTTTTGTCATACGACTAAAGTGATTCTACATCGTACCAAATGGCTAATGAGATGCCCCACACGACGATGGTATTGCCGCATCGATAGGTGTAAGGACGCCGGAGATATCGACATTTTACCTTTTATATAGAGTAAGAATACTGCAAATATGCCCTTTTCTTAGGTTTTAACCCATTTATGCAGTACTTGTCATACGATTAAAGTGATTCTACATCGTACCAAATAGGTTATGAGATGCCCTACAAGACGGTGGTATTGCCGCATCAATAGGTGTAAGGACACCGGAGATATCGACATTTTAACTTTTATATAGAGTTAGAATACTGCAAAATATGCCCTTTTCTTAGGTATTAACCCACTTATTAAGTATTTGTCATAGGGTTAAAGTGATTCTACATGGTACCACATAGCTTATGAGATGCCCTACAAGACGGTGGTATTGCCGCATCAATATGTGTAAGGACACAGGAGATATCGATATTTTACATTTTACATAGAGTTAGAATACTGCAAATATACACTTTTCTTAGGTTTTAACCCATTTATGCAGTGCTTGTCATACGATTAAAGTGATTCTACATCGTACCAAATGGCTAATGAGATGCCCCACACGACGATGGTATTGCCGCATCGATAGGTATAAGGACGCCGGAGATATCGACATTTTACCTTTTATATAGAGTAAGAATACTGCAAATATGCCCCTTTTCTTAGGTTTTAACCCATTTATGCAGTACTTGTCATACGATTAAAGTGATTCTACATCGTACCAAATAGGTTATGAGATGCCCTACAAGACGGTGGTATTGCCGCATCAATAGGTGTAAGGACACCGGAGATATCGATATTTTACATTTTACATAGAGTTAGAATACTGCAAATATGCCCTTTTCTTAGGTATTAACCTATTTATGCAGTATTTGTCACACGATTAAAGTGATTCTACATCGTACCACATAGCTTATGAGATGCCCTACAAGACGGTGGTATTGCCGCATCAATAGGTGTAAAGACACCGGAGATATCGACATTTTAACTTTTATATAGAGTTAGAATACTGCAAAATATGCCCTTTTCTTAGGTTTTAACCCATTTATGCAGTATTTGTCATACGATTAAAGTGATTCTACATCGTACCAAATAGCTTATGAGATGCCCTACAAGACGGTGGTATTGCCGCATCAATAGGTGTAAGGACACCGGAGATATCGACATTTTAACTTTTATATAGAGTTAGAATACTGCAAATATACCCTTTTCTTAGGTTTTAACCCATTTATGCAGCATTTTGTCATACGACTAAAGTGATTCTACATCGTACCACATAGCTTATGAGATGCCCTACAAGACGATGGTATTGCCGCATCGATAGGTGTAAGGACGCCGGAGATATCGACATTTTACATTTTATATAGAGTTAGAATACTGCAAATATGCCCTTTTCTTAGGTTTTAACCCATTTATGCAGTATTTGTCATACGATTAAAGTGATTCTACATCGTACCAAATGGCTAATGAGATGCCCCACACGACGATGGTATTGCCGCATCGATAGGTGTAAGGACGGCGGAGATATCGACATTTTACCCTTTATATAGAGTAAGAATACTGCAAATATGCCCTTTCTTAGGTTTTAACCCATTTATGCAGTACTTGTCATACGACTAAAGTAATTCTACATTGTACCAAATAGCTTATGAGATGCCCTACAAATCGATGGTATTGCCGCATCAATAGGTGTAAGGACACCGGAGATATCGATTTTTTACATTTTACATAGAGTTAGAATACTGCAAATATGCCCTTTTCTTAGGGTTTAACCCATTTATGCAGTATTTGTCATACGACTAAAGTGATTCTACATAGTACCAAATGGCTAATGAGATGCCCTACAAGACGGTGGTATTGCCGCATCAATAGGTGTAAGGACACCGGAAATATCGACATTTTAACTTTCATATAGAGTTAGAATACTGCAAAATATGCCCTTTTGTTAGGTATTATCCCATTTATAAAGTATTTGTCATAGGGTTAAAGTGATTCTACATCGTACCACAAAGCTTATGAGATCCCCTACAAGACATTAGTATTGCCGCGTCAATAGGTGTAAGGACACCGGAGATCTCGATATTTTACATTTTACATAGAGTTAGAATACTGCGAATATACCCTTTTCTTAGGTTTTAACCCATTTATGCAGTATTTGTCATACGATTAAAGTGATTCTACATCGTACCACATAGCTTATGAGATGCCCTGCAAGACGATGGTATTGCCGCATCGATAGGTGTAAGAACGCCGGAGATATCGACATTTTACCTTTTATATAGAGTTAGAATACTGCAAATATGCCCTTTTCTTAGGTTTTAACCCATTTATGCAGTATTTGTCATACGATTAAAGTGATTCTACATCGTACCAAATAGCTTATGAGATGCCCTACAAGACGGTGGTATTGCCGCATCAATAGGTGTAAGGACACCGGAGATATCGATATTTTAACTTTTATATAAAGTTAAAATATTGCAAAATATGCCCTTTTCTTAGGTTTTAACCCATTTATGCAGTATTTGTCATACGATTAAAGTGATTCTACATCGTCCCACATAGCTTATGAGATGCCCTGCAAGACGATGGTATTGCCGCATCGATAGGTGTAAGAACGCCGGAGATATCGACATTTTACATTTTATATAGAGTTAGAATACTGCAAATATGCCCTTTTCTTAGGTTTTAACCCATTTATGCAGTATTTGTCATACGATTAAAGTGATTCTACATCGTCCCACATAGCTTATGAGATGCCCTGCAAGACGATGGTATTGCCGCATCGATAGGTGTAAGAACGCCGGAGATATCGACATTTTACATTTTATATAGAGTTAGAATACTGCAAATATGCCCTTTTCTTAGGTTTTAACCCATTTATGCAGTATTTGTCATACGATTAAAGTGATTCTACATCGTACCACATAGCTTATGAGATGCCCTGCAAGACGATGGTATTGCCGCATCGATAGGTGTAAGAACGCCGGAGATATCGACATTTTACATTTTATATAGAGTTAGAATACTGCAAATATGCCCTTTTCTTAGGTTTTAACCCATTTATGCAGTATTTGTCATACGATTAAAGTGATTCTACATTGTACCACATAGCTTATGAGATGCCCTACAAGACGGTGGTATAACCGCATCAATAGGTGTAAGGACACCGGAGATATCGACATTTTAACTTTTATATAGAGTTAGAATACTGCAAAATATGCCCTTTTCTTAGGTATTAACCTATTTATGCAGTATTTGTCATACGATTAAAGTGATTCTACATCGTACCACATAGCTTATGAGATGCCCTACAAGACAGTGGTATTGCCGCATCAATAGGTGTAAGGACACCGGAAATATCGACATTTTAACTTTTATATAGAGTTAGAATACTGCAAAATATGCCCTTTGCTTAGGTATTAACCTATTTATAAAGAATTTGTCATAGGGTTGAAGTGATTCTACATCGTACCACAAAGCTTATGAGATGCCCTACAAGACGGTGGTATTGCCGCATCAATAGGTGTAAGGGCACCGGAGATATCGATATTTTACATTTTACATAGAGTAAGAATACTGCAAATATACCCTTTTCTTAGGTTTTAACCCATTTATGCAGTATTTGTCATACGATTAAAGTGATTCTACATCGTACCACATAGCTTATGAGATGCCCTACAAGACGGTGGTATTGCCGCATCAATAGGTGTAAGGACACCGGAGATATCGACATTTTAACTTTTATATAGAGTTAGAATACTGCAAAATATGCCATTTTCTTAGGTATTAACCTATTTATGCAGTATTTGTCATACGATTAAAGTGATTCTACATCGTACTACATAGCTTATGAGATGCCCTACAAGACGGTGGTATTGCCGCATCAATAGGTGTAAGGACACCGGAGATATCGACATTTTAACTTTTATATAGAGTTAGAATACTGCAAAATATGCCCTTTTCTAGGTTTTAACCCATTTATGCAGTATTTGTCATACGATTAAAGTGATTCTACATCGTACCAAATAGCTTATGAGATGCCCTACAAGACGGTGGTATTGCCGCATCAATGGGTGTAAGGACACCGGAGATATCGACATTTTAACTTTTATATAGAGTTAGAATACTGCAAATATACCCTTTTCTTAGGTTTTAACCCATTTATGCAGTATTTGTCATACGATTAAAGTGATTCTACATCGTACCACATAGCTTATGAGATGCCCTACAAGACGATGGTATTGCCGCATCGATAGGTGTAAGGACGCCGGAGATATCGACATTTTACTTTTTATATAGAGTTAGAATACTGCAAATATGCCCTTTTCTCAGGTTTTAACCCATTTATGCAGTATTTGTCATACGATTAAAGTGATTCCACATCGTACCAAATGGCTAATGAGATGCCCCACACGACGATGGTATTGCCGCATCGATAGGTGTAAGGACGCCGGAGATATCGACATTTTACCTTTTATATAGAGTAAGAATACTGCAAATATGCCCTTTCTTAGGTTTTAACCCATTTATGCAGTACTTGTCATACGATTTAAGTAATTCTACATTGTACCATATAGCTTATGAGATGCCCTACAAGTCGATGGTATTGCCGCATCAATAGGTGTAAGGACACCGGAGATATCGATTTTTTACATTTTACATAGAGTTAGAATACTGCAAATATGCCCTTTTCTTAGGTTTTAACCCATTTATGCAGTATTTGTCATACGACTAAAGTGATTCTACATAGTACCAAATGGCTAATGAGATGCCCTACAAGACGGTGGTATTGCCGCATCAATAGGTGTTAAGACACCGGAAATATCGACATTTTAACTTTTATATAGAGTTAGAATACTGCAAAATATGCCCTTTTGTTAGGTATTATCCCATTTATAAAGTATTTGTCATAGGGTTAAAGTGATTCTACATCGTACCACAAAGCTTATGAGATCCCCTACAAGACGGTAGTATTGCCGCATCAATAGGTGTAAGGACACCGGAGATATCGATATTTTACATTTTACATAGAGTTAGAATACTGCGAATATACCCTTTTCTTAGGTTTTAACCCATTTATGCAGTATTTGTCATACGATTAAAGTGATTCTACATCGTATCACATAGCTTATTAGATGCCCTGCAAGACGATGGTATTGCCGCATCGATAGGTGTAAGAACGCCGGAGATATCGACATTTTACATTTTATATAGAGTTAGAATACTGCAAATATGCCCTTTTCTTAGGTTTTAACCCATTTATGCAGTATTTGTCATACGATTAAAGTGATTCTACATCGTACCAAATAGCTTATGAGATGCCCTACAAGACGGTGGTATTGCCGCATCAATAGGTGTAAGGACACCGGAGATATCGACATTTTAACTTTTATATAAAGTTAAAATATTGCAAAATATGCCCTTTTCTTAGGTATTAACCTATTTATAAAGAATTTGTCATAGGGTTAAAATGATTCTACATCGTACCACAAAGCTTATGAGATGCCCTACAAGACGGTGGTATTGCCGCATCAATAGGTGTAAGGACACCGGAGATATCGATATTTTACATTTTACATAGAGTTAGAATACTGCGAATATACCCTTTTCTTAGGTTTTAACCCATTTATGCAGTATTTGTCATACGATTAAAGTGATTCTACATCGTACCACATAGCTTATTAGATGCCCTGCAAGACGATGGTATTGCCGCATCGATAGGTGTAAGAACGCCGGAGATATCGACATTTTACATTTTATATAGAGTTAGAATACTGCAAATATGCCCTTTTCTTAGGTTTTAACCCATTTATGCAGTATTTGTCATACGATTAAAGTGATTCTACATCGTACCACATAGCTTATGAGATGCCCTGCAAGACGATGGTATTGCCGCATCGATAGGTGTAAGAACGCCGGAGATATCGACATTTTACATTTTATATAGAGTTAGAATACTGCAAATATGCCCTTTTCTTAGGTTTTAACCCATTTATGCAGATTTTTTCATACGATTAAAGTGATTCTACATCGTACCAAATAGCTTATGAGATGCCCTACAAGACGGTGGTATTGCCGCATCAATAGGTGTAAGGACACCGGAGATATCGACATTTTACATTTTATATAGAGTTAGAATACTGCAAGTATGCCCTTTTCTTAGGTTTTAACCCATTTATGCAGTATTTGTCATACGATTAAAGTGATTCTACATCGTACCAAATAGCTTATGAGATGCCCTACAAGACGGTGGTATTGCCGCATCAATAGGTGTAAGGACACCGGAGATATCGACATTTTAACTTTTATATAGAGTTAGAATACTGCAAATATACCCTTTTCTTAGGTTTTAACCCATTTATGCAGTATTTGTCATACGATTAAAGTGATTCTACATCGTACCAAATAGCTTATGAGATGCCCTACAAGACGGTGGTATTGCCGCATCAATAGGTGTAAGGACACCGGAGATATCGACATTTTACATTTTATATAGAGTTAGAATACTGCAAGTATGCCCTTTTCTTAGGTTTTAACCCATTTATGCAGTATTTGTCATACGATTAAAGTGATTCTACATCGTACCACATAGCTTATGAGATGCCCTACAAGACGGTGGTATTGCCGCATCAATAGGTGTAAGGACACCGGAGATATCGACATTTTAACTTTTATATAGAGTTAGAATACTGCAAAATATGCCCTTTTCTAGGTTTTAACCCATTTATGCAGTATTTGTCATACGATTAAAGTGATTCTACATCGTACCAAATAGCTTATGAGATGCCCTACAAGACGGTGGTATTGCCGCATCAATAGGTGTAAGGACACCGGAGATATCGACATTTTAACTTTTATATAGAGTTAGAATACTGCAAATATACCCTTTTCTTAGGTTTTAACCCATTTATGCAGTATTTGTCATACGATTAAAGTGATTCTACATCGTACCACATAGCTTATGAGATTCCCTACAAGACGATGGTATTGCCGCATCGATAGGTGTAAGGACGCCGGAGATATCGACATTTTACTTTTTATATAGAGTTAGAATACTGCAAATATGCCCTTTTCTCAGGTTTTAACCCATTTATGCAGTATTTGTCATACGATTAAAGTGATTCTACATCGTACCAAATGGCTAATGAGATGCCCCACACGACGATGGTATTGCCGCATCGATAGGTGTAAGGACGCCGGAGATATCGACATTTTACCTTTTATATAGAGTAAGAATACTGCAAATATGCCCTTTCTTAGGTTTTAACCCATTTATGCAGTACTTGTCATACGATTTAAGTAATTCTACATTGTACCATATAGCTTATGAGATGCCCTACAAGTCGATGGTATTGCCGCATCAGTAGGTGTAAGGACACCGGAGATATCGATTTTTTACATTTTACATAGAGTTAGAATACTGCAAATATGCCCTTTTCTTAGGTTTTAACCCATTTATGCAGTATTTGTCATACGACTAAAGTGATTCTACATAGTACCAAATGGCTAATGAGATGCCCTACAAGACGGTGGTATTGCCGCATCAATAGGTGTTAAGACACCGGAAATATCGACATTTTAACTTTTATATAGAGTTAGAATACTGCAAAATATGCCCTTTTGTTAGGTATTATCCCATTTATAAAGTATTTGTCATAGGGTTAAAGTGATTCTACATCGTACCACAAAGCTTATGAGATCCCCTACAAGACGGTAGTATTGCCGCATCAATAGGTGTAAGAACGCCGGAGATATCGACATTTTACATTTTATATAGAGTTAGAATACTGCAAATATGCCCTTTTCTTAGGTTTTAACCCATTTATGCAGTATTTGTCATACGATTAAAGTGATTCTACATCGTACCAAATAGCTTATGAGATGCCCTACAAGACGGTGGTATTGCCGCATCAATAGGTGTAAGGACACCGGAGATATCGACATTTTAACTTTTATATAAAGTTAAAATATTGCAAAATATGCCCTTTTCTTAGGTATTAACCTATTTATAAAGAATTTGTCATAGGGTTAAAATGATTCTACATCGTACCACAAAGCTTATGAGATGCCCTACAAGACGGTGGTATTGCCGCATCAATAGGTGTAAGGACACCGGAGATATCGATATTTTACATTTTACATAGAGTTAGAATACTGCGAATATACCCTTTTCTTAGGTTTTAACCCATTTATGCAGTATTTGTCATACGATTAAAGTGATTCTACATCGTACCACATAGCTTATTAGATGCCCCGCAAGACGATGGTATTGCCGCATCGATAGGTGTAAGAACGCCGGAGATATCGACATTTTACATTTTATATAGAGTTAGAATACTGCAAATATGCCCTTTTCTTAGGTTTTAACCCATTTATGCAGTATTTGTCATACGATTAAAGTGATTCTACATCGTACCACATAGCTTATGAGATGCCCTGCAAGACGATGGTATTGCCGCATCGATAGGTGTAAGAACGCCGGAGATATCGACATTTTACATTTTATATAGAGTTAGAATACTGCAAATATGCCCTTTTCTTAGGTTTTAACCCATTTATGCAGATTTTTTCATACGATTAAAGTGATTCTACATCGTACCAAATAGCTTATGAGATGCCCTACAAGACGGTGGTATTGCCGCATCAATAGGTGTAAGGACACCGGAGATATCGACATTTTAACTTTTATATAGAGTTAGAATACTGCAAATATACCCTTTTCTTAGGTTTTAACCCATTTATGCAGTATTTGTCATACGATTAAAGTGATTCTACATCGTACCACATAGCTTATGAGATGCCCTACAAGACGATGGTATTGCCGCATCGATAGGTGTAAGGACACCGGAGATATCGACATTTTAACTTTTATATAGAGTTAGAATACTGCAAAATATGCCCTTTTCTTAGGTATTAACCTATTTATGCAGTATTTGTCACACGATTAAAGTGATTCTACATCGTACCACATAGCTTATGAGATGCCCTACAAGACGGTGGTATTGCCGCATCAATAGGTGAGTTAACGTCACAAAGATTCAAAGCTGACACGCGCATTCCAAGTGACGACAAATCCCACGGCAATCCAAACATCATCCTCAAGGTTGCTGACTGTGCGCCCGCATTCCAGCAGGTATCGGCGAACGGGAGAAATATGAAACACCACTTCCACCAGCCAGAGCATAGTTCCCGACGGCTTGTTATTTGATCCCTCCTATCCACCATCCCGCACAATTAGTATTTAAGGTAATCTAAGAAAATATTGTAGCTAGTCTTAAGTTAACAGTGTAAGGGTAACCGCTGCCCATCAACGGAAAAATAAATATTGTTTTTTTAATGGTAATTTAGTTAATAATTTGTTAATTGGCGCCCAACGTGGGGCCCAGGAAAAGAACACTAGTGCAGTTCGCGGCCGAACAAAATAAATAAATTAAAGTGCAAAAAAAAAAAAAAAATTCGCAGACGACCTCAAGCAGCTCGCAGCCGAATAAAATAAATTAATCAAAGTGCTAAAAAATTCGCAGACGACCTCAAGTAGCTCGCAGCCGAATAAAATAAAATAATCAAAGTGCTAAAAGAACCGCAGACGACCTTAAGTAGCTCGCAGTCGGACAATAAAATAGTGCAGTTCGCGGCCGAATAAAATAAATTAATCAAAGTGCTAAAAGATCCGCAGACGACCTTAAGTAGCTCGCAGTCGGACAATAAAATAGTGAGAGTGCTAGTGAAAAATCCTGGGTCCCGAGAAAAAACCCAAGTGGACATTCTTGCAAATTAAGAAGCAGAACAACGAGGGAGTGCGAAGAAAGGCCCCTTAGTAGCGACAGCAAAACGGACCGAGCCCCTCCGCCAGCGTTGGAATGTCCCTTATAAGTTTAATGTAAGATAGGATTAAGAATTTATTAAATTGAGAAATATAATATTTAATTTACAAAAAGAAAACTTACAATATATACACAAGAAAAATACCACACATATGTAATTGAAATTGATTAAGTAATTAAAGTTAAGAAAGAAAGGAAATAATAGCCCATCAATTAAAAATCAATCTGAAATAAGTAACGTATCGAGTATCGATTAAGATTTTAGCAATTAAGAGTGATAAGTGTTCCTTTTAAATAAAATACGAAAGTAAAGTAATACCTTCTACACCTAAAATTATAATAAACCATAACTAAACATGACTAATCCAATCATTCGCCCACCAATATTAAACACAACAAATCCCACTCCTCGTCCTTCGACCTCGACCCCCAATGCATCTCCAGAATTAGAAGCCATAATAACAGAAATAGTCAATAAAGTTTGTATCTCCCAGTGCAAGAATTTAGTTCAGGCCATTGTTAATCCCAGCTCAACAATTTCTAAAGATGTGGAGCAAGGTATTGACGAGCAATACCGAGCAAATCTAGGCGACTTAGATAAAATTCCGGACGTAGTCCGCAGCCTGAGAGAGTTTTCCGGATCCCCTGGAGAGTTTAGTTCATGGCGCAAAAGCGTCGAACGAATTCTCAACATCTACAGTAACCTCATAGGAACACCAAAATATTTCGGTATTTTAAATATTATAAGAAACAAAATTGTGGGACATGCAGACGCTATCTTAGAAAGTTATAACACGCCATTAAATTGGAATTCCATATCCAAATGCTTGACGCTACACTTTGCCGACAAGCGAGATCTGGGAACTTTGGAGTACCAGATGTCAACGTTGGTACAAGGCAGCAACACTGTAGAGCAATTCTATCAGTCTGTCTACAGTTACTTGTCTCTGATATTGAACAAGATATCAAGCATGGACGTCTCACCGGATGCGATGAATTTACTTACATCCTCCTATAGAGACAAAGCATTGGATACCTTTGTGAGAGGACTGAGAGGCGATTTGCCCAGACTGTTGGGTATCAAAGAACCGATTGACCTTCCCCAGGCCCTTCACCTCTGCCAGAAGCTTGAAAACCAACAATTTCGAGCGCTATATGCCAATAATAATAGTGGCACGCCAAAGAGGATGGTTTCTCAACCTATACCACCATCTCTTCCTCCTCGTAGGAATTACCCTTCACAACCTTTCTACCCGCAACTCGCATATCTACCACAACCAAGAGTACATCACCCTCCTAGACAAGATGTTTCCCCATACCAACAACATTATCGTCAACCAAACTTCCAACAAAATTTTAGACCAAATTTCAGACCCAACTTCCAACAGAATTTCCAACAGAACAACCAACCATCTTATCCGTATCCACCAAAACCTATGCCTAGGGTGCAACCAATGGAAGTAGACACCATAAAAACCAATAACATCAATTATATGAACCGGCCTCAAGCTAAGAACTGGCCACCTGCAATAAAGCGACCCATGATTCCTTCGCAACAGCATCACGCTCCTCCTAACAAATTGCAGAGAAACTTCCATGTTAATACTGAAATTAAAGAACAATACGCACCTGACGACTCTACCGAAATTGCAAACTATGACTCTATGGTTCGGTTGCAGAATAACCAGACCGAAAATGAAAGTCTTGACGAGTACCTCACTAACCAATACGATATCAACGATAATGAACAAACAATTGATTTTGCAGATATCCATTTTTTAGATTAACCCACTCGTCTCTGCCTTACTTCGAGTGTAAGACGAGTGATAACAAAATTTTAAAATTCCTCGTAGACACAGGATCTAACAAAAACTATGTGCAGCCTCAAATCGTAAAAAAAATTCTTCCCAATAAACAAAATTTTTATGCTAACTCGATAGGAGGTAGAGTAGAAATTAAGCACCATACTTTTATCAATCTTTTCGGACTTAAATCAACTAATATTAAATTCTTTCTTTTGCCTACCCTCCAATCCTTCCACGGTATTCTCGGTAATGATACCCTAAAAGAACTCTCAACGGTAATTTTCACAAAAGAAAATTACATGGTTATCGACAATCAATTAAGAGTAAGGTTAAAACAACAAATTTCCGAGTCAGTTAATTCAGTGGATATTAGAACCGATCACATGTCCCAAAATCAGAAGGAACGTCTGTTGGATTTAGCTGAAGCGTTTTCTAATCTTTTTATTGACCCCAACGAGAAGTTAACTTGCACTACGACAGTCAAGGGCAGGATTCGAACTACTACAGATGACCCCGTCTATTCTAGATATTATCCTTATCCGATTTCTCTCAAGGATGAAGTTGATAAGCAACTGAACCAACTTCTCGCCGATGGTATTATAAGACCTTCACGGTCCCCTTATAATTCCCCTATATGGATAGTGCCGAAAAAGGCTGATGCTTCAAACGAAAAGAAATATCGCATGGTGATCGATTATAGGAAGTTAAATTCAATCACTATTCCTGATCGATATCCCATACCTGAAGTAAACGAGGTGCTATCTCAATTAGGAAGGAATAAATGGTTCTCAGTCCTGGACCTGAAGAGCGGGTTTCATCAAATTCCTCTGCACGAGGACGACATCGAGAAGACCGCCTTCTCGGTCAATAATGGAAAATACGAATTCGTCCGTCTTCCATTCGGACTGAAAAATGCACCGTCTATATTTCAGAGGGCATTAGACGATGTCCTGAGAGAACACATAGGGAAGATTTGTTTCGTCTACATCGATGACATAGTAGTCTTCAGTAAAGATGTGGACTCTCACTTCCAAAACCTTTCAACCATATTCAAAACTTTGCAGGACGCGAATCTAAAAGTTCAGATTGATAAATGTGAATTCCTAAAAACGGACGTCGAATTCCTCGGATTCATTATCTCTGATAAAGGGATAAAGGCAAATCCAAAGAAGGTAGAGGCGATAGTCAAGTTTCCTTACCCAAAGACGCTAAAAGATCTTCGCTCATTTTTGGGTCTGTCAGGGTTTTATCGCAGATTTATAAGGGACTACGCCAAAATTGCCAAACCCCTGACATCCCTTCTAAGGGGGGAGGATGGACGTACGTCAAAGCAGGTATCAAACAAAAAACATATATATCTGAACAAAGAAGCCATGGACGCGTTCGACAAAATTAAAAATTCACTCGCTTCAGAGGATGTGGTTCTAACTTTTCCGGACTTTAGTAAAGAATTTCATCTCACCACAGACGCTTCAGACTACGCCATTGGCGCGGTACTTGCCCAAGATAATAAACCAATAACCTTTATATCCCGAACTCTCTCAAAGGCCGAAGAGCACTATGCCACCAACGAGAAAGAAATGTTGGCCATAGTATGGGCACTCAATACCTTACGGAATTACCTTTACGGCCCAACGGTTCTAAAAATATTTACAGACCATCAACCCCTGACATATGCTTTAAGCAATAAAAACTCCAACAATAAACTAAAACGATGGAAGGCTATACTTGAGGAGTATAATTATGAATTAAGATATAAGCCTGGTAGATCAAACGTCGTTGCTGATGCATTGTCAAGGCCACCCAGAACCGAAGTCAATTCTCTAACAGCAACACAACATAGCGATGAGAGCTCCGGACAACACCTTATTCCAATAGCTAACGAGCCGATTAACGTCTTTAAAAATCAAATCATTCTCACCCTCGGTAGTACACCTTCCCATGACTTCAAAATTATTTTCCCTACCTACCACCGCCACTTAATAGTTGAACCCGAATATACAGATCAAATCCTGATCGACATCCTGAAACAATATCTCAATCCGTCTGTCACCAATGGTATCAAAACTGACGAAAACATTTTAGGAAAACTCCAAGAAATTTACCCAACCCACTTTAAGCAGTACAGAGTACGGTTTGCAAGGAATCAGGTTATAGACTTAACCGACGAAACGCAACAGGAAGCCGAAATCATAAAAGAACACAATCGCGCACATCGCAACTCTCGTGAAAATAAAATGCAACTGTTGCAAAAGTTTTATTTTCCACAGATGAGGGCGAAAGTAGAAAAAATTACTAAAATGTGCCGAATTTGTAAAGAACACAAGTATGATAGGCATCCTAATAAACCAATGTTGCAAGCAACCCCGATTCCCGAGTATCCCGGACAGATTATCCATGTAGACATATATTTTAGCAACAAGCACATAGTTCTCACCGCAATAGACAAATTCTCAAAGTACGCTTTAGCGAAAATACTCAAGTCAAGGTCAGCAGAGGATATCAAACATCCTCTTAGGCAGCTCATTCTAGCATTTGGTGTACCCGAAACAATAGTCGTAGACAATGAGAAGTCATTGAACTCCAATTCGGTACTATTCATGGTAGAAAACTTCTTTAATATTAAAGTCTACAAAGCCCCTCCTTACACCAGTTCCGTAAACGGTCAAGTGGAGAGATTTCACTCCACGCTCTCAGAAATCATGAGATGCATAAAAGCCCAAAAACACCACGGCACATTTGAGGAACTACTTGACCAATCGATATACGAATACAACAGCTCACTGCACTCTACAACGGGAAAAAAACCATTCGACGTATTTTTCGGGAAACATTTGCTAAACAACCCCACAGAACTCCAACGAATTAGACAGGAAAACTTTGAGAAGATTAAAGAAAAACAGGAAACTGATTTAGAATATCATAATAGGAAAAAATCGCCCTTAAAAAATTATTCAGTCGGTGAAACGATATACGTAAGAATTAATAAACGAATCGGAAACAAGCTCACTCCTAAATTCAAAAAAGAAATAGTTGCAGAAAATAAAAACACTACAGTCTTAACACAATCAGGTAGGAACGTACACAAAAGTCTAATCAAAAACTAAATTTTTAAGGTTTCTTCTCCCTCTGTGCGTCGCAAACGTGCAGATATTGGACTACTCTAACTCGCAGCTCATCAAGATCAGTGCCGGTCAAGCTAGGCTCCAAACTGGATCTTTCAAAATCATCCACTTCATAGATATAGAAGCATACGAAACTACACTCGAAACTCTGGAGACGACATTGAGGTCAACCACCAAAACCAACCATCCCCTATTCCACATCCTATCCTACGAAATCCTTAGAATTAAATCATACCTATCTAGAATTAAAATAAGTAAAAGAAATACACGCTCCATAGATATAATTGGTACGACATGGAAATGGATCGCGGGGAACCCGGATCGCCATGATTTCGAAATCATTGAACAAAAACTGAATAATGTACTAAGGAATAACAATAATCAAGTCATAATAAACCGAATGTCTATAGATAAGATTAACGAGTTGTCAAACATAACGAATGAAATAATTAGGACATTTAAGGAACATGAAAGTAATAGTAACGAGAATATAATTAAGTTAAAATACAAGTTAGAAATAATTAAAGAAGAAATAATTAACATTGCTTACGCCATTCATTGGGCTAAAGCTAACATTCCTAATTCTTTTATACTGTCAAACAATGAAGTAAATATAACACATACACTACTAACTAATAATGATATACCGTTTATAAACATTGATGAGGCTCTACAATTTTCTGAAATACGAATTGCTACTGATAATAAACATCTAATATATATTTTAAATATTCCCACTGTTGACCCTAAGAATTGTAAAATGTTTATAATTAAACCTGTTAAATTTGGTAATATTATTAATAAAATAGAATACAATTCCATACTCGAATGTAATAAAGAAAAATATGGCATCATTAATAAATGTAAATCATACAATGTACTTTCTATCTGTAATCAAAACAATGTTATAAATATTAGCAACTCCACGTGCATCCCCATGCTCCTAAATAGCCAGGAAGCTAACTGCTCAATAATCAACAACGACCATATCGCAGACGTCGAGGAAGTGTCTCCCGGAATCCTACTACTTAACCAGTTCAACGGACCGATTAAAATAAACCAAGAAACCATGATGCTTAAAGGCACCTATGTAATACAACATTTCAACACCTCGGTCGAAGTCGATGGAAAACTAATAATTGCAAATGAAGTTACGGAATACCATCCCTTACCGGCCATACTGCAGCCATCATCCATGAAAGACGACATAGAGGAAGTGCTGTCACTTAACCTAATGAAGAACCTGTATGTCAATAATACAAATAAAATCAAGATTCTGGAAACCAAGCGCAGTATAAGCACGACCATCATCATCAGCCTGGTAACATTACTAACCATCTCCTTGGGATTCATCTTCATCAAGGTTTTGGGATGTAAGGCACTGAAACGCAAACCCAGCGAAACCAAACAGAACACCGTGTTAACTTTGGGACTCGAAGATATTCCTCGCTTATTTACAACAACAACAACTTTGAACGAGGACGTTCAAATCTAAGGGCGGAGGAGTTAACGTCACAAAGATTCAAAGCTGACACGCGCATTCCAAGTGACGACAAATCCCACGGCAATCCAAACATCATCCTCAAGGTTGCTGACTGTGCGCCCGCATTCCAGCAGGTATCGGCGAACGGGAGAAATATGAAACACCACTTCCACCAGCCAGAGCATAGTTCCCGACGGCTTGTTATTTGATCCCTCCTATCCACCATCCCGCACAATTAGTATTTAAGGTAATCTAAGAAAATATTGTAGCTAGTCTTAAGTTAACAGTGTAAGGGTAACCGCTGCCCATCAACGGAAAAATAAATATTGTTTTTTTAATGGTAATTTAGTTAATAATTTGTTAATTGGTGTAAAGACACCGGAGATATCGACATTTTAACTTTTATATAGAGTTAGAATACTGCAAAATATGCCCTTTTCTTAGGTTTTAACCCATTTATGCAGTATTTGTCATACGATTAAAGTGATTCTACATCGTACCAAATAGCTTATGAGATGCCCTACAAGACGATGGTATTGCCGCATCGATAGGTGTAAGAACGCCGGAGATATCGATATTTTACATTTTACATAGAGTTAGAATACTGCGAATATACCCTTTTCTTAGGTTTTAACCCATTTATGCAGTATTTGTCATACGATTAAAGTGATTCTACATCGTACCACATAGCTTATTAGATGCCCTGCAAGACGATGGTATTGCCGCATCGATAGGTGTAAGAACGCCGGAGATATCGACATTTTACATTTTATATAGAGTTAGAATACTGCAAATATGCCCTTTTCTTAGGTTTTAACCCATTTATGCAGTATTTGTCATACGATTAAAGTGATTCTACATCGTACCATATAGCTTATGAGATGCCCTGCAAGACGATGGTATTGCCGCATCGATAGGTGTAAGAACGCCGGAGATATCGATATTTTACATTTTATATAGAGTTAGAATACTGCAAATATGCCCTTTTCTTAGGTTTTAACCCATTTATGCAGTATTTGTCATACGACTAAAGTGATTCTACATCGTACCACATAGCTTATGAGATGCCCTACAAGACGATGGTATTGCCGCATCGATAGGTGTAAGGACGCCGGAGATATCGACATTTTACTTTTTATATAGAGTTAGAATACTGCAAATATGCCCTTTTCTCAGGTTTTAACCCATTTATGCAGTATTTGTCATACGATTAAAGTGATTCTACATCGTACCAAATGGCTAATGAGATGCCCCACACGACGATGGTATTGCCGCATCGATAGGTGTAAGGACGCCGGAGATATCGACATTTTACCTTTTATATAGAGTAAGAATACTGCAAATATGCCCTTTTCTTAGGTATTAACCTATTTATGCAGTATTTGTCATACGATTAAAGTGATTCTACATCGTACCACATAGCTTATGAGATGCCCTGCAAGACGATGGTATTGCCGCATCGATAGGTGTAAGAACGCCGGAGATATCGACATTTTACATTTTATATAGAGTTAGAATACTGCAAATATGCCCTTTTCTTAGGTTTTAACCCATTTATGCAGTATTTGTCATACGATTAAAGTGATTCTACATCGTACCACATAGCTTATGAGATGCCCTGCAAGACGATGGTATTGCCGCATCGATAGGTGTAAGAACGCCGGAGATATCGATATTTTACATTTTATATAGAGTTAGAATACTGCAAATATGCCCTTTTCTTAGGTTTTAACCCATTTATGCAGTATTTGTCATACGACTAAAGTGATTCTACATCGTACCACATAGCTTATGAGATGCCCTACAAGACGATGGTATTGCCGCATCGATAGGTGTAAGGACGCCGGAGATATCGACATTTTACTTTTTATATAGAGTTAGAATACTGCAAATATGCCCTTTTCTCAGGTTTTAACCCATTTATGCAGTATTTGTCATACGATTAAAGTGATTCTACATCGTACCAAATGGCTAATGAGATGCCCCACACGACGATGGTATTGCCGCATCGATAGGTGTAAGGACGCCGGAGATATCGACATTTTACCTTTTATATAGAGTAAGAATACTGCAAATATGCCCTTTTCTTAGGTTTTAACCCATTTATGCAGTATTTGTCATACGACTAAAGTGATTCTACATCGTACCACATAGCTTATGAGATGCCCTACAAGACGATGGTATTGCCGCATCGATAGGTGTAAGGACGCCGGAGATATCGACATTTTACTTTTTATATAGAGTTAGAATACTGCAAATATGCCCTTTTCTCAGGTTTTAACCCATTTATGCAGTATTTGTCATACGATTAAAGTGATTCTACATCGTACCAAATGGCTAATGAGATGCCCCACACGACGATGGTATTGCCGCATCGATAGGTGTAAGGACGCCGGAGATATCGACATTTTACCTTTTATATAGAGTAAGAATACTGCAAATATGCCCTTTTCTTAGGTATTAACCTATTTATGCAGTATTTGTCATACGATTAAAGTGATTCTACATCGTACCACATAGCTTATGAGATGCCCTACAAGACGGTGGTATTGCCGCATCAATAGGTGTAAGGACACCGGAGATGTCGACATTTTAACTTTTATATAGAGTTAGAATACTGCAAAATATGCCCTTTGCTTAGGTATTAACCTATTTATAAAGAATTTGTCATAGTGTTGAAGTGATTCTACATCGTACCACAAAGCTTATGAGATGCCCTACAAGACGGTGGTATTGCCGCATCAATAGGTGTAAGGACACCGGAGATATCGATATTTTACATTTTACATAGAGTTAGAATACTGCAAATATACCCTTTTCTTAGGTTTTAACCCATTTATGCAGTATTTGTCATACGATTAAAGTGATTCTACATCGTACCACATAGCTTATGAGATGCCCTACAAGACGATGGTATTGCCGCATCGATAGGTGTAAGGACGCCGGAGATATCGACATTTTACTTTTTATATAGAGTTAGAATACTGCAAATATGCCCTTTTCTCAGGTTTTAACCCATTTATGCAGTATTTGTCATACGATTAAAGTGATTCTACATCGTACCAAATGGCTAATGAGATGCCCCACACGACGATGGTATTGCCGCATCGATAGGTGTAAGGACGCCGGAGATATCGACATTTTACCTTTTATATAGAGTAAGAATACTGCAAATATGCCCTTTCTTAGGTTTTAACCCATTTATGCAGTACTTGTCATACGATTAAAGTAATTCTACATTGTACCAAATAGCTTATGAGATGCCCTACAAGTCGATGGTATTGCCGCATCAATAGGTGTAAGGACACCGGAAATATCGACATTTTAACTTTTATATAGAGTTAGAATACTGCAAAATATGCCCTTTTCTTAGGTTTTAACCCATTTATGCAGTATTTGTCATACGATGAAAGTGATTCTACATCGTACCACATAGCTTATGAGATGCCCTGCAAGACGATGGTATTGCCGCATCAATAGGTGTAAGGACACCGGAGATATCGATTTTTTACATTTTACATAGAGTTAGAATACTGCAAATATGCCCTTTTCTTAGGTTTTAACCCATTTATGCAGTATTTGTCATACGACTAAAGTGATTCTACATAGTACCAAATGGCTAATGAGATGCCCTACAAGACGGTGGTATTGCCGCATCAATAGGTGTAAGGACACCGGAAATATCGACATTTTAACTTTTATATAGAGTTAGAATACTGCAAAATATGCCCTTTTGTTAGGTATTATCCCATTTATAAAGTATTTGTCATAGGGTTAAATTGATTCTACATCGTACCACAAAGCTTATGAGATCCCCTACAAGACGGTAGTATTGCCGCATCAATAGGTGTAAGGACACCGGAGATATCGATATTTTACATTTTACATAGAGTTAGAATACTGCGAATATACCCTTTTCCTAGGTTTTAACCCATTTATGCAGTATTTGTCATACGATTAAAGTGATTCTACATCGTACCACATAGCTTATTAGATGCCCTGCAAGACGATGGTATTGCCGCATCGATAGGTGTAAGAACGCCGGAGATATCGACATTTTACATTTTATATAAAGTTAGAATACTGCAAATATGCCCTTTTCTTAGGTTTTAACCCATTTATGCAGTGTTTGTCATACGATTAAAGTGATTCTACATCGTACCAAATAGCTTATGAGATGCCCTACAAGACGGTGGTATTGCCGCATCAATAGGTGTAAGGACACCGGAGATATCGACATTTTAACTTTTATATAAAGTTAAAATATTGCAAAATATGCCCTTTTCTTAGGTATTAACCTATTTATAAAGAATTTGTCATAGGGTTAAAGTGATTCTACATCGTACCACAAAGCTTATGAGATGCCCTACAAGACGGTGGTATTGCCGCATCAATAGGTGTAAGGACACCGGAGATATCGATATTTTACATTTTACATAGAGTTAGAATACTGCGAATATACCCTTTTCTTAGGTTTTAACCCATTTATGCAGTATTTGTCATACGATTAAAGTGATTCTACATCGTACCACATAGCTTATTAGATGCCCTGCAAGACGATGGTATTGCCGCATCGATAGGTGTAAGAACGCCGGAGATATCGACATTTTACATTTTATATAGAGTTAGAATACTGCAAATATGCCCTTTTCTTAGGTTTTAACCCATTTACGCAGTATTTGTCATACGATGAAAGTGATTCTACATCGTACCACATAGCTTATGAGATGCCCTGCAAGACGATGGTATTGCCGCATCGATAGGTGTAAGAACGCTGGAGATATCGACATTTTACATTTTATATAGAGTTAGAATACTGCAAATATGCCCTTTTCTTAGGTTTTAACCCATTTATGCAGTATTTGTCATACGATTAAAGTGATTCTACATCGTACCACATAGCTTATGAGATGCCCTACAAGACGGTGGTATTGCCGCATCAATAGGTGTAAGGACACCGGAGATATCGACATTTTAACTTTTATATAGAGTTAGAATACTGCAAAATATGCCCTTTTCTTAGGTATTAACCTATTTATGCAGTATTTGTCATACGATTAAAGTGATTCTACATCGTACCACATAGCCTATGAGATGCCCTACAAGACGGTGGTATTGCCGCATCAATAGGTGTAAGGACACCGGAGATATCGACATTTTAACTTTTATATAGAGTTAGAATACTGCAAAATATGCCCTTTGCTTAGGTATTAACCTATTTATAAAGAATTTGTCATAGTGTTGAAGTGATTCTACATCGTACCACAAAGCTTATGAGATGCCCTACAAGACGGTGGTATTGCCGCATCAATAGGTGTAAGGACACCGGAGATATCGATATTTTACATTTTACATAGAGTTAGAATACTGCAAATATACCCTTTTCTTAGGTTTTAACCCATTTATGTAGTATTTGTCATACGATTAAAGTGATTCTACATCGTACCACATAGCTTATGAGATGCCCTGCAAGACGATGGTATTGCCGCATCGATAGGTGTAAGAACGCCGGAGATATCGACATTTTACATTTTATATAGAGTTAGAATACTGCAAATATGCCCTTTTCTAAGGTTTTAACCCATTTATGCAGTATTTGTCATACGATGAAAGTGATTCTACATCGTACCACATAGCTTATGAGATGCCCTGCAAGACGATGGTATTGCCGCATCGATAGGTGTAAGAACGCCGGAGATACCGACTTTTTACATTTTATATAGAGTTAGAATACTGCAAATATGCCCTTTTCTTAGGTTTTAACCCATTTATGCAGTATTTGTCATACGATTAAAGTGATTCTACATCGTACCACATAGCTTATGAGATGCCCTACAAGACGGTGGTATTGCCGCATCAATAGGTGTAAGGACACCGGAGATATCGACATTTTAACTTTTATATAGAGTTAGAATACTGCAAAATATGCCCTTTTCTTAGGTATTAACCTATTTATGCAGTATTTGTCATACGATTAAAGTGATTCTACATCGTACCACATAGCTTATGAGATGCCCTACAAGACGGTGGTATTGCCGCATCAATAGGTGTAAGGACACCGGAGATATCGACATTTTAACTTTTATATAGAGTTAGAATACTGCAAAATATGCCCTTTTCTAGGTTTTAACCCATTTATGCAGTATTTGTCATACGATTAAAGTGATTCTACATCGTACCACATAGCTTATGAGATGCCCTACAAGACGATGGTATTGCCGCATCGATAGGTGTAAGGACGCCGGAGATATCGACATTTTACATTTTATATAGAGTTAGAATACTGCAAATATGCCCTTTTCTCAGGTTTTAACCCATTTATGCAGTATTTGTCATACGATTAAAGTGATTCTACATCGTACCAAATGGCTAATGAGATGCCAGTTACGATGACCGCACGTTCAGCATACACAGCACAATGGTACACGCATCCAGTGGATGCACAGTCTGTTATCAAACACCTCTATTTTCCATTTCCCATACACGTATCCAGCGGATGCACAGTCTGTAATCGAACACCTTTGTTTTTCACCTTTAATGTACACACTGTAGAAAATCTGACACCATATTTTGTATCTCATTAGATTATTCCTTACACACCATATTTTGCTAGCATAATCAAATTTAGTAGTATAAATAGATGTAAGAAAAATACTGTAGTTTAGAAAGTAAGTGAACGTGGGAGCGATTGTTGCTCCGAATAAAATATTTTTTTAATTAACCCTAATAGTATTTCGTTAATTGGCGCCCGAGCAGGGACCCGCGTAACTAACAAAGTCTAGAAAAGTTGTGCATTAAAAACCTCGCCGCGAAATCGTCGTGTTGACCGCCGCTATAACCGTGGGAACATAGTGTACGCGTTTTCAACCCATCGAGACTGAACAAGTGACAGTGTTCGCCGTGTTCGTGTTCGTGACGCGAAGTGACATTCGGAATCTAAAAGGACCATCCTTGAGAGACCAATAACAGTGTCCGCGAGTGAAAAACTGAAAGGACAAAAAAGCAATCCTTCAGTGACTAATCAGTGACCGTGCCTTAGTAGGAGGTGTTGAAATACAAAGATACCAACCAAAACGGATTATCCGGAACTGAAATGCACAACGTAGGCTGCGCGGGATTCATAATAACGCTGTGAGTACAAGCTTACCTAAATCTTACTTTCTCGCCAAACAATCATTTATATCAATTATATAAAATATATTCTCAATCTAACAATCATTATAATTAATTCAATCAATAATAATTATCAATATTCAATCAATAATAATTAATTAAACAAACATAAAACCATAAAAAACAATGGAAGAATTAAAAAACGCAGTTTTAGAATTAACTGGAGCAGTAAATGCCTCCATTGAACGAATTAAATTACTAGAGAATAGGCTTAATACTTATGAGCAAACGCCTACAGCCATAAATGCCTCCATCGAAAGAATTAAATTACTAGAGGATAGGTTAAATGCTTACGGTCAATCACCTACAACAGATCCCCAAGCAACCATTGGCTTGCCAAGGACCGAGAAAGAACTCGAGGAGATTAGCAAATTGCCCGATTGCGTAAAAGACCTCCACGTATTTGACGGCAACCCAATTCATTTTGTGTCCTGGGTTCACTCGGTTGAAACCATTTTGAAAAGTTACGAAATTGTAAAACATAAGCCAATTTACGGAGCAATCCTCCGCAGTATTAGACAAAAGATAAGGGGTGCAGCTGACACTGCACTCATCTCTTACAATATTTTTGATCATGATTGGTCATCAATCAAGCAATGCTTATCTCTGCATTATGCAGATAAGCGGGACGTGCGTACCCTTGAGCACCAAATGAATATGTTAACGCAAGGAACTTCGTCCATTGACGAATTCTATGCTAGAGTGAATCACCAACTCTCACTTATTATAAATAAACTTAAAACAGAAGACTATTCCCTGGAAACAACGAGAGCACTCACGGAAAATTACAGGAATAGAGCACTCGATGTGTTCATCCGTGGAGTAAATGGGGAACTAAGTAAGATTCTACTTATTCAAAAACCCCAGAATCTTGCCGAAGCATATACTCTATGCTTAGAATATCAGAATTTAAATATGCGGAATGTAATTATCCAAAAAAGGGAACCGAACAACGCAATTAATATTCCATTTAACCCTATGTCATATCCAACGCCGAGGTTACCACCTAAACCAATACCAAAACCTATGCCACGAAACTTAACTGTTCAGCAGAAGAACCAAGCATTCAATATACAACATCGAAGCAATTTTGCACCAAGATCGTATAATCCACCACCACGACCAACTCAAACAAAACCCCCAGAACCGATGGACGTAGACAGGTCAATTCAAACCAAACAAGTAAATTATATAAATAGGCCAAATTACATAACCACTAACAGACCCCAAGGCTCATCTAACATACCATTTAAACAACAAAGACTTTATAATATTGAAACACAAGCCGAGGAAGACCAAAACGAAAGATACGCTCAAGTTTGTTTGAATGAATTTGAAGATAATTTCGAAGAACCTACCGAAGAACAATCCACCTCAGAAATAAATTTTATGACAAATGCCTCTCTAGTATACCCTATATAGAATATAGGACTAGAGAAGGCCACATCCTGAAATTTTTAATAGATACTGGTGCTAATAAGAATTTCATTAAACCAGATATAGCCAAAAATGCCAAGCCCACTAATAAACCATTCAAAATACAGTCAGCAGCAGGAGAAATCATTATTAATCAAAAAGTCAGCGGACAATTTTTTGCTTCAGTAGGGAATGACACAATTTTAGACTTCTTTGTTTTACCAGGCCTCAAATCATTTGATGGGATCATAGGAGATGATACTTTGAAAGAAGTAGGAGCGGTTATTAATCGTGTCGACAATACCATGACAATAAAACCAAATATAACAATACCTTTGAAAGAGAAACAATCAACCCAAGTAAATAACCTAGTAATAAGAGACGATCATTTAGATCCCGACATTAAGAGCAGAATAAGGAATATAGTAGAAAAACATAAGTTTATCTTTGGTCCAATAAGCGATAGTGAGATAATTGACACACAAGTAAAGGCGGAGATTCGAACAACAACTGACGAACCCGTTTATGTAAAAACGTATCCCTATCCGGTGAATATGAGGGAAGAGGTTAATAAGCAAATTGCAAAACTTCTTGAAGACGGGATTATTCGGCCTTCAAAGAGCCCGTATAACTCCCCCATATGGGTCGTCCCGAAGAAGGAAGACGCCTCAGGAATAAAGAAGTATCGAATGGTCATTGACTTTAAGAAATTAAATTCAGTTACAGTCTCAGATACATACCCAATCCCTGACATTTCCAGTACTATCGCGAGCTTAGGTAAAGCGAAATTTTTCACAACTTTAGATTTGACTTCCGGATTTTACCAAATAAAAATGAAAGATCGAGATATACCTAAAACCGCATTTTCTACGCTTAACGGAAAATATGAATTTACCAGGATGCCCTTTGGGCTAAAGAACGGACCAGCTATCTTCCAACGAATGATAGATGATGTCCTCAAAGAGTATATCGGTAAAATCTGTTACGTATATATTGATGACGTAATAATTTTCGGAACAAGCGTTGAAGAGCACCTGAAAAACCTAGATACCATCTTCACTAGGTTAAAAGATGCCAATCTCAGAGTTAATCTTGACAAGACTGAATTCTTCAAAAGGGAAACTGAATTTTTAGGCTTCCTTATCACCAGTGATGGCATAAGACCAGACGCTAAGAAAGTGGCAGCCATTCAGAAGATAAAACCACCAGAAAATTTGAAAGAACTCAGAGGATTTCTTGGTCTCGCATCATACTATAGGCGCTTTATCAAGGATTTTGCAAAGATCGCGAAACCATTAACCAATCTTACAAGAGGAGCAAATTCACAGGCTAAACCAAATCAGTCCCGAAACATAAAAATCAAACTGAATGAAAAAGAGAAAGAAACATTCACCAATCTCAAGGAATTGCTATCATCATCTGAAATCCTTATCTTCCCTGATTTTGTTAAACCATTTATTTTAACAACGGACGCTTCAAACCATGCTATCGGAGCAGTGTTGAGTCAAGGAGAGATAGGCAAAGATAAGCCAATAACATACATATCTCGCTCTCTTAATAAGACAGAAGAAAACTACGCCACAAATGAAAAGGAAATGTTGGCGATAGTTTGGGCACTGGACAATCTCCGAAATTATTTGTATGGAGCAAAAAAAATAAAAATATTGACTGATCATCAACCTTTAACCTTCGCTCTCAGCTCCCGGAACACAAATGCAAAGCTGAAAAGATGGAAAGCGAGGATTGAAGAATACAACTACGAACTGGTATATAAGCCAGGAAGAACAAACGTAGTTGCGGATGCTCTATCGCGACTAAAGACCGAGGTAAATGCTTTAACCGAAACCACAGAATCTGCAGAAACAATGCACAGCGCAGAGGAGGACGGAACAGATTTAATTCCTCACTGTGAAGTCCCTATAAATGTATTTAAAAATCAAATAATTATTGGACAAGGTAAAGTTAACGCCTATGAACAACCCCATCCATCATACCATAGACATTATATTGGCATTAAAAATTTAACAAGAGAACAACTTATAGATATACTAAAAACCAGATTAAACCCGAACGTCATTAATGGAGTCAAAATTCAAGAACAATATATCCAAGTGCTACAGGAGGTATACAAAGAATATTTTTCTGTATTTAAAATTAGAATTACCCAAAGGATCGTAGAGGATATTGCCAACGAAAATAATCAATTGCTTAAGATCCAACAAGAGCATAGTAGAGCCCATAGGAACGCAATAGAAAATAAAGAACAACTTTTAGAACGATGCTACTTTCCACAGATGACAAGCAAAATTAAGAAATATATAAAAAGGTGTGAAGTATGCCTTACTAATAAATACGACAGACACCCGCATAAACCAGAATTACAAGATACACCCATACCATCCTACCCAACAGAGATAATACACTTGGACATAATGGAAATCCAAGGAAGAAAATTTATTACATCCATAGACAAATTTTCCAAATTTATTAAATTCTTTTCAATAAAGGATAAGTCCTCCATACATTTACAAAGCAAACTTACGAAGGTCTTGCACTACTTTTCTGCACCCAAAATTCTCGTAATGGACAACGAAGTTAGTCTCAATAGCCCAATCATTAATAACTATTTAAAATCACTAGGGATAAAAGTTTACAGAACACCAGTAAATAAAAGCGAAGTAAATGGGACAATCGAACGAGTTCATTCCACGATTATTGAAATAGTAAGATGCCTAGGAAGAGAATACCCAGAACTTGACCTAAAAGAACTAATAGAAATTTCAGTAGATCGTTACAACAACACTATACATTCGGTAATAAAAAGAAAACCTGCAGACGTATTTTTCGGAAGAACGCAACGAATAAATTATAAAAATTTAGTAGATTTTAGGAGCAAACTAAATTCGGATTTAACTGAACAAATAAAGAGACAGCAACACCAAAAGCAATTAAGAGAGAATTTAAAGAGGAAAAAACCAAAAAAATATGAAACTGGGGAAACGATATTTGTCACTGACAAAAAACGTAACAGCAAATGCAAACCCATTTTCAAAAAAGAGATAGTTGCCAAGGACAACAGGGTAACAGTACTAACACTCTCTGGGAGAAAAGTCCACAAATCCAACATTAAAAATTGCTGACAAACAATAATCTCTTCATTTCAGCCTCTTCTGGACAACATATGCCGCAGTCGAAGTATTTGAATAAAAAACTCCGATCATCACCATCAAACAAGGTTCAGGCAAGATAATAAATGGTAATTTCAAACTGATTCACATCATCGATATTGAAAAATATGAGAATATATATATCGGGATGAAATCACTTCTACAAACCACCGTAAATGAAACTAGCATCCTCAGACCCCAGATTACGCACCTGAGGACTCAAGTGGGTGACAAAATAGAAAGCCTAAAACAACGTCCACAAAAGAAACCAAGGTCTATCAATTGGATAGGGTCCGCTTGGAAGTGGGTAGCCGGCAATCCCGACGCGACCGATTGGGATAACATCCTTCAAAGTCAAAACGAAATAATAAAAAACAATAATCAACAATTTAGAATCAACAAAAAAATTATGAAAACCGCTGACACATTGTCAAAAACTTACAACGATATATTGGCACATATGAAAAACGAAAATTCAGATCAGGCCGCTCAAATTCTCTTCAACAAGCTATCAATTCTCGAGGATCAAATTAATGAAATTATTCTTGCATCCCAATTAGCTAAAGCCGGAGTAACAAACACCAACCTACTTGACAAAGTGGAAGTCAATGAAATTCTTTCCCAAATAGAGTCTCTTCCGTATAACAACGAAATAGAAGCCTTGGAATATTCGGAACCATCAATGATCATAAAAGGTTCAACCATTCTATACGTACTATCCATACCAAAAACCAGTGAACATGAATTCAACCACATACTTATACGTCCAACTATCATACAAAATAAACAAATTCACTTAGAGTTCCAGGAACTCCTCATAAACAACAAAGAACAGTTTGGAGTAATTTCCAAACGCAATTCCATAGGGAGCACTACCATCTGCAAAAGGGAACAACTACATCAGTTACCTCAAGACCATTGCATTGCACAACTAATCAAAGGAGTAAATGCGAGTTGCGACTACCATCATAATGACAACTCTGTAGTGGAAAACATCAGCGACAACACAATTTACTTAACAAACTAACAAACTTCAATGGAACCCTCCAATACCAGAACATTACAATACGCTTGAAAGGAAGCTTTCTGATACAATTCATCAATGAAACCATCAAAATTGACGATGCAGTATATACCAGCAAGGAACTAGAAAAACATCAAGTACTACCACCAACACTCCAGAGCAACCTCACCTTTAAGAATGTAAAACTTAATTTAGAGTACATAGACTTCATTCAGACAATCTAAAATTTCTTAAAAAATTAAATATCCATAGTAATATATCCGTTCTTACAGATCTAAGCTTCCTAATTGTTGTCATTGTTATAATCAGTACAGTAACTCTTGTAATAAAATTCCGAAGAAATGTATCCAGGGCAACGATTTTAAAAACATCAACTCAACCCCAAGAAGAAGTCAAGATGCCAAACCATTATGACCTTCAACCAATAAGGATCAACCTGTAAGATCTACGGGCCGTAGATTCTTAAGAGGGGAGGAGTTACGATGACCGCACGTTCAGCATACACAGCACAATGGGACACGCATCCAGTGGATGCACAGTCTGTTATCAAACACCTCTATTTTCCATTTCCCATACACGTATCCAGCGGATGCACAGTCTGTAATCGAACACCTTTGTTTTTCACCTTTAATGTACACACTGTAGAAAATCTGACACCATATTTTGTATCTCATTAGATTATTCCTTACACACCATATTTTGCTAGCATAATCAAATTTAGTAGTATAAATAGATGTAAGAAAAATACTGTAGTTTAGAAAGTAAGTGAACGTGGGAGCGATTGTTGCTCCGAATAAAATATCTTTTTAATTAACCCTAATAGTATTTCGTTAATTTGCCCCACACGACGATGGTATTGCCGCATCGATAGGTGTAAGGACGCCGGAGATATCGACATTTTACCTTTTATATAGAGTAAGAATACTGCAAATATGCCCTTTCTTAGGTTTTAACCCATTTATGCAGTACTTGTCATACGACTAAAGTAATTCTACATTGTACCAAATAGCTTATGAGATGCCCTACAAGTCGATGGTATTGCCGCATCAATAGGTGTAAGGACACCGGAGATATCGATTTTTTACATTTTACATAGAGTTAGAATACTGCAAATATGCCCTTTTCTTAGGTTTTAACCCATTTATGCAGTATTTGTCATACGACTAAAGTGATTCTACATAGTACCAAATGGCTAATGAGATGCCCTACAAGACGGTGGTATTGCCGCATCAATAGGTGTAAGGACACCGGAAATATCGACATTTTAACTTTTATATAGAGTTAGAATACTGCAAAATATGCCCTTTTCTTAGGTTTTAACCCATTTATGCAGTATTTGTCATACGATTAAAGTGATTCTACATCGTACCAAATAGCTTATGAGATGCCCTACAACTGCAAAATATGCCCTTTTCTTAGGTTTTAACCCATTTATGCAGTATTTGTCATACGATTAAAGTAATTCTACATCGTACCAAATAGCTTATGAGATGCCGTACAAGACGATGGTATTGCCGCATCAATAGGTGTAAGGACACCGGAGATATCGATATTTTACATTTTACATAGAATTAGAATACTGCAAATATGCCCTTTTCTTATATTTTAACCCATTTATGCAGTATTTGTCATACGATTAAAGTGATTCTACATCGTACCAAATAGCTTATGAGATGCCCTACAAGACGGTGGTATTGCCGCATCAATAGGTGTAAGGACACCGGAGATGTCGATATTTTACATTTTACATAGAATTAGAATACTGCAAATATGCTCTTTTCTTATATTTTAACCCATTTATGCAGTATTTGTCATACGATTAAAGTGATTCTACATCGTACCAAATAGCTTATGAGATGCCCTACAAGACGGTGGTATTGCCGCATCAATAGGTGTAAGGACACCGGAGATATCGATATTTTACATTTTATATAGAGTTAGAATACTGCAAATATACCCTTTTCTTAGGTTTTAACCCATTTATGCAGTATTTGTCATACGACTAAAGTGATTCTACAGCGTACCACATAGCTTATGAGATGCCCTGCAAGACGATGGTATTGCCGCATCGATAGGTGTAAGAACGCCGGAAATATCGACATTTTACATTTTATATAGAGTTAGAATACTGCAAATATGCCCTTTTCTTAGGTTTTAACCCATTTATGCAGTATTTGTCATACGATTAAAGTGATTCTACATCGTACCAAATAGCTTATGAGATGCCCTACAAGACGGTGGTATTGCCGCATCAATAGGTGTAAGGACACCGGAGATATCGACATTTTAACTTTTATATAAAGTTAAAATACTGCAAAATATGCCCTTTTCTTAGGTATTAACCTATTTATAAAGAATTTGTCATAGGGTTAAAGTGATTCTACATCGTACCACAAAGCTTATGAGATGCCCTACAAGACGGTGGTATTGCCGCATCAATAGGTGTAAGGACACCGGAGATATCGATATTTTACATTTTACATAGAGTTAGAATACTGCAAATATACCCTTTTCTTAGGTTTTAACCCATTTATGCAGTATTTGTCATACGATTAAAGTGATTCTACATCGTACCACAAAGCTTATGAGATGCCCTACAAGACGGTGGTATTGCCGCATCAATAGGTGTAAGGACACCGGAGATATCGATATTTTACATTTTACATAGAATTAGAATACTGCAAATATGCCCTTTTCTTATATTTTAACCCATTTATGCAGTATTTGTCATACGATTAAAGTGATTCTACATCGTACCAAATAGCTTATGAGATGCCCTACAAGACGGTGGTATTGCCGCATCAATAGGTGTAAGGACACCGGAGATATCGATATTTTACATTTTATATAGAGTTAGAATACTGCAAATATACCCTTTTCTTAGGTTTTAACCCATTTATGCAGTATTTGTCATACGACTAAAGTGATTCTACAGCGTACCACATAGCTTATGAGATGCCCTGCAAGACGATGGTATTGCCGCATCGATAGGTGTAAGAACGCCGGAGATATCGATATTTTACATTTTACATAGAGTTAGAATACTGCAAATATACCCTTTTCTTAGGTTTTAACCCATTTATGCAGTATTTGTCATACGATTAAAGTGATTCTACATCGTACCAAATAGCTTATGAGATGCCCTACAACTGCAAAATATGCCCTTTTCTTAGGTTTTAACCCATTTATGCAGTATTTGTCATACGATTAAAGTAATTCTACATCGTACCAAATAGCTTATGAGATGCCCTACAAGACGATGGTATTGCCGCATCAATAGGTGTAAGGACACCGGAGATATCGATATTTTACATTTTACAAAGAGTTAGAATACTGCAAATATACCCTTTTCTTAGGTTTTAACCCATTTATGCAGTATTTGTCATACGATTAAAGTGATTCTACATCGTACCACATAGCTTATGAGATGCCCTGCAAGACGATGGTATTGCCGCATCGATAGGTGTAAGAACGCCGGAGATATCGACATTTTACATTTTATATAGAGTTAGAATACTGCAAATATGCCCTTTTCTTAGGTTTTAACCCATTTATGCAGTATTTGTCATACGACTAAAGTGATTCTACATCGTACCACATAGCTTATGAGATGCCCTACAAGACGATGGTATTGCCGCATCAATAGGTGTAAGGACACCGGAGATATCGATATTTTACATTTTATATAGAGTTAGAATACTGCAAATATACCCTTTTCTTAGGTTTTAACCCATTTATGCAGTATTTGTCATACGATTAAAGTGATTCTACATCGTACCAAATAGCTTATGAGATGCCCTACAAGACGGTGGTATTGCCGCATCAATAGGTGTAAGGACACCGGAGATATCGACATTTTAACTTTTATATAAAGTTAAAATACTGCAAAATATGCCCTTTTCTTAGGTATTAACCTATTTATAAAGAATTTGTCATAGGGTTAAAGTGATTCTACATCGTACCACAAAGCTTATGAGATGCCCTACAAGACGGTGGTATTGCCGCATCGATAGGTGTAAGGACACCGGAGATATCGATATTTTACATTTTATATAGAGTTAGAATACTGCAAATATACCCTTTTCTTAGGTTTTAACCCATTTATGCAGTATTTGTCATACGATTAAAGTGATTCTACATCGTACCAAATAGCTTATGAGATGCCCTACAAGACGGTGGTATTGCCGCATCAATAGGTGTAAGGACACCGGAGATATCGACATTTTAACTTTTATATAAAGTTAAAATACTGCAAATATGCCCTTTTCTTAGGTTTTAACCCATTTATGCAGTATTTGTCATACGACTAAAGTGATTCTACATCGTACCACATAGCTTATGAGATGCCCTACAAGACGATGGTATTGCCGCATCAATAGGTGTAAGGACACCGGAGATATCGATATTTTACATTTTATATAGAGTTAGAATACTGCAAATATACCCTTTTCTTAGGTTTTAACCCATTTATGCAGTATTTGTCATACGATTAAAGTGATTCTACATCGTACCAAATAGCTTATGAGATGCCCTACAAGACGGTGGTATTGCCGCATCAATAGGTGTAAGGACACCGGAGATATCGACATTTTAACTTTTATATAAAGTTAAAATATTGCAAAATATGCCCTTTTCTTAGGTATTAACCTATTTATAAAGAATTTGTCATAGGGTTAAAGTGATTCTACATCGTACCACAAAGCTTATGAGATGCCCTACAAGACGGTGGTATTGCCGCATCAATAGGTGTAAGGACACCGGAGATATCGATATTTTACATTTTACATAGAGTTAGAATACTGCAAATATACCCTTTTCTTAGGTTTTAACATATTTATGTAGTATTTGTCATACGATTAAAGTTATTCTACATCGTACCACATAGCTTATGAGATGCCCTACAAGACGATGGTATTGCCGCATCGATAGGTGTAAGGACGCCGGAGATATCGACATTTTACATTTTATATAGAGTTAGGATACTGCAAATATGCCCTTTTCTTAGGTTTTAACCCATTTATGCAGTATTTGTCATATGATTAAAGTGATTCTACATCGTACCACATAGCTTATGAGATGCCCTGCAAGACGATGGTATTGCCGCATCGATAGGTGTAAAAACGCCGGAGATATCGACATTTTACATTTTATATAGAGTTAGAATACTGCAAATATGCCCTTTTCTTAGGTTTTAACCCATTTATGCAGTATTTGTCATACGATTAAAGTGATTCTACATCGTACCAAATAGCTTATGAGATGCCCTACAAGACGGTGGTATTGCCGCATCAATAGGTGTAAGGACACCGGAGATATCGACATTTTAACTTTTATATAAAGTTAAAATACTGCAAAATATGCCCTTTTCTTAGGTATTAACCTATTTATAAAGAATTTGTCATAGGGTTAAAGTGATTCAACATCGTACCACAAAGCTTATGAGATGCCCTACAAGACGGTGGTATTGCCGCATCAATAGGTGTAAGGACACCGGAGATATCGATATTTTACATTTTACATAGAGTTAGAATACTGCAAATATACCCTTTTCTTAGGTTTTAACCCATTTATGCAGTATTTGTCATACGATTAAAGTGATTCTACATCGTACCACATAGCTTATGAGATGCCCTACAAGACGATGGTATTGCCGCATCGATAGGTGTAAGGACGCCGGAGATATCGACATTTTACATTTTATATAGAGTTAGAATACTGCAAATATGCCCTTTTCTTAGGTTTTAACCCATTTATGCAGTATTTGTCATACGATTAAAGTGATTCTACATCGTACCAAATAGCTTATGAGATGCCCTACAACTGCAAAATATGCCCTTTTCTTAGGTTTTAACCCATTTATGCAGTATTTGTCATACGATTAAAGTAATTCTACATCGTACCAAATAGCTTATGAGATGCCCTACAAGACGATGGTATTGCCGCATCAATAGGTGTAAGGACACCGGAGATATCGATATTTTACATTTTACATAGAATTAGAATACTGCAAATATGCCCTTTTCTTATATTTTAACCCATTTATGCAGTATTTGTCTTACGATTAAAGTGATTCTACATCGTACCAAATAGCTTATGAGATGCCCTACAAGACGGTGGTATTGCCGCATCAATAGGTGTAAGGACACCGGAGATGTCGATATTTTACATTTTACATAGAATTAGAATACTGCAAATATGCTCTTTTCTTATATTTTAACCCATTTATGCAGTATTTGTCATACGATTAAAGTGATTCTACATCGTACCAAATAGCTTATGAGATGCCCTACAAGACGGTGGTATTGCCGCATCAATAGGTGTAAGGACACCGGAGATATCGATATTTTACATTTTATATAGAGTTAGAATACTGCAAATATACCCTTTTCTTAGGTTTTAACCCATTTATGCAGTATTTGTCATACGACTAAAGTGATTCTACAGCGTACCACATAGCTGATGAGATGCCCTGCAAGACGATGGTATTGCCGCATCGATAGGTGTAAGAACGCCGGAAATATCGACATTTTACATTTTATATAGAGTTAGAATACTGCAAATATGCCCTTTTCTTAGGTTTTAACCCATTTATGCAGTATTTGTCATACGATTAAAGTGATTCTACATCGTACCAAATAGCTTATGAGATGCCCTACAAGACGGTGGTATTGCCGCATCAATAGGTGTAAGGACACCGGAGATATCGACATTTTAACTTTTATATAAAGTTAAAATACTGCAAAATATGCCCTTTTCTTAGGTATTAACCTATTTATAAAGAATTTGTCATAGGGTTAAAGTGATTCTACATCGTACCACAAAGCTTATGAGATGCCCTACAAGACGGTGGTATTGCCGCATCAATAGGTGTAAGGACACCGGAGATATCGATATTTTACATTTTACATAGAGTTAGAATACTGCAAATATACCCTTTTCTTAGGTTTTAACCCATTTATGCAGTATTTGTCATACGATTAAAGTGATTCTACATCGTACCACAAAGCTTATGAGATGCCCTACAAGATGGTGGTATTGCCGCATCAATAGGTGTAAGGACACCGGAGATATCGATATTTTACATTTTACATAGAATTAGAATACTGCAAATATGCCCTTTTCTTATATTTTAACCCATTTATGCAGTATTTGTCATACGATTAAATTGATTCTACATCGTACCAAATAGCTTATGAGATGCCCTACAAGACGGTGGTATTGCCGCATCAATAGGTGTAAGGACACCGGAGATATCGATATTTTACATTTTATATAGAGTTAGAATACTGCAAATATACCCTTTTCTTAGGTTTTAACCCATTTATGCAGTATTTGTCATACGACTAAAGTGATTCTACAGCGTACCACATAGCTTATGAGATGCCCTGCAAGACGATGGTATTGCCGCATCGATAGGTGTAAGAACGCCGGAAATATCGACATTTTACATTTTATATAGAGTTAGAATACTGCAAATATGCCCTTTTCTTAGGTTTTAACCCATTTATGCAGTATTTGTCATACGATTAAAGTGATTCTACATCGTACCAAATAGCTTATGAGATGCTCTACAAGACGGTGGTATTGCCGCATCAATAGGTGTAAGGACACCGGAGATATCGACATTTTAACTTTTATATAAAGTTAAAATACTGCAAAATATGCCCTTTTCTTAGGTATTAACCTATTTATAAAGAATTTGTCATAGGGTTAAAGTGATTCTACATCGTACCACAAAGCTTATGAGATGCCCTACAAGACGGTGGTATTGCCGCATCAATAGGTGTAAGGACACCGGAGATATCGACATTTTACATTTTACATAGAGTTAGAATACTGCAAATATACCCTTTTCTTAGGTTTTAACCCATTTATGCAGTATTTGTCATACGATTAAAGTGATTCTACATCGTACCAAATAGCTTATGAGATGCCCTACAAGACGGTGGTATTGCCGCATCAATAGGTGTAAGGACACCGGAGATATCGATATTTTACATTTTATATAGAGTTAGAATACTGCAAATATACCCTTTTCTTAGGTTTTAACCCATTTATGCAGTATTTGTCATACGACTAAAGTGATTCTACAGCGTACCACATAGCTTATGAGATGCCCTGCAAGACGATGGTATTGCCGCATCGATAGGTGTAAGAACGCCGGAGATATCGATATTTTACATTTTACATAGAGTTAGAATACTGCAAATATACCCTTTTCTTAGGTTTTAACCCATTTATGCAGTATTTGTCATACGATTAAAGTGATTCTACATCGTACCAAATAGCTTATGAGATGCCCTACAACTGCAAAATATGCCCTTTTCTTAGGTTTTAACCCATTTATGCAGTATTTGTCATACGATTAAAGTAATTCTACATCGTACCAAATAGCTTATGAGATGCCCTACAAGACGATGGTATTGCCGCATCAATAGGTGTAAGGACACCGGAGATATCGATATTTTACATTTTACAAAGAGTTAGAATACTGCAAATATACCCTTTTCTTAGGTTTTAACCCATTTATGCAGTATTTGTCATACGATTAAAGTGATTCTACATCGTACCACATAGCTTATGAGATGCCCTGCAAGACGATGGTATCGCCGCATCGATAGGTGTAAGAACGCCGGAGATATCGACATTTTACATTTTATATAGAGTTAGAATACTGCAAATATGCCCTTTTCTTAGGTTTTAACCCATTTATGCAGTATTTGTCATACGACTAAAGTGATTCTACATCGTACCACATAGCTTATGAGATGCCCTACAAGACGATGGTATTGCCGCATCAATAGGTGTAAGGACACCGGAGATATCGATATTTTACATTTTATATAGAGTTAGAATACTGCAAATATACCCTTTTCTTAGGTTTTAACCCATTTATGCAGTATTTGTCATACGATTAAAGTGATTCTACATCGTACCAAATAGCTTATGAGATGCCCTACAAGACGGTGGTATTGCCGCATCAATAGGTGTAAGGACACCGGAGATATCGACATTTTAACTTTTATATAAAGTTAAAATACTGCAAAATATGCCCTTTTCTTAGGTATTAACCTATTTATAAAGAATTTGTCATAGGGTTAAAGTGATTCTACATCGTACCACAAAGCTTATGAGATGCCCTACAAGACGGTGGTATTGCCGCATCGATAGGTGTAAGGACACCGGAGATATCGATATTTTACATTTTATATAGAGTTAGAATACTGCAAATATACCCTTTTCTTAGGTTTTAACCCATTTATGCAGTATTTGTCATACGATTAAAGTGATTCTACATCGTACCAAATAGCTTATGAGATGCCCTACAAGACGGTGGTATTGCCGCATCAATAGGTGTAAGGACACCGGAGATATCGACATTTTAACTTTTATATAAAGTTAAAATACTGCAAATATGCCCTTTTCTTAGGTTTTAACCCATTTATGCAGTATTTGTCATACGACTAAAGTGATTCTACATCGTACCACATAGCTTATGAGATGCCCTACAAGACGATGGTATTGCCGCATCAATAGGTGTAAGGACACCGGAGATATCGATATTTTACATTTTATATAGAGTTAGAATACTGCAAATATACCCTTTTCTTAGGTTTTAACCCATTTATGCAGTATTTGTCATACGATTAAAGTGATTCTACATCGTACCAAATAGCTTATGAGATGCCCTACAAGACGGTGGTATTGCCGCATCAATAGGTGTAAGGACACCGGAGATATCGACATTTTAACTTTTATATAAAGTTAAAATATTGCAAAATATGCCCTTTTCTTAGGTATTAACCTATTTATAAAGAATTTGTCATAGGGTTAAAGTGATTCTACATCGTACCACAAAGCTTATGAGATGCCCTACAAGACGGTGGTATTGCCGCATCAATAGGTGTAAGGACACCGGAGATATCGATATTTTACATTTTACATAGAGTTAGAATACTGCAAATATACCCTTTTCTTAGGTTTTAACATATTTATGTAGTATTTGTCATACGATTAAAGTTATTCTACATCGTACCACATAGCTTATGAGATGCCCTACAAGACGATGGTATTGCCGCATCGATAGGTGTAAGGACGCCGGAGATATCGACATTTTACATTTTATATAGAGTTAGGATACTGCAAATATGCCCTTTTCTTAGGTTTTAACCCATTTATGCAGTATTTGTCATATGATTAAAGTGATTCTACATCGTACCACATAGCTTATGAGATGCCCTGCAAGACGATGGTATTGCCGCATCGATAGGTGTAAAAACGCCGGAGATATCGACATTTTACATTTTATATAGAGTTAGAATACTGCAAATATGCCCTTTTCTTAGGTTTTAACCCATTTATGCAGTATTTGTCATACGATTAAAGTGATTCTACATCGTACCAAATAGCTTATGAGATGCCCTACAAGACGGTGGTATTGCCGCATCAATAGGTGTAAGGACACCGGAGATATCGACATTTTAACTTTTATATAAAGTTAAAATACTGCAAAATATGCCCTTTTCTTAGGTATTAACCTATTTATAAAGAATTTGTCATAGGGTTAAAGTGATTCAACATCGTACCACAAAGCTTATGAGATGCCCTACAAGACGGTGGTATTGCCGCATCAATAGGTGTAAGGACACCGGAGATATCGATATTTTACATTTTACATAGAGTTAGAATACTGCAAATATACCCTTTTCTTAGGTTTTAACCCATTTATGCAGTATTTGTCATACGATTAAAGTGATTCTACATCGTACCACATAGCTTATGAGATGCCCTACAAGACGATGGTATTGCCGCATCGATAGGTGTAAGGACGCCGGAGATATCGACATTTTACATTTTATATAGAGTTAGAATACTGCAAATATGCCCTTTTCTTAGGTTTTAACCCATTTATGCAGTATTTGTCATACGATTAAAGTGATTCTACATCGTACCAAATAGCTTATGAGATGCCCTACAACTGCAAAATATGCCCTTTTCTTAGGTTTTAACCCATTTATGCAGTATTTGTCATACGATTAAAGTAATTCTACATCGTACCAAATAGCTTATGAGATGCCCTACAAGACGATGGTATTGCCGCATCAATAGGTGTAAGGACACCGGAGATATCGATATTTTACATTTTACATAGAATTAGAATACTGCAAATATGCCCTTTTCTTATATTTTAACCCATTTATGCAGTATTTGTCATACGATTAAAGTGATTCTACATCGTACCAAATAGCTTATGAGATGCCCTACAAGACGGTGGTATTGCCGCATCAATAGGTGTAAGGACACCGGAGATGTCGATATTTTACATTTTACATAGAATTAGAATACTGCAAATATGCTCTTTTCTTATATTTTAACCCATTTATGCAGTATTTGTCATACGATTAAAGTGATTCTACATCGTACCAAATAGCTTATGAGATGCCCTACAAGACGGTGGTATTGCCGCATCAATAGGTGTAAGGACACCGGAGATATCGATATTTTACATTTTATATAGAGTTAGAATACTGCAAATATACCCTTTTCTTAGGTTTTAACCCATTTATGCAGTATTTGTCATACGACTAAAGTGATTCTACAGCGTACCACATAGCTGATGAGATGCCCTGCAAGACGATGGTATTGCCGCATCGATAGGTGTAAGAACGCCGGAAATATCGACATTTTACATTTTATATAGAGTTAGAATACTGCAAATATGCCCTTTTCTTAGGTTTTAACCCATTTATGCAGTATTTGTCATACGATTAAAGTGATTCTACATCGTACCAAATAGCTTATGAGATGCCCTACAAGACGGTGGTATTGCCGCATCAATAGGTGTAAGGACACCGGAGATATCGACATTTTAACTTTTATATAAAGTTAAAATACTGCAAAATATGCCCTTTTCTTAGGTATTAACCTATTTATAAAGAATTTGTCATAGGGTTAAAGTGATTCTACATCGTACCACAAAGCTTATGAGATGCCCTACAAGACGGTGGTATTGCCGCATCAATAGGTGTAAGGACACCGGAGATATCGATATTTTACATTTTACATAGAGTTAGAATACTGCAAATATACCCTTTTCTTAGGTTTTAACCCATTTATGCAGTATTTGTCATACGATTAAAGTGATTCTACATCGTACCACAAAGCTTATGAGATGCCCTACAAGATGGTGGTATTGCCGCATCAATAGGTGTAAGGACACCGGAGATATCGATATTTTACATTTTACATAGAATTAGAATACTGCAAATATGCCCTTTTCTTATATTTTAACCCATTTATGCAGTATTTGTCATACGATTAAATTGATTCTACATCGTACCAAATAGCTTATGAGATGCCCTACAAGACGGTGGTATTGCCGCATCAATAGGTGTAAGGACACCGGAGATATCGATATTTTACATTTTATATAGAGTTAGAATACTGCAAATATACCCTTTTCTTAGGTTTTAACCCATTTATGCAGTATTTGTCATACGACTAAAGTGATTCTACAGCGTACCACATAGCTTATGAGATGCCCTGCAAGACGATGGTATTGCCGCATCGATAGGTGTAAGAACGCCGGAAATATCGACATTTTACATTTTATATAGAGTTAGAATACTGCAAATATGCCCTTTTCTTAGGTTTTAACCCATTTATGCAGTATTTGTCATACGATTAAAGTGATTCTACATCGTACCAAATAGCTTATGAGATGCTCTACAAGACGGTGGTATTGCCGCATCAATAGGTGTAAGGACACCGGAGATATCGACATTTTAACTTTTATATAAAGTTAAAATACTGCAAAATATGCCCTTTTCTTAGGTATTAACCTATTTATAAAGAATTTGTCATAGGGTTAAAGTGATTCTACATCGTACCACAAAGCTTATGAGATGCCCTACAAGACGGTGGTATTGCCGCATCAATAGGTGTAAGGACACCGGAGATATCGACATTTTACATTTTACATAGAGTTAGAATACTGCAAATATACCCTTTTCTTAGGTTTTAACCCATTTATGCAGTATTTGTCATACGATTAAAGTGATTCTACATCGTACCAAATAGCTTATGAGATGCCCTACAAGACGGTGGTATTGCCGCATCAATAGGTGTAAGGACACCGGAGATATCGATATTTTACATTTTATATAGAGTTAGAATACTGCAAATATACCCTTTTCTTAGGTTTTAACCCATTTATGCAGTATTTGTCATACGACTAAAGTGATTCTACAGCGTACCACATAGCTTATGAGATGCCCTGCAAGACGATGGTATTGCCGCATCGATAGGTGTAAGAACGCCGGAAATATCGACATTTTACATTTTATATAGAGTTAGAATACTGCAAATATGCCCTTTTCTTAGGTTTTAACCCATTTATGCAGTATTTGTCATACGATTAAAGTGATTCTACATCGTACCAAATAGCTTATGAGATGCCCTACAAGACGGTGGTATTGCCGCATCAATAGGTGTAAGGACACCGGAGATATCGACATTTTAACTTTTATATAAAGTTAAAATACTGCAAAATATGCCCTTTTCTTAGGTATTAACCTATTTATAAAGAATTTGTCATAGGGTTAAAGTGATTCTACATCGTACCACAAAGCTTATGAGATGCCCTACAAGACGGTGGTATTGCCGCATCAATAGGTGTAAGGACACCGGAGATATCGATATTTTACATTTTACATAGAGTTAGAATACTGCAAATATACCCTTTTCTTAGGTTTTAACCCATTTATGCAGTATTTGTCATACGATTAAAGTGATTCTACATCGTACCACAAAGCTTATGAGATGCCCTACAAGACGGTGGTATTGCCGCATCAATAGGTGTAAGGACACCGGAGATATCGATATTTTACATTTTACATAGAATTAGAATACTGCAAATATGCCCTTTTCTTATATTTTAACCCATTTATGCAGTATTTGTCATACGATTAAAGTGATTCTACATCGTACCAAATAGCTTATGAGATGCCCTACAAGACGGTGGTATTGCCGCATCAATAGGTGTAAGGACACCGGAGATATCGATATTTTACATTTTATATAGAGTTAGAATACTGCAAATATACCCTTTTCTTAGGTTTTAACCCATTTATGCAGTATTTGTCATACGACTAAAGTGATTCTACAGCGTACCACATAGCTTATGAGATGCCCTGCAAGACGATGGTATTGCCGCATCGATAGGTGTAAGAACGCCGGAAATATCGACATTTTACATTTTATATAGAGTTAGAATACTGCAAATATGCCCTTTTCTTAGGTTTTAACCCATTTATGCAGTATTTGTCATACGATTAAAGTGATTCTACATCGTACCAAATAGCTTATGAGATGCCCTACAAGACGGTGGTATTGCCGCATCAATAGGTGTAAGGACACCGGAGATATCGACATTTTAACTTTTATATAAAGTTAAAATACTGCAAAATATGCCCTTTTCTTAGGTATTAACCTATTTATAAAGAATTTGTCATAGGGTTAAAGTGATTCTACATCGTACCACAAAGCTTATGAGATGCCCTACAAGACGGTGGTATTGCCGCATCAATAGGTGTAAGGACACCGGAGATATCGATATTTTACATTTTACATAGAGTTAGAATACTGCAAATATACCCTTTTCTTAGGTTTTAACCCATTTATGCAGTATTTGTCATACGATTAAAGTGATTCTACATCGTACCACATAGCTTATGAGATGCCCTACAAGACGATGATATTGCCGCATCGATAGGTGTAAGGACGCCGGAGATATCGACATTTTACATTTTATATAGAGTTAGAATACTGCAAATATGCCATTTTCTTAGGTTTTAACCCATTTATGCAGTATTTGTCATACGATTAAAGTGATTCTACATCGTACCAAATAGCTTATGAGATGCCCTACAACTGCAAAATATGCCCTTTTCTTAGGTTTTAACCCATTTATGCAGTATTTGTCATACGATTAAAGTAATTCTACATCGCACCAAATAGCTTATGAGATGCCCTACAAGACCATGGTATTGCCGCATCAATAGGTGTAAGGACACCGGAGATATCGATATTTTACATTTTACATAGAATTAGAATACTGCAAATATGCCCTTTTCTTATATTTTAACCCATTTATGCAGTATTTGCCATACGATTAAAGTGATTCTACATCGTACCAAATAGCTTATGAGATGCCCTACAAGACGGTGGTATTGCCGCATCAATAGGTGTAAGGACACCGGAGATATCGATATTTTACATTTTACATAGAATTAGAATACTGCAAATATGCCCTTTTCTTATATTTTAACCCATTTATGCAGTATTTGTCATACGATTAAAGTGATTCTACATCGTACCAAATAGCTTATGAGATGCCCTACAAGACGGTGGTATTGCCGCATCAATAGGTGTAAGGACACCGGAGATATCGATATTTTACATTTTATATAGAGTTAGAATACTGCAAATATACTCTTTTCTTAGGTTTTAACCCATTTATGCAGTATTTGTCATACGACTAAAGTGATTCTACAGCGTACCACATAGCTTATGAGATGCCCTGCAAGACGATGGTATTGCCGCATCGATAGGTGTAAGAACGCCGGAGATATCGACATTTTACATTTTATATAGAGTTAGAATACTGCAAATATGCCCTTTTCTTAGGTTTTAACCCATTTATGCAGTATTAGTCATACGATTAAAGTGACTCTACATCGTACCAAATAGCTTATGAGATGTCCTACAAGACGGTGGTATTGCCGCATCAATAGGTGTAAGGACACCGGAGATATCGACATTTTAACTTTTATATAAAGTTAAAATACTGCAAAATATGCCCTTTTGTTAGGTATTATCCCATTTATAAAGTATTTGTCATAGGGTTAAAGTGATTCTACATCGTACCACAAAGCTTATGAGGTCCCCCAACAAGACGGTAGTATTGCCGCATCAATAGGTGTAAGGACACCGGAGATATCGATATTTTACATTTTACATAGAGTTAGAATACTGCAAATATGCCCTTTTCTTAGGTTTTAACCCATTTATGCAGTATTTGTCATACGACTAAAGTGATTCTACATAGTACCAAATGGCTAATGAGATGCCCTACAAGACGGTGGTATTGCCGCATCAATAGGTGTAAGGACACCGGAAATATCGACATTTTAACTTTTATATAGAGTTAGAATACTGCAAAATATGCCCTTTTGTTAGGTATTATCCCATTTATAAAGTATTTGTCATAGGGTTAAAGTGATTCTACATCGTACCACAAAGCTTATGAGATGCCCTACAAGACGGTGGTATTGCCGCATCAATAGGTGTAAGGACACCGGAGATATCGATATTTTACATTTTACATAGAGTTAGAATACTGCAAATATACCCTTTTCTTAGGTTTTAACCCATTTATGCAGTATTTGTCATACGATTAAAGTGATTCTACATCGTACCACAAAGCTTATGAGATGCCCTACAAGATGGTGGTATTGCCGCATCAATAGGTGTAAGGACACCGGAGATATCGATATTTTACATTTTACATAGAATTAGAATACTGCAAATATGCCCTTTTCTTATATTTTAACCCATTTATGCAGTATTTGTCATACGATTAAATTGATTCTACATCGTACCAAATAGCTTATGAGATGCCCTACAAGACGGTGGTATTGCCGCATCAATAGGTGTAAGGACACCGGAGATATCGATATTTTACATTTTATATAGAGTTAGAATACTGCAAATATACCCTTTTCTTAGGTTTTAACCCATTTATGCAGTATTTGTCATACGACTAAAGTGATTCTACAGCGTACCACATAGCTTATGAGATGCCCTGCAAGACGATGGTATTGCCGCATCGATAGGTGTAAGAACGCCGGAAATATCGACATTTTACATTTTATATAGAGTTAGAATACTGCAAATATGCCCTTTTCTTAGGTTTTAACCCATTTATGCAGTATTTGTCATACGATTAAAGTGATTCTACATCGTACCAAATAGCTTATGAGATGCTCTACAAGACGGTGGTATTGCCGCATCAATAGGTGTAAGGACACCGGAGATATCGACATTTTAACTTTTATATAAAGTTAAAATACTGCAAAATATGCCCTTTTCTTAGGTATTAACCTATTTATAAAGAATTTGTCATAGGGTTAAAGTGATTCTACATCGTACCACAAAGCTTATGAGATGCCCTACAAGACGGTGGTATTGCCGCATCAATAGGTGTAAGGACACCGGAGATATCGACATTTTACATTTTACATAGAGTTAGAATACTGCAAATATACCCTTTTCTTAGGTTTTAACCCATTTATGCAGTATTTGTCATACGATTAAAGTGATTCTACATCCATACCATCCATACCAAATAGCTTATGAGATGCCCTACAAGACGGTGGTATTGCCGCATCAATAGGTGTAAGGACACCGGAGATATCGATATTTTACATTTTATATAGAGTTAGAATACTGCAAATATACCCTTTTCTTAGGTTTTAACCCATTTATGCAGTATTTGTCATACGACTAAAGTGATTCTACAGCGTACCACATAGCTTATGAGATGCCCTGCAAGACGATGGTATTGCCGCATCGATAGGTGTAAGAACGCCGGAAATATCGACATTTTACATTTTATATAGAGTTAGAATACTGCAAATATGCCCTTTTCTTAGGTTTTAACCCATTTATGCAGTATTTGTCATACGATTAAAGTGATTCTACATCGTACCAAATAGCTTATGAGATGCCCTACAAGACGGTGGTATTGCCGCATCAATAGGTGTAAGGACACCGGAGATATCGACATTTTAACTTTTATATAAAGTTAAAATACTGCAAAATATGCCCTTTTCTTAGGTATTAACCTATTTATAAAGAATTTGTCATAGGGTTAAAGTGATTCTACATCGTACCACAAAGCTTATGAGATGCCCTACAAGACGGTGGTATTGCCGCATCAATAGGTGTAAGGACACCGGAGATATCGATATTTTACATTTTACATAGAGTTAGAATACTGCAAATATACCCTTTTCTTAGGTTTTAACCCATTTATGCAGTATTTGTCATACGATTAAAGTGATTCTACATCGTACCACAAAGCTTATGAGATGCCCTACAAGACGGTGGTATTGCCGCATCAATAGGTGTAAGGACACCGGAGATATCGATATTTTACATTTTACATAGAATTAGAATACTGCAAATATGCCCTTTTCTTATATTTTAACCCATTTATGCAGTATTTGTCATACGATTAAAGTGATTCTACATCGTACCAAATAGCTTATGAGATGCCCTACAAGACGGTGGTATTGCCGCATCAATAGGTGTAAGGACACCGGAGATATCGATATTTTACATTTTATATAGAGTTAGAATACTGCAAATATACCCTTTTCTTAGGTTTTAACCCATTTATGCAGTATTTGTCATACGACTAAAGTGATTCTACAGCGTACCACATAGCTTATGAGATGCCCTGCAAGACGATGGTATTGCCGCATCGATAGGTGTAAGAACGCCGGAAATATCGACATTTTACATTTTATATAGAGTTAGAATACTGCAGATATGCCCTTTTCTTAGGTTTTAACCCATTTATGCAGTATTTGTCATACGATTAAAGTGATTCTACATCGTACCAAATAGCTTATGAGATGCCCTACAAGACGGTGGTATTGCCGCATCAATAGGTGTAAGGACACCGGAGATATCGACATTTTAACTTTTATATAAAGTTAAAATACTGCAAAATATGCCCTTTTCTTAGGTATTAACCTATTTATAAAGAATTTGTCATAGGGTTAAAGTGATTCTACATCGTACCACAAAGCTTATGAGATGCCCTACAAGACGGTGGTATTGCCGCATCAATAGGTGTAAGGACACCGGAGATATCGATATTTTACATTTTACATAGAGTTAGAATACTGCAAATATACCCTTTTCTTAGGTTTTAACCCATTTATGCAGTATTTGTCATACGATTAAAGTGATTCTACATCGTACCACATAGCTTATGAGATGCCCTACAAGACGATGGTATTGCCGCATCGATAGGTGTAAGGACGCCGGAGATATCGACATTTTACATTTTATATAGAGTTAGAATACTGCAAATATGCCATTTTCTTAGGTTTTAACCCATTTATGCAGTATTTGTCATACGATTAAAGTGATTCTACATCGTACCAAATAGCTTATGAGATGCCCTACAACTGCAAAATATGCCCTTTTCTTAGGTTTTAACCCATTTATGCAGTATTTGTCATACGATTAAAGTAATTCTACATCGTACCAAATAGCTTATGAGATGCCCTACAAGACGATGGTATTGCCGCATCAATAGGTGTAAGGACACCGGAGATATCGATATTTTACATTTTACATAGAATTAGAATACTGCAAATATGCCCTTTTCTTATATTTTAACCCATTTATGCAGTATTTGCCATACGATTAAAGTGATTCTACATCGTACCAAATAGCTTATGAGATGCCCTACAAGACGGTGGTATTGCCGCATCAATAGGTGTAAGGACACCGGAGATATCGATATTTTACATTTTACATAGAATTAGAATACTGCAAATATGCCCTTTTCTTATATTTTAACCCATTTATGCAGTATTTGTCATACGATTAAAGTGATTCTACATCGTACCAAATAGCTTATGAGATGCCCTACAAGACGGTGGTATTGCCGCATCAATAGGTGTAAGGACACCGGAGATATCGATATTTTACATTTTATATAGAGTTAGAATACTGCAAATATACTCTTTTCTTAGGTTTTAACCCATTTATGCAGTATTTGTCATACGACTAAAGTGATTCTACAGCGTACCACATAGCTTATGAGATGCCCTGCAAGACGATGGTATTGCCGCATCGATAGGTGTAAGAACGCCGGAGATATCGACATTTTACATTTTATATAGAGTTAGAATACTGCAAATATGCCCTTTTCTTAGGTTTTAACCCATTTATGCAGTATTAGTCATACGATTAAAGTGACTCTACATCGTACCAAATAGCTTATGAGATGTCCTACAAGACGGTGGTATTGCCGCATCAATAGGTGTAAGGACACCGGAGATATCGACATTTTAACTTTTATATAAAGTTAAAATACTGCAAAATATGCCCTTTTGTTAGGTATTATCCCATTTATAAAGTATTTGTCATAGGGTTAAAGTGATTCTACATCGTACCACAAAGCTTATGAGGTCCCCCAACAAGACGGTAGTATTGCCGCATCAATAGGTGTAAGGACACCGGAGATATCGATATTTTACATTTTACATAGAGTTAGAATACTGCAAATATGCCCTTTTCTTAGGTTTTAACCCATTTATGCAGTATTTGTCATACGACTAAAGTGATTCTACATAGTACCAAATGGCTAATGAGATGCCCTACAAGACGGTGGTATTGCCGCATCAATAGGTGTAAGGACACCGGAAATATCGACATTTTAACTTTTATATAGAGTTAGAATACTGCAAAATATGCCCTTTTGTTAGGTATTATCCCATTTATAAAGTATTTGTCATAGGGTTAAAGTGATTCTACATCGTACCACAAAGCTTATGAGGTCCCCCAACAAGACGGTAGTATTGCCGCATCAATAGGTGTAAGGACACCGGAGATATCGATATTTTACATTTTACATAGAGTTAGAATACTGCGAATATACCCTTTTCTTAGGTTTTAACCCATTTATGCAGTATTTGTCATACGATTAAAGTGATTCTACATCGTACCACATAGCTTATTAGATGCCCTGCAAGACGATGGTATTGCCGCATCGATAGGTGTAAGGACACCGGAGATATCGACATTTTAACTTTTATATAAAGTTAAAATATTGCAAAATATGCCCTTTTCTTAGGTATTAACCTATTTATAAAGAATTTGTCATAGGGTTAAAGTGATTCTACATCGTACCACAAAGCTTATGAGATGCCCTACAAGACGGTGGTATTGCCGCATCAATAGGTGTAAGGACACCGGAGATATCGATATTTTACATTTTACATAGAGTTAGAATATTGCAAATATACCCTTTTCTTAGGTTTTAACATATTTATGTAGTATTTGTCATACGACTAAAGTGATTCTACATCGTACCACATAGCTTATGAGATGCCCTACAAGACGATGGTATTGCCGCATCGATAGGTGTAAGGACGCCGGAGATATCGACATTTTACATTTTATATAGAGTTAGAATACTGCAAATATGCCCTTTTCTTAGGTTTTAACCCATTTATGCAGTATTTGTCATACGATTAAAGTGATTCTACATCGTACCACATAGCTTATGAGATGCCCTGCAAGACGATGGTATTGCCGCATCGATAGGTGTAAGAACGCCGGAGATATCGACATTTTACATTTTATATAGAGTTAGAATACTGCAAATATGCCCTTTTCTTAGGTTTTAACCCATTTATGCAGTATTTGTCATACGATTAAAGTGATTCTACATCGTACCAAATAGCTTATGAGATGCCCTACAAGACGGTGGTATTGCCGCATCAATAGGTGTAAGGACACCGGAGATATCGACATTTTAACTTTTATATAAAGTTAAAATACTGCAAAATATGCCCTTTTCTTAGGTATTAACCTATTTATAAAGAATTTGTCATAGGGTTAAAGTGATTCAACATCGTACCACAAAGCTTATGAGATGCCCTACAAGACGGTGGTATTGCCGGATCAATAGGTGTAAGGACACCGGAGATATCGATATTTTACATTTTACATAGAGTTAGAATACTGCAAATATACCCTTTTCTTAGGTTTTAACCCATTTATGCAGTATTTGTCATACGATTAAAGTGATTCTACATCGTACCAAATAGCTTATGAGATGCCCTACAACTGCAAAATATGCCCTTTTCTTAGGTTTTAACCCATTTATGCAGTATTTGTCATACGATTAAAGTAATTCTACATCGTACCAAATAGCTTATGAGATGCCCTACAAGACGATGGTATTGCCGCATCAATAGGTGTAAGGACACCGGAGATATCGATATTTTACATTTTACAAAGAGTTAGAATACTGCAAATATACCCTTTTCTTAGGTTTTAACCCATTTATGCAGTATTTGTCATACGATTAAAGTGATTCTACATCGTACCACATAGCTTATGAGATGCCCTGCAAGACGATGGTATTGCCGCATCGATAGGTGTAAGAACGCCGGAGATATCGACATTTTACATTTTATATAGAGTTAGAATACTGCAAATATGCCCTTTTCTTAGGTTTTAACCCATTTATGCAGTATTTGTCATACGACTAAAGTGATTCTACATCGTACCACATAGCTTATGAGATGCCCTACAAGACGATGGTATTGCCGCATCAATAGGTGTAAGGACACCGGAGATATCGATATTTTACATTTTATATAGAGTTAGAATACTGCAAATATACCCTTTTCTTAGGTTTTAACCCATTTATGCAGTATTTGTCATACGATTAAAGTGATTCTACATCGTACCAAATAGCTTATGAGATGCCCTACAAGACGGTGGTATTGCCGCATCAATAGGTGTAAGGACACCGGAGATATCGACATTTTAACTTTTATATAAAGTTAAAATACTGCAAAATATGCCCTTTTCTTAGGTATTAACCTATTTATAAAGAATTTGTCATAGGGTTAAAGTGATTCTACATCGTACCACAAAGCTTATGAGATGCCCTACAAGACGGTGGTATTGCCGCATCAATAGGTGTAAGGACACCGGAGATATCGATATTTTACATTTTACATAGAATTAGAATACTGCAAATATGCCCTTTTCTTATATTTTAACCCATTTATGCAGTATTTGTCATACGATTAAAGTGATTCTACATCGTACCAAATAGCTTATGAGATGCCCTACAAGACGGTGGTATTGCCGCATCAATAAATGTAAGGACACCGGAGATATCGATATTTTACATTTTACATAGAATTAGAATACTGCAAATATGCCCTTTTCTTATATTTTAACCCATTTATGCAGTATTTGTCATACGATTAAAGTGATTCTACATCGTACCAAATAGCTTATGAGATGCCCTACAAGACGGTGGTATTGCCGCATCGATAGGTGTAAGGACACCGGAGATATCGATATTTTACATTTTATATAGAGTTAGAATACTGCAAATATACCCTTTTCTTAGGTTTTAGCCCATTTATGCAGTATTTGTCATACGACTAAAGTGATTCTACAGCGTACCACATAACTTATGAGATGCCCTGCAAGACGATGGTATTGCCACATCGATAGGTGTAAGAACGCCGGAGATATCGACATTTTACATTTTATATAGAGTTAGAATACTGCAAATATGCCCTTTTCTTAGGTTTTAACCCATTTATGCAGTATTTGTCATACGATTAAAGTGATTCTACATCGTACCAAATAGCTTATGAGATGCCCTACAAGACGGTGGTATTGCCGCATCAATAGGTGTAAGGACACCGGAGATATCGACATTTTAACTTTTATATAAAGTTAAAATACTGCAAAATATGCCCTTTTCTTAGGTATTAACCTATTTATAAAGAATTTGTCATAGGGTTAAAGTGATTCTACATCGTACCACAAAGCTTATGAGATGCCCTACAAGACGGTGGTATTGCCGCATCAATAGGTGTAAGGACACCGGAGATATCGATATTTTACATTTTAGATAGAATTAGAATACTGCAAATATGCCCTTTTCTTATATTTTAACCCATTTATGCAGTATTTGTCATACGATTAAAGTGATTCTACATCGTACCAAATAGCTTATGAGATGCCCTACAAGACGGTGGTATTGCCGCATCAATAGGTGTAAGGACACCGGAGATATCGATATTTTACATTTTATTTTTTTGAGAGTCTGTGATCTCTGTCCTATGGAGTAGACGTCTGTTTAAGCGCGGCAAGATCTAAAAGCTTTGTGTTTCATTTATATATAAATTCAATACACTGTGCCGCAATTAAGAACAGTACAAACAAATCTTGGAAGTAAAACTGGACATCTAACCGTACATCTTGAATTTTAAGAATAGCTGCATTAAAAATAGCCGCACACCACCCCAACAACAACAATATTTATTCATATTTATTCATAATGTCACATGCACATAACACCAGGCTTAATAAACCTCTGAAAAATACACCTGTATCATCACCTTCTCACCCACAATCGCCCTCTTCTGGATTAATGATGTCAGACAAACACACTCTTCTGCTATCCAAGAAGATAGAGGATCAAGGTGAGTCGATCTTGAATAAGCTTGCTATGATAGAAAAAAACATATCCGCGAGAATAAGCATTATTGAAAACTATCTGTCCGATAAGTTTGATGAAGTTGACAAGGAAATAAATTCGCTAAAAAGCCGTCTGTGTGCACTCGAAGGTTGCTCAGGCAATATCAGCTGTTTGAGTTCGGAAGTTGAATTGCTAAAAACACAACTCCAACAAAAACAAGACCAGCAACACCAACCTGAACCAAATTAGTGCAAAGATTTTGGCAACTTGAAAATGCAACTTGAAGCACTTCAACACAAAACTTTCGAATCCGATGCTATTCTCGTAGGAATACCTTTTCTGCCAGATGAAAATTTAAAAAACATGTTTAATCACCTATGTCACACGATTGGGTTTCAACCGCCACCACTCAACAGAATTTTCAGATCAAAGCCAAAGCACGATTCTGTGATCATCCTTAAATTTTGTTCACCTCACGACAAATACGAAACACTAAGGAAAGTTGCAAATCTGCGTAAAACTCACTCGGGACAAATTAACTTAAGAGATGTTGGCCTTGATTCGGACAGAAAAATTTATATCCACGAAAGCCTAACCAACAACAATCGCGACATTTTACGGCGTGCTATCCAACTTAAACGTCATCGTCAACTTGCTTCAGTTTTCACAATTCGTGGCCATGTATTAGTGAAGGCTGATGTAAACAAAGCAGCCATTATTATACCCACTATGGAAAAGCTGAGGGAAATTGCCCACACGCATAAACAACAACAACCTGCGAATGACAGCTCACCAAACGAAATCGATGATGATCATCCGCCCGACGTCACCAGTGGTCTACAACAGCGAACATCAAACTGTTAGGGACATTTTATTTATATTTTTATGTTTTATTTTTTATTTTTATTTTATTGGGTATTTATCTAATTTTAAAATGTTAGGTTTAGCTAGTAATTTTAATGTTGTTCACATTCAGTTTCTTCTTAAACTAATAGTCCGGCCTCTTAGGTTTTGTTATGGGGTCATTTTCAATACTGATGCTGTTGTTCTCTCTCATATAATGCTTTCGTCATATTTTCGCTTTCATAATATATGAGCGCGGAACTCGAAAGACGGAGGAGTGAGTACTCTATGTCTTACGGAAGGACCGATATAGAATTTAATAGTACGCGCACAATGCTCGATGTTTTTTGTAAAAGGTATTCAGGACTCTCGGTTTGCCATATAAATGCTCAAAGCCTATTAAAACATTTTGATGAGTTTAAAAATATTTTCAACAACTCAAGAGTCGACATCGTGTGCGTTTCGGAGACCTGGTTGTCCTGTAGTATAAACAACGTCGTAATTAATATTGACGGTTTTAAATTATATAGAGCTGATCGTATTGGTAGGCGCGGAGGAGGTGTAGCGATATTCATTAAAGAAAACATTCCATCTAAAATAATATCAAATTCGAGTGAAAATGATAACATGGAGTTCATCTTTATCGAAGCTAAATGCGGTTTTAATAAATGTCTTTTAGGGGTGATTTACAAACCACCCAATATACTCGATACAACTATTGTTACGAGTCTTATTGAAAACGTCGGACTTAATTACGACCACATTATTATCACAGGTGACCTCAATGTTAATTTGTTAGATGAAAAAAATGGATATGTCCAACATTTTCTGAATAATTTAAAGTCCTTACATATTTCTTCCGTTAATACCGTATGCCCCACTCACTACAGTGAAACAAATTCCACGCTCTTAGATGTATTTTTAGTGAATAGGATACGCTGTACACATTTTTATAATCAATTAAGTGTACCAGGTTTTTCAAAACACGACCTCATTTTTTTGATATATGATATATCATGCGACAAAACGGAAGTTGAGAAGATGGTACAGTTTCGCGATTTTAAAGCAATTAATCTGGGCGGTCTAATAAATGATGTCAACTCTGTTGACTGGCATAGTCTATACTTTATGCCTACTGTCGATGAACAGGTAAACTTTCTTACTCAGTCAGTCAACAATCTTTTTAATATGCACGTTCCAGTGAAACAAATTGTCATTCGCAATCGAAAATGTGAATGGTTCAATCACCGAATAGAATCTCTGATTTCGCTAAGGGATATCGCGTATAAAAGGTGGAAAAGATTCAGATTGCCTATACTTCATGAAGAATTCAAAAGATTGCGGAATACCGTAAATCTGGAAATCAGGAAATGCAAAACAAAATTCTTTGCATCGAAGTTCACGTGTAACTTATCAATGAAAAAAACGTGGAACAATATAAAGAGAATGGGTATCAGCAAACAAAAACCTTCTGATCCAGTTGAACTCGATTTAGACAATTTAAATGATATGTTTGCTCATGCTTCCATTACAACCATTACAACTGGTACTGTTAATAGTGACAATGACAACGAAGAATTACCTTTCAGTTTGGTACAAATCGAGGATAATAACGGTTTTCACTTCAATAGCGTGAATAGGTCTGACGTTTTAAAAGCTGTTCTCGCAATCAAGTCGGATGCCATTGGGCTAGACTCTATGCATCCTAGATTTCTGAAAATTATTATTCAACAAATATTGCCTTTTATCACGCACATTTTCAACACCATTCTAACCACCTCCACCTATTCCAAAGAGTGGAAAAGATCAAAAATTGTCCCGCTACTGAAAAATTCCTCAAGTTGCACAAAAGAGTATCGACCTATTTCTATTCTACCATACCTTTCCAAAGTCTTTGAAAAGCTAATTAGCTGGCAAATCATGAACCACCTAAATGATCGTAACTTGCTTACGGGCTTTCAATCAGGTTTCAGAACACGCCACAGTTGTACTACAGTATTACTGAATTTAGTTGAAGACCTACGTATCAAAATGGACGAAGATCAAATATCATCGCTGGTGCTATTAGACTTCTCGAAGGCCTTCGACACTGTTCCACACTCTCGTCTTCTGCACAAGTTGAAAGACTACTTCTATTTTGATGTTACAGCTTTAAAATTAGTTAAAAACTATCTCGATGGCAGAACTCAAGCTGTTTACGCAGGTGGAATTATGTCGAATTTCATAGCAACTAATGCGGGCGTCCCACAGGGATCAATTCTGGGCCCCCTTTTCTTTATCCTTTACAACAACGATCTGCCCCAAGTACTTAAGCACTGCAATATTCAAATGTATGCAGACGATGTGCAAATCTACTTAAGCTATCCCTTAGGTTTAGTCGAAGATGCAACCGCAAGAATAAACGAAGACTTGGTACTTGTCAACCAGTGGTCAGAAAGAAATAAGCTCAAATTAAACTCGAAGAAAAGTCAAGCAATTATTATTTCTCGGAAAGCTATTGATACATCCTATTTTCCTAAAATTGCGATCAATGGTGGAGAATTAAAGTACTGCAAATTGGTTAAAAACTTAGGAGTTATATTCAACCAAACGCTTACCTGGCATGACCACATAACATATGCGGTAGGAAAGGTCAATGGCGCACTACGTATGCTTTATCAGCTAGGAAAATGCCTTCCAGTGCAGATAAAAATGATGCTAATAAAATCTCTTTTAACACCTATTCTATTCTACGCGCATCCTGTTTTCTGTGACCCGGACTCTTCAAGTAAACGAAAACTTGAGATCGCGTTTAATAACATGGTACGGTTTGTTTATAATCTTAGGCGGTACGACCAAATATCAGAGTTTACCTGTAATGTGTTTAGCATGAACCTGAGAGATTATTTAAACTTTAAAATACTTTTATTTTTGTTCGACCTTAAATTAAATGGAAGTCCACAATACCTTTTCCAAAGGTTACAATTTGCGAATTCTGGCAGAAACCCGGTTCTGATTTTACCAAAGTTTATATACAACACCACCCAAAAACAGTTTTTTGTATATTCCATAAGACTGTGGAACTCACTTCCTCCCAATATTAGGAGATTGAACAGCAGACGTAGCTTTGAGAGAGACCTTATTCGTTACCTGAATGGACAATCGTAAAGTATATTTTCTTTCCTGGTTTTGTCTCTGAGTTGTAAACAACATTATATACATATACAAGTGTAATTATATTAAACAGCAGTAGGGTAATAGGGATTAGTTTTGTATTAGATTTAAGTTGTTTTTACTGGATTTAAATTGCTTGCTAAATTACCTCTGTCAATATAGTGTTAAGTAAAAAGACAATAGTCTTAAAATACTATATGTTTGTTCAAGAAATAAATAAATAAAAATAAATAAAATAAATACATAGAATTAGAATACTGCAAATATGCCCTTTTCTTATATTTTAACCCATTTATGCAGTATTTGTCATACGATTAAAGTGATTCTACATCGTACCAAATAGCTTATGAGATGCCCTACAAGACGGTGGTATTGCCGCATCAATAGGTGTAAGGACACCGGAGATATCGATATTTTACATTTTATATAGAGTTAGAATACAGCAAATATGCCCTTTTCTTAGGTTTTAACCCATTTATGCAGTATTTGTCATACGATTAAAGTGATTCGACATCGTACCAAATAGCTTATGAGATGCCCTACAAGACGGTGGTATTGCCGCATCAATAGGTGTAAGGACACCGGAGATATCGATATTTTACATTTTACAAAGAGTTAGAATACTGCAAATATACCCTTTTCTTAGGTTTTAACCCATTTATGCAGTATTTGTCATACGATTAAAGTGATTCTACATCGTACCACATAGCTTATGAGATGCCCTGCAAGACGATGGTATTGCCGCATCGATAGGTGTAAGAACGCCGGAGATATCGACATTTTACATTTTATATAGAGTTAGAATACTGCAAATATGCCCTTTTCTTAGGTTTTAACCCATTTATGCAGTATTTGTCATACGATTAAAGTGACTCTACATCGTACCAAATAGCTTATGAGATGTCCTACAAGACGGTGGTATTGCCGCATCAATAGGTGTAAGCACACCGGAGATATCGATTTTTTACATTTTACATAGAGTTAGAATACTGCAAATATGCCCTTTTCTTAGGTTTTAACCCATTTATGCAGTATTTGTCATACGACTAAAGTGATTCTACATAGTACCAAATGGCTAATGAGATGCCCTACAAGACGGTGGTATTGCCGCATCGATAGGTGTAAGGACGCCGGAGATATCGACATTTTACCTTTTATATAGAGTAAGAATACTGCAAATATGCCCTTTCTTAGGTTTTAACCCATTTATGCAGTACTTGTCATACGACTAAAGTAATTCTACATTGTACCAAATAGCTTATGAGATGCCCTACAAGTCGATGGTATTGCCGCATCAATAGGTGTAAGGACACCGGAGATATCGATTTTTTACATTTTACATAGAGTTAGAATACTGCAAATATGCCCTTTTCTTAGGTTTTAACCCATTTATGCAGTATTTGTCATACGACTAAAGTGATTCTACATAGTACCAAATGGCTAATGAGATGCCCTACAAGACGGTGGTATTGCCGCATCAATAGGTGTAAGGACACCGGAAATATCGACATTTTAACTTTTATATAGAGTTAGAATACTGCAAAATATGCCCTTTTGTTAGGTATTATCCCATTTATAAAGTATTTGTCATAGGGTTAAAGTGATTCTACATCGTACCACAAAGCTTATGAGGTCCCCCAACAAGACGGTAGTATTGCCGCATCAATAGGTGTAAGGACACCGGAGATATCGATATTTTACATTTTACATAGAGTTAGAATACTGCGAATATACCCTTTTCTTAGGTTTTAACCCATTTATGCAGTATTTGTCATACGATTAAAGTGATTCTACATCGTACCACATAGCTTATTAGATGCCCTGCAAGACGATGGTATTGCCGCATCGATAGGTGTAAGAACGCCGGAGATATCGACATTTTACATTTTATATAGAGTTAGAATACTGCAAATATGCCCTTTTCTTAGGTTTTAACCCATTTATGCAGTATTTGTCATACGATTAAAGTGATTCTACATCGTACCAAATAGCTTATGAGATGCCCTACAAGACGGTGGTATTGCCGCATCAATAGGTGTAAGGACACCGGAGATATCGACATTTTAACTTTTATATAAAGTTAAAATATTGCAAAATATGCCCTTTTCTTAGGTATTAACCTATTTATAAAGAATTTGTCATAGGGTTAAAGTGATTCTACATCGTACCACAAAGCTTATGAGATGCCCTACAAGACGGTGGTATTGCCGCATCAATAGGTGTAAGGACACCGGAGATATCGATATTTTACATTTTACATAGAGTTAGAATACTGCAAATATACCCTTATCTTAGGTTTTAACATATTTATGTAGTATTTGTCATACGATTAAAGTGATTCTACATCGTACCACATAGCTTATGAGATGCCCTACAAGACGATGGTATTGCCGCATCGATAGGTGTAAGGACGCCGGCGATATCGACATTTTACATTTTATATAGAGTTAGAATACTGCAAATATGCCCTTTTCTTAGGTTTTAACCCATTTATGCAGTATTTGTCATATGATTAAAGTGATTCTACATCGTACCACATAGCTTATGAGATGCCCTGCAAGACGATGGTATTGCCGCATCGATAGGTGTAAGAACGCCGGAGATATCGACATTTTACATTTTATATAGAGTTAGAATACTGCAAATATGCCCTTTTCTTAGGTTTTAACCCATTTATGCAGTATTTGTCATACGATTAAAGTGATTCTACATCGTACCAAATAGCTTATGAGATGCCCTACAAGACGGTGGTATTGCCGCATCAATAGGTGTAAGGACACCGGAGATATCGACATTTTAACTTTTATATAAAGTTAAAATACTGCAAAATATGCCCTTTTCTTAGGTATTAACCTATTTATAAAGAATTTGTCATAGGGTTAAAGTGATTCAACATCGTACCACAAAGCTTATGAGATGCCCTACAAGACGGTGGTATTGCCGCATCAATAGGTGTAAGGACACCGGAGATATCGATATTTTACATTTTACATAGAGTTAGAATACTGCAAATATACCCTTTTCTTAGGTTTTAACCCATTTATGCAGTATTTGTCATACGATTAAAGTGATTCTACATCGTACCACATAGCTTATGAGATGCCCTACAAGACGATGGTATTGCCGCATCGATAGGTGTAAGGACGCCGGAGATATCGACATTTTACATTTTATATAGAGTTAGAATACTGCAAATATGCCCTTTTCTTAGGTTTTAACCCATTTATGCAGTATTTGTCATACGATTAAAGTGATTCTACATCGTACCAAATAGCTTATGAGATGCCCTACAACTGCAAAATATGCCCTTTTCTTAGGTTTTAACCCATTTATGCAGTATTTGTCATACGATTAAAGTAATTCTACATCGTACCAAATAGCTTATGAGATGCCCTACAAGACGATGGTATTGCCGCATCAATAGGTGTAAGGACACCGGAGATATCGATATTTTACATTTTACATAGAATTAGAATACTGCAAATATGCCCTTTTCTTATATTTTAACCCATTTATGCAGTATTTGTCATACGATTAAAGTGATTCTACATCGTACCAAATAGCTTATGAGATGCCCTACAAGACGGTGGTATTGCCGCATCAATAGGTGTAAGGACACCGGAGATGTCGATATTTTACATTTTACATAGAATTAGAATACTGCAAATATGCTCTTTTCTTATATTTTAACCCATTTATGCAGTATTTGTCATACGATTAAAGTGATTCTACATCGTACCAAATAGCTTATGAGATGTCCTACAAGACGGTGGTATTGCCGCATCAATAGGTGTAAGGACACCGGAGATATCGATTTTTTACATTTTACATAGAGTTAGAATACTGCAAATATGCCCTTTTCTTAGGTTTTAACCCATTTATGCAGTATTTGTCATACGACTAAAGTGATTCTACATAGTACCAAATGGCTAATGAGATGCCCTACAAGACGGTGGTATTGCCGCATCGATAGGTGTAAGGACGCCGGAGATATCGACATTTTACCTTTTATATAGAGTAAGAATACTGCAAATATGCCCTTTCTTAGGTTTTAACCCATTTATGCAGTACTTGTCATACGACTAAAGTAATTCTACATTGTACCAAATAGCTTATGAGATGCCCTACAAGTCGATGGTATTGCCGCATCAATAGGTGTAAGGACACCGGAGATATCGATTTTTTACATTTTACATAGAGTTAGAATACTGCAAATATGCCCTTTTCTTAGGTTTTAACCCATTTATGCAGTATTTGTCATACGACTAAAGTGATTCTACATAGTACCAAATGGCTAATGAGATGCCCTACAAGACGGTGGTATTGCCGCATCGATAGGTGTAAGGACGCCGGAGATATCGACATTTTACCTTTTATATAGAGTAAGAATACTGCAAATATGCCCTTTCTTAGGTTTTAACCCATTTATGCAGTATTTGTCATACGACTAAAATGATTCTACAGCGTACCACATAGCTGATGAGATGCCCTGCAAGACGATGGTATTGCCGCATCGATAGGTGTAAGAACGCCGGAAATATCGACATTTTACATTTTATATAGAGTTAGAATACTGCAAATATGCCCTTTTCTTAGGTTTTAACCCATTTATGCAGTATTTGCCATACGACTAAAGTGATTCTACATAGTACCAAATGGCTAATGAGATGCCCTACAAGACGGTGGTATTGCCGCATCAATAGGTGTAAGGACACCGGAAATATCGACATTTTAACTTTTATATAGAGTTAGAATACTGCAAAATATGCCCTTTTGTTAGGTATTATCCCATTTATAAAGTATTTGTCATAGGGTTAAAGTGATTCTACATCGTACCACAAAGCTTATGAGGTCCCCCAACAAGACGGTAGTATTGCCGCATCAATAGGTGTAAGGACACCGGAGATATCGATATTTTACATTTTACATAGAGTTAGAATACTGCGAATATACCCTTTTCTTAGGTTTTAACCCATTTATGCAGTATTTGTCATACGATTAAAGTGATTCTACATCGTACCACATAGCTTATTAGATGCCCTGCAAGACGATGGTATTGCCGCATCGATAGGTGTAAGAACGCCGGAGATATCGACATTTTACATTTTATATAGAGTTAGAATACTGCAAATATGCCCTTTTCTTAGGTTTTAACCCATTTATGCAGTATTTGTCATACGATTAAAGTGATTCTACATCGTACCAAATAGCTTATGAGATGCCCTACAAGACGGTGGTATTGCCGCATCAATAGGTGTAAGGACACCGGAGATATCGACATTTTAACTTTTATATAAAGTTAAAATATTGCAAAATATGCCCTTTTCTTAGGTATTAACCTATTTATAAAGAATTTGTCATAGGGTTAAAGTGATTCTACATCGTACCACAAAGCTTATGAGATGCCCTACAAGACGGTGGTATTGCCGCATCAATAGGTGTAAGGACACCGGAGATATCGATATTTTACATTTTACATAGAGTTAGAATACTGCAAATATACCCTTTTCTTAGGTTTTAACATATTTATGTAGTATTTGTCATACGATTAAAGTGATTCTACATCGTACCACATAGCTTATGAGATGCCCTACAAGACGATGGTATTGCCGCATCGATAGGTGTAAGGACGCCGGCGATATCGACATTTTACATTTTATATAGAGTTAGAATACTGCAAATATGCCCTTTTCTTAGGTTTTAACCCATTTATGCAGTATTTGTCATATGATTAAAGTGATTCTACATCGTACCACATAGCTTATGAGATGCCCTGCAAGACGATGGTATTGCCGCATCGATAGGTGTAAGAACGCCGGAGATATCGACATTTTAGCTTTTATATAAAGTTAAAATACTGCAAAATATGCCCTTTTCTTAGGTACTAACCTATTTATAAAGAATTTGTCATAGGGTTAAAGTGATTCAACATCGTACCACAAAGCTTATGAGATGCCCTACAAGACGGTGGTATTGCCGCATCAATAGGTGTAAGGACACCGGAGATATCGACATTTTAGCTTTTATATAAAGTTAAAATACTGCAAAATATGCCCTTTTCTTAGGTACTAACCTATTTATAAAGAATTTGTCATAGGGTTAAAGTGATTCAACATCGTACCACAAAGCTTATGAGATGCCCTACAAGACGGTGGTATTGCCGCATCAATAGGTGTAAGGACACCGGAGATATCGATATTTTACATTTTATATAGAGTTAGAATACTGCAAATATGCCCTTTTCTTAGGTTTTAACCCATTTATGCAGTATTTGTCATACGATTAAAGTGATTCTACATCGTACCAAATAGCTTATGAGATGCCCTACAACTGCAAAATATGCCCTTTTCTTAGGTTTTAACCCATTTATGCAGTATTTGTCATACGATTAAAGTAATTCTACATCGAACCAAATAGCTTATGAGATGCCCTACAAGACGATGGTATTGCCGCATCAATAGGTGTAAGGACACCGGAGATATCGATATTTTACATTTTACATAGAATTAGAATACTGCAAATATGCCCTTTTCTTATATTTTAACCCATTTATGCAGTATTTGTCATACGATTAAAGTGATTCTACATCGTACCACATAGCTTATTAGATGCCCTGCAAGACGATGGTATTGCCGCATCGATAGGTGTAAGAACGCCGGAGATATCGACATTTTACATTTTATATAGAGTTAGAATACTGCGAATATACCCTTTTCTTAGGTTTTAACCCATTTATGCAGTATTTGTCATATGATTAAAGTGATTCTACATCGTACCACATAGCTTATGAGATGCCCTGCAAGACGATGGTATTGCCGCATCGATAGGTGTAAGAACGCCGGAGATATCGACATTTTAGCTTTTATATAAAGTTAAAATACTGCAAAATATGCCCTTTTCTTAGGTACTAACCTATTTATAAAGAATTTGTCATAGGGTTAAAGTGATTCTACATCGTACCACATAGCTTATGAGATGCCCTACAAGACGGTGGTATTGCCGCATCAATAGGTGTAAGGACACCGGAGATATCGATATTTTACATTTTACATAGAGTTAGAATACTGCAAATATACCCTTTTCTTAGGTTTTAACCCATTTATGCAGTATTTGTCATACGATTAAAGTGATTCTACATCGTACCACATAGCTTATGAGATGCCCTACAAGACGATGGTATTGCCGCATCGATAGGTGTAAGGACGCCGGCGATATCGACATTTTACATTTTATATAGAGTTAGAATACTGCAAATATGCCCTTTTCTTAGGTTTTAACCCATTTATGCAGTATTTGTCATATGATTAAAGTGATTCTACATCGTACCACATAGCTTATGAGATGCCCTACAAGACGATGGTATTGCCGCATCGATAGGTGTAAGGACGCCGGCGATATCGACATTTTACATTTTATATAGAGTTAGAATACTGCAAATATGCCCTTTTCTTAGGTTTTAACCCATTTATGCAGTATTTGTCATATGATTAAAGTGATTCTACATCGTACCAAATAGCTTATGAGATACCCTACAAGACGGTGGTATTGCCGCATCAATAGGTGTAAGGACACCGGAGATATCGACATTTTAGCTTTTATATAAAGTTAAAATACTGCAAAATATGCCCTTTTCTTAGGTACTAACCTATTTATAAAGAATTTGTCATAGGGTTAAAGTGATTCAACATCGTACCACAAAGCTTATGAGATGCCCTACAAGACGGTGGTATTGCCGCATCAATAGGTGTAAGGACACCGGAGATATCGATATTTTACATTTTACATAGAGTTAGAATACTGCAAATATACCCTTTTCTTAGGTTTTAACCCATTTATGCAGTATTTGTCATACGATTAAAGTGATTCTACATCGTACCACATAGCTTATGAGATGCCCTACAAAACGATGGTATTGCCGCATCGATAGGTGTAAGGACGCCGGAGATATCGACATTTTACATTTTATATAGAGTTAGAATACTGCAAATATGCCCTTTTCTTAGGTTTTAACCCATTTATGCAGTATTTGTCATACGATTAAAGTGATTCTACATCGTACCAAATAGCTTATGAGATGCCCTACAACTGCAAAATATGCCCTTTTCTTAGGTTTTAACCCATTTATGCAGTATTTGTCATACGATTAAAGTAATTCTACATCGTACCAAATAGCTTATGAGATGCCCTACAAGACGATGGTATTGCCGCATCAATAGGTGTAAGGACACCGGAGATATCGATATTTTACATTTTACATAGAATTAGAATACTGCAAATATGCCCTTTTCTTATATTTTAACCCATTTATGCAGTATTTGTCATACGATTAAAGTGATTCTACATCATACCAAATAGCTTATGAGATGCCCTACAAGACGGTGGTATTGCCGCATCAATAGGTGTAAGGACACCGGAGATGTCGATATTTTACATTTTACATAGAATTAGAATACTGCAAATATGCTCTTTTCTTATATTTTAACCCATTTATGCAGTATTTGTCATACGATTAAAGTGATTCTACATCGTACCAAATAGCTTATGAGATGCCCTACAAGACGGTGGTATTGCCGCATCAATAGGTGTAAGGACACCGGAGATATCGATATTTTACATTTTATATAGAGTTAGAATACTGCAAATATACCCTTTTCTTAGGTTTTAACCCATTTATGCAGTATTTGTCATACGACTAAAGTGATTCTACAGCGTACCACATAGCTGATGAGATGCCCTGCAAGACGATGGTATTGCCGCATCGATAGGTGTAAGAACGCCGGAAATATCGACATTTTACATTTTATATAGAGTTAGAATACTGCAAATATGCCCTTTTCTTAGGTTTTAACCCATTTATGCAGTACTTGTCATACGATTAAAGTGATTCTACATCGTACCAAATAGCTTATGAGATGCCCTACAAGACGGTGGTATTGCCGCATCAATAGGTGTAAGGACACCGGAGATATCGACATTTTAACTTTTATATAAAGTTAAAATACTGCAAAATATGCCCTTTTCTTAGGTATTAACCTATTTATAAAGAATTTGTCATAGGGTTAAAGTGATTCTACATCGTACCACAAAGCTTATGAGATGCCCTACAAGACGGTGGTATTGCCGCATCAATAGGTGTAAGGACACCGGAGATATCGATATTTTACATTTTACATAGAGTTAGAATACTGCAAATATACCCTTTTCTTAGGTTTTAACCCATTTATGCAGTATTTGTCATACGATTAAAGTGATTCTACATCGTACCACAAAGCTTATGAGATGCCCTACAAGACGGTGGTATTGCCGCATCAATAGGTGTAAGGACACCGGAGATATCGATATTTTACATTTTACATAGAATTAGAATACTGCAAATATGCCCTTTTCTTATATTTTAACCCATTTATGCAGTATTTGTCATACGATTAAATTGATTCTACATCGTACCAAATAGCTTATGAGATGCCCTACAAGACGGTGGTATTGCCGCATCAATAGGTGTAAGGACACCGGAGATATCGATATTTTACATTTTATATAGAGTTAGAATACTGCAAATATACCCTTTTCTTAGGTTTTAACCCATTTATGCAGTATTTGTCATACGACTAAAGTGATTCTACAGCGTACCACATAGCTTATGAGATGCCCTGCAAGACGATGGTATTGCCGCATCGATAGGTGTAAGAACGCCGGAAATATCGACATTTTACATTTTATATAGAGTTAGAATACTGCAAATATGCCCTTTTCTTAGGTTTTAACCCATTTATGCAGTATTTGTCATACGATTTAAGTGATTCTACATCGTACCAAATAGCTTATGAGATGCTCTACAAGACGGTGGTATTGCCGCATCAATAGGTGTAAGGACACCGGAGATATCGACATTTTAACTTTTATATAAAGTTAAAATACTGCAAAATATGCCCTTTTCTTAGGTATTAACCTATTTATAAAGAATTTGTCATAGGGTTAAAGTGATTCTACATCGTACCACAAAGCTTATGAGATGCCCTACAAGACGGTGGTATTGCCGCATCAATAGGTGTAAGGACACCGGAGATATCGATATTTTACATTTTACATAGAGTTAGAATACTGCAAATATACCCTTTTCTTAGGTTTTAACCCATTTATGCAGTATTTGCCATACGATTAAAGTGATTCTACATCGTACCACATAGCTTATGAGATGCCCTACAAGACGATGGTATTGCCGCATCGATAGGTGTAAGGACGCCGGAGATATCGACATTTTACATTTTATATAGAGTTAGAATACTGCAAATATGCCCTTTTCTTAGGTTTTAACCCATTTATGCAGTATTTGTCATACGATTAAAGTGATTCTACATCGTACCAAATAGCTTATGAGATGCCCTACAACTGCAAAATATGCCCTTTTCTTAGGTTTTAACCCATTTATGCAGTATTTGTCATACGATTAAAGTAATTCTACATCGTACCAAATAGCTTATGAGATGCCCTACAAGACGGTGGTATTGCCGCATCAATAGGTGTAAGGACACCGGAGATATCGATATTTTACATTTTACATAGAGTTAGAATACTGCAAAATATGCCCTTTTCTTATATTTTAACCCATTTATGCAGTATTTGCCATACGATTAAAGTGATTCTACATCGTACCAAATAGCTTATGAGATGCCCTACAAGACTGTGGTATTGCCGCATCAATAGGTGTAAGGACACCGGAGATATCGATATTTTACATTTTACATAGAATTAGAATACTGCAAATATGCCCTTTTCTTAGGTTTTAACCCATTTATGCAGTATTTGTCATACGATTAAAGTGACTCTACATCGTACCAAATAGCTTATGAGATGTCCTACAAGACGGTGGTATTGCCGCATCAATAGGTGTAAGGACACCGGAGATATCGACATTTTAACTTTTATATAAAGTTAAAATACTGCAAAATATGCCCTTTTCTTAGGTATTAACCTATTTATAAAGAATTTGTCATAGGGTTAAAGTGATTCTACATCGTACCACAAAGCTTATGAGATGCCCTACAAGACGGTGGTATTGCCGCATCAATAGGTGTAAGGACACCGGAGATATCGATATTTTACATTTTACATAGAATTAGAATACTGCAAATATGCCCTTTTCTTATATTTTAACCCATTTATGCAGTATTTGTCATACGATTAAAGTGATTCTACATCGTACCAAATAGCTTATGAGATGCCCTACTAGACGGTGGTATTGCCGCATCAATAGGTGTAAGGACACCGGAGATATCGACATTTTAACTTTTATATAAAGTTAAAATATTGCAAAATATGCCCTTTTCTTAGGCATTAACCTATTTATAAAGAATTTGTCATAGGGTTAAAGTGATTCTACATCGTACCACAAAGCTTATGAGATGCCCTACAAGACGGTGGTATTGCCGCATCAATAGGTGTAAGGACACCGGAGATATCGATATTTTACATTTTACATAGAGTTAGAATACTGCAAATATACCCTTTTCTTAGGTTTTAACCCATTTATGCAGTATTTGTCATACGATTAAAGTGATTCTACATCGTACCACATAGCTTATGAGATGCATTACAAGACGATGGTATTGCCGCATCAATAGGTGTAAGGACACCGGATATATCGATATTTTACATTTTACATAGAGTTAGAATACTGCAAATGTACCCTTTTCTTAGGTTTTAACCCATTTATGCAGTATTTGTCATACGATTAAAGTGATTCTACATCGTACCACATAGCTAATGAGATGCCCTACAAGACGATGGTATTGCCGCATCGATAGGTGTAAGGACGCCGGAGATATCGACATTTTACATTTTATATAGAGTTAGAATACTGCAAATATGCCCTTTTCTTAGGTTTTAACCCATTTATGCAGTATTTGTCATACGATTAAAGTGATTCTACATCGTACCAAATAGCTTATGAGATGCCCTACAACTGCACAATATGCCCTTTTCTTAGGTTTTAACCCATTTATGCAGTATTTGTCATACGATTAAAGTAATTCTACATCGTACCAAATAGCTTATGAGATGCCCTGCAAGACGATGGTATTGCCGCATCGATAGGTGTAAGGACGCCGGAGATATCGACATTTAACATTTTATATAGAGTTAGAATACTGCAAATATACCCTTTTCTTAGGTTTTAACCCATTTATGCAGTGCTTGTCATACGACTAAAGTAATTCTACATTGTACCAAATAGCTTATGAGATGCCCTACAAGACGGTGGTATTGCCGCATCAATAGGTGTAAGGACACCGGAGATATCGACATTTTAACTTTTATATAAAGTTAAAATATTGCAAAATATGCCCTTTTCTTAGGTATTAACCTATTTATAAAGAATTTGTCATAGGGTTAAAGTGATTCTACATCGTACCACAAAGCTTATGAGATGCCCTACAAGACGGTGGTATTGCCGCATCAATAGGTGTAAAGACACCGGAGATATCGATATTTTACATTTTACATAGAGTTAGAATACTGCAAATATACCCTTTTCTTAGGTTTTAACCCATTTATGCAGTATTTGTCATACGATTAAAGTGATTCTACATCGTACCACATAGCTTATGAGATGCCCTACAAGACGATGGTATTGCCGCATCGATAGGTGTAAGGACGCCGGAGATATCGACATTTTACATTTTATATAGAGTTAGAATACTGCAAATATGCCCTTTTCTTAGGTTTTAACCCATTTATGCAGTATTTGTCATACGATTAAAGTGATTCTACATCGTACCAAATAGCTTATGAGATGCCCTACAACTGCACAATATGCCCTTTTCTTAGGTTTTAACCCATTTATGCAGTATTTGTCATACGATTAAAGTAATTCTACATCGTACCAAATAGCTTATGAGATGCCCTACAAGACGATGGTATTGCCGCATCAATAGGTGTAAGGACACCGGAGATATCGATATTTTACATTTTACATAGAATTAGAATACTGCAAATATGCCCTTTTCTTATATTTTAACCCATTTATGCAGTATTTGTCATACGATTAAAGTGATTCTAAATCGTACCAAATAGCTTATGAGATGCCCTACAAGACGGTGGTATTGCCGCATCAATAGGTGTAAGGACACCGGAGATATCGATATTTTACATTTTACATAGAATTAGAATACTGCAAATATGCCCTTTTCTTATATTTTAACCCATTTATGCAGTATTTGTCATACGATTAAAGTGATTCTACATCGTACCAAATAGCTTATGAGATGCCCTACAAGACGGTGGTATTGCCGCATCAATAGGTGTAAGGACACCGGAGATATCGATATTTTACATTTTATGTAGAGTTAGAATACTGCAAATATACCCTTTTCTTAGGTCTTAACCCATTTATGCAGTATTTGTCATACGACTAAAGTGATTCCACAGCGTACCACATAGCTTATGAGATGCCCTGCAAGACGATGGTATTGCCGCATCGATAGGTGTAAGAACGCCGGAGATATCGACATTTTACATTTTATCTAGAGTTAGAATACTGCAAATATGCCCTTTTCTTAGGTTTTAACACATTTATGCAGTATTTGTCATACGATTAAAGTGATTCTACATCGTACCAAATAGCTTATGAGATGCCCTACAAGACGGTGGTATTGCCGCATCAATAGGTGTAAGGACACCGGAGATATCGACATTTTAACTTTTATATAAAGTTAAAATACTGCAAAATATGCCCTTTTCTTAGGTATTAACCTATTTATAAAGAATTTGTCATAGGGTTAAAGTGATTCTACATCGTACCACAAAGCTTATGAGATGCCCTACAAGACGGTGGTATTGCCGCATCAATAGGTGTAAGGACACCGGAGATATCGATATTTTACATTTTACATAGAGTTAGAATACTGCAAATATACCCTTTTCTTAGGTTTTAACCCATTTATGCAGTATTTGTCATACGATTAAAGTGATTCTCCATCGTACCACATAGCTTATGAGATGCCCTACAAGACGATGGTATTGCCGCATCGATAGGTGTAAGGACGCCGGAGATATCGACATTTTACATTTTATATAGAGTTAGAATACTGCAAATATGTCCTTTTCTTAGGTTTTAACCCATTAATGCAGTATTTGTCATACGATTAAAGTGATTCTACATCGTACCAAATAGCTTATGAGATGCCCTACAAGACGGTGGTATTGCCGCATCAATAGGTGTAAGGACACCGGAGATATCGACATTTTAACTTTTATATAAAGTTAAAATACTGCAAAATATGCCCTTTTCTTAGGTATTAACCTATTTATAAAGAATTTGTCATAGGGTTAAAGTGATTCTACATCGTACCACAAAGCTTATGAGATGCCCTACAAGACGGTGGTATTGCCGCATCAATAGGTGTAAGGACACCGGATATATCGATATTTTACATTTTACATAGAGTTAGAATACTGCAAATGTACCCTTTTCTTAGGTTTTAACCCATTTATGCAGTATTTGTCATACGATTAAAGTGATTCTACATCGTACCACATAGCTAATGAGATGCCCTACAAGACGATGGTATTGCCGCATCGATAGGTGTAAGGACGCCGGAGATATCGACATTTTACATTTTATATAGAGTTAGAATACTGCAAATATGCCCTTTTCTTAGGTTTTAACCCATTTATGCAGTATTTGTCATACGATTAAAGTGATTCTACATCGTACCAAATAGCTTATGAGATGCCCTACAAGACGGTGGTATTGCCGCATCAATAGGTGTAAGGACACCGGAGATATCTACATTTTAACTTTTATATAAAGTTAAAATACTGCAAAATATGCCCTTTTCTTAGGTATTAACCTATTTATAAAGAATTTGTCATAGGGGTAAAGTGATTCTACATCGTACCACAAAGCTTATGAGATGCCCTACAAGACGGTGGTATTGCCGCATCAATAGGTGTAAGGACACCGGAGATATCGATATTTTACATTTTACATAGAGTTAGAATACTGCAAATATACCCTTTTCTTAGGTTTTAACCCATTTATGCAGTATTTGTCATACGATTAAAGTGATTCTACAACGTACCACATAGCTTATGAGATGCCCTACAAGACGATGGTATTGCCGCATCGATAGGTGTAGGGACGCCGGAGATATCGGCATTTTACATTTTATATAGAGTTAGAATACTGCAAATATGCCCTTTTCTTAGGTTTTAACCCATTTATGCAGTATTTGTCATACGATTAAAGTGATTCTACATCGTACCAAATAGCTTATGAGATGCCCTACAAGACGGTGGTATTGCCGCATCAATAGGTGTAAGGACACCGGAGATATCGACATTTTAACTTTTATATAAAGTTAAAATACTGCAAAATATGCCCTTTTCTTAGGTATTAACCTATTTATAAAGAATTTGTAATAGGGATAGAGTGATTCTACATCGTACCACAAAGCTTATGAGATGCCCTACAAGACGGTGGTATTGCCGCATCAATAGGTGTAAGGACACCGGAGATATCGATATTTTACATCTTACATAGAGTTAGAATAATGCAAATATACCCTTTTCTTAGGTTTTAACCCATTTATGCAGTATTTGTCATACGATTAAAGTGATTCTACATCGTACCACATAGCTTATGAGATGCCCTACAAGACGATGGTATTGCCGCATCGATAGGTGTAAGGACGCCGGAGATATCGACATTTTACATTTTATATAGAGTTAGAATACTGCAAATATGCCCTTTTCTTAGGTTTTAACCCATTTATGCAGTATTTGTCATACGATTAAAGTGATTGTACATCGTACCAAATAGCTTATGAGATGCCCTACAAGACCTTGGTATTGCCGCATCAATAGGTGTAAGGACACCGGAGATATCGATATTTTACATTTTACATAGAATTAGAATACTGCAAATATGCCCTTTTCTTATATTTTAACCCATTTATGCAGTATTTGCCATACGATTAAAGTGATTCTACATCGTACCAAATAGCTTATGAGATGCCCTACAAGACGGTGGTATTGCCGCATCAATAGGTGTAAGGACACCGGAGATATCGATATTTTACATTTTATATAGAGTTAGAATACTGCAAATATGCCCTTTTCTTAGGTTTTAACCCATTTATGCAGTATTTGTCATACGATTAAAGTGATTCTACATCGTACCACATAGCTTATGAGATGCCCTGCAAGACGATGGTATTGCCGCATCGATAAGTGTAAGGACGCCGGAGATATCGACATTTTACATTTTATATAGAGTTAGAATACGGCAAATATGCCCTTTTCTTAGGTTTTAACCCATTTATGCAGTATTTGTCATACGATTAAAGTGATTCTACATCGTACCAAATAGCTTATGAGATGCCCTACAAGACCTTGGTATTGCCGCATCAATAGGTGTAAGGACACCGGAGATATCGATATTTTACATCTTACATAGAGTTAGAATAATGCAAATATACCCTTTTCTTAGGTTTTAACCCATTTATGCAGTATTTGTCATACGATTAAAGTGATTCTACATCGTACCACATAGCTTATGAGATGCCCTACAAGACGATGGTATTGCCGCATCGATAGGTGTAAGGACGCCGGAGATATCGACATTTTACATTTTATATAGAGTTAGAATACTGCAAATATGCCCTTTTCTTAGGTTTTAACCCATTTATGCAGTATTTGTCATACGATTAAAGTGATTGTACATCGTACCAAATAGCTTATGAGATGCCCTACAAGACCTTGGTATTGCCGCATCAATAGGTGTAAGGACACCGGAGATATCGATATTTTACATTTTACATAGAATTAGAATACTGCAAATATGCCCTTTTCTTATATTTTAACCCATTTATGCAGTATTTGCCATACGATTAAAGTGATTCTACATCGTACCAAATAGCTTATGAGATGCCCTACAAGACGGTGGTATTGCCGCATCAATAGGTGTAAGGACACCGGAGATATCGATATTTTACATTTTATATAGAGTTAGAATACTGCAAATATGCCCTTTTCTTAGGTTTTAACCCATTTATGCAGTATTTGTCATACGATTAAAGTGATTCTACATCGTACCACATAGCTTATGAGATGCCCTGCAAGACGATGGTATTGCCGCATCGATAAGTGTAAGGACGCCGGAGATATCGACATTTTACATTTTATATAGAGTTAGAATACGGCAAATATGCCCTTTTCTTAGGTTTTAACCCATTTATGCAGTATTTGTCATACGATTAAAGTGATTCTACATCGTACCACATAGCTTATGAGATGCCCTGCAAGACGATGGTATTGCCGCATCGATAGGTGTAAGAACGCCGGAGATATCGACATTTTACATTTTATCTAGAGTTAGAATACTGCAAATATGCCCTTTTCTTAGGTTTTAACACATTTATGCAGTATTTGTCATACGATTAAAGTGATTCTACATCGTACCAAATAGCTTATGAGATGCCCTACAAGACGGTGGTATTGCCGCATCAATAGGTGTAAGGACACCGGAGATATCGACATTTTAACTTTTATATAAAGTTAAAATACTGCAAAATATGCCCTTTTCTTAGGTATTAACCTATTTATAAAGAATTTGTCATAGGGTTAAAGTGATTCTACATCGTACCACAAAGCTTATGAGATGCCCTACAAGACGGTGGTATTGCCGCATCAATAGGTGTAAGGACACCGGAGATATCGATATTTTACATTTTACATAGAGTTAGAATACTGCAAATATACCCTTTTCTTAGGTTTTAACCCATTTATGCAGTATTTGTCATACGATTAAAGTGATTCTCCATCGTACCACATAGCTTATGAGATGCCCTACAAGACGATGGTATTGCCGCATCGATAGGTGTAAGGACGCCGGAGATATCGACATTTTACATTTTATATAGAGTTAGAATACTGCAAATATGTCCTTTTCTTAGGTTTTAACCCATTAATGCAGTATTTGTCATACGATTAAAGTGATTCTACATCGTACCAAATAGCTTATGAGATGCCCTACAAGACGGTGGTATTGCCGCATCAATAGGTGTAAGGACACCGGAGATATCGACATTTTAACTTTTATATAAAGTTAAAATACTGCAAAATATGCCCTTTTCTTAGGTATTAACCTATTTATAAAGAATTTGTCATAGGGTTAAAGTGATTCTACATCGTACCACAAAGCTTATGAGATGCCCTACAAGACGGTGGTATTGCCGCATCAATAGGTGTAAGGACACCGGATATATCGATATTTTACATTTTACATAGAGTTAGAATACTGCAAATGTACCCTTTTCTTAGGTTTTAACCCATTTATGCAGTATTTGTCATACGATTAAAGTGATTCTACATCGTACCACATAGCTAATGAGATGCCCTACAAGACGATGGTATTGCCGCATCGATAGGTGTAAGGACGCCGGAGATATCGACATTTTACATTTTATATAGAGTTAGAATACTGCAAATATGCCCTTTTCTTAGGTTTTAACCCATTTATGCAGTATTTGTCATACGATTAAAGTGATTCTACATCGTACCAAATAGCTTATGAGATGCCCTACAAGACGGTGGTATTGCCGCATCAATAGGTGTAAGGACACCGGAGATATCTACATTTTAACTTTTATATAAAGTTAAAATACTGCAAAATATGCCCTTTTCTTAGGTATTAACCTATTTATAAAGAATTTGTCATAGGGGTAAAGTGATTCTACATCGTACCACAAAGCTTATGAGATGCCCTACAAGACGGTGGTATTGCCGCATCAATAGGTGTAAGGACACCGGAGATATCGATATTTTACATTTTACATAGAGTTAGAATACTGCAAATATACCCTTTTCTTAGGTTTTAACCCATTTATGCAGTATTTGTCATACGATTAAAGTGATTCTACAACGTACCACATAGCTTATGAGATGCCCTACAAGACGATGGTATTGCCGCATCGATAGGTGTAGGGACGCCGGAGATATCGGCATTTTACATTTTATATAGAGTTAGAATACTGCAAATATGCCCTTTTCTTAGGTTTTAACCCATTTATGCAGTATTTGTCATACGATTAAAGTGATTCTACATCGTACCAAATAGCTTATGAGATGCCCTACAAGACGGTGGTATTGCCGCATCAATAGGTGTAAGGACACCGGAGATATCGACATTTTAACTTTTATATAAAGTTAAAATACTGCAAAATATGCCCTTTTCTTAGGTATTAACCTATTTATAAAGAATTTGTAATAGGGGTAGAGTGATTCTACATCGTACCACAAAGCTTATGAGATGCCCTACAAGACGGTGGTATTGCCGCATCAATAGGTGTAAGGACACCGGAGATATCGATATTTTACATCTTACATAGAGTTAGAATAATGCAAATATACCCTTTTCTTAGGTTTTAACCCATTTATGCAGTATTTGTCATACGATTAAAGTGATTCTACATCGTACCACATAGCTTATGAGATGCCCTACAAGACGATGGTATTGCCGCATCGATAGGTGTAAGGACGCCGGAGATATCGACATTTTACATTTTATATAGAGTTAGAATACTGCAAATATGCCCTTTTCTTAGGTTTTAACCCATTTATGCAGTATTTGTCATACGATTAAAGTGATTGTACATCGTACCAAATAGCTTATGAGATGCCCTACAAGACCTTGGTATTGCCGCATCAATAGGTGTAAGGACACCGGAGATATCGATATTTTACATTTTACATAGAATTAGAATACTGCAAATATGCCCTTTTCTTATATTTTAACCCATTTATGCAGTATTTGCCATACGATTAAAGTGATTCTACATCGTACCAAATAGCTTATGAGATGCCCTACAAGACGGTGGTATTGCCGCATCAATAGGTGTAAGGACACCGGAGATATCGATATTTTACATTTTATATAGAGTTAGAATACTGCAAATATGCCCTTTTCTTAGGTTTTAACCCATTTATGCAGTATTTGTCATACGATTAAAGTGATTCTACATCGTACCACATAGCTTATGAGATGCCCTGCAAGACGATGGTATTGCCGCATCGATAAGTGTAAGGACGCCGGAGATATCGACATTTTACATTTTATATAGAGTTAGAATACGGCAAATATGCCCTTTTCTTAGGTTTTAACCCATTTATGCAGTATTTGTCATACGACTAAAGTGATTCTACATCGTACCAAATGGCTAATGAGATGCCCTACAAGACGGTGGTATTGCCGCATCAATAGGTGTAAGGACACCGGAGATATCGACATTTTAGCTTTTATATAGAGTTAGAATACTCCAAATATGCCCTTTTCTTAGGTATTAACCCATTTATAAAGTATTTGTCATAGGGTTAAAGTGATTCTACAACGTACCACATAGCTTATGAGATGCCCTACAAGACGATGGTATTGCCGCATCGATAGGTGTAGGGACGCCGGAGATATCGGCATTTTACATTTTATATAGAGTTAGAATACTGCAAATATGCCCTTTTCTTAGGTTTTAACCCATTTATGCAGTATTTGTCATACGATTAAAGTGATTCTACATCGTACCAAATAGCTTATGAGATGCCCTACAAGACGGTGGTATTGCCGCATCAATAGGTGTAAGGACACCGGAGATATCGATATTTTACATTTTATATAGAGTTAGAATACTGCAAATATGCCCTTTTCTTAGGTTTTAACCCATTTATGCAGTATTTGTCATACGATTAAAGTGATTCTACATCGTACCACATAGCTTATGAGATGCCCTGCAAGACGATGGTATTGCCGCATCGATAAGTGTAAGGACGCCGGAGATATCGACATTTTACATTTTATATAGAGTTAGAATACGGCAAATATGCCCTTTTCTTATATTTTAACCCATTTATGCAGTATTTGCCATACGATTAAAGTGATTCTACATCGTACCAAATAGCTTATGAGATGCCCTACAAGACGGTGGTATTGCCGCATCAATAGGTGTAAGGACACCGGAGATATCGATATTTTACATTTTACATAGAGTTAGAATACTGCAAATATACCCTTTTCTTAGGTTTTAACCCATTTATGCAGTATTTGTCATACGATTAAAGTGATTCTACAACGTACCACATAGCTTATGAGATGCCCTACAAGACGATGGTATTGCCGCATCGATAGGTGTAGGGACGCCGGAGATATCGGCATTTTACATTTTATATAGAGTTAGAATACTGCAAATATGCCCTTTTCTTAGGTTTTAACCCATTTATGCAGTATTTGTCATACGATTAAAGTGATTCTACATCGTACCAAATAGCTTATGAGATGCCCTACAAGACGGTGGTATTGCCGCATCAATAGGTGTAAGGACACCGGAGATATCGATATTTTACATTTTATATAGAGTTAGAATACTGCAAATATGCCCTTTTCTTAGGTTTTAACCCATTTATGCAGTATTTGTCATACGATTAAAGTGATTCTACATCGTACCACATAGCTTATGAGATGCCCTGCAAGACGATGGTATTGCCGCATCGATAAGTGTAAGGACGCCGGAGATATCGACATTTTACATTTTATATAGAGTTAGAATACGGCAAATATGCCCTTTTCTTAGGTTTTAACCCATTTATGCAGTATTTGTCATACGACTAAAGTGATTCTACATCGTACCAAATAGCTTATGAGATGCCCTACAAGACGGTGGTATTGCCGCATCAATAGGTGTAAGGACACCGGAGATATCGACATTTTAACCTTTATATAGAGTTAGAATACTGCAAAATATGCCCTTTTCTTAGGTATTAACCTATTTACAAAGCATTTTCATAGGGTTAAAGTGATTCTACATCGTACCACAAAGCTTATGAGATGCCCTACAAGACGGTGGTATTGCCGCATCAATAGGTGTAAGGACACCGGAGATATCGATATTTTACATTTTACATAGAATTAGAATACTGCAAATATGCCCTTTTCTTATATTTTAACCCATTTATGCAGTATTTGTCATACGATTAAAGTGATTCTACATCGTACCAAATAGGTTATGAGATGCCCTACAAGACGGTGGTATTGCCGCATCAATAGGTGTAAGGACACCGGAGATATCGATATTTTACATTTTACATAGAATTAGAATACTGCAAATATACCCTTTTCTTAGGTTTTAACCCATTTATGCAGTATCTGTCATACGATTAAAGTGATTCTACATCGTACCACATAGCTTATGAGATGCTCTACAAGACGATGGTATTGCCGCATCGATAGGTGTAAGGACGCCGGAGATATCGACATTTTACATTTTATATAGAGTTAGAATACTGCAGATATGCCCTTTTCTTAGGTTTTAACCCATTTATGCAGTATTTGTCATACGGTTAAAGTGATTCTACATCGTACCAAATGGCTAATGAGATGCCCCGCACGACGATGCTATTGCCGCATCGATAGGTGTAAGGACGCCGGAGATATCGACATTTTACATTTTATATAGAGTTAGAATACTGCAGATATGCCTTTTTCTTAGGTTTTAACCCATTTATGCAGTATTTGTCATACGATTAAAGTGATTCTACATCGTACCACATAGCTTATGAGATGCTCTACAAGACGATGGTATTGCCGCATCGATAGGTGTAAGGACGCCGGAGATATCGACATTTTACCTTTTATATAGAGTTAGAATACTGCAAATATGCCCTTTTCTTAGGTTTTAACCCATTTATGCAGTACTTGTCATACGATTAAAGTAATTCTACATCGTACCAAATAGCTTATGAGATGCCCTACAAGACGATGGTATTGCCGCATCAATAGGTGTAAGGACACCGGAGATATCGATATTTTACATTTTACATAGAATTAGAATACTGCAATTATGCCCTTTTCTTATATTTTAACCCATTTATGCAGTATTTGTCGTACGATTAAAGTGATTCTACATCGTACCAAATAGCTTATGAGATGCCCTACAAGACGGTGGTATTGCCGCATCAATAGGTGTAAGGACACCGGAGATATCGATATTTTACATTTTATATAGAGTTAGAATACTGCAAATATACCCTTTTCTTAGGTTTTAACCCATTTATGCAGTATTTGTCATACGACTAAAGTGATTCTACAGCGTACCAAATAGCTTATGAGATGCCCTACGGTGGTATTGCCGCATCGATAGGTGTAAGGACACCGGAGATATCGATATTTTACATTTTATATAGAGTTAGAATACTGCAAATATACCCTTTTCTTAGGTTTTAACCCATTTATGCAGTACTTGTCATACGATTAAAGTAATTCTACATCGTACCAAATAGCTTATGAGATGCCCTACAAGACGGTGGTATTGCCGCATCAATAGGTGTAAGGACACCGGAGATATCGATATTTTACATTTTATATAGAGTTAGAATACTGCAAATATACCCTTTTCTTAGGTTTTAACCCATTTATGCAGTACTTGTCATACGATTAAAGTAATTCTACATCGTACCAAATAGCTTATGAGATGCCCTACAAGACGGTGGTATTGCCGCATCAATAGGTGTAAGGACACCGGAGATATCGATATTTTACATTTTACATAGAGTTAGAATACTGCAAATATACCCTTTTCTTAGGTTTTAACCCATTTATGCAGTATTTGTCATACGATTAAAGTGATTCTACATCGTACCACATAGCTTATGAGATGCCCTACAAGACGATGGTATTGCCGCATCGATAGGTGTAGGGACGCCGGAGATATCGGCATTTTACATTTTATATAGAGTTAGAATACTGCAAATATGCCCTTTTCTTAGGTTTTAACCCATTTATGCAGTATTTGTCATACGATTAAAGTGATTCTACATCGTACCAAGTAGCTTATGAGATGCCCTACAAGACGGTGGTATTGCCGCATCAATAGGTGTAAGGACACCGGAGATATCGATATTTTACATTTTATATAGAGTTAGAATACTGCAAATATACCCTTTTCTTAGGTTTTAACCCATTTATGCAGTACTTGTCATACGATTAAAGTAATTCTACATCGTACCAAATAGCTTATGAGATGCCCTACAAGACGGTGGTATTGCCGCATCAATAGGTGTAAGGACACCGGAGATATCGATATTTTACATTTTACATAGAGTTAGAATACTGCAAATATACCCTTTTCTTAGGTTTTAACCCATTTATGCAGTATTTGTCATACGATTAAAGTGATTCTACATCGTACCACATAGCTTATGAGATGCTCTACAAGACGATGGTATTGCCGCATCGATAGGTGTAAGGACGCCGGAGATATCGACATTTTACCTTTTATATAGAGTTAGAATACTGCAAATATGCCCTTTTCTTAGGTTTTAACCCATTTATGCAGTACTTGTCATACGATTAAAGTAATTCTACATCGTACCAAATAGCTTATGAGATGCCCTACAAGACGATGGTATTGCCGCATCAATAGGTGTAAGGACACCGGAGATATCGATATTTTACATTTTACATAGAATTAGAATACTGCAATTATGCCCTTTTCTTATATTTTAACCCATTTATGCAGTATTTGTCGTACGATTAAAGTGATTCTACATCGTACCAAATAGCTTATGAGATGCCCTACAAGACGGTGGTATTGCCGCATCAATAGGTGTAAGGACACCGGAGATATCGATATTTTACATTTTATATAGAGTTAGAATACTGCAAATATACCCTTTTCTTAGGTTTTAACCCATTTATGCAGTATTTGTCATACGACTAAAGTGATTCTACAGCGTACCAAATAGCTTATGAGATGCCCTACGGTGGTATTGCCGCATCGATAGGTGTAAGGACACCGGAGATATCGATATTTTACATTTTATATAGAGTTAGAATACTGCAAATATACCCTTTTCTTAGGTTTTAACCCATTTATGCAGTACTTGTCATACGATTAAAGTAATTCTACATCGTACCAAATAGCTTATGAGATGCCCTACAAGACGGTGGTATTGCCGCATCAATAGGTGTAAGGACACCGGAGATATCGATATTTTACATTTTATATAGAGTTAGAATACTGCAAATATACCCTTTTCTTAGGTTTTAACCCATTTATGCAGTACTTGTCATACGATTAAAGTAATTCTACATCGTACCAAATAGCTTATGAGATGCCCTACAAGACGGTGGTATTGCCGCATCAATAGGTGTAAGGACACCGGAGATATCGATATTTTACATTTTACATAGAGTTAGAATACTGCAAATATACCCTTTTCTTAGGTTTTAACCCATTTATGCAGTATTTGTCATACGATTAAAGTGATTCTACATCGTACCACATAGCTTATGAGATGCCCTACAAGACGATGGTATTGCCGCATCGATAGGTGTAGGGACGCCGGAGATATCGGCATTTTACATTTTATATAGAGTTAGAATACTGCAAATATGCCCTTTTCTTAGGTTTTAACCCATTTATGCAGTATTTGTCATACGATTAAAGTGATTCTACATCGTACCAAATAGCTTATGAGATGCCCTACAAGACGGTGGTATTGCCGCATCAATAGGTGTAAGGACACCGGAGATATCGACATTTTAACTTTTATATAAAGTTAAAATACTGCAAAATATGCCCTTTTCTTAGGTATTAACCTATTTATAAAGAATTTGTAATAGGGATAGAGTGATTCTACATCCTACCACAAAGCTTATGAGATGCCCTACAAGACGGTGGTATTGCCGCATCAATAGGTGTAAGGACACCGGAGATATCGATATTTTACATCTTACATAGAGTTAGAATAATGCAAATATACCCTTTTCTTAGGTTTTAACCCATTTATGCAGTATTTGTCATACGATTAAAGTGATTCTACATCGTACCACATAGCTTATGAGATGCCCTACAAGACGATGGTATTGCCGCATCGATAGGTGTAAGGACGCCGGAGATATCGACATTTCACATTTTATATAGAGTTAGAATACTGCAAATATGCCCTTTTCTTAGGTTTTAACCCATTTATGCAGTATTTGTCATACGATTAAAGTGATTGTACATCGTACCAAATAGCTTATGAGATGCCCTACAAGACCTTGGTATTGCCGCATCAATAGGTGTAAGGACACCGGAGATATCGATATTTTACATTTTACATAGAATTAGAATACTGCAAATATGCCCTTTTCTTATATTTTAACCCATTTATGCAGTATTTGCCATACGATTAAAGTGATTCTACATCGTACCAAATAGCTTATGAGATGCCCTACAAGACGGTGGTATTGCCGCATCAATAGGTGTAAGGACACCGGAGATATCGACATTTTAACTTTTATATAAAGTTAAAATACTGCAAAATATGCCCTTTTCTTAGGTATTAACCTATTTATAAAGAATTTGTAATAGGGATAGAGTGATTCTACATCGTACCACAAAGCTTATGAGATGCCCTACAAGACGGTGGTATTGCCGCATCAATAGGTGTAAGGACACCGGAGATATCGATATTTTACATTTTATATAGAGTTAGAATACTGCAAATATGCCCTTTTCTTAGGTTTTAACCCATTTATGCAGTATTTGTCATACGATTAAAGTGATTCTACATCGTACCACATAGCTTATGAGATGCCCTGCAAGACGATGGTATTGCCGCATCGATAAGTGTAAGGACGCCGGAGATATCGACATTTTACATTTTATATAGAGTTAGAATACTGCAAATATGCCCTTTTCTTAGGTTTTAACCCATTTATGCAGTATTTGTCATACGATTAAAGTGATTCTACATCGTACCAAATAGCTTATGAGATGCCCTACAACTGCAAAATATGCCCTTTTCTTAGGTTTTAACCCATTTATGCAGTATTTGTCATACGACTAAAGTGATTCTACATCGTACCAAATGGCTAATGAGATGCCCTACAAGACGGTGGTATTGCCGCATCAATAGGTGTAAGGACACCGGAGATATCGACATTTTAGCTTTTATATAGAGTTAGAATACTCCAAATATGCCCTTTTCTTAGGTATTAACCCATTTATAAAGTATTTGTCATAGGGTTAAAGTGATTCTACATCGTACCACAAAGCTTATGAGATGCCCTACAAGACGGTGGTATTGCCGCATCAATAGGTGTAAGGACACCGGAGATATCGATATTTGACATTTTACATAGAGTTAGAATACTGCAAATATACCCTTTTCTTAGGTTTTAACCCATTTATGCAGCATTTGTCATACGATTAAAGTGATTCTACATCGTACCAAATAGCTTATGAGATGCCCTACAAGACGGTGGTATTGCCGCATCAATAGGTGTAAGGACACCGGAGATATCGACATTTTAACTTTTATATAGAGTTAGAATACTGCAAAATATGCCCTTTTCTTAGGTATTAACCTATTTACAAAGCATTTTCATAGGGTTAAAGTGATTCTACATCGTACCACAAAGCTTATGAGATGCCCTACAAGACGGTGGTATTGCCGCATCAATAGGTGTAAGGACACCGGAGATATCGATATTTTACATTTTACATAGAATTAGAATACTGCAAATATGCCCTTTTCTTATATTTTAACCCATTTATGCAGTATTTGTCATACGATTAAAGTGATTCTACATCGTACCAAATAGCTTATGAGATGCCCTACAAGACGGTGGTATTGCCGCATCAATAGGTGTAAGGACACCGGAGATATCGATATTTTACATTTTACATAGAATTAGAATACTGCAAATATACCCTTTTCTTAGGTTTTAACCCATTTATGCAGTATCTGTCATACGATTAAAGTGATTCTACATCGTACCACATAGCTTATGAGATGCTCTACAAGACGATGGTATTGCCGCATCGATAGGTGTAAGGACGCCGGAGATATCGACATTTTACATTTTATATAGAGTTAGAATACTGCAGATATGCCCTTTTCTTAGGTTTTAACCCATTTATGCAGTATTTGTCATACGGTTAAAGTGATTCTACATCGTACCAAATGGCTAATGAGATGCCCCGCACGACGATGCTATTGCCGCATCGATAGGTGTAAGGACGCCGGAGATATCGACATTTTACATTTTATATAGAGTTAGAATACTGCAGATATGCCTTTTTCTTAGGTTTTAACCCATTTATGCAGTATTTGTCATACGATTAAAGTGATTCTACATCGTACCACATAGCTTATGAGATGCTCTACAAGACGATGGTATTGCCGCATCGATAGGTGTAAGGACGCCGGAGATATCGACATTTTACCTTTTATATAGAGTTAGAATACTGCAAATATGCCCTTTTCTTAGGTTTTAACCCATTTATGCAGTACTTGTCATACGATTAAAGTAATTCTACATCGTACCAAATAGCTTATGAGATGCCCTACAAGACGATGGTATTGCCGCATCAATAGGTGTAAGGACACCGGAGATATCGATATTTTACATTTTACATAGAATTAGAATACTGCAAATATGCCCTTTTCTTATATTTTAACCCATTTATGCAGTATTTGTCGTACGATTAAAGTGATTCTACATCGTACCAAATAGCTTATGAGATGCCCTACAAGACGGTGGTATTGCCGCATCAATAGGTGTAAGGACACCGGAGATATCGATATTTTACATTTTATATAGAGTTAGAATACTGCAAATATACCCTTTTCTTAGGTTTTAACCCATTTATGCAGTATTTGTCATACGACTAAAGTGATTCTACAGCGTACCAAATAGCTTATGAGATGCCCTACGGTGGTATTGCCGCATCGATAGGTGTAAGGACGCCGGATATATCGACATTTTACATTTTATATAGAGTTAGAATACTGCAAATATGCCCTTTTCTTAGGTTTTAACCCATTTATGCAGTGTTTGTCATACGATTAAAGTGATTCTACATCGTACCAAATGGCTAATGAGATGCCCTACAAGACATTGCCGCACGCATACATTGAAAAGCCGGTGCACCCAAAACGAGCCACTGTTTGGTGCGGATTTTGGTCCAGAGGCATAATTGGGCCATTTTTCTTCGAAAATGAGCAAGGAGTGGCCGTTACAGTTAATGGCGAATGTTTTCGGGCCATGTTGAACGAATTTTTGTTCACAAAAATTGAAGAGGAGGATATTGGCAACATTTGATTTCAACAGGACGGCGCTACGTGCCACACAGCCGAAGCTACACTCGATGTTTTGCGCCCTGTTTTTGAAGATCGCATTATCAGCCGCAGAGCTGATGTCGTTTGGCCACCTCGGAGCTGCGAATTGACACCGTTGGACTATTATTTGTGGGGTGCCGTCAAAGATAAGTGTTACGCCGACAAGCCAGAGACAATTGACGCTTTAAAGGACAATATTCGTGAAGCCATTGGTGAAATACAGCTGCACACAATCGATAATGTGCTTAAAAATTGGACCGATCGTGTAGGCTACTGCATGGCCAGCCGAGGCAGCCATTTGAATGAAATTATTTTCCATTATTAACCGGAAGGATTGTACTTTCAAATAAAAAAAGAAATTTGAGAAAATATTCAATTATGAATAGTGTCATGTCCCGCTCTGAAACCGAATTGGTTATCCGGGATGATTTTATTGTCCTCAACCAATTTAGACAGGGCCCTATGGACCACCTTCTCGAAGACATTGCTGATACTCGGAAGGAGACTTATCGACCGGAGATTTGCCGGGTTAGAGGTGTCCTTACCCCTCTTGGGAATTGGTTGCACCACCGCTGTCTTCCAATGCACTGGATAATATGCATTATTCAGTGCATTGTTGAACAGGTTGGTATACCTCTCTATAGCCACTGGTGGAAGGTGCCTAAGCACAACATTGGATATACCGTCAATACCCGCGGATTTTTTCCTTTTCAATGACTGAAAGACCATCTGGAGATCTTCCGTCGAAATGAACAGGGTATTAGCCCACTCACTGGCGATGGCATTGTTTGCCATGAAATCTTCATTGAACCTGGTAAAACCAAGATTCTCGGATCGCCAATGATCGAAATCATTTCTAAGGTAGAAGTGATGAAGCAGGGCTCTGTTCTCCAGGTCATGGTTCGGGCGAATACTATCATTCACCTTTTACACTTCCTAGAAGACAGCTCCCACTGTCGCCACCTTCTCCTGAGGATCCTCAATCACGAAAAAGTCGTCGTCTAGGATGGCGCTCTCTGGATCGATGCTAACTGTTCGTAGCAAACGTTCATTGTCTGACGTTCTCGGAAGGTTTAGATCCTGAATGTGATTCTGATTGTTTCTCCGAAATATTTTATTTATTTGCGGGAACATACTCGAGCTGTTGGATTTTACAGCACGAATTCTGTTGTTCCAATGCAAACTTACAGATATTCTGTAATTCTCTTTGATCAAGTGTTGGAGATTTTTAATCAGTGGCTTCAGTGTCCTGACCTCCGAGTTTTGTCCGTCGGTAAACCGCCTGTACAAGAGTTTGAGTCTTGTCAGTAGTCTACTTTTTTGTCTGTGCAGTGCGTCGATTGTCGCGTTTCGGTATACGTGTGTGGTATCGTGCTGTCGTTGGCGTGGTATCGTATTGTTCATTGTCTGTTTAATAATATCGTCCATTTGTTTGAGGTACCTGTCAATCTCGTTGTTTGACAGGTTCCTATTAGACGGTGAGAAGGAGGCGCTCGAAGTGAGCGCTCTCGTCAGGGAATTGGCAAGCGTGGCCAACGCGCCCTACTGTAATCGTAGGGGTGCGTTTGGATATACTCTGCCATCTCCGCGAAATCGTCAGGTACTGTGATTACGGCACATAGTCCGCAATGGTCACTGTCATATACAATGGTCCGTAGACAGTTAATATACCATTCGTTCGTGTCTGCCAGTCTCAGTCGAGAGTCTATCAGCATGAGATCCAGATAAGAGCCGCTCCTAGGATACGACGGACTATCCGTTGCGAGCAACTTGACTCTATATTCAATGTTGCGAAGAACCCACCAATGGCTTAGTAGGCTCACCCTAGTGTTGGGAATGTTATTTTCTCAATCACTATGTTTGGCATTTAAATCGCCGGCCAGAATGTAGAAGTTTTCTACCGAGTTCAAACGCAGAGATCGAAAGCGTGTCTCGAGCTCTGCGATAAAAATATTAGGTTGAGGTGATTCAGGTGCATAGCCTGATACAATGTACTTTCTCTTTCCATTTCGGAGAGGAATGCACACAATACAGGCCTCTAGCACCTGGAACCTCCGCACTTCACTGCTATATATGACTTTATGTTTAAAATTGTTTTTAATAAAGATCGCAACTCCCCCGCCTTGAATAACGTTGGGTCGGTCCCTTCTAATTATTCTATAAGAACTGTGCCGGATTTTGTGCTTCTGGTTTAGCTTTGTTTCGCTAACCAAGAGTACATCGGGGCTTTCGTCCTGCAACAGGCTGAAAAGTACGGCTCGTCGCTCGATCCTTATCAGTGAATTTACATTCACCGACAGGATCTTCAAGCGCCTCTCTACCAGCGTACCCATCATGACCTTAGGTGCGCTAGGCCCGGCAGAAGCGAGCAGATACTATCTACTCGGATCGCCGTTTCCAGGATATGTTGTTGAAGCTGCCCAATCTGCCCTTGGATTGCGAGCAAGATCGAACAGACATCCACCTCGGCCTCCGGTGCCTTAGAAACAAGCACTGGGGCTTTAGGAACAGCGACCTTCTGCTTACAAGCCAGGTTTTCTTTCTTGATTACCTGGAACTTAGGACATCCCCGGTAGTTTGCAGGGTGTCCTCGGTTCCGACACAAGACGCACTCGAGTTGCTCTCTGTCCGCTACCTTGTCTTTCCCAAGGTCGCATTCCTCGTTTTTGTGGTTCTTAGCGCACTTAACGCATCGAGGCTGCATTTCGCAGTTCGACGCAGCGTGCCCGAACCTTTGGCAGCGGATACATTGCAAAATGTTTCCGCTCCTCTTTAATTTATCCCATGTGACAGTCTGGGATGCTAAGGAAGTAATAGTCCTTAGCCTCTCCAGCTTGCTGCTGGGTGTGAGTTGTACCAAGAAGAAGGGTATTACTCGCTTCTCCCTTCGGGAGCTTACCGTGGAGAATGGCTTAACCCCCACGAATTTGAGGTCGTCACTCTCGAACTCATTGAGCTCTGAGAGCATTTCCTCGGGATCTGTGATCGACTCAACGCCTTTGAGGAGCATCGTCTGCAACCTCTCGGCCTTTGGAGTGAAGGAGAAAAACTCCGTCGTTGACTCTTTCAATAGGCTTTTAATCCGCTTATGCCGTTCCATTGTCTTTCACTGAATAGCATAGCGTTTTTGGCCTACGCATTTAACTTAAAAATTACCTACACCAATAGCATACTTACAGAGATCAATGGTCTCTCGCAGGGCTGTGGTATAGGTAAAGATGGATGCCACCTTCTCCTTTTTATGGCGCTGTTGCTGCTTCTTTTGTTGCGGCTGTTGTTGCTGCTGCTGTTTCTGCTGCTGCGGCTGTTGTTGTTGCTGCTGCTTCTTCTGCGGCTGCTGTTGTTGTTGCTGCTTTTTCTGTTGGGCGGCTGTTGCCACCTCTCTCTGTTTCTGCCCTAACGCTTTAAGCTTTTCTATTAAGGCCTGCAGCTGGGCGCGTAGGAAGCGTTCTTGCTCCTCAAGTTCGTTACGCTGCTCCTCCGTAGCCGAACTTGAAAGGGCCGCGAAGGGGTTGTTTTCCCCCATGGCTTTCTCTAGCATCGGAGAGATATTCAACCTCTGCTTCCACGGGGATCACTTTCTTTGATTGTTTTTGTTGTTGTTGCCCGGCTGCTTCGGACGTTGATGGTGGTGATGATGGCGCCCCTTTCCTCGCTTCGACCTGCAGCTTTTCAGTCGAAGTAGTGAGGTAGGGGCGCTTAATTAAATTGGGCCTCGGTTTGACCCTTCTGCGCCTCTTCATGACGGCGGCCGGTGATAAATCATCCGATTCCGACTCCGTAGGACGTACGGGTTTTCCCCCACCGTCTCCTGACATCTCTTCCTGCTACTTCGGGTTTGCACCACACTGGTCTATGATCAACGATGATCTTAGGACCTCTTTTATTCTCTATGTACATTAATAAAATTCCAAATGTGTTAATAATTCATCAACTCACATATATGTACGCTGACGATGTGCAAGTATATCAAAGTTGTCCACTTGGACTTATTGATAACTATGTCTGCAACATTAACAAGGATCTGGAGCAAATACATACATATATCAATGGTCGTTGAGAAACGGCTTGCTACTAAATCCAGGTAAATGCAAGTGCTTAGTAATTTCCAAAAGGATTCTTACACTTGACTATTTTCCATTGGTAATGCTAAACAATACTCCATTAGAGTTCGTTAACACGTCCAAAAATTTAGGCGTAACGTTTAACAGAACCCTAACTTGGAATGACCACATTAGCACTGTGGTGGGAAAAACATATGGCGTTCTTCGTTCTTTGTGGATATCACAACAATTTATCCCTATCAACACCCGATTGCTACTCGCTAGAACTATCGCAATTCCTGTACTTCTATATAGTTGCGAAATTTTCCAGAACTGTGATGCCTGTAGCTTCAGGAAACTTAAGATTGCATTTAATAGTATTACTCGATACGTTTATGGGCTCAGAAGGCATGATCATATATCACATCTGGCGAAGAACCTCCTCGGAATGACGCTGGAAAATTATATGAAATTCAGAGCACTGTTCTTCTTATTCAAAACACTACGACTGCGTGCACCACGGTATCTTTACAATAAACTACAATTCTCAGTATCAGCTAGGTCCAATTGTTTAATTTTACCGAGATTTACTTGTTTGACATCTTAAAGGCAATTTTTTGTCACTACTGTGCACCTGTGGAATTCACTCCCGCAATATTGAAGAGACCAAAACAGGGCTATTACATTTAAAAAGAAATTGAAATCCTTTTTGACCAACCAAAGTAACTAAGTTCTCTTCTTTTCGCATTAACCTTCTTTTCACTTACTCCTTTAACTTTTTTCCTTGTTTGTTTTTTATCAAAATTGTCTATCTTATCAATACCATATGTGCATGTAATTATTTTAGAAGACGAAATTTTATACAATTGATTTGTACATCGTATCACAAATTTAAAAGACAAGACAATGTCTTAATGTGGTAGTATATAATGAAATGAAATAAATAAATAAAAAATAAAGAGATAACTCCTGAGACATTATATTTTCAACACTGGAATCCTTTCCATGACTCTGACATTGAACCACACTGGTCATCCATAGGCAATAATGGGCCTGATCAAGGCCAAGTCAATGGAATCAAGCTGGTTGCTATGAAACAGCCGTCTTATCAGAGCGAAAGCATTCCGGCCTTTATTGCCATTAGATGCATCTAATGTCTGTCCACTGGTCTAGCCAGATCCCAAGGTGTCGGACTACACTGTTTCGCTAGTGGGCGCCCGCCCGGTTAAAAAATTGAAAATCTAAGCCAACTTTTTCTAGCGTTCCGAGAGACCTTAGATAGAGGCATTCTGAATAAAATAAATTCTGACTTCTGGAAGTCGATCTTTAACTTCGTCGGTCGTTGGATTTCATCTGTACGCGATTAAGTCGTGTACGTACGCTATCGAAAGTTAGAGGGATGTTGTCAGATCACTTATGCAAATTTTGATCGCCGAGTTCATCGTGCACAAATCATATATAGCAGCAGCCTAGTTATGCGCAACAGATTGAGGTTGCAATAAAGGCCCTTTAAACATAAAGTGTCGAAAGGAAGGCACGCGTGCAGTCGTCATGGACGCGGTCAATTCAATTTCAATTCAATTGAATTTATTTTTGATTTCATATTAACTTATATCTATCTTACCCTAGTCAAAAATTCTTAAAACTAGCTTAACTATCTTAACAATTGTAACTATCTTACTGGCCCTAGGCGGACACTCTAAAACAAACAGAACAATTGAAACATATGTCTTTCGACGTCTACATGAATTTACTATTAACATTATTATAACCAACTTAATCTAACAAAAATGTTTTTTTTTTTTATTAAAAAACTTAGCATATGATCATTTTTTTTTAAATATTTTATATAAAACATAAACCTACCTTAAACTGATTAAACCTAACTAAACCTATTTTATTCTAACTTAACTAAAATATATATACAGAAATATATACATGACATACTCAGCAGCTAAGCTAAAAAAAAACCGAACCATTTTTTTCTAAGAAAAACCTTTTTTTTTGGTTTTAACGCGGCTGATTTATAGAATTATATTTACGAAGTGGAAATAGTATCTTTGGAACAACTGAAAGAACGGATTGAAGTCGCTGGAGTCAAATTGCAGGAAAATTTGTCAAGCATAGATATGTGCAGCCATTAGGAGAAGAAGGAGATATAATCTTTGCCTTCTAAAAAATGGGGATCATATTGAAAATTTATTATAATAAAACTCCGAAGTTTTTAAAAAAATAATAAAAAAGAGGTCAATGTTTCATACATTAATTTGTCTACAAGTCCAGCCGCGTCAAAACCAAAAAAAAGGTTCTTCTTAGAAAAAAATGGTTCGGTTTTTTTTTAATTTCTCAAAAACTACAAGACATTTTTGCATCCGGGTTTCTGTGTTTAACTAAAAACTAATAAGAGAATTTAATTTTTGGAAAAAAATTACTACTTAATTACATACAATTTCGAAAAAAAGTAGTTCGAAAATTTTTTTTTTTATTTTTTTTGCAAAATTTTGAGTTTGAAAATTAATTTCTCAAAAACTATTCCTTAAAACAGCTTTGTTTGAAAACAAAATGAAAGAAGAGGTTTCTGGCTTTACAAAAAAGTATATCACGGCATTGTGGATGTAACTGTTGATTTTTAATATTTTTTTTTCCAAATTAAGTCAGTTTTTTAGAAAATTGCCCCTCCCGGCTAAACGGGGGGGAATAGACCCCCCCCTCCCATACGATTTTTTTCTTGTCTTGACCAGACCTACACGCTCTAGCTTTTTTGGCACACTGCTCGTGGGACACCCTGTATAAATGTTTTATATTGTATTATGAAAATATTATTAAATAATAAATGTAATAATATAACATTATGCTTAAAATATATAAACCCCACATAGAATATTATGTAAGCAACTTATTTAGCATAGTCTCACAACCCTCAACCATCAACCTCAACCATCAACCTCAACCATCAACCTCAACCATCAACCTCAACCATCAACCTCAACCATCAACCTCAACCATCAACCTCAACCATCAACCTCAACCATCAACCTCAACCATCAACCTCAACCATCAACCTCAACCATCAACCTCAACCATCAACCTCAACCATCAACCTCAACCATCAACCTCAACCATCAACCTCAACCATCAACCTCAACCATCAACCTCAACCATCAACCTCAACCATCAACCTCAACCATCAACCTCAACCAGTCAGTCAGCTTTCGAGTGTCGTGGGCAGAAACCACCAATGAGACGTCCCACTCAAAATGGCCGCCGACGTTTGCCTACAAGCTTGGGCGAGCACGTGGGTACCTCAAGTGCTGTCAAATTTTTGTAAACAATGACGCACATTGTTATAATTCCAAGAGTGTGTGTGGCGGGAGTACACTGCGGTACAATGAAATGAACTCACACGTATTCACGATTAGAGTTTGTTTGTAACGGGTTTTGTCGCTACGCACCTGTACCTCTGTCAAAATCTCGACAAAATTTCAGGGTGTCACGGGGGAAGACGTACGAAAGACGCACGTCTCATTCTGGTTTCTGGTCGTGGGGTGCACATATCGGCTCTTTTACTCTCATTAACATTTCCCAATGAAGTGCTCTATTTGTTTTGAAAAAAATTGAAAGAAGCTAAGATTAGTTAAAGGATCCCCATAAGGGGAATCCAAAAAAAACCGCGAACGGGGAAGCAGGGCTTCCCCCCAACTGTTCGACTTACTACTCGCAAAAAGGAAACAACCGATTAATTTGACGTTAATTTATTCGAATAATCTCGCTACCGTTAGCTGCCGCCAAAAGACTGCCACTTCGATGTTGTTCGCCCATCGTTGTCGGCTCGCTTCAACCTCGTCCCCATGCTGACGCAGGTGTTTCCGTCGCATCGCAGTAGTTCCCGTGCTCATGTTCGGTGCATATCCCGGCTCATATTCGGACATATTGCCCGAGCGCTGTTGTCTGGTCGGAAGCGCGTGCATGTTGCGTCAGCATATCCACCGATACATTGGCTGATGCAATTCACGGTCAGGGTCGGGTATCCGCAGGTCATTGTCGTTGGCGGTGTGTTAACTGATTTCTTGTGGTGACTGTTTAAATTTTTTCCATATCTCGTGCGTTAAACTCACTGAAAAGGATGCGGAATTCATCGTATCAAGCGGCCAATCCTTTCGATGCGACAAGTGTAGTGTGCTCAGACGCAGATCTATGCGTATGCCTGATCATTTGATTCAAAAAGAAAAACAGTGTGATAACATAACTCAATAAATTTAAAAGAAAGAAAAAAATATTCAATTATCTTCGTTTTTTTTTCTATTTTTTATATATAATATATTACTATATATTATTTATAATCTTATTCCATTATATCTCTTCTGTATATATATATATATATACAGTCTGTCACATAATTGTTTGTAAAAGGAAAAATTGTTTGCAATTTCATCTGAAATGTTAAAATTTATAAAAACCCATTGCTTTGGTTTTTTTTTCTCTTCGTAACTTTTTTAATAATCTTATTCCCAATGACTACAATAAAAAAAATTACCAAAGTTCAAACAAGAATGCACGAAAATAGTAAAAATAGAAACATCTTCATATTTTAATCTGTCAAATAATTGTTTGCAAAATGCAAACATAACATAAAAGAGCACGAAAAAACAAAAATTGTCCTAATATTTAGTGTGCCCAGCATTGGCATCAATAACGGCTTGTTGCCTTCTTGGCATTGATCCAATTAGGTGCTCCATATCGTAACAGTCCGGTAGCTTTTTCCACTCTTTCTGGATTATTCTAACTAGTTCGCCTTGTGATGTGGAAGCCCGCTTTGCAACCCTCTTTTTGAAAAATGCCCACAAATGTTCAATAGGGTTTATATCGGGACTTTGCACGGGTGTATCGAGCACTTTGCTGCAGTTGTAAAGTCACCAGGTCCTGCACAAGAGTGACTTGTGCTTCGTGTCATTATCCTGGTATAGCTTTATTGCAGCTATTGAGGGTTTTGGGGATTAACAAACCCGAAACTTGCAGCACTTTTGGACAGTTCATTTTGGAGTATGTCCAAGTAATACTCCTTGGTCATTGTATTGATGAAAATCGTCGTTTATTCATATTTCTAAAGAATATGCATAAAAAATTTAACTTTCCTTTTTAAAAGCACCCATAAAATTATTTTTAAAAACAAAAATTTTATTCTTTTATACTTTTGTCACGAGAAATTAATAAAATCTTCTACCGCAACCACCAGGCAAATATATAATTTCACGGCAAAGTCACTTCTACCATGAATAGTGTTTCAATCATCATTTGCCTCTATAGCACACAAAAATGCTCATTTTCATATATAACCCTCAAAACGCTGTCATGCTAGAAACAGAATTTTCTCATATTTGTTATTTTATACTGGGAGCGATGTAAATCTTTTGCGCCATGACGCTTTAATATTACTTGATTATATAGAACTCAACTCAGTGAAGAAACATTTATGGGATATAGGACAGAACAAAGTTACAACCCTAGGTTGCTTCGTGGCACAAATGAAGGTTGACGGGGTAGATTTGCCGTTGACGTTTCATGTGGTTAGAGAGCGAGATCTTCAATATTCAGCAGTGATTGGGAATGAAATTCTTAATGAGGTAGATGTTGAGATAACGGCAAATGGAGTAATTTTCAAGAGAAAACAAACGGTTGAGGAAGCAGCCGATGAGGACTTGAAGTAAGGCCAAAGAACTGAGGCTGGAAACCCCACATGGTTGAAGGCGGAGCACAAGGTGAGCGCTGCAGTACGAATAGGCGATGTCGGCCTACAAGGGCGTGCTAAGAATAGGAATGCGTCGAGAAATGATATTAATCGCGAAGGATGCGAATATACTGGTCCAGGTAAATTCTGTGGTCGGGAAACACAAGCATATGAGTTGCAAAGGGAGTTTCAGGCAATATGCGCATCAGCGGAGGAGGGAGAGTTCATGAGCGAACTGAGTATTGACTCGGAACATCTAGGGCTTAGTTGCGAGGAGAAGCTGAGAAAGATGATAGCTGATTACGTCCCTAGGGGAGGCAAACAATCGCCTATTGAAATTAAGTTAGTGTTAACCGATGATGTCCCAATATAACAAAGACCCAGGAGAATGCCGTATGTAGACCAGCAGTTTGTGGAAAAACAAGTGGCAGAGTGGTTGCGCGAAGGAATCATCCGACCGAGTACGCCTCTCCAATAATATTAGTGCAGACGAAGAACGGAACCAAACGACTTTGCTGTGACTATCGTAAGTTAAACGAAAAGGTGATACGCGACAACTTCCCAATGGCTTTCATATACGACGTACTCGAAAGATTACAAGGCGCTAAAGTTTACTCCAGCTTAGACCTAGCAAATGGTTTTCTTCAGGTTCCCATAGAGAAGAACTCACAAGAATATATATCATTTGTCACTCATAGCGGTCAGTTTGAGTTTCTATATGTTCCATTTGGAATATCAAACTCACCTGCCGTATTTTGCCGATACATTTCATCTATACTGAAGCAGCTGATTCAAAACGGGACGGTAGTTGTGTACATGGACGTCATTATCATTCCCTCTAAGGACGAGGATGAAGGACTGAGAAAACTTGAAAGTGTGTTGAAGGTTGCTGCTAAATATGGTTTGCGCATCAGATGGGAGTAGTGCCAATTCCAATACGATCCGACCATTAATTGAAAAGACGAAAGCAATACGAGACTTTCCAGTACCCGTCTATAGGAAATCGCTTCAACGTTTTCTCGAATTGACGTCGTATTTCAGGAGATTTGTCGAAGGCTTTGTAGTGATTGCAAAACCGCTGTCCGATTTGCTTCGTAAGAATGTTGAATTCAAGATGGGCATCGAGCACCTGTTAGCTTTGAAGCAATTGAAGAGTCGTTAATAAGCGCACCAGTGCTTAAATTGTTTAAGCCTCAGGCACCAACCGAGGTTCACACAGATGCCAGCATGTATGGGTATGGCGCAATTCTACTGCAAATGGATACGGAAGACCAACAATTTCACCCAATACAGTTCATGAGTTGGAAAACTTCACCAGTGGAAGAAAAATATCACTCGTATGATCTCGAAGTATTAGCAATTATAGAGGCTCTGAAAAAGTGGCGGGTTTACCTAGTGGGGACAAAATTCAAGATTGTGACCGATTGCAACGCTTTTACCATGACGATGACTAAGAAAGAAGTCCCACTGAGAGTGTCGAGATGGGCTATGTTTCTGCAAGATTTCGATTACGTTATCGAACACCGTCCAGCATCTATAATGAAACATGTGGATGCATTAAGCAGAATGTCGTGCCTAATGATCAGCGAGTCACTAAACCATCGCATCAAAGAAGCACAGTTGGCACACACATGGATCAGAGCGGTAGGAACGATTTTAGAGAAACACCAGTATGAAGACTATTTTCTTAAATCCGGAGTGGTGTTTAAGGACCCCGTGCAAGAACTAATTGTAGTCCCATCTTCGATGGAAAAATAAATCATCACTATAGCGCATCAGCAAAGACATTTTTCAGTCAAGAAGACAGGAAAGACATTTTCCCGGTTTGACAAAAAAATCGACAAATATCGTCAAGGGCTGTGTTCAGTGCATCATCACTCAGGCAAAAGCAGGAAAGAAGGAAGGATTATTAGCACCTATTGACAAAGAAGATAGACCGCTAGGGACATATCATGTAGACCACGTGGGTCCATTTGCTTGTAGTTGTGGACGCGTTCTCAAAGTTTACTTGGCTTTATCCAGTTAAAGGCATCGGGACAGAGGAAGTCATCGACAAATTGAAAAGATAGTCCATAATATTCGAGAACCCGAAAAGGAGCATATCGTACAGAGGAACAGCATTCACCTCAACTGCGTTCAGTGAATACTGTAGAATCGAGGGGATACAGCATCTGTTGTTGCCACAGGAGTGCCTCGAGGGAACGGACAAGTAGTGCGAATCCACAAGATCGTCGTTCCGATGCTAGCCAAAGCGTGTCCAGAAAGTGCTCAAAACTGGTATAGGCAGGTGGAAAAAGTACAGCAAGTTCTCAATAATACCCCTTCAAGGAGCACAAAATTCACTCCCTTTAGGATCCTTACCGGGTTGGAGATGCGCGTTTCAGAGTTTCCAGACCTTCGTGGGGCGATGGAGAAGTCCGTCTTAGATGAGCTGGCCGACGAGAGAGACGAGATGCGTGATGAATTTCGCGAGAATATTCTAAAAATCCAGCGCGAAAATAAAAGAATATACGATAAAGGGAGAGTGCCGGAGCAAACCTATAATGTGAACGATTTGGTCGCCATTAAGCGCACACAATACGGTTCCGGTATGAAGCTCAGACCCAAGTTCCTAGGACCCTACAAGGTTGTGAACAAACGGAATAACGGTAGATACGAAGTGGAAAAGGTTGGCGATACAGAAGGGCCTCGTAATACGAACACAGTGGCAGAGTTCATAAAAAAGTGGAGCCACTAAGCTTCATTCGGGGCGAATGAACATCAGGATAGCCGAATGTAGGATGGAGCCAAACCAACGACATTTTACCCTACTGACGAAAAGAGTACACATACATATACGCACGCACACACAACATAGATAGCAGGAACAGACATGACAACGAACGTAGGAACGAATGAGCTACCCTCTTTCCCTTTCCAAATAATAAAACCCGAGCTCGATCATCAGTCATTAGACTGCGACGAGAAAGTTGTTCCGAAGTATTGTGCCTGAAATAAAGAAACAAATTGAATGTACATATCAAAAGTGGTAGTTTAATTTCTCGAGAAGAATCCTACATGTATGATGTAAGTAATCAGGACACACGTGATAAATAATTTTGTATAATTTAAGAATATTACGATACTTCAGAAATACATCCAAACTTAGGCCATCAGTTGTTAAGTCTGACACACTGGACTGTTCCGGACAGAAAAGTACATGTTTTGCTGTTCAGTGAGAACAATTTCTGTCCGAAAGTGTTCTGCTTTGTGTTCAGTGACGGTGTTTCAGACACTTCAAAACACGATTTTCTGCACGTACTCTTGAGTCAGAACTGATTCGCGAAAAGTGTCAAAAGCAGCTGTCATTGAAAAACACTGAAGTCCTCGCTAAAACATATGTACATATCATCACTGAAAAATGTTGTTGACGAGTCAGTAATCACACTATTTTCACTGTCAGTGCCCATCGCAACTCTTCCAAAGCATTTTTATGTTTTCACTTTTGTTTATTATTTAATTCTAAGACATGTTTATTACTATCTGACATAAGATGTTTTCCGCTTTTTGACAACTAACATACGGTTGTACTTTCTGTTCTAACTTAATCTGACAGTTTTCACGAATCTGTGCTGTCGTGTCCTATTCCATTCTGATCTTTTCGTCATTGAACACAGCTATGGATACATAGAACAGTCATATATAAAAAATGGTTTTAATAACCACTTAGATAGGCGCATTTTCATGAATTTTTTCAGCAAGTGACTAAAATGTCGCAGACATCGCAGTCCAGCGTAACTTTTTTAAAGGTGTATGCTGTTGCACTGCAGCAACTTAAAGAGGAATTTATGTAGTAGTCAAGATATTTCACGGACTTCGCCATTGGAATAACTTTACCATTCAATACTATCCGAGGAGAATCTCGTAAGTCGATGTTACTGCCTGAGCAAATAAGGCTTGTAAATTTAGTGAGATTAAGTTTAAATTTATTAAGTGCTGGCCATTTTGCTACATTTACTCTTGTTATGCAATCATCACTTAAAAGGAAAGTGCGATTAATGTAAATTAAGACGTCATCCACATACATGTGCAGTGTGCAATTGAATTTCAGTTCCAATTTCGATAATAATATGGAATGGTCAATACAGTCAAATGCCTTTGAGAAATCAAGTAGTACTAGGACCCCTATCTCCTTTGAATCTAACGATGACCTAAGGTCGTTTGTCATAACTGCTGATTCACAGCTGTGTTTTCTTCAGAAACCAGACTGCAAGCACAACAGCAAATTGTTGGCATTAATATATTACCGGATCTGATTATTAAGTATTTTTTCGAAGGCTTTAGCTTTTTTCGGTATCGGAATACAGATTTCCATTGGTCGGAAAATTGACAACTATAGATGCAAAAGTTAAAAATGTGCGTTAAGTAGGAAAGCATATGAGGAAGAAGTAGCTTTAGAAATGTTCGACTGATGCCATTCGATAAGGTTTGAGGTTGTAGACCTGCACTTGGCGAAGTGCAGTTTGGAGGAGATTAGAGACTTGCAGTGGAAACTTAGAGTGTCATACAATATACTTTCGAAAAATGTGGGTATATGTGTGGCCATGAGGCAGTCTTCAGAAATTTTTTGTGAACAGGAGTTATGAAAGCGGTTCTCCATATCTGGGGACATTCTCCAAGGGACGGGGATGAGTTGAATATTTTTGAGAGCGGGACAGAAATAATGGAGGAACATTTTTTTAATATGACAGGGAGATCATCGGGCTCAGGAATCGTTTGAATCTTTTTGTGGTCATTAATCATGACCTTGAAGTGATCAGTCACTAGTTTAATATACATAAAATGGTAATCAGTGACAAAACAAAAATTATGTGTTTCAGTTCCAGTGGCAAGACAGTAGATTGTGGATGCTTTGTTTTCCACTGTGCGAAATGCAAACGATTTACACACAGTTAAACTATTTGTAGCTCCGAATTTAGCGCTCAGACATTTTTTCCGCAACATTCTTGCTCTGAAAAACGTTTTTATACTGAGAACGTTGATTATTTTAAATATCTCGGAGTTATGCTCGACTGGAAGTTACAGTTAGGTGCAAAACTGAGTCAGTTTCATATTTTATATAGAATGTGTGTTTATTTGTATGGAAAAAATCCTAAAGTTCACAGAAATGTAGCTGCACAGATTCTAATTAAAGGGAAATTTTGTACCCAACGATACTCTAAATATGGAAGGAGTATCGCTTGTTTGATGATGACTCAGTTTTGCACCATATTGTTTCTTTTCCTACAGCGGCACTCGCAGTTTGACACTCAAGCCAATAGGAACGCCTAGAATTTGAAAGGGTTTTGGTTTTGGCTTTTCTTTTTTAATTTTTTTTGATGGCGTGTTTGAAGGTAAGGGAAAATGTGCACACATTTAAGTAAATATGATTAGTAAACGTTGTGCAGTTTTAAGTTGCAGAAATGGCATCTCTCGCAAAGAATATGAAAAAAAAAAGATTATATACGTAAAACTACTCAAAGAGGGTAAATCAACGCGCTTTATAGCGAAAGAGTGTCATGTTACTCAATCCGCTGTTGCCCAGTTAAGAAAAAAGTGTGTTCTGGACATGGCTAGTTCTCGAGGAGGCCTAAAAAACTTTCTGAACAAGACGAGCGTGCTTTAGTGAGGTTCGTGACTTCTGGAAGGATGGCTACAGGTTCTGAAGCAGCCAAAGAGCTTCAGTCAGCCACTGGCAAACAAGTTGGCTGATGCTAATCGTACGTTGCCTAAGTACAATGTAGTAGCTATCGAAAAGAAAAAGAGACTATCACTCACCAAGAGAAACTTCAAAGCCAGATTAAACTTTGCCAAAAGGTATGCTGATTGGTGGGAAGATGTTTGGAATAAAGTGGTGTGGTTCGACGAAACCAAAATAAATCGCTATTGCACTGATGGTAGATCGTGGGCTTGATAAAGACAAGGTGAGTCTTTGAAGCCGGATAATGTCAAACACACGATTAAGCACGGAGGTGGCTCAATTATGGTGTGGGGAAGTATGAGTGCTTTGGGCGTTGGAAAATTACACGTATGTTAGACCAAACCAAGACACGCCCGACTTTCTAGACTTGACAAAAGGGAATTAGTGTTGGGTAGGACATGCATTTTTATTGAGTTTGTATGAGGTACTCATTTGGGGGAGTGAAGTGGTACATTGTCCCACCTCATTTGTGGTAAAGGATGTTTCTTATAGAGGTAAAGAACTTTGAAATGGAATAAAACAAAGATGATTTTTTTAAATTGACATGAAATTGACTTTATTCGAAAGATAATCTTCTACCATTATAATTTAAATATAATTTCTGGCATATGAGCGCCACGGCTGGTTCGAACGTAGTCTAATCTGGAGGTCCAATTTTCAATGATTTTTTCCAACATTTGTGGCCGTATATCGGCAATAACGGGGCGAATGTTGTCCTCCAAGTGGTCAATAGTTTCGGATTTATCGGCGTAGACTAGCGACTTCACATATCCTCAGAGAAAATAGTCAAGCGGCGTTAAATCGCAGGATCTTGGAGGCCAATTCACGGGTCCGTAACGTGAAATTATGCGGTTACCAAACGTTTCCTTCAATAAATCAATTGTGGCACGAGCTGTGTGACATGTTGCGCCGTCTTGTTGAAACCTCAGCTCCTGCACATCAAGGTTGTTCAATTGATGAACGGAGAAGTCAGTAATCATGGCTCTATAGCGGTCACCATTGACTGTAACGTTCTGGCCAGCATCGTTTATAAAGAAGTACGGACCAGCCCATAAAGCACACAAAAAAATCAGTTTTTGAGGATGGAACGGTGCCTCAACATACACTTGAGGATTATCATCACTCCAAATACGGCAGTTTTGTTTATTGACGTATCCATTCAATCAAAAGTGAGCTTCATCGCTAAACAAAATTCGCTTATCAAAATTGGGATCAACGGCAATCTTGTGTTGGGCAGTCATATGCCAGAAATTATATTTAAATTATAATGTCAGAAGATTATCTTTAGAATAAAGTCAATTTCATGTCAATTTAAAAAAATCATCTTTGTTTTATTCCATTTCAAAGTTCTATACCTCTATAAAATACACCCTTTACATCTTGTCACATGTCCCATTGATAGCTTGCAATATATATGTACTAATGCAAAAGTCGTGAGGTGCCTCTGACTATGACAAGAATTGAAGTGGTACAAATTATTTTTTTGAGGTGTTGGGATATTTTTGTACTGGTGTATGGGACATGAGGATGTGAGGTGCTCTGACTATGACAAGAATTGTAGTGGGAAAAATATTATTTTTTGAGGTGTTGGGATATTTTTGTACTGGTGTATGGGACATGAGGAATTGAGGTGCCTTGACTATGACAAGAATTGAAGTGGGAAAAATATTCTTTTTTGAGGTGTTGGGATATTTTTGTACTGGTGTATGGGACATGAGGATTTGAGGTGCTCTGACTATGACAAGAATTGAAGTGGGAAAAATAATTTTTTTGAGGTATTGGGATATTTTTGTGCTGGTGTATGGGACATGAGGATGTGAGGTGCTCTGACTATGACAAGAATTGAAGTGGAAAAAATATTCTTTTTTGAGGTGTTGGGATATTTTTGTACTGGTGTATGGGACATGAGGATGTGAGGTGCTTCTGACTATGACAAGAATTGAAGTGGGACAAATAATTTTTTTGAGGTGTTGGGACATTTTTGTAGTGGTGTATGGAACATGAGGACGTGAGGTGCCTCTGACTATGACAAGAATTGAAGTGGGACAAACAATTTTTTTGAGGTGTTGCGACATTTTTGTAGTGATGTATGGGACGTTTGTAGTGCATCTTGTATGAGTAACCCAACACTAAAGGAAATGAATATTTATTTCAGTAAAACATAAGCAAAAAAGTTCATCAGTTATGTATGTACATGTTTGGTATACAGCTAGGTATAACGAGTGACGAGTCAAAGGTAGCTACTAGTGTAACAGGGTGTTTCATTATTATTTAAAACAAAATAAACTAACTATTTAACACTCCCACTTTTATGAATGTTTTAAATAAAATTAATGTTTCAGTAACTTCACATGTTTTTGTTTTTTTTTTTTTTTGATTTCAAAGTTAATTCAAACTTTCCAAAGCTGCTACGCCCATCATGAAACGGAATCGTTGAAATTTATCTTTTGGTAACGCCTTAGTCAAAACCAACTTGGTTTTGTGTTGGCACACTATCCAACTCAAAAAGTTCATCCTCGAACTTTTCACGGATGAAGTTAAAACGGATATCTATATATTTTGTCCTCTTATGGAACTCAGAGTTCTTTATCAACCTGATAGGTCCTTGATTGTCCACGTACGAGTATAGAACTGGTTTCATCGCATGATTTAGCAGGCCATATAAGAGTAGTTGTATCCACACTATTTCTTTGACTCTGAACATGCAGCTACAAACTCAGCTTCTGTGGTAGATGGTGCCACGCATTTTTGACTTTGCGAGGCCCAAGTGATGCAGCTTAACCCTAACAGGAAAACATATCCACTGGTCGTCTTGTTACTACGTCACCAGCATAGTCTGCATCACTGAAACAAGAAAGTTTAAATTGAGTACTTTTGAAAAATATACTATGATCAGCTGTCCCCTTAAGGGAGCGAATTATTCTCTTGACCATTGTAACATGGTGCAGACTAGGTTTATGTAGATAGCGACTCACACACCCAACTGCATATGCTATATCTGGACGTGTATCCACCATGTGATACATAAGACTGCCCACCGCTTGTCGAAAGGGTGTCTCAGATGTCTCTTCCGCACAACTTGCAGCTGTTGATGCTTCTACTGGAGTTGATACAGCTGCTGCATCCAACATAATAAATTTTGATATCAATTGGCTTACATATTGCGATTGATTAATAGGAATAGGAAAATGGGGAAACGTTTCCAAAATTTTGTTAAAGGTTTTGTTCCAGTACCTACATAGATGCTTGTTTGAGTGCCAATGAGTAACCAATACCCCCCCGAGGAGAGAAGCCGCGTAATGAACATTCGATGGCATTGGTGTTATTGGGATCCGAACTCGCTCATGATCCTGAGTGGATCATGTGGCATAATAAAATACACCTACAGCTTGACATTTCGCCTTGTTCAGTCCTGTCAAAGATCTGACATTTGAAAACAAAATAAACAAACAAATTGGAGATGGAAGCAGCTGCTATTGAGGTAAATTTTGTTGAATTTAAAAGATTAATATTTGTATTACAGTGGTTATTGGAAAGTGAAACAGACAGTGAAGAAAGCAGCACACCTGAATATTCATTGCTGCATGAAGAAGTAACAGATTTCTCGGTCGAAATTTAAATTAAGTTTACATGTTTACCTTTTTTTGTCCACCTGCTCCATTTCCACTTCACAATAAAAACAATCTTTGAAATTTAAGTGTGGAATTGCCATATCAAAGAAAATGTTTCTTTTCATTCAAATTTGATACGATCGATTTAAATGCTGATGATAATAATTTTTATCATTTATTTAATATACACCAATCGGGGGTAATATTTCCCCAATAGACTCAAGAGTTTTAGAAATGTAAGATAATAGACATATTATAGCATTTTGAGTACAATTACTCGATACGGAAGCGAAAACTGTTTAACCAAATCCTGGCCACAATTTTATATGTTCATCAGGCAATGATTCTTCTAATTTGAATGCGAAACCAGTGGGAAATAGTGTAAACTCACTTCCACTCAAACTCGGATCTTGAAATTGATCCAGATAAAGAGCTGGATCACGTGTTGTTATTGTATACATGCAAACCCTGATCCGGATAGGATTTGGATGGCATAATAAAAAATACCTGATGAATTAGATGGTGGAGTTAAGTAAAAAGAGGAAATATTTAAAATTATTAAACATTTGTTTATATCCATGTGCATTAAAATATTCATGCAATAAATGTTAGATGTTATGTCACTGTGATGAATAGGTTTTCTATTTCATAATTATTCAATGAGAAAAGACACATTCGCGTATTTTTTAAAAATGTTGAAACTTTTCTTTCGCATCTAATATTTGTTGGTAATTTATTAAATAGACGGCAAGCAGTTACAAAATAAAATCGAGAATAAACATCTTTATTGATATTAGGAACCTGTACAAAATTGCTGGTGTTAACACGTAAATTGGATTGTAGTTACCAATAGCCTGGCGGCAGTATATCCAGATTTCAGAAAAAAATATTTTAAGGACTTTGTAGCAGTATAAGTGTCGTATTGGAAGAATTTTGGGTAATATTTTTATGCCCAAGTTTCTCATGCCATTTGCGTAGTGTCCCATTTTCTTTCTTAGTCAAATTGGCGCAAGCGCCAGCATCCATTGATTCGCTTGTGGCTTTTGTCACATACATACATATAGGTATGTATTGTACTTGTATTATATACACATATACTATTCCACATATACTATATAACACTGTTCGAAACTTATATAATACGTTGCTCCAATAAACATAGTTCAGTTGTAACCATGAATAAAGAAAACAAGATTGCGCCGTCGGGTGTTCGTTTTTGTTTCGTTCTGCGCATGTACGTCACGCGTGACTAGGTAATTTGACAGCTGGTCGAAGCTGCTGTTTGTTTACATACAAATTGGGAAATGAAAAGTTGAAAATCATATTTTTTTGTTAAATAAATCGCGTTTTTAATCGCAAATTGTTTGCCTAGCTTCGAGTGATAAGCGAATACCTGAAAATTAAATATACTGTGGCAAAAGCAAAACCAATCTTCAATTGGAATTCAATGTGCAGCGCGTCGCATATTATCTATGTACATATATACGAATGCAAAAAATGTGGAATAAAAGATTAATTTTCCTTTAATGCAATGTTTTATTGAATTGTCTTTTCCTTTTATATTGATTCTCTATAATTTCTTTGTTTAATTTTCTTATTCTAAAATACATCCTTGCCCTAAAAAACAGCCTTTTAACTCTCTCCTCGCATCCTAGCTGTTTTGTAAGTTCCAGATGCGTTTTTATAAAATTATTGGAGATTAGCAGGTCATCTCCATTAATTTCATTGAAGACGTTCTCCAGATTCCTCATGTGATTCATAAGTTCCGCTGTTGGCTTGGATAAACCACCCTCATTTAGGTGATTTACCCAAGTGAAGGACTCATCATTGGTTTTCTCCACCCGAATCTCCGGAATTTCGTCCCCCAGCTTGTGGCAAATGTAACCTGCGAGGTTTTCCAATCCGTCGTGTGCTATAGAATCCACTTCACATTCTTTTTTACTTTGCACCTGTATGCTCCTGGATTTATCAGTATACTTTTCAGAATTGTACCTAATACGAGAAAAAAAGTGAAGTATTAATTTAATTTTTTGGCAAAAGCGCGGTAGTATTACCTGTGAGAGTGGAATCCAATTTGAGGTCAGGTGTGTCGTCTTCAGCAACATTTGCGTGATCGGAAAGAAGTCCTTCATTATATCCAAGAAGATATGACCTTAATCTGTATTTAAATTCTTGGCGATCAGGGTGGTCGTGAAGGCCCCCTTTGCTGCGAATTATACCAAAAAAATTCTCCAACACGTCCTGGTTAAGGCGATATGTCAATACATAATTTAAATCAAAACGATGTTTTATTTCAACTAGGAGCATTTTTAATGCATTATTTGTTTGAATTATGCCTGAAAACGAAAGTTATGAATATCATTTTAAATTATACATATGTAATAATGTCTCGTACCTTTTTGAAAGGCAATAAGCTTTCCTTTCCAATTATCCTCATTTCCTGCATCAGCTTACTCATGTCATCTAGAATTGGATCTTGTATATCCAAAGCCGAACCGTAACCATGAGTTCGCTTTCTAGAACCTTGAAATGGGGCTTTGATGTTCATAACATCGAACCAGTCATTAGTCTGAAAAAGAGCAAAAAGGTGTTTCAACTTTTTAAAGCAAATATTGTTGGTAAATATTACAGTTTTGAATAATTTGGAGCATTCCTCCCAATTGTAATTGCTCAAATGGCCCAAACTTGCAGCCCTTGTTATTGCCTGAGCAATCGTATGGGAGAAAAGTTTTGCTGCCATTTTAACTTTTTGCCTCTCTGCTCCAACAACGTTAAGGTAGCCTGTTGTTATTTTGTGTGCAATAGAGAGATCCCCGGAAGTTAAGGAAAGCAGTGTCAAAATGATCTCTTTTCTTACTTCCTTACCATTTATTGTAAAACCATGATCAATAAAATGATTTCTCATGAGTTTTATTAAATGGGGCACATCGGAAAACACGAAAACTTTATTTTCGTTGTGAATAAACCTAGAATGTAAGAATAATCAGTAAATAATAATTTCTTTCGCTGTTTGTTATTGTTTACCAGGGTTTCTCCATGGTGACTTCAAGATTTCTGTACAGTGCCCTGTTTCCTCCCCCTAAATCACTGACAATAGCAACAACATTATAGCCAGATTCTCTGACTTTGCCAAGAATATGGTGTATAATGTTCGCTGTTATCTGACAATCAAAGGCATAGAAAACAGGTTGTTTCCATTTGCTGATTAGTCCTACGAGTGTTTATTAAAATTAGGCTTGATATCTTTAATAAGTATTCATATTTACATACCTCTTAACATTGCCACTTGTACATAATTAGCAGGAGATAATGTGGTATCTGAAGACCTGTCATAGCAGAAAGCTTTGCGAATTTTCATTTCATCGAAGCTAAGGACACAAATTTTCTGGGCCTCGCTAAGTTGAGTTGTTGCTGACAGGATCTTCATTACAGGTGCAATTATCCCAGGTGAAATGTCCAGTTTATGTGCCCAACTTTGCAGAGTTCGCACGCCAGGAAGAGGGAAATTTTTTCTTCTGAGCAGATTGTACACTTTTGCGCTTGTCGAATAAAGCGTGATGGACTGCGCTATATCCGCCTCAGTCCACTGTAAGCGTTTTATGCCATTTTTTAACTTGTTGACTTGACCTTAAGTTATAACAGCCTAAATGCATACACTATTTTCTACTAAGTCAAATATTTTACCTGCTGTGAATATTTCCCGTAGTTTTTTTTTCCATATTGAGATGTTCAAATTCAGACTTCTGTAACTTTTGTTTGAGAGAAATTAACTGCTTTTGGTAATCCCATTCTTTCTCTTGCATAATACACTTGTCCTTCTTCAAGTCTTCACTAAAAGTCCGTAATTATTGTTATGAATCTTGGTATAAGCTATAAGATACACTTACATTTCCTGTTGTAAGATTGTTATTCTCTGGTTTGATTCCTCTATATTATTAATTTCCTCCGGAATTTGATTTTCTACCACAATGCCGGCTTTACTTTCAATTGTGGTAGTCTCAGGATCATCAATAGCATTTTCTTTGCCTTTTAATAGGCTTGCTATTACCTGCTTCTTGTTTTTTAATTCTATCCTGATATCACGAGATGAAGTGGTAGCTGTTGATTGCGGTTGAATTGTTGGAACAGTTCCCATCTTCAACTTGTATCCATTGTTTTTGCAAAGTCCTGCAATTATAATTGCGATTAACCGTTGTGTAAAAGAAGTAACAAAATATTAACTTACCCATTTCAAACTGTAAATTTCTTTCCAAGTCATCGGCAGTAAAATGTGCAGAGCAAATTCGAGCTGAGCTTGGATTGAAACTATCTTTTCTTTTGCAAAAATGAATCCATTGCTTTCGCAACATATTGTCTTTTGGGAAGCAATAAAACCGAATATTTTTCTTTCCCTTGTTATTATTTTCGTCACAATTGTAAACTGCACACCTCATTTTGAAAAATAATATTATATCACACAATTATCATACACAAACTTCCACTTTATATTTTCGAATTCAAGGCGCGAAAACCGTAAACAAAACTCATCCGTATTCGTTTGTATAGAAGTGAATCGCGCTGGTCACGGCCTACGTCACAAAACATTGATAGATGGGTAGCAAACATGGCGGACATGCGCAATGCGTAATCTGTAATATTTCATTCATGGTTGTAACTCAAGTCTCGTGTTATCTATGACATGGTGTCAGAAGTGGGATCATAAAATCGTAGGATAGGTGTGGAGGACAAGGCTTTTTTCAGTGTTTGGAATGAGTGTTCTTGATTATCCGACCAGTACCAGACAACGTCTTTCTTTAGTAGGGCCCGCATGGGTTGTGTTATTTGCGACAAGTTCGGTATGAATTTTGCTAGGTAGGTGGCCATGCCGAGGATTCGTTGTAGGTCTTTGCGATTGTTTGGTCGTTTCAGGTTTTTTATTGCTGTGGTTTTATCGGGGTCTGCACCAACCCCTTCCGTTGACAAAACATGCCCTAAAAATTTTACTTTATTAGCATTGAAGACGCATTTATCTTTGTTTAGTTTAAGGCCAGCGTCTGAGATAATTTTGATTACCTTTTTAGTTTTTTCTTTTAGCTTTTCCTCATCCTCCGCGTGTATTAGAATGTCATCCATGGATACCTCTGTACCCTCACAGTTTTCTAACAGTTGGGACATCATGGCCTGGTACACTTCTGGTGCAGATGCTAAGCCGAATGGTAAGCGCTTATAAGAATATCTTCCCCAGGGAGTAGCCATTGTTAAGTATTTGCTTGTTCTCTCTGTCACTTCGATCTGCCAAAACCCTTTTTTGCAGTCTAGGAGTGTGAAAATTTTTGATTTTTTGATGTTTGCTAGGATCTCATCCATCGTTTTAAGAGGATGATATCTTCGGCGAATGTTTTTGTTAACATCCGTTGGGTCTATACAAACCCTTATTTTACCTTTTTTCTTCACAATCACCATTGGGGATACGGCGGGGGTGACCTCGCTTGTTCTTACCAGTACGCCTAATTGGACCATTTCGTCGATTTTGGATTTTACTTCATTGCGGATTGCATGTGGAATTCTCCTAAGAGCATAATGCTGGAATGACGGATTTTCGATTAAGTCGATGTCGTAAATGAAATTTTTAACTTTTCCCAATCCTTCGAAGATATTGTTACTTACATTGAGCTCATGCACACGCTTGATAAGCGAAAGTTTTTCACAATCGTTTTTCCCCAGGATTGGTTCACAATTGGGGAATTTATTTACTAAGATAAACTTTATTCTATGTTTTGCATTTCGCACGACACATTTGAGGATCACTTCTCCGCAGACATCCACCTTTGTACCCCCGAAAGCTACTAATTTAATGTTTGTTTTTTGTATTTTATGTATGTTATCGTCGTTTATTAAATTTAAGGGCAAAATATTGCATTGTGCTGCCGAGTCGAGTTTTACTTTTAATTTCTTGCCACCGATAATAATTTCTTCGTACCAGTTATTGTTTTCGTCTTTGTTTGTTGCCGATTTCTCTACTGACAAGACAAAAAGTTCATTTGGACCGTCACTACTAATGCTGTCGCTTTCACTCTCGGAACTGTGCGAGTTTTTTTCTATAGCATCAATTTTTTGTCTTGGTGTTTGCTTGCTTCTTCGTTTGTAGCATAACTCCTTGAAATGACCTTTATTTTTGCAATACTGACAACGACTCTTAAAAGCTGGGCAGTTATTCCTTGCATGTTCGGTTCCACAACGATTGCATTTGTATGTGTAGTTGTGTGTGTTTTTCCTACGTGATGTATACTTTTTTATGACATCTACCTTTGTATCATCCGTATCGTGGAGCTCTTTCAATTGTTGTGATGCCATTTCACTCACTCGGCATATCTTGATCGCTTTTTCTAAGCTTACTTCATCTTCTGACAAGAGCTTTTCGCGAATGCTATCATTCTTGATGCCGACTATGATTTTATCTCTTAATAGCGACTCTTCTAGTTTTTCGAATGAACATTTTTTGGCTTGATTTTTTATTTTAGTTAAGAAATCATCAAAACTCTCTGACATCAAAACTCGGTGTCAGAAGTGTAACTCAAAAAAAAAAAAAAAAAAAAAAAAAAGGCGGATATCACATACATACATATAGGTATGTATTGTACTTGTATTATATACACATATACTATTCCACATATACTATATAACACTGTTCGAAACTTATATAATACGTTGCTCCAATAAACATAGTTCAGTTGTAACTCAAGTCTCGTGTTATCTATGACAGCTTTAAAAGTAGTCTAAATAATTTGGACTCACGTAAAGGACAGACTCTCCTTTAAAAAGTTCACATTTTAAATTATCTGAAGGCAATGTAAGACCTTTGTCCAGCGCACAGTTCAGTGGAAAAAGATTCAGCCGAATATCCGGAACACAGAGCACATCAGCTAAATGGTTCTCCCAGCTGACGTTGTTAAAAGACATCACATTTATATCACCTATGCCAACGCATATGGCATTGGTGTTTCCATTCCCTAACTTGAAGATTACTGGTTTATTAAACTCCTTATAGTTAATCATCCACTCTCTCCTGCTAATCATGTGATCACTAGCTCCATAATCCAGGAACGATTTATCGGCTCTAGCACCATCTTTTGTTAACAGCGCTTAACACACAAATGCATTACCTTTCTTTCCAGTCGGTTGTGACCATTATTCTTCTTCTTCTTTGGACATTCATTCTTCCAATGCCCAGTGCCTTTACACGAGAAACATCTGCCCGGCTTTGAAAGCTACTTATTTTTGTTAAACGACCTTTTCGGTGTAAATTTCTTCTTTGCAATCAGAGCAGTGCTTCCTCCAGATTCATCCAAATTGCTTTGGGAATTAATAAAGGGTCCGCCAAATAATTTTTTTTTTTTGAAAATGCTATAAAAAAAACTACTGAATATTTTCTCAAATTTCTTTTTTTATTTGAAAGTACAATCCTTCCGATTAATAATGGAAAATAATTTCATTCAAATGGCTGCCTCGGCTGGCCATGCAGTAGCCTACACGATCGGTCCAATTTTTAAGCACATTATCGAGTGTGTGCAGCTGTATTTCATCAATGGATTCACGAATATTGTCCTTTAAAGCGTCAATTGTCACTGGCTTGTCGGCGTAACACTTATCTTTGACGGCACCCCACAAATAATAGTCCAACGGTGTCAAATCGCAGCTCCGAGGTGGCCAAACGACATCAGCTCTGCGGCTGATAATGCGATCTTCAAAAACAGAGCGCAAAACATCGAGTGTAGCTTCGGCTGTGTGGCTCGTAGCGCCGTCCTGTTGAAACCAAATGTTGCCAATATCCTCCTCTTCAATTTTTGTGAACAAAAATTCGTTCAACATGGCCCGATAACGATCGCCATTGACTGTAACGGCCACTCCTTGCTCATTTTCGAAGAAAAATGGCCCAATTATGCCTCTGGACCAAAATCCGCACCAAACAGTGGCTCGTTTTGGGTGCACCGGCTTTTCAATGTATGCGTGCGGGTTTTCTGTGCCCCAAATGCGACAATTTTGCTTGTTTACATACCCGCCAAGATCAAAATGAGCTTCTTCCAAAATCCGTACGCAATTTTCGCACACATTCTGCAACATTACCATGATTTTCAAAGTAATGTCGCAATATTTCCCAGCATTGTTCAAGCGTATACACAACCATATTCGTTCAGCGGAAGGATAAAACTAATTATCTGTCAAATCAGACATGAGCTAAGTGTTACCATTCACGAAATAAGCACTACTTGAAAAAAAAAACGTTAGATGGCGGACCCTTTACGTGCCTCTTCCAGAACTAATCTGCCCGTAAGATTTTCCAATGTCTGCTTCTCAACCGCCGTCGACTCCCATGCGGTATGAAAATGATTAAATGATACTGGCAAAGTCATCAGGATTTTTGTTATGACCATCGAATCCGAAACCTTTTCCCCTACATCAGCAAGCTGCTGCACAATGGGCTGCAACTTCGAAATATGCAACGCAATATCCTTATTAAAATTGTAAAATTGTTGCTGAAGCATGTGGATACTCGCCTTTGATTTAACCTCGTAAACATTCACCCTTATTCTCGTTGTCGAAGTGAAGCGAAAAACGGCGGAACGACTCAAAAGACATATTCCCGTTGGCGATCTCAGTGACACTCGGCGGTCAATACCGACGAAGGAATTATGTCGCCATATTCTATTTGTCGTTTCGATTCGAAACATGTCGAAGTGAAATGACATTTTCAGTCGATACGTTCCCGGGTAGTGATTGTAGTGATAGTTGTAAAAATGCAAGCGGAAAAGACGTAAATCGAACTTTTTTATGTTTATATTCTAATATAAAGACGTTGTTATTAAAATAATCAATTTTTACTTCTTTTCAGTGTAAAAATAACAACGAAAAAACAGTTAGAGAAGATGGTCAGTTTTATGGCACAAAATTCCTTCATTGCAAAAGGAATGAAATTTGCTGAAAACTGGGGGCGATTAATAAAAGAGAGTACCAGGGCAAATGGGAGGATTTATCTACTAAATTGAATAGAGATATTGCAGGGTGGCAAAAAGTTTGGAGTGATTTCAAATTAAAATTAAAAAAAAAGTGGGCACACAATAAGAAGGAGTTAAGCTCTACCGGTGGTAGGTGTTTTAAATTTGCACAGCTAACATCGATGGAGGAACAAGTTGTAAATTTATTGTCATTACAACGAGCTGTACTATCTAAGTTAAAGGATCCCCGGAAGGGGAATCCAAAAAAAATCGCGAACGCCAGCCCGAAGGCTGGCCCAACAGTTCGACTTACTAAATTAAACCGCGTTTCTAAAATAGATTACGTTATAATTTTATATACTCTTTATTCTCCGACGACCAACTTAGAACTAACTTATCAACTAAAACCCCTTCCATAGGAAGCCTCGTCGCTTCGCCCAAATCTGCAACGTAGTCTTTTCTCCGGTGTACACGCATCCGTTTCCCAGGCTGGTTGCAATGCGCATCCGATTGCACCAGACAGAATATGATCCGAGTGCACTTGAATCAAAACGATCGCGTATGAACAGGTACGAACATGCGGAGCAATGTGAACCACACAAAATGATGACGCAGCAAGTCCCGTTCGTAGTGCCGTTTCGACCTTTGCCCTTGGCCTCGGTCGACGGTGTTAACTCCTCCCCCTTCAAAAATCTACGTCCCGTAGATCCGGTAAGTGACTATGGGTCAATGACAGCAGGTCCTTGTTGGGTCGTCCCTACTGCCGGGAGATCCAATTTGTTGTTAATTTTGCACCACGTACGATAAACAGTAAAGATTAAGGCTGAGAAGATTGAGGCGTATACCAGCGTTGAGATGTTCGTTCTTCCTGTCAAATTGGTAAGATACTTGATGTTCTGTAGTCCAAGATTATGTACCGTTTGAAGATCAATAAGATGGACCTGTTTTGTAATATTGGTTACGACAGCTGGCATGGCTTGTAGGGTCGTCAAGGACGAGCTGGTGAACGTTTGATCCCTAATCTGAATCGTCTCGTTACTGAACCGGACAATGAATGTTCCCCGTAGCTTCTCCGTCGAATTTCCTCCGGTGAGCTCCCCGTCGAAATTAGTTAGGAAGATCGTGTCATCTCCAATGAGTTCAATAACTTCTTCGGTATTCTGGTGGTATTCGCAGGTAGTGGGGCCTCCCTTCAGTAATCTAGGGATGCAGCTGTCTTCCGGTAGTTTTTCGAGAGATTCGGACTTGCAGATCGTGGAATTGCTGATTGAGAGACAATCTTTGACGAGGCCATAAGTTTCTTTCTGATTGGTTAGTACCCGGTCGAACTTTTTGCTGATCCGCTTCCCATTGTGAATTGATGACTTTATCCGGAGCAAATTGAAGTCTTCACTACGCACCTTTGGCATTGATAGGATGTATAGCAACGCCGTATTGTTGGTGTAGATCATGGGCGTACCAAATTCGATCGCCTCGATCTCATTAGCGTAGGGCAAGGTCTCTAGTTCATTGACCAGCATTCTGATTTCTTCATGGTCTAGGAGGTTGGTGTTGACTATCCCTCCTTTAGCCATCTGACATGCTCTCACCAGTTCATTCACCTCTTCCTTGATTATGAGGACCTGGTTGATTAGGTCTTGTTCGAATCTTCGGGTGTCTGCCGTTTTTATTTCGTTGGCGGCTCGACTTATGATCCATTCAGCTTTCGTCACCGCCTTTTCTGCTATTTCAAAAAGGCGCTCGTTTATCTTGTATTGCTGGTTGTTGTTCTCAACTATTGCCTGTTGACTCTCGAGGATCTTGTCCCAATCTGATGCGTCAGGGCTCCCGGCGATCCACTTCCAGGCGGACCCAATCCAATTTATGGATCTTGGCTTCCTTAGCTGCTTTCTCCGTAATAGGCTGAGACGTTCGGTTGTTTGTGAGAGGTGGAGTGAGGCTAGTCTTATTCCCTCTGGGTTCTTGACTTGGCTTTGTATTGCGGTTGTGAGGTTCAATAATTGCTGTTCCCATTGTTCCAAATCGATCAAGTGCACTAGGTAGAAGTTTCCGTTGGTTACCCAGGCCTTCCCTTCTTTGATGGATATTAAGGGTGCGTCATACTTGAAGATTGTGAATCCCTCTATGGTGACGACGGTGAGGGTGAAAAACAACAACACATTCATATCTCTATCAAAAATTTTTTCCCTTTTCTTTGTTTTTCCTTTGCTCAGATACGTAGTTCCTTGGGAACTGAAAAGGAAAAAAGAATGCACTGAAATTTCATAAAACCGATCGCGAGAAATTTCGATTATGGGAGCCGCTCTTTTGGAAGGTCCGTGTTCTCCTTTTTAGTCGCCAACTTTTATGCTCGAAGGCGACCTACTAAGGCACGGGTTGCTTCACACGCATCCTTTTAACCTTTTGCGATTATCCCTGTGTTCTCATGGGTACAGGGAAATTTGTCTGCCGCATCGGAGTAATGACTGTGTTCTCATGGGTACAGCCATTTTCGTTCGATAGAACGTACCTTTGCGGTGTCCTTTTTTAGGGACTATAGACGCAGACGAATCGCCAGGAGAAAAGGATCGCGTTTACGGAGCGGTCCCTGCTCGGGCGCCAGTTAAAGGATCCCCGGAAGGGGAATCCAAAAAAAATCGCGAACGCCAGCCCGAAGGCTGGCCCAACAGTTCGACTTACTAAATTAAACCGCGTTTCTAAAATAGATTACGTTATAATTTTATATACTCTTTATTCTCCGACGACCAACTTAGAACTAACTTATCAACTAAAACCCCTTCCATAGGAAGCCTCGTCGCTTCGCCCAAATCTGCAACGTAGTCTTTTCTCCGGTGTACACGCATCCGTTTCCCAGGCTGGTTGCAATGCGCATCCGATTGCACCAGACAGAATATGATCCGAGTGCACTTGAATCAAAACGATCGCGTATGAACAGGTACGAACATGCGGAGCAATGTGAACCACACAAAATGATGACGCAGCAAGTCCCGTTCGTAGTGCCGTTTCGACCTTTGCCCTTGGCCTCGGTCGACGGTGTTAACTTCTAACGCAGTTGTTTTTGGTGTCGACGAAAATATATACAACCGAAAAAATGTGCAGCAAAACACAGAAGAAGATAATTTAGAAAATCTAAATGTACCCTCGAGTTTTCAGTAACAAGACCGTCAAGAGCAGGATCGACAGCAGCATAAGGAACAAGACCATCATTATCAAACACCCAGAATTAAAAGACGGCGTACTGAAAATGATGATTATAGAAAAGAGTTCTTGACGAAGCAAACAGATTGCTTAAATAAAATCCCGGAACTACTAATCCAAGCGAACAAATACTTAAAGAGAATGTCTGATGGAGTCTGATGCACGAGAAAATCCAAAAAATTTTGCAAAAACAAAAATTAATATTAGAAATTTCGAAAATGTGATTCAGACTTGAAGTTCCTTTTTAGTTTTAATTTAGATATTTGAAGTTCCTTTTTAGTTTTAATTTAGATATTTGAACTGGAATAAGTACTGTGTTATGAAAAGGTTGTTTTAATTTAATTTTTAATTTATTTTTAATTTTCGTGGGGGCGAACGCCCCCATTTATTGGGCTTAATTCAAGCTAGCTTAATCTAATCTTAACCTAATCTCACTTACTAGGTAGGGAGAAGGGGAGGGTGGTTAAGAAGGCGGATTTTTAGGCATCGAGTGCTGAGGTTGAAATCGAAGTAAGGATTCGAATTAACAATTCCCAGCATACGAGAAATTGGTTCATTGGAGCCATAGGCAGTACGGGGGGTGGGTAGGTAGAAAAGACGAGGATTTCGTACGTTGCGGGGGTTAGTGTTGATAGAGACAGAGTTATAGAGAGTCGCGCAGTCAATGGTACCTGAAAGGAGGCGATGGATGAAAAGAATGTCAGATACAACTCTTCTTTCTTCCAACGTGTTCATGTTGATTAGTTTAAGGCGGTCTTGGTAGGGTGGTAAAATCAAAGGATTGCCCCAGGGGAGACCTCGAAGAGCAAAACGTAGGAATCGGCGTTGGATGCTCTCGATTCTAGAAATGTGGGTTTGTTGGTAGGGAGACCACACCTGGGAGGCGTATTCAAGAAGGGGCCGGACAAAGGTTATGTAAAGAGATCGGGTAACGTAAGGGTCCGAGAATTCTTTAGACCATCGCTTCACGAAACCGAGTGCAGAATTAGCTTTAAGGATTATCTCATCGATGTGTGCCCGAAAATTAAGCTCTTGGTCACATAATATGCCAAGATCGCGAATGACTTGAACCGTGGAGATGGGTTGATTATTGAGGAAGTAGAGACGAGGAGGAGGTTTGATTCGTTTACGTGAAAAGGTAATTGATTGGCATTTGGAAATATTAAGCTCTAAGCAATTTTTGGAGCACCAGATGGAAAAGCTATTGAGATCAGATTGAATAAGGGAAGAGTCATGACTGGAGGAAATGGTCTTGAAGAACTTGGTGTCGTCGGCGTATAATGAGGTGTGGGAGTGTTTGATCACCAATTCAAGATCGTTTATGGAAAGAACGAAAAGAAGTGGGCCTAAGTGGCTGCCTTGGGGGACGCCGGAGGAGGCTAAAAAGGGGTTAGAGAAGGCAGATCTAAAACGAACATAAGGTAAGAAAGATATCCACTTCAAAGAAATGGGGTCGAAGCCAAGGGAGGACAATTTGAAGAGTATCAGTCTGTGGGAAATTTTATCGAAAGTTTTACTGAAATCGGTTGAGATAACGTCGACTTCTTTGCCGTTCTCTAAGGCTGATAGGGTAAAGGACACAAATTCAACAAGGTTAATGGTTGTGGATCTGCATTTGAGGAAACCGTGTTGTCCAGGAGAGATTAATGACTTGCAGCGAAAACTTAGTGTTTCTTACAAAACACTCTCGAAGAGTTTAGGTATATGTGATAGTTTGGCAATGGGACGATAGTTGTTAACAACGTTCTTCGGACCTTTTTTTATGTATAGGGGTGATAAATGAGGTTTTCCATAAGCGGGGGAATTCACCTTGGGATAGGGATAGGGTGAAGATTTTCGAGAGAGGGCGAGAGATGGTTGAGGAGCATTTTTTTAGAAATATGGCAGGGAGACCGTCGGGTCCAGGAGTGAATTCATCATTAAGTAGATTTAATTTATTTTCGATGACATGAGAATCAACTGTGTGTGGGAGAAATGGCCCAAGCGAAAAATTCGGTAGGTAATCAAAGTATGAGAAGTCTGGAGCAAATGAGTCGTTGGCGAAAGACTGTTTAAAAAAGGTGGCGAAAAAGTTGGCGATAATATTGGGATCATTCGAGGTTTGATCGTGGAAGGAGAAGGAGGTAGGATAGCCATCGGATTTTCTTTTGTAGTTAACAAACTTAAAGAAGGACTTTGGATCGCTTATAAGATTGGCTTGCGTTTCTGTTAAATAGCGTTGATAGAGGAAGTTGTGTAGGGCGGTAAAGTGGAGATAGCTGCCCAGGTAGTTAGAAAAGTCATTGGATGATTGAGTACGAAGGAAGATTGTCCATTGCTTATTTCTTTTGTTTCTTAGAGAACGGAGCCTGCGATTATACCAGGGTGGGGAGGTGGACGAAGTTTTGCGCTGTGAAACGGGAACGTAAAGAGAGATAGAGTAAAATATTTCCCTGTAGAGTATGGATATAGCATCATTTACGGTTAGGTTATCAAAATTGAGAGGGGCATTTTTAAGGAATTCATTTATTAGATGAAATGTTGCTTTGTGGAAATCGTAAGAGGCCAGAACTGTAGGGGGTTTATTCTGTGATGGAGAATCGTGAAAGAAGGAAAGAAGGAGGGAAGGATGGAAGTTATCGATCTTTGAAAGGGAAAGGGGACTAAGTGAAACAGAAGAGTTGAGAGGATCGGTTGTGAATATGAGGTCGAGTTGTCTACCCATGTAGTTTGGTACGCCACTAACTTGGCTAAGGTTTGAATCTGTTAGGCGATCCAAGAAGAGACATTCTTTGGCAGTAGTGGGATTGGTGGCAGTGTAAGACGATTGATCGTCTAATTGGTTCCATTTAAGATGAGGAAGGTTGAAGTCACCGAAAACAAGGATTTCATCTTGAGGGTTTCTTAAATCGGTTAATTGGTCGATTGTGTTGATGGCGAGTTCATAGGATTCAATAGGTTGTGAGGGCAAGATGTAGAAACAAATGATGTATAGTGTCTTCTGGGGTAGAGCAATCTTAATTGAAACAAAGTCGAGAAGTGGGGAGGATGATACTGCAATAAGGGAAGAGTCAATTGTATTAAGGACGGCTAGTAGAACGCATCGACAAGGACAACCGTCAGTGAGTCGGCTGAGTTCGTCATCGCGATAAACATTAAAATTTGGTGGGAACAGTTCGAGGTTATTTATGCTGGGGATCAGGTTGTTTTCGTATGTTTTTTTTATTCCTTAACCGAGAGAGGGCCTAACGACATTCGACGGGGTTAGCGGTTTGCTGGGTAAGTTTGACTGTGGGGCGGGGGGGGGGGTGGGGGGGGGGGGGGGGGGCAGAAGGGGGTCGATAAAAGATTGGGAGGAGACAGAAGAAGGATTTTCCAGTTGTCACCGGGGTTAGGGGGAGGGTTGGGATGCTTATTTGGTTTCGGATGACGATTTGTGGAATTCTGGCTTATGGAGGAAAGCGAAGTGTTGGAAGAATTGAGCTTGTGGTTGATATTATTAGTTGAGAAGTTTGGCTTATTTTTTGGGCTTAGATTTAGGTATATTAATTCTATTGCTGTTACTAATGCTATTACTATTCTTATTGCTGTTATTGCTGCTTCTGCTGTTGAGGTCCGGTTTTGGTGAAATCCAATTGGATGTTTGTAAGTTTCCGATGGTAAGGGAGTCATTGAAGGGGTTTGAGAAGATACTTTGCCACAGATACCAGTACATGTGAGCAACTCAGCGGATTTATTTCCGTAAGTGCAGTTCACATTCCCGCAGCACTTTTCCATAATGGGCGATATAATTTGGGTCACGAGGTAAGTGAGAAAACGAGGTTACTGATTTTTTGTTTTGGTTTTATATGTATGTATATACTATACATATATATATAATTTTTATTTTTTATTTTTTGTTTTTGTTTTTTTGTTTATTTGTTTATTTGATTTAATTTGTCACGTAACGACTTGGTACCTCGCTATTTCAGAAATATCTTCTTTTATTGGCCATTTAAAAGTGTTGTTATTGATTTTTTGAGCAAAGCGTACTACATATCCATGTTCCGTTAATGATTTTATAGTACCAACATAACGGTGTACTCGGTTTTTCAACGAAAGCATATAAGTTAATAAAACTAGTTTTATTTTAAAAAAATATTTTTTTCCTTGGGAGAGAAGCTCCTCTTTTATTGAGATCAAAATTAGAACTGAACTTAGAAATTAACAGAATGAATAATCTTAGCCTAACTCTACTCTGTGTGGGGGGGGGGGGGGGGGGGGGGGGGCAGAAGGGGGTCGATAAAAGATTGGGAGGAGACAGAAGAAGGATTTTCCAGTTGTCACCGGGGTTAGGGGGAGGGTTGGGATGCTTATTTGGTTTCGGATGACGATTTGTGGAATTCTGGCTTATGGAGGAAAGCGAAGTGTTGGAAGAATTGAGCTTGTGGTTGATATTATTAGTTGAGAAGTTTGGCTTATTTTTTGGGCTTAGATTTAGGTATATTAATTCTATTGCTGTTACTAATGCTATTACTATTCTTATTGCTGTTATTGCTGCTTCTGCTGTTGAGGTCCGGTTTTGGTGAAATCCAATTGGATATTTGTAAGTTTCCGATGGTAAGGGAGTCATTGAAGGGGTTTGAGAAGATACTTTGCCACAGATACCAGTACATGTGAGCAACTCAGCGGATTTATTTCCGTAAGTGCAGTTCACATTCCCGCAGCACTTTTCCATAATGGGCGATATAATTTGGGTCACGAGGTAAGTGAGAAAACGAGGTTACTGATTTTTTGTTTTGGTTTTATATGTATGTATATACTATACATATATATATAATTTTTATTTTTTATTTTTTGTTTTTGTTTTTTTGTTTATTTGTTTGTTCGTTTGATTTAATTTGTCACGTAACGACTTGGTACCTCGCTATTTCAGAAATATCTTCTTTTATTGGCCATTTAAAAGTGTTGTTATTGATTTTTTGAGCAAAGCGTACTACATATCCATGTTCCGTTAATGATTTTATAGTACCAACATAACGGTGTACTCGGTTTTTCAACGAAAGCATATAAGTTAATAAAACTAGTTTTATTTTAAAAAAATATTTTTTTCCTTGGGAGAGAAGCTCCTCTTTTATTGAGATCAAAATTAGAACTGAACTTAGAAATTAACAGAATGAATAATCTTAGCCTAACTCTACTCTACTTTTTTTTTTTTTTTTTTAATTTATTTAGCTTTCCGCTATTTTTATAAAGATTTTACAAATGTTCTTATATAAAGTAGATAATAAATTAATTATAGTTTCTTTTGATAAATGGAATAACCATTCTTTGAAATGCCTTAATATTACATTCATTTTTTATTTCATTTGGCAGGCAGTTATATAATTTTAATCCCTTATACAATAGTATGTTTTGGGATCTATTGTTAGAAAAAAAACCAAGTCTAAAATTATCCTTATTTCTTAAATTATACGGCTGAACATCGGCCACATGAACTAATTTATTTGTTAGATATTTAGGGGTAAGATTATTTTTCATTTTAAATATAAATAAAAGTACATTCATTATTATTCTTTGGTTTATTGTTAACCATTTTAGAGTATTAATCATCAATCTCACTGACGTTAACATATTGCACATTAAAATACATCTCATTCCCCTATTTTGTAATTTTTGTAACCTCACTATGAATTCATTTTTACTTAAGAATACAATTGTTGAACAGTACTCGAAATGTGGTTTTATCATAACATTATATAGTTTTAATGAAGTTTGTATTGATAGTTTTTGTCTAATTCTTTTGAAAAAACCTATTTTTTGTGCTATATTTTTACAAATTTTGTTTAAATGTTTATCAAATTTCAATTCTTTATCAATTATAACTCCTAAGTGTTTAATTTCACTCACTTTTTTCAATTGTAACATTATCAATAGTAATATTTTTATTTGATTCCGCATTAATGACCATAGCTTTCGTTTTACTAGCATTAAGTTTTAATTTGTTCATTCTTAAATAATTAGAAACATTTTCCAAGTCGATATTTAGTAGATCAATACAATCATCTACAGAATTTCCGGATACAAATAAAAGTGCATCGTCTGCGAAGAGTCTGATTTCCGAAAATTGAAGTACCTTTTCCATGTCATTGATGTATATTACGAACAATAGTGTTCCAAGAACTGTTCCCTGTGGTACTCCAAGTTCTACGGTCAATGATTCAGAGATAGATTCCTCTATTCGGGTTCGTTGTCGTCTGTTTGTCAAATAACTTTTGAACCAATTCAGTTCCACTCCTCCTACCCCATATTTTTTTTAATTTCTCGATAAGTATTGTCTTTGATATCGTTTCAAATGCTCTCTGAAGGTCTAAAAAAACAGCCACTATTACCTTTTTGTCGTGAACGTCGGTTTTCCATTGAGTTACCACCAGGTTTAACAGTGTTTCACAACTGTGTCGATGCCGGAATCCTGATTGATATTCGGATAGTAGGTTATTTCCTTCCATATATTTGGTTAACTGTTTGAATACCAATTTTTCAATAATTTTGCACTCCGTCATTAGCATATTTACTGGTCTAATTTCTTCTGGTTTATCCGTATTTTTTACCTTTTCGATAGGCACCACAATTGCTTCTTTCCAACAGTCGGGGAAAATTCCTGAATCGAGCGATTTATTAATAATATGTAGGAAGATCGGACCAATGATTTCAAATGCACTTAATAACATTTTGACTGATAGAAGATTGATATCTTTTTTATTGTTCATTTTCTTCATTGTGTTTTTCAGTTCATTTATTTGTACTGGCTGAAATTTAAAAAAGTTTATATTAATGTTCTCTATTTGATTGATATATGCTTTGGACGGAATATTTCTGTTAATTTCTTGCACGCTAGTGACGAAGAATTTGTTTAATGTATTTGCTATAAGTACTTTATTTGTTATAATTTTTCCATTATAATTAATTTTCCTAATTTCACTTTTTTCTTCTTTTAATACAAGTGTTTTTATTGTCTTCCACATTGCCTTTTGGTTATTGGCTCTATCCACCTTATTTGAGATATAGTTATTTTTTGCTAATGTAATTTCATGAGTGTATTTGTTTCTAAGGTATCTATACGTGCTCCATGCATTACTTGTGTTTGTCCATACAGCGATCCTATAGCTTTGAATTTTACTATTGCTGGGCATCGCGTACGTGATGGAATGCACGCCAGTATTGGGTGCAGGTGCGTTGGTGTCAGCAAGCGTGGGTGGATGACGATGATGATGATGGGGAGTGCATGGTGTCCGGTGGCTTCTGAATTAATCTTCTGTCTGATGGGTGGCTGCGCAAACAAGGTATTGGGTGTCCAGAGAATCTGCAAATGCTTTGTTAATTCTTCCCCGTTGAAATCCAAACGTCCTGAACCCAGAGTTTCCCTGTCCCGTTTCGATTGGATGTTCTTCGGGTGAATTCGTCGGCGGCGCTATTGATGGTGCTCCTTCGGGTTTTCCCTCAAGCATGATGACGGTATTATTCAGCGGCGCTGTCTTCTCCCTGCAGAGCTTTACAGCTGCTGATAGTCCAAGGTAAGTAATCCAATGCGTTTGGTCCTTGCTATTCAGTAGTTCAATGCTCTTGATGTTCTGGAGGTTCAGTTCCTGTAACATTTCCAAGGAGAGGAATTCCTCGACGGTTTCGGTAGCAGAGGATGGTTGCGCTACTACCGGTAGTGGCTTGAACCTGGAGGGTGTTCGATACATAGACCTTGTTACCGATGGTGATTGTAGCGTTCTCGAGCTTCAGAAGATATGTGCCTGATAGTTGGGTGGTGTCGTTGTTAATCGTCACCGATCCATTGTATTCGTTGAGCAGTATAATTTCTGCTGAGATTTCCTCCACTGTAGGTATGTATGTATGTGTTAGCCGTTGACCTGGGTACAAACTGAAGGGAGGCTTCTTAAAAGGTTGGGTATGCACGTACTTTCACTAATGTCCACTAATCTATTGTTACTATATATTTTTAAATTATTATAAATTTTGCATTCGGAACTAATGCCGTAAATATTTTCTGAAAATTCAAGAATTTCGTTGAATTCGATTTTATTTACTACGTTCTTCTTTTGTATGGGTTTAATTAATATACTGTTACAAATTTATTTTGTTGTGACAGGGAAACTTATTATATATAAAATTGAATCTTCGCTTACAGCTATTTTTAATTCGGCGAAGTCTAGCGCTTCCTCTATATTTGCGAATTTGACATTTTCTTTATTTAGGATGTTTTTTATTTCATTTACTTCTATTTTATTTTTATTATCATTATGAATTAATGATATCTTTTTTCGCCCAATGTAGAGCGTGTTCAATATTTATTAGCTCTTCTTTGAGCAGTTTTATCTTATACTAAATGCTTAGTGCTAGGTTGTCCTGGACTGGATTGTTATTTTTTAATCTCCTGAATATTTCGTTCGTAATGTTACTGATATTGTTTACCCTGTCTATTGTTTTTTTATTAATGATTATTTGCTGATTGTTATTTTTCAGCAGGTTGTTCATCTTCCTTTGGATGATTTTGAAATCGTCGTGGTCTGGATTACCCGCAATCCATTTCCACGCACTTCCAATGAAGTTTAATGACCATTTGTTTCTCTTCGGGGTGAGCTTCTAGAGTAGGTTTTGGAGTTGGGATACCTCATGGGATAAGAAGGGGTGAATGGAGTAGGAGGAACTGATGTTATAGCGTACAGTCTGTTCGATGCTATCGACCAATTTCTGGTATGCTCCGAGATCAATGTCGTGGATTAATTTTATGTTGCCCGTTTGTACTTTACCCTTTCCAATCATGATGGAGACTGATTGGGAGTTGGTGTAATCCAAGATCATAAAAAGATCATAATAGCCTGCAAGGGAGGAAGGGAGGAAAAAATGGGAATGGTTAGGCATAAAAAGAATTTTAATTCAATTTCGTATGTGACTCTTGTGGACTTTTTGTCCTGACTTTGTTTTGATAGTAGTTTTGAAGTTTTCCTGAACTATTTCCTCAGAATAGTGACCTGTTAATTTGGACCCAAGTCTTTTGTTTCGCTTTACATAGACAATTTCTCCTGGAGAGTATTCCTTAGGCTCTGCTCTTTTTTTGTTATGGAATGTTAAATCTTTTCGCTGCTTTTGCACTAATCTTTCGATGTTATTGGCCCATGTTTTTTCGTACTCTTCCGGTCCGGCGTTAACGGTTCTATCGAAAAAGAGGTCGACCGGTCTCTCTCCGGTGGTGGTGTGGAAAGAGTGATTGTACTCGGAAACTGCTCTTTCGAGTAGCTCCTCGAAGCTCCTGCTATCGGTGTCTTTCCTCAAACGTCTCATGATTTCCGACAGGGTGGAGTGGAATCGCTCCACTTGGCCGTTTACCTCGCTCTTGTATGGAGGTGTCGTGAAAACGATGATGTTGAGTTCATCCTTTAGCATAAACAGGATGGTCGCGGAGTTCAGAGATTTCTCATTATCGAATACCACACACTCGGGTACGCCAAACAGGAATATGACATCTCTGAGAGGACGCCTGATATACTCGACCGCTTTCGACTTGATTATTCGGGCAACAGCGAATTTCGTAAATTTGTCTATCGCCGTCAGAACCAAATGTTTCTCGGTAGAGAAGATATCCATGTGCACGGTATGTCCCGGATACCTTGGAATGGGGGTTTCGCCGAGTAGGGGGATTGTTAGGATGGCGGTCGTACTTACTCTTTTTACAAATCGAGCAGAGTTTCGTGAGTTGCTTGATTTTCTTGCTCATAGAGGGGAAATAATACTTCTCTATGATTTGGTTCTTGTTCTCATCGGGACCGCGATTAGCTCTATTATGAGTTGTTATAATAATTTCCTCTTGTCTTTCCGTAGAGGGAACATCCTCAACGAGAATTTGGGTATACCGTATCCTGTATTTGGAAAAGTATAGGGAATACAGCTCTTGTATTATTCCAACAGGGGTCAACAGTCCATTTAGTACGCTCGAGTCTAGGAACCGCTTGTAGATACCTATGATATTATCTTTACTGTATTCGGGCTCTTCAATGATGTGCCTTCGGAAGCCCTTGAATGGAGTTTCCATTCGGTGTTGGCTTGTACTACCCAATTTTAAGATTATCTGATTCCGGAAAACGTTTATAGGAACTTCGACAGAGGGGATCAAATTCTGGGGAGAGCTTTCGCTGCTATTCTGCTTCGGGGTCATAGAGTTTATCTGATTCTCTTGCGGTGGTCGCGACAGAGCATCCGCAACTATGTTGCTTTTTCCAGGCTTGTACTGGAGGGTGTAGTCGTACTCCTCCAGGATCGCTTTCCACCTCTTCATCTTACCATTGTTGTTCTTATTGCTAAGAGGAAATGTGGAAAAGAACGCTAAAAGGAAAAGCACTACCCCGCCAGGCACTACTAATGGTCGTGATCCTGGGACGAGCAGCAATGCTCGGGTCAGAGCTATAGGATTTCCGGGGGATAGCAAAGTAATGCAACGGCGTAAGCCACATTTAAGAGTCGCGAGTTGGAACGTTGGAAGCATGAGTGGGCGCCGCTATGAGCTTGAAGAAATTATGGTTAGAAGGCGAGTAGACATCCTGTGCGTACAAGAGACGAAATGGCGAAACACCGGTAATCGGGCACGTTTCTTGGACACTAAAACAAAAGCCTACAAGATGTTTTACTATGGATTGGAACAAAGAAAAAACGGAATCGCCATCATCCTTACGGCAGAGTTACTTGGCAACGTCTTAACCATTTCAAAGTCCAGTGACCGTTTGATGGCTCTCAAATTGGTGATGCATGGTGAGGTGTGGAACATCGTAAGCGCATATGCCCCTCAAGTAGGATGCGAACAAAAAGAAAAAGATGCATTCTGGCTAGATTTCCACAACCTTGTCAAAATCATCCCAAAGGAAGAGCTTTTGTTTGTTGGGGGAGATTTAAACGGACATGTCGGGAAGACAAGCGAAGACTATGAAGGCTACCACGGAGGGCTGGGATACGGCACCAGGAACTCTTCAGGTGAAGATATCCTAAACATGTGCAAGTCGTATGGTCTTATAGTGCTAAATACCATGTTCGTCAAACAAAGCCGGCACCTGATCACTTACAGCAGCGGCGGAAATGAAACTCAAATAGACTATCATTTGGTATCCAGTTTCATGAAGCCACGAGCTAAAGATTGCAAAGTGATCCTGGGAGACGCGATCGCCCCTCAACACCGTCTCGTCCTGACTGAATTTTTTATGGATGCGAGAAAGAAGTCAAAGCAGCAAACGAAGGTGTCTGCGAGAATCAAGTGGTATAAGCTGGATAAAGGAAAAGGCGAAGCTTTTATTACCATCATGGAAAACTACCTCTCTTCCATTATCGATGAGGTCGGTAATGAGGAGTGCAGAGCACAAGACATGTGGGATTCCCTACAACAATCTGGCCTGGAGAAAGCCAAATCACTGCTCGGAACATCTAAAGGCCCCTGCCAACACGCAAAAGAAACCTGGTGGTGGACAGACGAAGCCAAAGCAGTGATACACGAAAAGAAAATGACTTTCCAAGCTTGGTCAAAGTGCTCTTCTACTATAAGAGAGGAAAAAGCTCGCCGTGAAAAGGTATATAGATGTTGCAAAGGTATCGCGAAGAAAAAATGCGCCGAATTCAAAGCGAAAAGCATGGAAGGGCTCTATCAGGAGTTGGAAGAAATATCGTCTTCCGCGTCTGACAGGAACCAGGCTACCCAGGAGCTTCGACAAAACAATTTGAACAAAGGAGCAAATATCTTTAAGATAGCCGCCCAGAGAAGAAGAAATGCTCAGGAGATTCGTTTCCCAAAGTTTATTAACAATGCTGAAGGTCAACTCCTTGTGGAAGACGAAAAAATTCTCCACAGATGGCGACAGTATTGCGAGGAACTTCTGAACGAACAGTTTCCCCGAGTGTACTTTCCAAGAGCCGCCCCGAATCATGCCGAAATATCCGACATCACAGTCGAAGAAGTTCGGTACGCGGCTGTTGGGCCGGACGGGATACCCTCTGAGTTCTGGAAAAAGATGGGAGACATCGGGTCTAGATGGCTCATGGTTCTTATCTCCAAACTTATGAGAGGCGACACTATGCCTAATCAATGGAGGGAAAGCTATCTTCTTCCATTGCACAAAGGAAAGGGTGATACGCGAAATTGTGATAACTACCGTTCTGTCAAGCTGATGTCGCACACCATGAAGATCGTTGAACGGGTATTAGATAGCCGACTGCGGAAAATAATACGACTATCTGATGACCAGTGCGGGTTTGTCTCGGGTAAATCAACAACAGATGCAATCCAAAGTATAAGGATCATGATGGAAAAGCATCGTGATTCTTCAAAGGACTTGCATATGGTGTTGGTTGATTTCGAGAAGGCCTTTGACCGGCAACCAAGAGATCTTTTATGGGTAGCTCTAAGACAAAAAGAAGTTCCAGAAACCTACGTGCGAGTGATTATGGACATGTACGAGAGAGCAACGACAAGAGTAAGATGCACCGCAGGAGTCACCGAAGAGTTCGCAATCAAAGTCGGTGTACACCAAGGGAGCGTCCTCAGCCCACTGCTTTTTATAGCAGTCCTTGATTGCTTGCTTGAAGGAAAAGTGACGGACCCCAATGTGCACCAGCTATTCTTTGCTGACGATGGGGCCATTATAAGTGATGATCAGGCGTCCCTACAACGAGCACTTGATGTGTGGGTGGACATTTTTGAGGGACACGGGTATCGTATTTGTTAGGGATTCGACGACCAAGAAAGCGAAGTAAGAAAAAGAAAACAGCGGGTATCCCAACAAATTGAACAAATCGTTTATTATCGATGATAATCTAATCGTGCACTGACCGAACTGGTATCTTGCGCGAACAAACTACAAGTGTCGAGTACATCCTTGGTCAACCATCAGCAGCCATCACGAGTGATGATTTAACACAAATACAAAGAACACCGATGAACCCTTCGCACACATTCAATGTTGTCATCAGCGTGTGTGTGTGTGTGTGTGTGGAAGAGAATGTGAACACAGAGCGAGATCGTGTGGTAAATGGCGTGATGGTCTCTGGTGTAAACATTGTTCTTGCAGAAGGATCGTATGTTCTGCTTGACGATGGCTCGATGTAATGATGGGCTGATCTTGCCGATGGCGCGATGTTGGCCTGAGTATAACTTAATTTTAACAGAATTCAATATAATACAACAAAGATTTTAACAACAAAGAGCAGTGGAATATAACTTATAGATACAAACAATTGGCAGATATTACATAACACATCACAATAAAATACATAGATTCTCGAACAGTATTAGTTCAAAGAAGACAGACTATCTGTGCTGCCCGTTCTCTGACCCTCATCAGCCTATTCCAGACATTTACTTGAATGGAAGAGTGCTTCCCAAGTGTGAAAAGTTTAAATATCTGGGATCTATGATTAATAGAGAAGCAACTTGTGATGACGACATCAAACATCGCGTAAGCGTAGGGTGGATGAAGTGGCGGGAAAACTCCGCCATCTTCTGTGATCGAAAAATGCCCCCTAAGCTGAAAGGAAGGCTCTACACTTCAGTTGTACGTCCGGCGCTCACATACGGTTCACAATGCTGGACAATGCACAAAAAGTATGAGAGCAAATTAATGGCAGCTGAGATGAAGATGCTTCGCATGACAGCGGGAGTAACAAAGCGTGACAGAATTAGAAGTTCAAAGATCCGAGGAAGCCTCCACGTAAAAGAAACCATCACAAGAAAGATAGAGCGCGACCGACTTAGTTGGTATTGCCATGTTCAAAGGAGAGATCCTTTGAACCCCGTCCAAAAGGCGATATCAATCAACGTTCCAATTTCAACACGCAAAAAAGGCAGGCCGAAAAACAATTGGTGCAAACAAATGCAAAAACACCAGCATTTGATTGGCCTCAGCGATGAAGTAATCCCAAACCGGGAAGCCTTTTCTGAGGTCAAACCGGCGGACCCCACAAGCGGACCAGTAGGAATGCAGTTAAGTGGGAAGGTTATGGTCCTACACTTCTGACCATAACGACGCCGGGATAAAAAAAAGGAAAAGAAGAAGATTGCTAAGAGCAAATGTAAGAGGTTGGTGGTCCGTGTAGATGTGAACAGAACCGTATAGGTAATTTCTTAGCGAGTTGAGGGCCCAGATTATCGCTAGCATTTCCTTCTCGTTCGTAGCGTAGTGCTCCTCCGCTTTGCTCAGTGTCCTGGAAATAAAGGTTATCGGTCGTCCGTCCTGGGAGAGGACCGCGCCGATAGCGAAATTGGATGCGTCTGTGGTGAGCTCAAAGTCCTTCTTGAAATTGGGATAAGCAAGCACAGTGTCCTGTGAGGCTAGCGAATTTTTGATTTTAGTAAAAGACTCCACGGCCTCAGTGTTCATGTGGATTAATTTTTTGCTAGACGAATAGACGAATTCTTTGAGACACGGCCATCTTCGCCTCGAAGAAGGGAAGATAGAGGCTTAGCAATTTTCGCGTAATCCCTGACGAATCGGCGATAATAGCCCGAGAGGCCTAAAAAGGAGCGTAGGTCCCTCAGAGTCCTGGGTCGCGGAAAATCGACTATCGCTCTTACTTTCTCAGGATTTGATTTGATGCCTTCCTGAGATATGATAAAGCCCAAGAACTCCACTTCGCGCTTAAAGAATACACATTTGTCCAGTTGGACTTTCAGGTTGGCTTTGCTGAGGGTGTGAAAGATACTCTTCAGATGCCGGGCGTGCTCGGATTCACTTTGGCTGAATACGATGATATCATCGATATAGACGTAACACGTCCTCCCGATGTGTTCGTGAAGAATATCATCGAGGGCTCGCTGGAAGATTGACGGCGCGTTCTTAAGGCCGAACGGTAAACGCGTGAACTCGAATTTTCCATTATTGATAGAAAATGCCGTCTTTTCGATGTCGGCTTCTCTTAGGGGGATCTGATGGAAGCCACTCTTGAGGTCAAGTACGGTGAAGTACGAATTTCGGCCAAGTTGGGCGAGGACCTCGTTTATTTCGGGGATCGGGTATCGATCCGCTACTATTACAGAATTGAGTTTCCTGTAATCGATGACGGGCTTATTTAGTTTATTTCCCGCTGAGTCTGGTTTTTTTGACACTATCCAGACGGGGGAGTTATAGGGTGGACGAGATGGCCTAAGTAGTAGGGCTATGCCGGTTCTAGACCAGGAAATGAGTCAGAAATGAGTCATCACCGTTCAAGGTCGTTTTTTGACTTCAAGGCCGCTTTGACTTCAAGGCCGTTTTGACTTCAAGGTCGCTTTGACTTCAAGGCCGTTTTGACTTCAAGGATTTCTGTTTTTTTGTGTATTGTTTGTTCAAGACCGAAAAAAAAAATGATTTTTGATTTCCCCCCATTCATTTATCCATGACCCATAAAGTAAGTATGTATGTATGTACATATGTATGTGAACCTGGAAGCAATGTGTTACCATTGAGTGTCATCATAATACCGATTTTACAGAATTTGTTTACTTGGTTCGTGCAGTCATTTGGGTCACCCAAGTGCGTAGCTTGTATAAATGACCACTCGACGTTCAAGCACAAAAGATCGGTTCGATTGGTTATGACCTCGCGCATGTGGTCGTTTGGTTCGCTTAAGTGCGTTGCTTGCATAAATGACCTTAGCCGGGGGATGTTCGTTATACATCGAACATTAGAAAATGCTTATTCGGGGTTATAGAGTCGATCGCTTGTGCAGTGTGTTTATATGTTTATGCTATGATTTATATGACGTTTTTTTTTTTTTTAGTTTTAGATGGGATTGCTGTGTTCTAGACATGCGGTAACGTGTCATCTGACAGGAAGGCCGTTCATATGTTGAGAGCTTCATCGTCGGTTGAGGGGGATTACTAATTTGATGTGTGTTGCTACATATGTGATTTCAAGGTCGTTTTTGACTTCAAGATGACTTCAAGGCCGTTTGACTTCATGGTCGTTTGACTTGAAGGTAGTTCAAGGTCGTTTGAACTGCGTCTGATTAATCTGGTGTGTGTTGTTACGAACAAAAAAATTAAAATCTATGTACAGGGTCATTGACACTTGTTGCATTTTATTCTGATCTGCGTCTGATTAATCTGGTGTGTGTTGTTACGAACAAAAAAATTAAAATCTATGTACAGGGTCATTGACACTTGTTGCATTTTATTCTGATCTGCGTCTGATTAATCTGGTGTGTGTTGCTACGAACAAAAAAATTAAAATCTGTTTAGGGGTCATTGACACTTGTTGCATTTTATTCTGATCTGCGTCTGATTAATCTGGTGTGTGTTGCTACGAACAAAAAAATTAAAATCTGTTTAGGGGTCATTGACACTTGTTTGATTTTTAATATATATACTTCACTGTAATAACAAATAATATGGATCCCCAAATTAAAGAAGTGATAGAAAGACAACAATCACAAATATTGAGTTTGCTTTTGCGGAGAAATAGTGATTGTGATGATGCCGCGAACATTGAAGCAAATTTACAAAACTGCGAAAAAGATATGGAATTTTTAAAAAGTTGGTTACCTGATGTTAAGTTTACCGGGCAAAATTATTATCTTACATCAGCACTCGGTACATTATCATCGTACAAACAACTCTTTGTTCCGCAATCAAGTGAGGAGATATTAAAGTGGGAAGATCTCCCGAATTCGGCATTTAAACAAAGGATCAGATCGGGTGTTATAACCAATTTAAAACACGCCGATCCTAAGCTTTTTCTGAGGGATTGCAGACCAATAATTATCAATCAACTGCAGGAGATAATCAACGAGTACATTAACATAAAAATTAATGCTGTTTTTTGTGGTGAGTTCCGGAAATATGATGATAATGAGGAGATTAGACAGGAGATGAAATATATAAGTACGAAGAATGTATGTATTAGTTTAAGTGATAAAAATATCATAGAAAATATTGTATCTGAAAATTTGGAAAGCCAATTACTAAACAAATTTGATGAGTTTCAAGAAAAAGATAGTGGATGGGCATTGGCATCCATTATAAATATTGTGTTTAATATAAGTAAATATATACCAATGCAAGGTAGTTCCTATATTAAAACCCCGTTAAGTATTGCATATAAGAGAGCGATATGACATTTTTTAGTTTTAGGTGGTAGTGGTGCAATGGTAATCATCACCGACTGTTAAGCGGAAGGTCTGTAGTTCAAGTCTGACCATAGCCAAGAAAAATTCCTATACGGAAAAAACCCATGCAACAACACCAGTTGTGAATGAGAGATGATCAAAAAATGCTGACGATGGCATAACACTCGCAGTATAAGATCACTTCAAAATGCATACTCTGCGTGTGCATTTCCAATATAAGATCTTAATGGCATGGAATAAAGTTACTGTAAAACTACAATCAACGCGACAAATTCAGTCGAATCTCTCGAATCCCAAGACAACTACCCCGGAGAGTAGTGAACGAACATCTTCGACACAAACCATCTGCACCCCGTCCAGGTTGTGTGACAAACATCAAAAGAGCGTAACTCTTGAACCTGCACGAATTATAAAAAAAAAAAAAAAAAAAAAAAGATGGGGCTGCTGTGTTTACAACTCCAACAGTTAGGATGGGGAAAAAAAAACGTGCCTATCTAAACTTTGCAAGTTTGTTTAACATAAATTTTTTATCCCAACTGAGATAAGAAGAAGAAGAAGAAGAAGTGGATATAAAAAGGTTAGGACTTTGGACAAAATCCATCAGTAATTTGTGAAGCCTGAGCAGAAATGGAGAGAGCTACAATTTTAGAAAATGTTCTGCTTAGGGACCCACATTCACTGAAAGTGGTACAGCAGCAGCAGCAACAACAGCAGCAGCAGCGACAACAGCAGCAGCAGCAGCAACAGGAGGATCTGAAAAACAGTGTGCTGGAGGGGTTTTTCAGCAGTGGTATGCTGTCTACACCAGAACAGCTGCGACAACAGCAATGGTTGCAGCAGTCACCACCAAATCATCATCAACAACAACAACAACAGCAGCAGCAACAACCACAACAACAGCAGCAGCAACAACCACAAGAACAGCAGCAGTTACCATCATCGAAAAAGCGCAAGGCTGAAGAAAGTGTGGACAGCATTTTGGAGCACTTTAATGCAAATAAAATGTCGAGCACTTTTTTTATTAATAAGAAAACCATTAATATAGCAGAGGTAGAAGTAAATAAATATTATAAAATAGAGAAACTAAAAAAAATCCAAACACGCTTTGGGAATCGGCTATTAGCAGAGTTCCCAAGCACTCAGTTTTTTTTCCCAGCCCATATGGCTGAAAAGTTTCAGGATGATGAGATAGTCATCCTGAACAAAAATAATCAGAATTTATTTCTTGTTGCCACGAAAGAAGGTAACAAGAATTTAAGTTTCCAAATTATCAATGAAATACAGGTGAGCCAAAAACAATTTGCGCTCAACCAATAAAAAAAAAATATAAATAAATAAACCTAACTGTTTTTATTTTTGCAGTATGCCCTTTCACTTGTTGTCGTTTTAAGAAGGGACGGTCAGTTCACTTTAAATTTTTCTTTTCTGATTTTTTTCAGCCATAGAGAAACAAAAAGGTAAGCAAAAGACGAACATTATCTTGTTTTAGTTAGAAAGAAATGTTTTGGGTGCAGGAAATTAAAAGTCCAAATATAAGTATTGTGTCTGCCATACAGCTTGGAAATATTTTAAAATTCTTCAAATTGATACAATAGTCCAAAACTTGGAAGTTTTTCTTACAGATCGTTGTTATTAAGCAAGCGCAGAGGAGAAGAGATTCCCGAAAATTTATCATCAACTTTGTTTGAGTTTTCCCCCAAATGGGGGGAAACCACTACCAAGGGGTGGTAGTGGTGCAATGGTAATCATCACCGACTGTTAAGCGGAAGGTCTGTAGTTCAAGTCTGACCATAGCCAAGAAAAATTCCTATACGGAAAAAACCCATGCAACAACACCAGTTGTGAATGGAGAGATGATCAAAAAATGCTGACGAAGGCATAACACTCGCAGTATAAGATCACTTCAAAATTCATACTCTGCGTGTGCATTTCCAATATAAGATCTTAATGGCATGGAATAAAGTTACTGTAAAACTACAATCAACGCGACAAATTCAGTCGAATCTCTCGAATCCCAAGACAACCACCCCCGGAGAGTAGTGAACGAACATCTTCGACACAAACCATCTGCACCCCGTCCAGGTTGTGTGACAAACATCAAAAGAGCGTAACTCTTGAACCTGCACGAATTATAAAAAAAAAAAAAAAAAAAAATGAACATATAAATTGGTGGCACACTAACATATGAATGGCGTAGACAATGTCAAGCCAATGAAGCTTGACAAAATTGGTGAGGAAGATATTGAACTTTTGAATCAATTCATTGCAAAAGAAGAAGAAAGTAAAAAACATGTTCTATGAGTGCACAACAAAAGTAGTAGATCTTCAAACAACTGAAGGAGAAGTAGGAACAAGAAACATAAAGAGGTGCAAGAAACATACGAAATATCGTGCAGTTAAGCTAAAACTCTCAGGATTTGCTAAAATGTGTCAGTCCTTTTCGAAGAACGGTGGATTCTGGAGGTGTTGTCATTCTATACATTAAGGATGACAAACTTAAACATTTCTGCAACTTTGACGGAACTGAAGGAGTTCATACAACTACACAAGGAGAACATTCTAGATGAACATTTGGAGATGTTTCAAAACTGCATTTCAAGGTTATCTGAACATGAGAATATTTATATTGTTAAATCAAAATATGATCGTCATTTCACAACATGTTCATGGTCATCAGATAGTTGCCAAGTCGGGCCAGATACTTGTTTTTGTGTCATGTTAGATTCTATGTTGATAAGAATACAAAAACTAATGTCATTTTACGCCAGACTTAAATAAAAGCGCATTGTTAATGTAAGAGGAAAGAAGAAATACCTGTAGTTAAAAATTTTATAATAAAACAACTTTTTGTTTTTTAGACCATATTAAAATTTGTTTTTATTTATATATATATATTGTAAAGAAATTTTAAACATAAGTGTCCACAATTAGAAGAGTTGTAATTTTGGTGCCTGGAATAATTATACAGTATGCCATTGCCTAAATAACGAATTATTTCTTGTGGTGGTTGCAAGTTGCCAAAACTATCAAAATATTCTACGTGATTTTTATCTTTTCTATATGCCACCCAATGTGTGCCAGGCCCTGTAGATATGTCCAAATTGACAATTCCACATTCCGCTTCAAGTGGACGTTTTGGGAGCGCGTCACGCATGAAAACACCCCTAAAATTTGTTAAATCGCTTGCAAATTTCCTTAAATCAACATCAGTAAGAGCCCGTTTGGGTAGCATTTTTAATAGTTTTTTGGATTTGGACTCAAATATAATCCATATCCCTTCTTATAGGGTTTAAGATATAAACCTTTTCCCAGAGCGATAGCCTCCATATTTTTATTATGGCGATTCGATTCTTCTAATTGTTTTTTGGCCGCTTTTGCCTCATTTACAACTCGTGCAATAGTAGCTCCACCGGCTGACAAGCTTCCAATGGTCCCCAGAGCAGTCAATATTGGTATCAAAGGTAAGAATCCTCCTATTTTAGGTATAGGTATTATTCGGGGGACATTTATTGATAACCTTTTTTTCCCCTTAAAAGATTTTTTTACAACTTTATTTGCAATTTTTATTGCACTCTCTATATCCTCCGGTTTTTTTTGATTTAAGAGTTTTGTTGCTGCCCTTATGGTCTTATTGAAAAGATTCTTTCCACATTGAGATTTTTTTCTTCCGATCCCCATCCCAAATTTAATTTTTGCTTTCATTGCATTCGTAACAAACCATGCATTTGCACGTTCACCTACACTACTATTAGTGGACCTAAGTCTTGCCTCAGCTTTGTCGGCCAACACTTGATCGGCTATGTGTCGTTTATTTATATCGTTAGTTTGAGAATAGATAATATCATGTTGTCTGCACGCACTATCTAATGGGTTAATTCCCTGATCACCTCTAGCAAGCCGTTTTTTTAATTTAGTACCAGGCCCACAAAATTGATATCCGGGTAGATGAATTTCCACAGGTAATGAGTTAATTAATTTGTTAATTAGTCCCCTCCCAGAGGCTGCTTTATTACGACTGATTCCATTTTCATATAATATTGTCATTTTGTTTGGATTATCTATCTTATCGCTTATAAAGCTTCCTTAAAACTGTGAGCGATTGAATAAAGGAATACACTTTTAATACGTTCTTATCAGTTGTCAAAATGCATTTTATCAAACAACATAAGAGTATATCAATACGAAATATAGATTTCTCTACCGGAAATTTAGGTAAAACAAAGCACAGCTCATTGCTACCCAATTCGATAAGAGCCCTAATTGTTGGACCATCAAATTGCGGAAAAACTAATGTAATGATCAATTTAATAGAGAGTCCGAATGGACTCAAATTTCAAAATATTTATCTATACTCAAAATCTACATCCCAACCGAAATATAAATATTTACAAGAATTAATTAGACCAATTAAAGGTATGGGATTTTTCCCTTTCACCGAAAACGAACATGTTTTAGCACCGGAAAAAGCCAAAGGTAATTCTATTATGATATTTGATGATGTCGCATGTGAGAAACAAAACCATATAAGATCATATTTCTGTATGGGACGACATAAGAATATCGACAGTTTTTACTTATGCCAGACGTACACGCGGATTCCAAAACATTTGGTGCGAGACAATGCAAATTTGATCATTGTGTTTAAGCAAGATGATTTAAATATGCGGCATATATACAATGATCATGTGGGCGCCAATGACATGTCATTTGAAATATTTATGCATTTATGTAGCAGGTGCTGGCAAGATAAAAATGGATTTCTCGTCATAAGCAAAGATGACCATATTGATTGTGGTCGTTATAGGAAAGCTTTTGACGTTTTTATACAACTATAAAATCTGAGTTACACACTATCATCTAATCAGTATTCTGTGAGATTGCAACTCACTCAAATATGAATATGAATGAGAAAATAATTAAAGATATAGTTAAGACTCGAAAGATATTGAGAAAGAAATTTCGAGATATAAAACTGGGGGAAGCTGATACGCGAAATTATCTAGAGACTTCATTAAAACCTATCACTAAGCCGCTCAAGGAACTAGTTGAAGAAACAAAGACTTTAAAGAAGGAACGACAACCGAACACGTATCCGAATAAAAATAATATAAGTACAATAGAAACAAGTACTCCATTGAAATCGAGTATGAGCAAACTTTTCAATGATTCAAGTACAAGTAGTAGTTATGCTGCTGATGCCGATGCTGCTGTTGAGGATGAAGATGATGATGCTGATGACAATGATGAATATATGTCATTTTCACAATCAGATGATGGAAAACCCTTTGTCGATCTTACAACGTTGGAAAAGGCAAGCAAATTAGATAAGTTATATGGACCTTATCGAGATGTTAATGACAAATGGAAATTTGGTAATACAGCGTTTGAGTTGAATAATGATAAAATTTCAATTGCTAACCGGAGTTGGTCTAAGACACCTGGACTCTTTGAGCTGATCTTTTATAAAGTTCCAAAAAAATATGACGATGCAGATTTGCAAGCTTATAGAGAAATGTTGACACTAACAAATGCACATAAACGTAACCATAGTGCTAATGAACAAATAAAAGGTACTAAGGCATACAAATATATTAAAATAATTAAAAAATTATTTGTTAAAAACAAGAAAACCACAAACATACATAAAGGTTCCGGTATAATGAGATTAAATTATAAGAAACCCAACTACGTATATTGGAATGATCCTAATGAGTTAATAGGTAGACTAAGACTCCTTATCGCTTCACAATCAGCTGGTCATACAAATCATAATAATGAAATAATGTCGATTATTGAAGAGTTGCGCGAAGAGAATATAATTGTGTAAATATGAAGTCAAATAGATCAATTTCAAAATGGTTATTGACAAGTTTGGACGTTCCTCCTATTGCAATCAAAACAAAAGGTATTCCAGAAGACTTATTTCAAAAGTCGGAGGCTTTCAATTAGACAGCGATGCACATATAAATATTAGTTTCAAGCGTATTAAAAATCTTGGTAGTCCTATAGCAAGCAGTGATGCCACAAATAAATTATTTGTTGATAATTGTATAAATGAACTAAATTCAAAACTTAGAAATGAAAACAGTAAAACATTGTCTAATATCAAACAGGACATTGATATAATATATGAACAACTTAACAGTATACAGAAAACAGTTGAAGAAAACCTTAAGGTCCATACATTTTATATCGATGAAAAGGTTCATGCAATCGAGGATATTTTATTTCAACAGATTACAAAACCCACCCCATTTGGGCTACAACATAATCAGTCCGATGACGAACGTGAGAAGAGGATTGGTGCAGGAACTTCACCGTCAAGCTCGTAAAACTTTTAAACGGCGGAGGGTAATAACAAAAGGAATAGATGACCTTTGGCAGGCTGATCTTGTAGAAATGGGGAACTATTCCAACTATAATAATGGCTATCGTTACGTGCTGACTGTTATAGATACATTTTCAAAATTTGCCTGGATAGTGCCATTGAAAAATAAAAGTGCTCCTTTTGTGGCTAATGCTATGAAAGGTATATTCAAGTTGGGGCGAAAACCAAAAAATTTACAAACTGATGATGGCAGGGAATTCTTTAACAATGAATTTAAAAATTTAACTCTAAAATATGACATAAGGCATTATTCAACACAAAGTGTACTAAAGGCATCAATATTTGAACGATTTAATAGAACTTTAAAGGGAATGATGTGGAAAGAGTTCAGCTACCGGGGATCATATCGATGGGCTGACATATACAAAACCTTAATTGATAATTATAACAACAAAATACATAGAACAATTAAAATGGCGCCAGTTAATGTTAATTCTTCTAATCAAAAATCTTTATTGAAAACTGTTTACAATCATTTGAAAATATTCAATGAGCCCAAATTCCATGTTGGCAATAATGTACGAATAAGTAAATATAAACATACCTTTGAAAAGGGATACACCCCCAATTGGTCGACAGAGATCTTTCAAATCAAAACCGTACAAAATACAGATCCGGTTACATATATTCTTAAAGACTATGACGGTAAATCAATAAAAGGTGCATTTTATGAACGCGAACTACAAAAAACTAGATACCCAGACGTTTATCTTGTAGAAAAGGTTTTAAAAGTCAAAGGAAACAGAGTTTTTGTAAAGTGGTTAGGATTTTCGCACCAGCATAACTCCTGGATTAATAAACGTGATGTCTTGTAATGAAATTTAATCAATCAATAAAAATAATTTTCTAACACATAATTAGTTTCATTTCATTGTTGACTTTCATCATGTCAATAGCTCTCACATTAAGCGGGAACTCATCTCTTCTTACTGCGGATTACTTTCCACCAATTAATTTAAATAAGAATTATGTGTGCGGATTGATCGATTTTCATACATATAACTCTGTACCAAATGTCGATATAGATAATAATTTATTTCACATAAACGATTTGGTTTTTGAAATTCCAGTCGGTTCATATGAGTTCGATGATATTGTCGAATACTTACAGGGAAAATATAAAGAAAAGAATTCGAATGGAAAACTTGTAATTGAGGCAAACTATAATACGCTTCAGACAGAAATAAACAGTACGGACAAAATTTATTTTAATAAAGAACGATCGATTGGATCACTACTGGGGTTCAGTGAAAGAATATTGGAGGCAAATCAAAAACATACATCAGATCAACAAATAAATATTACAAAAGTTCACGTTTTACGTGTGGAATGTAATATTGTAACTGGATCATATATTAACAATTCGCCAGCACATACAATCCATGAATTTTCATTGAGTGTCAGTCCAGGGTATAAAATTGATGAGAGCCCAACAAATGTTATTTATTTCCCCATCAGCACTCAACAAATAAGCACGATTGCAATTCGAATTGTTGATCTAAACGGCAATCTAATCAATTTTCGTGGTGAAAGAGTAACGCTCAGACTCCATTTAAAACCGTTGGATCAATGATTATTTACAATAAAAATATCTCAGGACTGACATCACCAGTCACAACTTTACTAACAGTCAAACAAAAAGGACTTAAAACACCACATGAGAGATTAGTACCACTATCGGTAGTTAATAAACAATACCTTAAATCAATAGGTTTACAATTAAAAAAAAAAAAAATCAAAAAACAAAATATGAGTGAAATACTAAACATCGTACAACATCCAATTTCTGACGAAAGCATTATAAGAAAGGAATTTCATAGTTACATACCATATTTGCAAGCATTTAAAAGTAGTGATGAAATTCGTATATCTATTCAGAACCAAGATATTTTCATATTACCTAGCGAAAGCTATATTAATATTGAGGGATTTGCTACTCTAGATAATGGGGCAGTTTCATCGAATATTAAATTGAAAAACAATTGCGCAGCATATTTATTCGATGAAATTCGTTATGAGATTAATGGATTCGAAATTGATCGAACACGACATTTAGGCGTAACTACAACACTAAAAAACTATGCTTCTCTCAATAAGGATGAGAGTCTGATGTTAAAAAATGCCGGATGGTCTAAATCTGATGATATCGATTTAACAAACGGACATTTTAATTTTTGTCTACCCCTTAAATCGTTAATGGGTTTTGCCGAAGACTATAATCGAATTATTGTAAACTCTAAACATGAGTTGATTTTATTACGTTCAAAGACTAATCAAAATGTTGTATATTCAACAGATTTAAAAGAAAAAGTACAGCTAAATATAAACAATATCACCTGGAAAGTTCCTCATATACAATTGGCTGATACTTCGAAACTGAATATTTTCAAAACAATCAAAAGTGAAACGCCCATAACATTAGCATTTCGTAGTTGGGATTGTCATTTCAACCCAACTCTAACTCAGGGAATGCATCACTTGTGGAATGTTAAGCTTTCACAACAAAATGAAACGCCTCGCTTTATATTATTAGCGTTACAAATTGAGTTCAAGTTTAAACATTGCGATGTAACGGATGCTAAAGTACATCTCAACTCAGAGACATATCCATATGATGACCTTAATCTTAAATTTGATTGTGATCGTTATGGCGTTTTATATGAAATGTATGCAAAATTTCAACAAGGCTATTACTTGGTAAATCCAAAACCTCTTCTTACACGTGATGAATTCAAGAGAATTGCCCCCATTATTGTTTTTGATGTATCACATCAGAATGAGGCAATCAAAGCCGGACCCATTGACATAAGAATTGAATTCAAGGCATCTAAAAATCTTCCAACTAATACAGTTGCATATTGTGTACTCATACATGATCGAATAATAAAATATGCTCCACTTACTGGTGAAATCAAGAGAATTATTTAAAATAAGAAACTCTATAAATTCTATCAATTGAAGAGCAATCACTCTATCAGTAACATACATACCTTCACATAGACATGGCTGGAAAAGCAGTAATCACTTTAGACTTTCAAGGATTTAAGGGAAATAATAATGTGTTCATTATAAAGGAGCTGGCTATTACTTTTAATTCTTGGGAGTTTCAAAATTTTTTAATTAAGCAGCCGTATGAGTTCAGAAATTTATCTATGAAATACCAAAAACAAGCAAATTGGTTGATGAAAAATTATCATGGTTTAGCATGGGACGATGGATCTGTATCTTTTAAAAGTGTCAAAAAGTTTCTACAAGAAAATCTAAAAAATTGTGACGTTTACGTCAAGGGAGCCGAAAAAAAGACATGGGTTGAACAGTTTCTTCAAAAGACTGCAATTGATTTTAATAATCTCGGATGCGATAATTTGAAATCTTTAAATAAGATGTTTCAAACAACTACACGCTGTCACCACCAGCTCCAACACCATCATCAATTTTGTGCGCTTAGAAATGCTGTAATTTTAAGGAATTTTATAAACACAGAAATGTAGAAAAGCAACTTTCATTTATATTTATTGTTGTATATTAAATATTTACATATATATATATATTGGCTAAAAGATAACGGAGTCGCGCCTTAACATATGCTGTAAATTATATCATAATTCGGTCTTGAACAATAAACAAAAACAAAAAAAACAAAAAAATCTATTTTCATTTTTATTTTCAGGTTCCGCTTTATATTAAAGCAAGGATTATTTTTAGAATACACTGATTTCTATAATTAGATATTCTGATTAGAACAGCTTAAATGATTTAGGAATTGTAACAAGTGTCAATGACCCCGTACACAGATTTGTTTTGTTCGTATCAACACACACCAGATTAGTCAGACGCAGTTCAAACGACCTTGAACTACCTTCAAGTCAAACGACCCTCAAGTAAAACGACCTTCAAGTCAAACGACCATGAAGTCAAACGGCCTTGAAGTCATCTTGAAGTCAAAAACGACCTTGAAATCACATATGTAGCAACACACACCAAATTAGTAATCCCCCTCAACCGAAGATGAAGCTCTCAACACATGAACGGCCTTCCCGTCAGATGACACGTTACTGCATGTCTAGAACACAGCAATCCCATCTAAAACTAAAAAAAACGTCATATAAATCATAGCATAAACATATAAACACACTGCACAAGCGATCGACTCTATAACCCCGAATAAGCATTTTCTAATGTTCGATGTATAACGAACATCCCCAGGCTAAGGTCATTTATGCAAGCAACGCACTTAAGCGAACCAAACGACCACATGCGCGAGGTCATAACCAATCGAACCGATCTTTTGTGCTTGAACGTCGAGTGGTCAATTATACAAGCTACGCACTTGGGTGACCCAAATGACTGCACGAACCAAGTAAACAAATTCTGTAAAATCGGTATTATGATGACACTCAATGGTAACACATTGCTTCCAGGTTCACATACATACATATGTACATACATACATACTTACTTTATGGGTCATGGATAAATGAATGGGGGGAAATCAAAAATCATTTTTTTTTCGGTCTTGAACAAACAATACACAAAAAAACAGAAAACCTTGAAGTCAAAACGGCCTTGAAGTCAAAGCGACCTTGAAGTCAAAACGGCCTTGAAGTCAAAGCGGCCTTGAAGTCAAAAAAAACGACCTTGAACGGTGATGACTCATTTCCTGGTCTAGAACCGGCATAGCCCTACTACTGGCCTAATTATGCCGTCCTGGAGCAGTTTAGATATTTGCCTCTCTACCTCGTCCTTGACTGACATTGGATAGGGATAGAATTTCGAAAAGACCGGGGAATCGGTATTCGTTCGAATCTCGCCTACCACTTTCGTGGTGAAAGTTAGTTTCTCGTCGGGCTCCGAGAACAAGTTGGGGAAATCGTTGACAAGAGATTCTACGCGCGCTTTTTGGGTTTCGGATAGATGATTGGTTTTTGGGCTTAGGGAGTTTATGGCCTGAAACGTCATCTGCTAAATGCGGATCTTGGGTCCGCCGAGAATAGTCATGTAGCTCTTCTTTGTATGGATGACTTCATAAGCTATCGTTACCGAGAATCGCGTGAAAGGATCGTAATGTGGGGAGGAGGAAGAATTTAATTCTGGGCTCTTTGAGGTCAAATAGGTTGGTTTCGACATGGTGAGTGATTCGGATGCTACCGCCCACTGAGGTTGCTTCGAAAGGTTCGTCATTGGGAATGGGGTTGTCTACAAGGGAAGGTTGGATATAGTTCCGGTTCGATCCGCTGTCTATCAAAATTTGCAGGACTTTACCACTCTTCGTCTTCCCCTCAAAGTAGGGTAGCGAAGAGATTTCTAGCCTAAAAAATGGAGATCAGTGAAATCATCAATAACGTTGTCCACGGCATCTTCGGTGCTATCCGCCTGTTCCAGGAGCTGAACGTATTCATCCCAAGTTTGGTCGTGTTCGATTGTCTCGGATTCCGCAGTACGATCAGCATCGGGATAGGGATCTGTGCCCACATGGTAATTCGGCTGCCATCTGGTTTGATGGGATCGGTTGAATCCCAATATTCCCGGCTGGGGCATAGGTGTCGGTTCTCTTGGTGCAAAATGGTTGACCTGTTGTGATCCTGGGTTTTGTTTGAATGCTGGTGTTGGTCCCTTTGGTACAAATTGTTTGGGCTGGTACCTAGTCTGGAAACTCTGACTAACAGGATCTTGCTTCGGAACTATATTCGATGGATGGGATGAATGGGCAAACGGTTGCTTCGGCATATAATTTTGATTTTGGTTCCGGAATTGGGTTACAAAGGGTTGGTCACGTGCAAGAGGGGGTTGGTTGTAGTATTGATGGCGAGGTGGTGCGGAGCGTAGTAATTGCGGCTGCAATCTTTTCTGAGCTACCTGGTTGTTGTATGCGTGATTCGTCCGATATGATTCTCCAATTTGAGATATAGGTTCAGAGCATGAGGCAGGTCCAACGGCTCTCTCATGGCGAGTAAATGCGGCAAATCTCCTCTCAGTCCACGAATGAACGTATCCAATGCCTTGTCCCTATATATGTATTTGGGTTAGAAGTCGCATGGCGTCCGGACTTGGGTCCATGCAAGATATCCTATTAAGGATTAGAGAGAGTTGGGTATAAACCATCTGATAGAACTCCTGCACAGTTCTGCCCACCTGTACCAGAGATGCCATTTGGTACTCTAGCGTAGTGATGTCCCTTTTGTCGGCGTAGTGCATTGCCAAGCATCTCGACATCGCGGCCCAATCAAGAGAGGTGTTATATGATTCAAGCGCTACGTCCGCATTGCCCGTAATTTTGTTTCGAATCACGCTGAGAATGCCATATTATTTCGGGGTACCCTTAAGGGGCTCGTAAATGGCGAGAATACGCTCAACGCCTTTGCGCCAGGAGATGAATTCTCCTGGGTCACCTGTAAATGGTCGGAGGCAACGGACCACGTTTGGAATCCGGTCAATATCTTCCAATCGATCCCTATGCTCTTGGCCGATTGTCTGATCTACACCAGGGAAATTGGTAAAATTGAGGTTTTGATAGTTCTGTATTATTGATGGGATCTTGGCTTCCAACACACGGTTCACATTGGATGAAATTAGGGTATCCAAAGCAGGGGTCGAAGCGACTTCGATTTGAGTCTGCATGCGAAGTTGAGGAATGAAAGGAGGAGTTCGGATTTTGTTCGGGCATGTTCCGGCCTAGGGAATTCCTAGGAGAATTCCCACCGGGAACGTTAGTTCTATTGGACGGGTTTGGAATGGGAAGGTCAAAGGGGTTTCAGTTGTTTACTAGTTGACATACCAGAGCGTAGGTCGGGCATTTTAGAACGAAATATTCAAATTTTTTACAATAAAAAAATTTAAATTTATAAGCGAGAATTTCTACGAGTTACTTAACGCTAAGCAATTGAAATAATTATAATGGCTGATGTTTTGTGGACTCTTTTTAGTTTTATAAAAACACAGTTTAATGTAATTACTACTAATCGGATATTATTATTTTCACTTTCTTCCACTTCTTAAATTAATTACTATTACTTGAGCTTTTCTTTTGCTTCGTGACACAAAATAATCTTTTTTCTTATTGTAACAACTTAGGTTCTATGCTTACAATACTAATGCTGGTGTCATCTCCGCGTCGGCAGCTTGGAGTTCTCCTTTTCGTCGTTCAGCTACTCGGGATCCACGGCACACACTCTTTACGGGACCGGCAGGGGGAACGAGTCGAGCGCGTCAATCACTTGCATCGTAGGAATTTTTTCTGCACAACACTGCGGCTACTTTAGGCGACTGGTTTATGCGGTGCGGCGGTTACTTTAGCTTACCACCTGTCTTATTTCCACGGCACGGCTGGTTAACACGGCGGCTACTTGAGGCGACTGCTTATAGCACATGTGACGACACGACCGACAGATAACACGGCGACTACTTGAGGCGACTGGTTACTTTAAAGTTTCAACGACACTACTGGGTTTTAACACTACGGCTAGTTGAGGCGACTGGTTATTTATTCGTAATCGTTGAACACTCCCGCACTTCCTACCGTTCCCTGCTCGGGCGCTTGTTAATAAAACTATTCGAGTTTTATTTTAAAAAATAATTTTTTTCTTGGGAGAGAAGCTCCTCGTTTATTGAGATCAAAATTAGAACTGAACTTAGAAACTAACAGAATGAATAATCTTAGCCTAACTCTACTCTACTGCTGGGCATCGCGTACGTGATGGAATGCACGCCAGTGTCGGGTGCAGGTGCGTTGGTGTCAGCAAGCGTGGGTGGATGATGATGATGGGGAGTGCATGGTGTCCGGCGGCTTTTGAGTTAATCTTCTGTCTGCGCAAACAAGGTATTGGGTGTCCAGAGAATCTGCAACTGCTGTGTTAACTTATACACAATTATCCAGTCATCCACACAGAGTAGCGAAGATAGCTCATTTTGATTTTCTGATTCGCAGCTCGATGAACGAAATTACTGATTTTCGTCTTCAGATGCATCGAATGTCGATTCAGGGGATGGTGGCAATTCGCCTTCGTCTTCGAATGATGATGAAATAGTCGCAGTCATATTACGTTTTACCTTCGCAGTTTGTTTTTGCATCTTTTTATTTTTTTTCATCTGCTACAATAAAATTTCCTCTTCGATTTTGTTTTTTTCTGGAGTGTATGTCAATATTTTTGTCGAACCTTTTTTACTTCCTTTTTGAGCAAGCTTCCGTGGAGCTGCTTTAGGAAACGGAAGAATTTCTTCAGGAGGTCTTATATATGCTCTGAATGTTAAAGGCTACGGTGATGTTGTCGGCTGAGGTGATGTTGTTGGCTGAGGTGATGTTGTCGGCTGAGGTATTGTTGTCGGCTGACGTGATGTTGGCGGCTGAGGTAATATTGACGGGTTAGGAGGCTAACGTGTTGTTAACAGCTGAGGCGATGCTATCAGTGAACTTGGTTTTTCATCATTAATTTGATTTCTAGATGTTAATTTTAGGGAGGGCGAATGCAAAGCTAATTGTGTTTCGTCGGGATTTGGATCGCCATTAACTTGAGTTAATGGAACATTCTGACTTTCTGGAGAAAATGGTTGGATTTGTTTCAAGGGTTGTCTTTCCTTATTTTCAGCCAAACCATCTTATTCAGGTCTGTCAGTAAGATAAGACGAAAGATAATCATCGTCGGTGAAAATTTCGCAGTTGAACACCGCAGAAAATACCCGTTACTCGAAAACCGCTTTGTATATTTTGGGGAGTAAAAGCTCGTACAAAAGTATTCCCGAAGCACTCTGAAATATCATAAATAGTCAAAACCTTACCAGGATTTTGTAGCATCCAATTGTCGCATAAGGTGTTGTAGTATGCTTTAAGAAGTCCAAAAACTGTCCTGTCTAGTGGTTGAGTCTTATGGGAAGTGTGTGGAGGTATGGTTAGGAGATGAATTCCATTTTCCTTTGCAAAATTATTGACTAAATGCTTATATGGCTGTCATGATTGTCCATAATTATTAAAGATTGGGATTCTAAAGAGCACTTGGTTAATTTTTTGAAATGCTTCAAAAATTAATAAAGTTAACGGCAGTCATCCAAACCGAAAGAAAAGTGTTTCCACTTGTGCCTGGAGGTGCATACGGTCCTGCCAATTTTTCCGTGGGAAGGGCGGAATATGATTTCCGATTGCGTTTATGGCACAGCAAACAGTAACCAGTTCACCGCGTTCACCAGACGTTATTTTGCCCACTTGTTTCAAGCCCTTACTAGCAACAACTTTTTTAGGTTTCTGAACTGTAGTCAATCCAGTTTCGTCAATATTGATTCAGCACCAAAGTTATACTTTGTCATCAAAGTTCTCAAATTTTCAAAAAACTGTGAAATGTTGTGCTCATTAAAGCTCGTCAACCTGCTCAAGCTAGTGGCCACAGGTACGCGCAAGGAAAACGTCGAATTTCTTCTCATGAATCCATAATACCAATCCCTTGCTGTTTCATTTTGCCACTTACTGTATTTCTTCAGGGGGCTTATTATTTGCCACAGCAAACTCGTAAGCAAGTTTCCTTGAAGAATGTGTGGACAATCCGTGGTGTAACTTGCTGGCTTTTTCGAGGTATGCAACAAGTAATGCTTCTTCGTTTACAGAAAATATTCTAGACTGTGCATAACCAGGGGTGTAACTTATATCTCCGTCGTTTGTTTGCTGACGTTTGCGGTAGTATCTTTTCAGTGTCGTGATAGGTATTCCGAAGAGTTTTACTGTTCCTTTTATTGTTTTACCTTCTAAAACACTCTGAACGGCTTTCCTCAGTTTTTCGGCATCTATTGGGTCACGTTTTCTAGCGCCCTCTTTTGGCTTATACACTTGCGGCATAACCTGTACCTAAAAATAAAAATACACAACAAAATTATAAAAATAAAAAACTAAATTTGAATTCCTATATTCTGGGAGACTTGATCCCGGGACCAAGTCCCCCTTACTTTAATCGGATCAAATCTCCCCTCTGGTAGTTTCTTACTTGTTCACAATTTTTTTTATGGAAAACAAAGTATATTTTATTGAGGGATATGCACAAATACTTACCAAAATAAATATACACAAAACACTTCACTTAACAACACTGTGGAGAAAAAAATACAAAAAAAAAACGTAAAAAAAAAAATTTACGGCTATTAACACAAAGCACACCCTTGAAGTTCAAGTTCTTATGTACGATGGGCGAAATGGCGTCTAAGGTAGTTTTCAATATCAAATGCCACTTTATTATTTCAAGAAAACAATTCTCGTTGTGGAAATAATACCCAGGGATCAAGTCTCAATTTTTTTCAATTTTAAATTCATTTTTATTCGATTTTGCTTAGAACTATCTTACACTAGACAAAAATACTTAAAACTAGCTTAATTATCCTTACAACTTTAAATATCTTACTGGCCCTAGACGGACACTCCAATACATCGTTTTCCAAACTGGGAATATGACCCAGGATTGACAAAAACAAGTGCACGTGCAGCTATACATAACATATAAATACTTAGGTACCAGAGATCTGCACGAGTAAGTAAAAAGTACTCGGAGAAATAATCGTCGAATATAACAACAAGCGATGCGATTACCTACTCGGCATCGTTTCTGAATGCATCGCCGATTCCTTTCCCGGAATGATTACAAGTAATAATCGTTAAAACTGCATCGTAACGTCGTTTAATGTCTTCTTCTTTTCCTTTTGTCCGGCGTCGTTATGGTCAGAAGTGTAGGACCATAACCTTCCCACTTAACTGCATTCCTACTGGTCCGCTTGTGGGGTTCGCCGGTTTGACCTCAGAAAGTAGCGGCAGGCTTCCCGGTTTGGGATTACTACATCGCTGCGGCCAATCAAATGCTGGTGTTTTTGCATTTGTTTGCAGTAATTGTTTTTCGGCCTGCCTTTTTGTTTTTTTGTTTTTTTGTGACACGGACATGCTCCAGATTTTTTTGTTTGATCTTGCTCTTACAACACCGGTGATCTCCAGTCGTGTCAACCCACTGATTTGCATGTACACTTGTGGGGCAGTTTAATGGTGGTATATGTGTCCCTAGGCTCACTTTGGTGTTTTCTAAATTGCCTAGATGTGATTTTTGTTTACCTTTATTTTAGTCGCCTTTTACGACAAGCGAGAGGTATCGCTGCAGGGATATTCTTAACCCGTCCCTGCACGGTAAACGTCGTTTAATGTATCTATTGAAAATGTAATGAGTGGCCTAGTGCACTCAAATGGGGTCAGGCGTCAATCGAGTTCAACGGAAAATGCAGTCTAATCAATAAAATTAAATAAATACAGGTGTGCAACAGGTTCACGACGGAATTCAGTTAGCAGTAAAGTCGCGATTGTGTCATTTAATAATATTGGTGTAATTGATTGTCTTACTTTAATATCATTGGATTAATTATTTTATATTATTTGAATATCATTTGTGTAATTGTTTAATAATAAATATAAGTGTTTGATTAATGTAAAATAAACAATAGTGCTATATTCATTACGAGTTTTCATTGTTTAAATACAACTTCCGAACAACATTGTGGGTTAGATTTGAGAACTTTCATCTGTCAGTATCGTGTTGTGACCACGAATAATATACCAACAGTTGTGTGTGCGTGTTCATACCAACCACGTAAAGCTCCACTGAGGTCGTACCCCATTACAGCGTCTAACGGAAACACCGGGAGGAAGAACCCCCTCATCCAACTGGCCTGCAGACGACCCCTCTTTGATCATCTCTTCTTTTTTTGTGTTCCTCCGGAGCTGAGGCATAACACAATTTATTGGTGGCAGCGGTGGGATACACAAGAGGGCAACGGGGAAAGCATCAATGGACCCAAGGTTTATAATTTGCATGTGAGTACAGTTTTTGTTTCTATGTAACCAGATACTAAGTGAAAGAAAATAACCCTAGTGAAAAGTAGCTAATGTTTTCGGCATATTGCGGTAGTGAAGGCAATTTTCCAAGTGACAGCGAAGATAGTTTTCTAAACAATAGTGAAATTAGTGATAGTGAGGCTACGGAATTAAATCCAAATAACACAATGTCAGAAATTCCAATTGCGGTACTGATTAACTTTATTCCCACTTTTAAAGGCACGAGCGATGAAGTTTTCAGCTTCATAGATGATTGCAATGATGCTATAGACTTAGCATCGGTAGACCAGAAACCCGTGCTCTTCAAATTTATTAAGACCAAAATTCGTGGTAATGCTACCACAATTTTAATGAACAAGGACATTTCCGATTGGGAATCCCTCAAAAGGGAGCTAACGGAAGTATTCAGGGAGCCACATAGTGCCCTCCAACTTCATAGAGAGCTGATTGCAATAAAGCAATATAAAGACGAAACTGTAGTTCATTATTTACAGCGCGTAGAGACGTTTATTACAAAGCAAGCTTTCTGGTGTTAAAAGTGAGCACAAGGAAGGTCAACTAGCATATATTCAGGATGAAACGCTTACAGTATTCATCAATGGACTACGTGAACGACTTTCATCCTATGTAATAACTCAAAGACCCAAAACCTTGTCTGAAGCCAGTAGATACGCGAGCGAAGAAGAACAGCGAATTAATTTGTTCAGAACGAACACTCAGAAGGACTATACGTCCATAAACCTGGCTAGGATAAATTACCAAGAAAGGTGTTGTTACAATTGTGGTAAACCTGGTCACCTTGCAAGACAGTGCAAGTTACCAAAGAAAAAGTGGAATGAAAAAGTGAACAATGTTCAGATTAAGAATGAGCAAAGGAACGAAGACGAAAATGGTGCGGGTCGTCCCAGCACCAGTAAAAACAGCTTCAAGGACCAGGGTTTTTGAAACGCTGTATGGTCCCTGAGGCAACCGTACAGCTTAGGGCGGTAGATAGTTCCCAGAGTCCTCATGTAGATGTAGTGATTAACAACGAAATTAAGAGATTAATAATAGATACGGGTGCGGAAGTATCTCTTATCAAAGCAAATTGTGTTTGTAGAAAGAGTGTTAATCCTAAAGATACCATTAAGTTTAGGTGTATAGGTGGAGAGACTCGGGAAAGCTTAGGAAAAGTTAGAGTGGAGGTTAAATTCGTTCCCCTAGTTGGAGATTTTAAATCCACTGAAATAGAATTCCAAGTAATAGAAAATAATCTCCTTGGAGATTATGACGGGTTGATTGGAAATTATTTCCTACGAGAGGGTGGTTTTCAAATCAACTATAAGGAAAACATAATTAGTGGAAAAATAGGAAGAATACCTTTAAAATATCTAGCCGAGTCTAATATTATTGAGGGTAGATCCGAAGTCTTCCGGACAGTTCAAATCGACGATGATTTGAGTAAAGAAGTTGTGATACCTAGACAAGAGATTGTCGACGGGGTTATTATTCCTAATTGCATAAGCCTGAATAGGGATGGAAAGTGTTTAGTGTCAATAGTCAATACTACTGACAAAGCCTTCAATATTAAGGATGTAAGGCTTAAAGGTGAAAATCTTAATGACTACAAGATTGTGGAAGGCAGAAAACAAAAAGTGGCCGGTAACGTGAGAACCGATCACTTAAATAAAGAAGAAAAAGAAAGTCTCCTTGAAATAATCAAGACCTACGGTGACATATTTAGCGTGGAAAACGAGAAGTTGACCCTAACTCCGGTCACAAAGCACAAAATACGTTTAAGTGCTAATTCGGAACCTGTGTTTACTAAGAGTTACAGATATCCGAAGGTGCACGAGGTAGAAGTCCGTACACAAGTAGACAAACTAATGAAGGACGGCATAATCAGAAACAGTAAGTCTCCCTTGAGTTCTCCACTTTGGATTGTGCCAAAGAAATCAGATGCAAGCGGAAAGAAGAAATGGAGGATGGTGATAGATTATCGCAAACTCAATGAGTTAACGATAGCGGATAACTATCCCCTCCCGAATATTACAGAAATACTTGATCAGCTTGGGAAAGCTAAGTATTTTTCCACCTTAGACCTGACATCGGGATTCCATCAGATTCCAATGGAGGAATCCGATATAGAAAAGACAGCTTTCAGCACTCCATACGGCCACTTCGAGTACACCAGAATGCCGTTTGGTTTAAAAAACGCTCCCGCGTGTTTTCAGAGACTGATGAATACCGTCTTGGCGGGTCTGCAGGGGATCAAGTGCTTCGTCTATTTGGACGACATTGTCGTCTATGGAAAGAACTTGCCAGAGCACAACGAGAAATTGCGGGAAGTGTTCGAACAACTTCGAAGGGCCAATTTAAAATTGCAGCCAGATAAATGCGAATTCTTGCGCAAGGAAGTGTCTTACTTAGGACACATTATAACGGACAAAGGGGTTAAGCCAGACCCTAAGAAGATTCAAAGTATCATTCAAATGGATGCGCCGAAAAACCAAAAGGGCATAAAATCGTTTCTAGGTATGATTGGCTACTATCGGAAATTTATACCAAATTTTAGCCAAATAGCGGAACCAATTAATAGATTACTTAAAAAGGATGCAGAATTCGTCTGGAGCCAAGATCAACAACACAGTTTTGAACAGTTGAAAGAGAGTATCACAAAACATCCCGTTTTGCAATACCCGGACTTCACAAAACCTTTCATAATAACGACGGATGCTTCAAATAAAGGTATCGGGGCTGTTCTGAGTCAAGAATATAATGGTAAGGATTTACCAATACACTTCGCGAGTCGTACACTGAATAAAGCCGAAAAGAACTACAGTACGACAGAGAAAGAATGTTTGGCCATTGTATGGGCCACGAAACAATTTCGACCGTATGTGTATGGGACAAAATTTACTATCCAAACAGATCACCGGCCTTTAACGTGGTTGTTCCAAGTCAAAGATTCTGGAAGTCGACTGGTAAGATGGCGTCTCAAGCTGGAGGAGTTTGATTACACTATTATCTATAAAAAAGGTAAGGAAAACGTGGTGGCAGACGAACTTAGCAGAAATGTCCGAATAACGGAACAAGAAAAAGAGGAGACATGGCAAGATCTCATGAGCCTCATAGAAGAAGAAGGCATTGAAATCCAAAATGAATCAGATCCAGTTGTGCAAAACGAAGCAGAGTCAATAGAAAATGGTGAGGAAGTATTAGTTCAAGAAGAAGATACAGTCGAAGAATTCGAAGATCCTATTTTAGTTGAGGAACCGTCTTCAAATGTTAAAGAAACCGTAAACAACTTAGAGAGAAGAAAGGAAATTATTAAGGAATACCATGAGGGTTTAATAGGTGGTCATACTGGTCAAAAGGCAACATACGCTAGAATTAAAAATAAATTTCAGTGGAATGGTATGCAAAAACAGGTAAAAGAATTTGTAAGAAACTGCCCACAGTGTCAGACAGAAAAGGTAAATAGAGTTCCAACAAGAAAGCCAATGAAAATAGTTAGTTCAGCGGACAGGTCTCTAGAAAAAATAATGATAGATGTGATAGGACCGTTTGAAGAAACTGAAGAAGGGTACAGGTTCAGACTAACTATACAGGACTAACTTCCGAAATTTATAAAATTCATCCCATTAAAATCAAAAGATATGGAAACCGTATCCCGTGCGGTTATGGAAGAATGGATCTTGAACTTTGGCATGCCTAAAATCATACTTAGTGACAATGGTTCAGAATTCTGTAACGCACTTTTCGATGAATTTTGTAAGTTGTTAGGAATAGAAAGAATAACAACGAGTGTTGCTCACCCCCAAGCTAACGGTAGTGTTGAGAGAGCACACTGCAGGTTGCTAGAATACCTACAAGCAACGGGCAAGGAGCTTAGCCAAATAACAGACTGGCATAAGCGAATGCCATATGCGGGATTTTGCTATAATACCACACCACATAATACAACAGGTTACACACCTTATGAGCTAGTATATGGTTTTGAAGCTAATAGACCCAGTGGCGTAGATCCTTATGACGGTGATACAATTTTCGACTACATTGATAACCTTAGGGCAAATCTTCTATATAAGCAAGAATCCGCTAGAGATAACACTAAGAAAAGTAGAGAAAAATCTAAAATTAGGTACGATCAGAAAGTAGGAAAACCTATAGAGTATAAGGTAGGTCAAGAAGTTTTAATAAGAAATGGAAGAAAGGGTAAACTTGATAGTATATATAAAGATCCGTATAAGATACTCGAAATAAGCGAAAATACTGTAATAATTAAGATAGGAAACAAACGACAGAAGTTTAATAAATCTTATATTAAACCGTACATTTCAGAATCCCCTTCATCTGGCACATCAATGCGGAAATAATTCTGCAAGTCACAGATTTGAAGAACAACCCAGGGATTTATTTCAATTACTTAGGAGATGCAAAAGAAATTATTAGTAAGGTAGCACTAATTATAGAACTTAATGTAGACAAATTAGAGGAATCAAGTTTTAATGTAAGAAATATGGTAAACTCAATAGATGATATTTGTATCCAATCAAAAGGAGAATGTAGAGAATTTCAGCGTACAGTACGAATGACATTAGATAAAATAAACCATTGAATCAGGACTATTTCAGGTATAGTAGGAAATGTAAAAAGACAAAAACGTGGTTTAATTAACATGATAGGATCAGGATTCAAAGTTTTATTCGGAACAATGGATAATGAAGATGCTGAATACTACAGCAGAGCCATTGATAACATCAGTAAAAACGAGAATCGAATCAAATATGGAATGGAGGAGAATGTTAAAATATTAAGCCATTTAAATAAAGAAGTTTTAGATAAATTAATTCAATTATAGAAGAGTTAGTTTTAATAAAATTAATTCAATTATAGAAGAAATAAACAAAATTCATACTGAGGAAAATAATTTCAATAGAACATTAATGATTAATACATATTTCGAAGAAATATCTAGTAAGATTAACTACAAATTATTAAATTTAGAAATAGAAATAGAACAGATTATCGATAGCTTATTATTTGTACAAGCAGGTATTTTACATCCACGGATTATCGAACCTAACGATCTTATTCAGCAACTTAGAACTCTAGAGAATGAACACATCCTAGCTGTAGACTCAAACATCGAAAATTATGCCGAAATACTGAAAACATTAGAGATAAAAGCTTTCACAAAAGATAAAAGGATTGTAATCATTATCCAAGTACCATTAATGAACAAAGAAGTATCTGAGTTATATGAAACAATTACTGTCCCAAAAGTTGTTAAAAACGGAATTGTTGTAATAGAATCAAATAATAAAATACTGTTGATTAATAAAAATAAGGAAAATAATAGTCTAAAGCAAAACTTGAACGGTTGTAAATTAGTCAATAGAATGTACATTTGTAAGCCTCAATTATTTAGAAACACTGCGAGTAATGTAAACTGCGAATTAGATTTGTTTATGAGGAAAAAATCGGAAAATTGTAAAATAAAAATTGTCCATTCAAAAATAGAAATTTTTCATAATATAAGAAGTAATTCATATTTGTATACTATATCTGAAAACACACATTATAATTGTAAATGTAAAAACGAGAGTAAAAATGGTGAACTTGTTGGCACAGGAATTATTGTAATACCAAATAACTGCATTTTTGAAACCTACGATGTAACAATAAGAACAATGGCAGCAGATGTCGAAACCAAAGAAATAAAAGATAAACATTCCTGTGGAGAACTAGAAGAGTGTTGCATAAATGCAAAGTTACGTGATGTCACCATCCATCAAGAACCGATTTCCAAACTAACGGCGAAAGATGTCCACGAACTTCAAGACATATCAGTAGAGTTGCAGAACCAGAGGAACTTTTGGTCCACAGCACTAGAATCGATACCGTAAAGAACTCAAGGCGTGCTCATATCAATCTTTGGAGTAGCAGCTATACTTGGAATTGTTCTAGCAATCTGGAAGTCTTGTTGCAGACCCGGAAGAACAACACTTGCGATCTTCAGTAAATGCTTCAATCGTCGGGAGCAGAAAGGACCTGAAATTACGTTAAGTCTGACGGGGTAACCAAGAGAATCAATAGAATCCATAGAAATGCAACATCCAAAGTCCAATCTAAGGTTAAAATATCCTTAGATATGTCTTAAAGGGGGACGTGTTATGTATGCACTCAAATGGGGTCAGTCGTCAAACGCTAAACCAGTGAATTTAGCCTGACGTCAATCGAGTTCAACGGAAAATGCAGTCTAATCAATAAAATTAAATAAATACAGGTGTGCAACAGGTTCACGACGGAATTCAGTTAGCAGTAAAGTCGCGATTGTGTCATTTAATAATATTGGTGTAATTGATTGTCTTACTTTAATATCATTGGATTAATTATTTTGTATTATTTTAATATCATTTGTGTAATTGTTTAATAATAAATATAAGTGTTTGATTAATGTAAAATAAACAATAGTGCTATATTCATTACGAGTTTTCATTGTTTAAATACAACTTCCGAACAACATTGTGGGTTAGATTTGAGAACTTTCAACTGTCAGTATCGTGTTGTGACCACGAATAATATACCAACAGTTGTGTGTGCGTGTTCATACCAACCACGTAAAGCTCCACTGAGGTCGTACCCCATTACAGCGTCTAACGGAAACACCGGGAGGAAGAACCCCCTCATCCAACTGGCCTGCAGACGACCCCTCTTTGATCATCTCTTCTTTTTTTGTGTTCCTCCGGAGCTGAGGCATAACACTAGGAGTAGGAAGTTGTTAAGTAATAAAACGTTGCCGGGGAAAATCCCTTCGGTCTTTTTTTTTCGTAATAAAACACTTATGATTCAAAAAGGACAATAAGGATAGGGTTTTATTTGTTGTTCAATTATATGATATCATATGTTGTTCAATGATTTTTGATGCAAATATGAGCGATACAGACAAAATACAAACGAAACAAATAAATTTTCCTATTAATATGAACACTTTAAAATAGGCTTTTTTTTCAACATAACACTACAGCATCAATTTCTCCAAAATTGGTCAGAGATGCATCATGAGAAAAACAATACAGCTGTGCAAATAATTGCACTAATTAGTTTTCGAAAAAAGGATTAAAAGGGTTCAAAATACACAAGCATATTGCTTATCAGCGGTTTTTCCTATTATTTTGAACAGCTCTGTATGTATGTATAGGGTCCGCCAAATAACTTTTTTTTTTTGAAAATGCTATAAAAAAAACTATTGAATATTTTCTCAAATTTCTTTTTTTATTTGAAAGTTTCCGGTTAATAATGGAAAAATATTTCAATTAATAATGGAAAATAATTTCATTCAAATGGCTGCCTTGGCTGGCCATGCAGTAGCCTACACGATCGGTCCAATTTTTAAGCACATTATCGATTGTGTGCAGCCAGCGGCGGACTAAGGCTAAAGCGGGCCCTAGGCAACATTGTAATTTCGGACCTATTTTTCAGTCATGACACATACTTTGCGTTTGGTAGTTTGGTTTTAAAGCATATAGTATGTAGTTCTATTTAATTATCGGATTCCAAGAAAAAAAAAGGAAAAAAACAATATACATGTACAAAAATTAAAAAAAAAATAATTTATTAAAACAAACAATAATACTTAAACAAATATACCCAGATTTATTAGTTATATTGCCTTTTTTTCTCTCTTTTGATTCTGCAAACTCGTCAATTAGTTGTCATAATTAATAGAGTTATTTAATAAAAAAACTCTTTTTCTAGATAATTTGATTAAATTTTATTATTATTAAATATCAAATCTTCAGAATTATGTTACAATTAGGGAATGTTGCAATAATATTACAATATCCATAATATTACAATAAATGACAACATGAATACAGGCGAAGCAATATTTTCTTAACTTAAAAATCTTAAATTAAACTTAAATTAAGCTGAAAGCATTTCTGTGATATATTATTTAAGTAATTGTATAAATATTTTAGATGTAAGGTAATGGAAACCAAATCTCTGCAAAACGAATATTGCATTTTATTAATTGTATAATTTCTGCCACAATAAATAAATAAATACATATTCTAAATTGTAATATTTAATTTTTCAGTTTTGCTAGGTTTAAATTTTGTTCATAACATTTAAATTCCTCTATTGAAAAGTCACTAACATCACTATCATGAAAAATTGTTTTGAATTTATTGTTAATAGTTTAATATCCCTCAGATTTTTTTTTAATGTTGCTAATTAAAGAATCACATACAACAAAAAAAATATTAACTTTAAAATGTTCTTTGCCACTATATCTTATTTCATGTTCTGGAATTTCATCATGAAATAGTTTTCGCCGTTTTTTATCATTAGTATATGCAATATCTTTAACATTTTCTGCTTCTTTTTCTAAATTATCGAAATTATCTCTAACAGTTTGTATGAAATCTATCAATGAATCATATATTAAAACTGCTTTATTTAGGGATTCGTCTTTTTGTTCAAGAGTCTTGTTCGAAACATCTATTCTCTCTATCTTTTCCCATATAGTAAGCAACAGTACATTCTCAAAATCTAAATCTATATTATTTCAAAATTCTAAAATAACTCACCAAGTTTTCACCAGTATGAGAAAATATAGGTAGAAATTCCAAAAATTTTTCTTTTATACCACTTGGAAGAACATAGCGAATAATGACGGCCAGCTGATCTACGTAAGATATATCAGGTTTGAATCAATAATTAGAGAGTAAACTTTGGCTTCTTTTATTTCGTTCACTATTGTGAGTTGTAAATCTTTCGATATAATAGAAAAAAAATCATCACATATTGTAGAGGACAAATACGAGCGTGGTCCAATAAGTACTTAGCATACAAAAGAAAAAAAAAATTTTGGAGAAATGGCGATTTATTTTTCAATATAGTCTCCTTTCAGCTCGATGCACTTGACCCAGCGATGCTCCAACTTCTTTAACCGGTCGGAAAAATACGTTTTCTCGAGGTCTGCAAAGTAGGCCTCCGTGGCGGCGATGACCTCCTCATTCGACTGAAATTTCTGCCCGGCGAGTGACTTTTTCAAGTTTGGAAACAAAAAGAAGTCGCACGGGGCCAAATCTGGAGAATACGGTGGATAGGGCAGCAGTTCGTAACCCATTTCGAACAATTTGGCTGTGGCGAGGGCGGAGTTGTGAGCCGGTGCATTATCATGGTGAAAGAGCACTTTTTTCTTCGCCAAGTGGGCCGTTTTTTCTTCAATTCGGCATCGAATCGGCCTAATAATTTACTATGACCGTTTTGCCCTTCTCCAGGTAGTGGATGTGGATCACACCTTGTGAATCCCAGAAAACCGTGGCCATCACCTTTCCGGCCGATGGGACAGTCTTCGCCTTCTTCGGAGCACGTTCGCCGGGTGAAGTCCACTGTTTTTTAGTTTTAAATTCATTTTTATTTCATATTATCTTATATCTATCCTACCCTAGTCAAAAATGCTTAAAACTGGCTTAACTATCTTAACAAATGTAACTATCTGGGGCGAGTAAGGTGGGCACTCTAAAACAAACAGCACAATTGAAACATATGTATGTCTTTCGACGACTACACAAATTTACTATTAACATTATAACTACTCGTAACTTAAGCTAAGAAAACTTTTTTTTTTATTAAAAAACTTAGCATATGATAATTTTTTTTTTAAATATTTTATATAAAACTTAATCCTATCTTAAACTAATTAAACCTAACTAAACCTATCAATGAAGTCCACTGTTTCGACTGTTCCTTGGTCTCTGGTGTGTACCAGTGGATCCATGTTTCGTCGACTGTCACGAAACGACGCAGAAACTCCTTCGGATTGCGCTTAAACAGCGTAAAACACTGCTCTGAAGTGGTCTCACGGTTGCGCTTGTTGTCCGGAGTGAGCAAACGCACCCATCGCGCCGACAGCTTTCTCATGCCCAAAATTTCATGCGATCGTTTGAGATGCCTACTGTCCCAGCTACCTCGCGCACCATCAATCGGCGGTCCGCCAATACGAGATCGTGGATTTTTGTCACGTTATCCTCCGTGGTAGCCGTTTTCGGGGCACCTGGACGTAGCTCATCAAAAACCGACGTACGACCACGTTGAAACTCGTTGACCCAATTTTTGATGGTCGCCACCGAAGGAGAAGAGTCACCGTACACAGCATCCAAACGCTCTTGATTTCGCTGCGCGATTTCCCTTCCAAAAACAAGAATCGAATCACCGACCGATATTGCTCTTTTTCCATTTTTCTAAAATCCGCGGACAATCCCGCTTCCACACGCGGTCAAAATAAAACTACGAGCCCGATCCGGCTGAAATTTCGACACGACAGTAGCCGTCTACTAGAATGTACTACACGATAGTAAGTTGTTCTTGCGATACTGGCGCCATCTGGCGGTGAGGTTAAGTACTTATCATACCACACTCACAGTTTATAGTACCGGTGCCGCAGTTTGCATATTTTTGCATGTGTTGCCGCAAAAATCGAAATCGGATAAATATTCCAAAGCACCTATATAATTACCATTATTTTCACTAAAAAACACTTCATTTTTACCACGAAACGCTGAAGAGTGTGAAGAAATAAATTTGATTGTCGCTACCACACATTTAAGTACTTCCCTCCAATATTTTTTTTTTTCATTTATAATTTGGTTTTCCAGTTCAGTGTCAATGCGTCCGGTAATTTTAGATCTTGTTATAAAACTTAAAATGGCGTTAATGTGGTCACTGGAGTTTTCATGCTCTGACAATTTTTTTATGTCATTTTTCAAATCATTCTTCCCTTTGTCATTAGCGTTGTTTGCTTGGAACATAGTTTACAGACGTAACACTACAATAAGTTGTTGGTTTCAGTATAAGCCAACCAATCTCTTTTAACTTTTTCCCCGCTATTAATTGTTCTGAAGAAGGAGGCAATAGTTAACTTTCTTGTGATTTGTTTTTACTCTTCGTTGCATACGTTCAGGAGACACTAATTTTAAATAGCTACGTTTGACCTTTTAAACACGTGCATAGTAAAGGCTCGATAGGCGCGAGGCTCGATCGAATTTACACACATCGACACTCACGGGCGTGGATGCATAAGCACGATTCGGCATAATTTGGATACGTTTCAGAAATAATTATGAATATCATGTTTTTCTGTTGAATAAAAAAAAAATTAATTATTTAAATTAAAAAATTAAAAACCTACAATATTTTTCGGGCCCCAAAAATTACGGGCCCTAGGCACGTGCCTAGGTTGCCTAGGCCTTAGTCCGTCCCTGTGTGCAGCTGTATTTCACCAATGGCTTCACGAATATTGTCCTTTAAAGCGTCAATTGTCTCTGGCTTGTCGGCGTAACACTTATCTTTGACGGCACCCCACAAATAATAGTCCAACGGTGTCAAATCGCAGCTCCGAGGTGGCCAAACGACATCAGCTCTGCGGCTGATAATGCGATCTTCGAAAACAGGGCGCAAAACATCGAGTGTAGCTTCGGCTGTGTGGCACGTGGCGCCGACCTGTTGAAACCAATAGTTGCCAATATCCTCCTCTTCAATTTTTGTGAACAAAAATTCGTTCAACATAGCCCGATAACGATCGCCATTGACTGTAACCGCCACTCCTTGCTCATTTTCGAAGAAAAATGGCCCAATTATGCCTCTGGACTAAAATCCGCACCAAACAGTGGCTCGTTTTGGGTGCACCGGCTTTTCAATGTATGCGTGCGGGTTTTCTGTGCCCCAAATGCGACAATTTTGCTTGTTTACATACCCGCCAAGATCAAAATGAGCTTCATCTGAAAAGATGATTTTTTTGGCAAAATCGGCATCTTCTGTAAGTCGATCGCAGGCCCACTTAGCGAAGCGTTGTTCAAGCGTATACACAACCATATTCGTTCAGCGGAAGGATAAAACTAATGTTAGAGAAGAATACAAGCTCGGAACACATCCGCTTAAAATAGGTTTTATTGAGAGACTGACTTAAGAGTACAATTACATGGGTAATACAACTTTTACATGATCATGTCAAAGGGACTGTGTTGCCAATGCTGTAGATCTCAATATCCAATACCACCTCTCAAAACAGTGCCTTTGAGTATATCTAATTTTTAAATGTAAACAATCTATTTGAACAATCCAAGTTTTAAAGATAAATATTCATGCTTTGATTTCTGTAAAATTTTTGTAAGAACATCGGCAATCATATCATTAGTTGGAACAAAGTTTAATACTATCAATGACTTGCTATAAATTTCTCGAATGTAATGGTATTTAATGTCAATATGCTTTGACCTTGGATGAAAAACTGGATTTTTAACCAAGTTCTGTGCGCTCAGGTTATCTCCGTTTAAAACTGTAGGACCTCTTAGTATACAACTGAAACCGACTTCTTCTGCCAAACGCCGCAAATATACTGCTTCCTTCGTAGCTGCGCAAAATGCCATGTACTCGGCCTCTGTACTGCTCAGCGCCACTGTATGCTGCTTCCGAGACTCCCAAGATATAGCTGCCCCAGCAAATAGGAAGACATACCCAGTGTAGGACTTACGATCATTAACGCAATTTGCCCAATCAGCATCTGCGAACCCTTTAAGAGCTTCACCAGTTTTCCTAAACGAAAGTTTGTAATTAATCGTATTAAAAAGATATCTTAAAAGATGCTTAGCAGCTGCCATATGTTCTTGGTAGGGTTCAGCATTAAACTGAGATAATCTGCTGACTGCGTGCTGAATATCAGGCCTTGTTGAAATTGCCAGGTAAATTAAACACCCGATAAGTGACTGATATTGTTTTGCATCCACCCTCTTGCTTTTCGAATTATCTGGACATTTTCTAAGGACATCTCCTGGATCCAATGGAGTACTGCATTTTCTTGTGGACGTCATATTATGCTGCGCTAGGAGATTTCGGATATATTGTTCCTGAGAAAGACTGATAGATCCTGTACTTTGATCCCGTTCAATGCCTATACCCAAGAAAAAATCTATTGGACCTTTGTCGACAATATCGAAGGCCAGACTAATTGCATGCTTTATGTCGATAACACAGCTTTTCTTTGAACATGCAATTATGAGGTCATCAACATATACAGCAATAATATTTTTATTCCCATTTTCGTTCTTTGTACACACACGGTAGAGCAACGTTTGAATCCGAGAACCTTCAATGTTTCATCCAACTTCTTATTCCACTCACGGCCGGCTTGCTTCAATCCGTAGATAGCTTTCCGCAACTTGCATACCTTTTTGCCACCAGATTCATCTTCAAAGTTCTCTGGCTGTTCCATATATATCTCTTCCGTTACGTTATCATTTAGGTACGCGGATGAAACGTCCACATGATGGACCTCCAGGTTGTATTCAACGGCTAAAGCTAAAATAAGACGAATGGTCGAGTACCTTACTACGGGCGAGAAAGTTTCCTTGTAATCGAGACCAAAGCGCTGGCTACAACCCTTTGCAACAAGTCTTGCCTTATGGCGAATCGGCTTTCCATCTTTGTCATATTTTATGGTAAATACCCACTTGGATTTAATAGCATGACGATTCGGTGGTAACTCGACTAAGTCCCACGTTTTATTTAACTTAAGAGAATTATATTCACAGCTCATTGCTTGCAGCCATTTGGATGCATCTGGACCGTTTAGAGCTTCTTTTACTGTTGAAGGGTTTTCACACAGCTTTAAGTCATTCATGAAGTAGTTGTACTTAACAACCTTCGATCGTGGCCTAAGACGTCTCGCCTCAGCTATTTCTTTTTCACAATCACCGCCACTGTCATGGTTTATCCCATCCCTGCCAGTATTCCTTGCATTCTCGTCATCATCACCCATTTCATTGTCATCTGCACCATTTCTATCATCATCCGCATTGCTGCCATCGTCACTTTGACTATCGCCACCTACACAGTCCGTGTTGAAAGAGTCTTCACTATTACTTGATGAATAACTTATATACTTCTTTAGATTTTGAAAATTTTCTTCCCTCTTAGACTCATTGTCCGATAAATCTAATAACACAACATCCTTAGGCTTTCTTTGATTGATGTTAATTGAATTTTCTAAAAACTTAACATCCCTACTCTTATAGACGGTTTTCGTCTTGGTATCATAGAGTCTATATGCTTTGGACTCACTAGAGTAGCCAACCATAATGCACTCTATTCCTCTGGCTTGAAATTTCGTTTTACCTGGCTTTTTATCTAATCTGAATGCCTTACATCCAAAAACGTGTAGATGTCCAACATATGGCTTTCGCCCATACCAGATTTCATAAGGGGTCCTAGAATCGAGCAATTTGGTTGGAGCGCGGTTCCGCAAGTACACAGCGGTGTTTACTGCTTCTGCCCACAAAGAATCAGGAAGATCACTATTAAGAAGAAGACACCTAGCCATCTCTATCACGGTTCTGTTCGCGCGTTCGGCGACTCCATTCTGCTGTGGGGTATATTCCACAGTCAATTGTCTCTTTATTCCCTCTGCGGCCAAATATTTTATAAAATCGGCATTGACGTACTCGCGTCCATTGTCGCTCCTAAGGCATTTAATTTTGCAAGAAGTTTCACGCTCAACCTCTGCCTTAAATGTCTTGAATGCGTCAAAAACATCAGATTTAGCTTTAAGAAAAGAGACGAACACTTTCCGGCTAAAATCGTCGATAAATAATGCGAAATATCTTGCCCCTCCTAATGAAGTGGCTCTCATTGGCCCGCATATATCTGTGTGGATGATCTCTAAAATCTGTCGACTTCGAGTCTCTTTTAGTTTTGGGAATGCTGAACTACATAACTTCCCTCTATAACAAACTTCACACTCGATTTGTTCTGGAACACGAGTATTATTCAAATGTAATCCTTTTACCATTTTTTGTTTGTATAAATCATGCAAACTCTTACAATTCAAATGGCCGTAACGTGCATGCCACAATAAAAAATTATCAAATTTAGTCATGCAGAACACTTTCGCATTATGTTTAATATTTAACAAATAAAGATCACCACATTTTTTAGCATGCAAAATAAGGTTATTCTTATCATCATAAATGCCTGCACCAGAATTGTTGAAACGAATATAATAGTTTTTCTCAGCAGCTTTGCAAATATAAATAAAATTCGTTTTCAATTGGGGAACAAAAAGCACATTTTTAAGTTCTACTGTCCGATCGTCTGTTGCAATTAGAACTGATCCAATGCCCTTCGACTCAATTGCATAATCTGCGGCTAGTTGAACTTTCTCTGTGTGTAATCGTATTGACTTGAATAAGCTTTCATCGCAGCACATATGGCAAGTTGAACCACTGTCCAACACCCAATTGTTCCTACCCAATATAGAAGAGCTGTGCATGTTCAGCATACCAAATGATGATGTCACATTTTTGTGAGAAGAGCTTTTCGGTATTGTACATGATGATGCAAAGTGTCCCCTTCTATGGCAATTATAACATTTGCCTTTAACGCGATGTTTGCTTCTCGCCTCGTGTGCTTTCGGCTGTTGCCGTATAAGAAATGCAGACGTCTTGCGGATTTTGTTCACGTCGCTTTCCTTCTTCCAAGAGCTTTGTTTTCAGCACACTAAGAGAAGGCAAGGTATCTCTCGACTCAATCGCAACGACAAAATTTTCGAAGCTTTTTGGAAGGCTAGATAACAAAATGATCGCGAGCAATTCATCTTGGAGCTTTATGTCGACTTCGATTAATTTATCGGCCGTATCAAAAAAATTGGTTAAATGATTGAAAACTGAACCACTTTCATCTAATTTTAATGCTAGGAGTTGCTTAAAAAGAGTTACCTTCCTAGCGGGACCTCTAGGTTGATGGATGTCCGATCATTTTATCCATGCCTCCCTCGCTGATTTGCAGTTCTTGATATAGCTTAGCTGCGTTGACTGTACACACAGTAGAATGTGGCAAGAGCCTTCTCGTCCTTCCTTATCCAATTGGCGATGGTGGCAGCATTCTGATCTTCACTTGTTGGTTGTGGCTTAAGGCTTTCTTCCGGAAACATGTGGCCAAAGTTCAGAATGAATAAGGACCGACCTCATCTGAATTTTCCACGAATCGAAATTTTCATTGGATAATTTGTCAATTTGATATAAAGACGAACTCATTCCGCGACAAATTAACAAATAATTTATTATGTACGAATTTTCTTTAAATTTTTGCTTCAACTATATTATATTGACTGACTTAAAAAAAACGTGGATGTCCTGGGCCCATAACCTTTTGTTAGAGAAGAATACAAACTCGGAACACATCCGCTTAAAATAGGTTTTATTGAGAGACTGACTTAAGAGTACAATTACATGGGTAATACAACTTTTACATGATCATGTCAAAGGGACTGTGTTGCCAATGCTGTAGATCTCAATATCCAATAACTAATTATCTGTCAAATCAGACATGAGCTAAGTGTTACCATTCACGAAATAAACACTACTTGAAAAAAAAAACGTTAGATGGCGGACCCTATATATTAACTACTATGCTGTTGATGCTTCCCTTACCCCGTAGCAAACATTACGGTTAGGAAATATATCTGATTGTGATTGTATTGTCTATGCGCATACGCGAAAAGTTTTGGTAGCTGCGTAAATATTCAGGCGCGTTGTTGGACTTCTCACTTTCTTAGCTACGATATCCACTCATGCAATTTTAACCACCAGCGGTATGATACGTAACTTGGCCGACCAGTAAATCTCCAAAAATCCAGACAATATCGACTTCAGTTTAGCTGAGCAGTGTTAGATTGTCTTCCTTATTTTACTTTGACGTACCTAATTACTCACTGATCACAATAGTAAGTAATTCAATTAAGTTTATTATTTTTTTTTAAACAATAAATTAATTATCCTAATATTTTTAGAGAAATGGATAAGTTCTTGACCGGTTTTAAGAGAAAATCCTCTAATAATGCAAAATCTGATGTTGGCACAAGTAGTAGGAATCAGGAAGGAAGAACTCCCAAGACAAGAAAATACGATTCATCTTATTTATCGTACGGATTTACAAGTGTTATTATGGATAATGTGGAAAAACCAATGTGTTTGTTATTTTCGAAAGTTTTGGCTGCTGATAGTATGAGACCCGGAAAATTAAAACGCCACATTGAAACTATGCATTCTCAATACGTTGGCAAGTCCCAAGAATTTTTTCAAAGAAAATTGGATGAGTTCACTAAACAAAAACAAACGTTCAAAAAAATAGTTCATTTTCCATCAAACGCATTACTAACATCGTACTTAGTATCTTACAGATTCGCGAAGTGTAAAAAACCACACACAATAGGAGAAACATTAGTTTTACCAGCAGCTATTGATATGGTCAAAACAATGTTTGGCGAATCATATGCAAAACAGTTGCGACAAATACCGCTTGCTGATAACACTGTTGGCAGAAGAATCGATGATATATCTGACGATCTTTGCGATCAATTAGTTTCTCAGATCCGCATTTCAAAATTCGCCTTACAAGTAGATGAAGCAGAAACCAGAATGAGACGTGCGTCTTTCGTACGTCTTCCCCCGTGACACCCTGAAATTTTGAAAGAAGTTCAGGTTCGTAACGACAAAACCCGTTACAAGCGAGCTTCTATCCGTGAATACGTGTGCCACACACACTCATGGAATTATAACAATGTGCGTGATTGTTTACAAAATTTTGACAGCACTTGAGGTTCTCACGTGCTCGCCCGAGCTTGTAGGCAAACGTCGGCGGCCATTTTAAGTGGTACGTCTCATTGGTGGTTTCTGAGATTAAGCAACCGACGTAGCTAAAGACGCACATTTAATTGCATATGTTCGATATGTTGAAGAGAATAATATTGAGGATATATTATTTTGCAAACCCATTCCTGCCAAAGCCACATCCAGTGAAATTTTTAATATAATCGACAATTTTTTTGATGAGAACGGCATATTGTGGAATAATTGCGTTGGGCTTTGTACAGACGGTGCACAGTCAATGTCAGGACACAAAACTGGCCTTCACTTATTAAAAGAAAAAGCACTTATTAAAAGGAAAACACCCGATGTTCTCTGGACGCACTGCATGCTCCACAGAGCAGCTCTCGTATCAAAAAATATGAGTGAGGAACTTAACTACATTTTTACAAAAGTAACGAAAGTTGTAAACTACATAAAAAACAGTCCATTAAAAGTTAGGTTATTTGCCAAGCTGTGTGAAGATATGGGAGCTACTTACACCTCACTTTTGTACTATTGTGAAGTGCGTTGGCTATCTCGTGCAAAAGTGATTCAGAGGGTACTTAAACTCAAAGAACTCTCGAAGAAAATCATAATGAGGATGCAAATATGTTTAGGGATGATAATTTTATTATTAAACTTACTTATTTGGTGGAAATTTTTTAAAAATTGAGTGTTTTGAATAAATCGATGCAAGGGCCACAAATGCATTTATTGAATCAAAAAGATAAAGTGAAAGCATTCATAAAAAAAGTGGAGCTATGGAAGATAAATTTGGAAAAAATAGGTTTGACATGTTTCCACTTTAAAATTTATGCGCCCAAGTTAATATAGAAGCAAACAAAAATCTATTTGTTGAACACTTGGATGGTTTGTTACTTAATTTTTCGAATTATTTTGATGATCTTGACTTTACAAAATATGCGTGGATACAGAATCCATTTATCGACGAAAAAAATGATGGATTTGAATTAACAAGTATTGAGAAAGAAAATTTGATTGAATTATCTTGTGATACTTCTTTAAAACAAAAATTTCAGAATGTATCTTTGATTCAATTTTGGCTAGATATTAAGAGTGAATATACTATTTTGTCAAATAAAGCTTTAAAAGTATTGCTGCCGTTCGCAACATCCTATTTATGCGAAACAGGATTTTCTGCATTAGCTGCAATAAAATCGAAATATCGTGCTGGATTGGTTTTAGAAAAGGAGCTTCGTGTAGCTATCTCAGCAATGACACCGAGATTTGATCAACTTTGCGCTAATAGACAAGCACATCCATCTCATTAAGCGACAATAATAAAATATTATTATTCGTTTTTTCTTATGTATAAGAGTTTATCTTAATAAATTTTGTACTACTAAAACTTTTTGTGTTTGTAGTATTTTATAAAATGGAAGAGAGACGCTCAAATATTTTTAAGGGAGCCGTGGTAAAATAAAGTTTGGAAACCACTGCTCTAAAACAAACAGTAGAACTTAAACCTATGTCTCTCGACAACTATATGTAAAATTATAATATCTTAAACAATCTTATTATATCTTAAGCTAAGAAAAATTTATTTTACTAGAAAAAACTTAGCACATGATCGCTTTTTTGAATATAATAAAACTTAAGCCTACCTTAACCTAACTAAACCTAACTTATTCTAGCTTAAGTAAAATATATATATATAAAATTATATACATAATATATATTTAATATACAATATATATCTTTTTTTGTTGAATTTTAATATATTATATTATTTTTTTTTGTTTTTTGTTTTATACTATACTACCCTACTACTGCCTACCCCACCCTACCTTACCCTACCCTACCTTACTCTACCCTAGCCTATGTAAGCCTGCTATTGGTGTTTGGCAGGCTTTGCCTTGAAGAGGCTGCACCGAGTGAAGTGTCCGTTGACGGAGTCCTCTCCAGCCACCAAAAGCGTTGGTGCTGGCGGACTACGTCTCCTCGATCCCGGCATGAGACCGATCTACAGAACCTGAGACGCTCGGGCTCACGGAGCGCGATATCAGGTCCGTAGAGGAATCGCCGTTCCACGGAATTGCGACCCACGTGGAAGATTAGCGGTACCGTCGATCTATCCTGGATCAGCTAACATCTATCTAAGTACAGGAATGCTTCTGGTGGGACAAAGCCGTTAAGACGCACTCTCTCATGGTATAATTCATTGGGGTAGTAAGCCCCGGAGATCAGGTTATTGACCGAAGTCATTGCTCTTGCAAAGTGGCTCCGAATCAGTTTGATCAGAAAGTTATCCACTCGTACAATCCTAGTCCTATTGTATAGGACTTCGTTGGGGTAAAATTTCGTGTACTCAGATTCGGGAGTCCTATGTAGCCCGAGACAAGTCCTAAGGCATTGTCTCTCAAACACCCGAATCCTTTCCATTAAGCTGACTCTCACATTGAACCAAACGGGACATCCATAGGCAACCATGGGCCTGATTAAGGCCATGTAGCAGATTACCTTCACTCTGGAATCAAGTTGGCTGCTATGAAACAGCCATCTTGTCAGAGCGAAAGCGCCCCGGGCCCTTGCCAGAGCAGCATCTACATGTTTGTCAAAATATAGATACTGATCCAGCACGATCCCAAGGTATCTGACTACACTTTGTCTCGCCGTCTCCCGTCCAGCCCAAAGATAGAGAACCTGCGCCAATTTTTTCTAGTGTCCCGAGAGGCCCTCGACAAAGGCGTTCTGAACAATATAGATTCTGATTTCTGGAAGTTGATTTTCAACTCATCACAATACTGCTTCGATTTTTTCGAAGTCATGCTGCAAAAGAGTAACAATGACGTCGATTGTTGGACCTGATTTGTACGCGATTAGGTCGTCCACATACGCTATTGAGTGGTGAAGAGAAAAAAGTAGATCGCTCAGGTAAATGCTGAAATATATATTATAATAGCTGGTGACTTCAATATAGACGTGGAACATGTGTTCAATAGGACATGGAAAGAGTTATTAATGACAATTTGCTTTCACAAAAAAATTAGCGACTATACAAGGACAACGGCAACATCTAGGACAATAATAGACTACATTGTTACAAATATATATGACCTATGTACAGAAATTAGAAGTGAATGGAACGTATCTGACCACGAATGCATTGAGATCAAAGTACATAACAATAGTTTGATCAAAGACATAAAGAAAATCGACAATTTTAGGTATAATAAACAAATATACAGAAATGATATGAGAGAAATGGATGTCAGGTACGATAATACACACAATTTAAACTACAATGCGAAAAATATTGGCAACATCTTTGAGCAGCTTAACCAAAAATATACGGTAAAAACAATCAAAAATAAGAAACGTGATGCAAATAGTTGGTTCAGCAATAGCCTCAGAACACTGAAAACGAAAAGATCCAGAAGTACATGCAAGCGAGGATAACAAACGATACTGACATTTGGCGAGAATATAAAATTATTCGAAACCAATACAAAGCTAAACTTAAAGAAGCAAAAAATAATTACATTAACCAAAAGGTCAGTAATGCAAATGGTCAAAAGGCTATGTGGAACGAAATTAAAGTGCTAGTTTTGTACCAACAAAAGCAGGAAATTAATACAGTTGAGTTTTATGGCGAAACCTATAACCGCAGCAAGGATTTCGCACAAAAATTTAATAAGTATTAAATAAGAGATTCCATCCCAGATATCCAATACGAGAACATAATCCGAGTGCCGAATGTAGATTTAAAATGAAGAAATTAACTGAACAGGAGTTAAAAATACTTATTAGTAAAATGAAAAACAAACGCGATGTTAACAAAGTTAGTCCAAAAATTCTTTTAGACAACTGGTCAACAGTGGTTCATTGTATAACAAAAATAATAAACACCTCGATAGAAACCGGTGAATTTCCGCAGGTATGGAAATGCTCGGTGATCACCCCTGTAGAGAAAGTGAATGGCTCAAATAAGTGTGAAGAGTACCGACCAATAAATACAATACAAACCCTCGATAAAGTTATGGAGATAGTTGTAAAACAGCAATTATTGAAATTCCTTGAAGAAAACAACATAATATCTGACTGTCAATCTGGCTTTAGGAAAGGCTATTCATGTGAGACAGCAATAAATCACATTGTCGACAAGTGGAAAGCCAACGGATCCAGTAACAAGGAAACCGCTCTATTCTTGGACTTCAACGGAGCATTCGAAACAATTGACAGAAGCATACTTTTCAAAAAAATGTTTGAGTATGGAATCAGGGGTATCGAATTGCGATGGTTCCAATCCTTCTTAACAGAGAGGTTTCAGAAAACCAAAGTGAATGGTGAAGTCTCAAGTGAGTTTGAAATAAGGCACGGAGTCCCACAAGGATCAATACTGGGAGCCCTATTGTTTGTCATGTACATAAACAATATGCCAAAAATAGTGAAGAAATGCAAGATTGCTCTATATGCTGATGATACGCTAATTTATGCTGAGGGCAAGAATGGAATAGAATGTAGAGAAAAATTATCGGAGAATCTTGATCGACTGACTAAGTGGTTACAGATGAACAAACTTAAACTAAATGAACAAAATGTATGGATATCTATATGGAAAACAATTTCGCAATAAAAATAAATAACTGTGCAATTGAAAAAGTTGACGAGATAAAATATCTAGGCGTTATAATTGACAAGAAACTAAATCTCAATCCCCACATCGATTACATATGTATGTAAAAAAAATTGGTAAAAAAATCGGTTTCTTCAAATGTATCAGAAAGCGTTTGAGCATACTAACAGCAATAAATGTCTACAACACGATTGTTAAGCCGCATTTTGAGTATTGTTCAACGCTTTTATACTCGTGCTGCAATGCTGGTCACATAGCTAGACTGCAAAAGCTGCCAAACAAAGCAATGAGGTCTATTCTCAGATGAATAGATACACCGCAGTAGTATGGATGTTAGCTAGCCTAAAGTGGCTGAACATAAAACAACGATGGAAGTTTAACACACTAAAGATAGTGTTCCAGATAAAGCATGGACTTGCACCAGCATATTTGAGGGAAGGAACGATAAGTGTTGGTGAATCACAACCATATGCACTAAGAAATACAGATGACTTTAGAATACCATTTAGAGGCACAGCAGCTGCACAAAACACTATACTGTATAAAGGTCTAGAACTATATAATTCACTACCTTTCCACATAAAGTCTGAATCTGATTTTAATGTATTTAGAAATAAATGTGTAAATTTAATCAATATGAATGCTATGTAAACTAATTAAATTAATTTGTAGGTTAAATTCTGTTGAACTCGATGTATTGTAATGGTAATAACTATGTCCAAATAAACTTATCTATCTATCTATCTAAAAGGATCGGCGCATTTACCGTACCCTGTTGCAGTCCGTTTTTTGATTTCAAATGTTTGGGTAGAAATTACGTTGGCAATTTTTATTTTCGGATATTATTATTTTCACTTTCTTCCACTTCTTAAATTAATTACTATTACTTGAGCTTTTCTTTTGCTTCGTGACACAAAATAATCTTTTTTCTTATTGTAACAACTTAGGTTCTATGCTTACAATACTAATGCTGGTGTCATCTCCGCGTCGGCAGCTTGGAGTTCTCCTTTTCGTCGTTCAGCTACTCGGGATCCACGGCACACACTCTTTACGGGACCGGCAGGGGGAACGAGTCGAGCGCGTCAATCACTTGCATCGTAGGAATTTTTTCTGCACAACACTGCAGCTACTTTAGGCGACTGGTTTATGCAGCACGGCTGGTTAACACGGCGGCTACTTGAGGCGACTGCTTATAGCACATGTGACGACACGACCGACAGATAACACGGCGACTACTTGAGGCGACTGGTTACTTTAAAGTTTCAACGACACTACTGGGTTTTAACACTACGGCTAGTTGAGGCGACTGGTTATTTATTCGTAATCGTTAAACACTCCCGCACTTCCTACCGGTCCCTGCTCGGGCGCTTGTTAATAAAACTATTCGAGTTTTATTTTAAAAAATATTTTTTTTCTTGGGAGAGAAGCTCCTCGTTTATTGAGATCAAAATTAGAACTGAACTTAGAAACTAACAGAATGAATAATCTTAGCCTAACTCTACTCTACTGCTGGGCATCGCGTACGTGATGGAATGCACGCCAGTGTCGGGTGCAGGTGCGTTGGTGTCAGCAAGCGTGGGTGGATGATGATGATGGGGAGTGCATGGTGTCCGGCGGCTTTTGAGTTAATCTTCTGTCTGCGCAAACAAGGTATTGGGTGTCTAGAGAATATGCAACTGCTGTGTTTACTTATATACAATTATCCAGTCATCCACACAGAGTAGCGAAGATAGCTCATTTTGATTTTCTGATTCGCAGCTCGATGAACGAAATTACTGATTTTCGTCTTCAGATGCATCGAATGTCGATTCAGGGGATGGTGGCAATTCGCCTTCGTCTTCGAATGATGATGAAATAGTCGCAGTCATATTACGTTTTACCTTCGCAGTTTGTTTTGCATCTTTTTATTTTTTTTCATCTGCTGCAATAAAATTTCCTCTTCGATTTTGTTTTTTTCTGGAGTGTATGTCAATATTTTTGTCGAACCTTTTTTACTTCCTTTTTGAGCAAGCTTCCGTGGAGCTGCTTTAGGAAACGGAAGAATTTCTTCAGGAGGTCTTATATATGCTCTGGATGTTAAAGGTTACGGTGATGTTGTCGGCTGAGGTGATGTTGTTGGTTGAGGTGATGTTGTCGTCTGAGGTGATGTTGTCGGCTGAGGTGATGTTGTCGGTTGAGGTGATGTTGGCGGCTGAGGTAATATTGACGGGTTAGGAGGCTAACGTGTTGTTAACAGCTGAGGCGATGCTATCAGTGAACTTGGCTTTTCATCATTAATTTGATTTCTAGATGTTAGTTTTCGGGAGGGCGAATGCAAAGCTAATTGTGTTTCGTTGGAATTTGGATCGCCATTAACTTGAGTTAATGGAACATTCTGACTTTCTGGAGAAAATGGTTGGATTTGTTTCAAGGGTTGTCTTTCCTTATTTTCAGCCAAACTATCTTATTCAGGTCTGTCAGTAAGATAAGACGAAAGATAATCATCGTCGGTGAAAATTTCGCAGTTGAATGGAAAAATACGAAAACGGCTTTGTGTATTTTGGGGAGTAAAAGCTCGTACAAAAGTAAAATAAACGTTGGCAATTTTCACAACGAACTTTCTACCTGTTAACATGTCAAAAATCATATATAGCAGTGGTTTACTTATGCCCAGCCGACTGAGCTTGTAATAAAGACCTTCTAGCCATACGGTGTCGAAGGCTTTTTCCAAGTCAATCAGACAGGCACCCGTGCATTGGTTCTTGTATTTATTCCATTGGATATCCGATGCGAGTTTCGACGCGGCATGAATAGTGTCATGCCCCGCTCTGAAACCGAATTGGTTATCCGGGATGATTTTATTGTCCTCAACCAATTTAGACAGGGCCCTATGGACCACCTTCTCGAAGACCTTGCTGATACTCGGAAGGAGACTTATCGACCGGAGATTTGCCGGGTTAGAGGTGTCCTTACCCCTCTTGGGAATTGGTTGCACCACCGCTGTCTTCCAATGCACTGGATAATATGCATTATTCAGTGCATTGTTGAACAGGATGGTGTACCTCTCTACAGCCACTGGTGGAAGGTGCCTAAGCACAACATTGGACATACCGTCGATACCCGCCGATTTTTTCCTTTTCAATGACTGAAAGATCATCTGGAGATCTTCCGTCGAAATGAACAGGGTATTAGCCCCCTCACTGGCGATGGCATTGTTTGCCGGGGGATCAAATCTCCCAGGGGATCAAGTGTTCCCCTACATTATAACAAATACAACGCATTCCATCAGTTTCAAAATTTAGTAAATTTTCCTTTTTTTTTAGTTTTCTATTCTCTACACCAAATGGTTCCACCGATTTTGTTGAAAACTTATTTACGTTTAAATTATGCAATTATTTTGTTTTTTTTTGATTTTGTACAAACATCCAAACATACGTACATACACACAGAGCCATCGACTTAAAAACCATAGCAGTCGACTCTAGGGACCTTGAAACGTGGAGTTACATACATACATATGTAAACATATCAAAATATGAAAATCGGCCAAATTGGAAAAAAACTTCTCACTGGGATATTAAAATGGCAATGGAAGGAATGAGTAATCCTTTATGCAAACCCCGATTGAATTGTTGAAAACGGTTTCATAGGAATTTCCCTAGGAGTGTGCACTAGCCTTAAACTATTTTCGGTTGAGTTAGTCTCAGGGAAACATATGTCTTTGGTGTCGTTTCTCTAGTGGTCTCAGTCAAACCGCATTCTCGTGATGGGTATTGCGGACATGACACTAAACACTTATTAGATTGTTAACGAATTTAAAGTTTAGCGGGATTTGAAGTATACTTTAGTGTTATAAAAAGTTGCCTTTCACTTAAAACAAACACAAGTTTTCTTGTTCATTTTGTAAACTTTGTCTCGTAAAGAAATATAAATTGCAACAAAAAAAATGTCTGCAAATGATTCTAAAGCTCCTCTACGGCAAGTTCGCAGGGTGCAATTCGGTATTTTGTCACCTGATGAAATAGTGAGTATATACTAGTCACGTATTTAGATACAAAAAAAACATGTTTTTTTTTTTTTTTTAGCGTCGCATGTCTGTGACAGAAGGTGGTGTGCAATTTCCAGAAACGATGGAAAGTGGTCGACCGAAATTAGGCGGGTTGATGGACCCACGTCAAGGAGTAATTGACCGAACGTCTAGATGTCAGACCTGTGCCGGCAACATGACAGAATGCCCTGGTCATTTTGGGCATATTGATTTGGCGAAGCCAGTATTTCACATCGGTTTTATTACGAAGACAATCAAGATACTTCGTTGTGTCTGCTTTTACTGTTCCAAGATGCTTGTATCGCCGAATAATCCAAAAATAAAAGAAATTGTTATGAAATCGAAAGGACAGCCACGAAAGCGTCTTGCGTATGTATATGACTTGTGCAAGGGAAAGACAATTTGCGAAGGTGGTGAAGATATGGATTTAGCGAAAGATGGACAACAGCTGGATCCAAATAAGAAACAAGGTCACGGCGGTTGTGGCCACTATCAGCCATCGATACGGAGAACCGGTCTGGAGCTCACTGCTGAATGGAAACATGTTAACGAGGATTACCAAGTAAGTTGACAGAAAGTGATATGTAATTCCTGTGATGCTCCTGTACTAGGTCAATGTGAACTTGAACTAGGTTGCCTGAGTTTCGGTCAGCTATCCACAAAATACAAAAAAAAATTAATTAAAAAATTCAACTTCATCTCCTCGTAATGATAATACCATATCTTGTATTATTATAACACCAAAAATTCTTCAAGACTGCTCGCAAAAGCATTAGAGAAGATTTGTTTAGTCAGTAGTATGTATGTGCCTCTGATGCCACTACAGCTAAAGTGCGTATATTTCCCGAAAATTCAAGTTGGAGTGAAAAAACAAAGAAGGCAAATGGTCAGCACTTAAATAGTAAACATGTTAAGGCGACATTTCCATGTCATTTGCTTTATCAATCGGCGTACATGTTGCTATATAGAATTCTAACACGCCCTCTCAAGACGAACGTCCTCTTAAACCATTACAGTAGACCAACTCTAAACCTTTTAAGCATTTTTCGTACCTTTTTTTTTGTTTTGCTTTGTCTTAACCTTAACATACCTTTCCCTACCCTAGCCCTTGTAAACCTGCCTGGTGGTTGGTTGCCTTGAAGCAGCCTGAACATATAATATTAATGTGTCCGTTCACTCAGTTCTCCCCAAAAGCGTTAATCTCCGTGTGAAACCTGAGGACCCCGAGCCTGGTGCGATATCATGTTCGTAGAGGAACCGCCGTTTCACGGAATCGCGGACTGGATTAGCCCACATTGGCTAATCATACTGGATCAGCCCACATTGGCTAATCATACTGGATCAGCCCACATTGGCTAATCATACTGGATCAGCCCACATTGGCTAATCACACTGGATCAGCCCACATTGGCCAACAGAGGAATGCCTCTGGCAGTGACAAGGCCGACAAAGTAGCCTCTCTTGATATCAGTCATTGGCGTAGTAAGCCCCAGAGATCAGGTTATTGACCGAAGGTATTGCTTTTGCAGCATGACTTCGGGTAAAATTTCGTATACTGAGATTCGGGTTCTTGCGTAACCCGAGACAAGTCATGGGACATTGTACCTCAAATATTCGGATCTTTTCCATTAAGCTGGCTCTCACATTGAACCACACGGGACATCCATAGGCAGCCATGTAGCAGATTACATTCAACCTGGAATCAAGTAGGCTGATATGAAACAGCCACCTTGTCAGAGCGAAAACGCCCCGGGCTCTTGCCAGAGCACCAACTATATGTTTCTCTAAACTTCCAGTTATCACAATTCTCCTGAATCGTTGGGCCCGCCTTGTACGCGATTAAGTCGTCTGCGTACGCTATAGAATGGTGAAGAGAAACTAGCAGATCGCTTAGGTACAAAGTGAAAAATACCGGCGAGTCCACCACTTCCCCTCTTCTGCATCACTGCTGTTCAAGGTTTCTGCAACAGAGTTCGATTCTATCGTTTTGCTGTGAAGTATGGATAATTGTCAACCTCCTCTTTATGCTCTGACTAGACAAACACTTATAAAACTCTTCATTGCCACACTCACGACTATCATCAGACTGCAAACACTTTTTTTTTTAGTCCACTGCCTCTGTAATGAGCTTTCTGGGCGGGGGTATACTATATTCGCCGTGTCCGCTCTTTTCTTCGAGAGTTTTCCTTCTTGGCGTGATGAGTCGTTCCGCAGAGCGTCCTGGTGCTTCGGTGCTGTAGATGTTTTCGTTGACTTGCTTGTCCCGCGCTTTCTGTGGAATTTTTCTCCGGGTCTCCGTTGTATGTCGTTGTGGTTATTCACCTTTACCGCCTATTGGTTATATGAATGGTTTTGTTCAATGAGTCGCCCGATTGAGGTTCTTGATCTCTTGGTGTTATCATTTGCCTTGCGGAGGGTGATGGACTCGCTGCCACATGCGATGGTGAATCCAACCGAGATAAGTAAATCTACTCCCAGGACTCGATAGCTTCTAGGAGGATTCCATTTTCGGTTGTTATTTAAGTGCAACATCAGTCCTCGATCGGTGAGAAGTTTAGGCTTGGCTTGTGGTATGAGAACCAGGAAAGCCCTTACCCTTCCGCCAGCTTTTCCACCCATTTCAGGAATGCGATTGGGTCCATACCACCAGTCAATCACGACTGGGTAACTGACTGAGCTGATAGTGTAGCTTCCAAGTCACGAAACTAACAAGCCATATGTGAGGATGGGACGAAGAACGGATTGGTATGTCCACCGAGTCAGTTTTAGCTTACGTTCTCATCTTTTAACGAAAGTTTTGCTGCAGGCATAAAAAACTGCCCTAGTTTTAACTCGTTGTCGAATTAAAGAGAAAACACCATTCATCAATTCCTAAACTTTTTTTTTTAGTACAAATGGGTAACAAATACGCCGAATACACGACCCACAAAGAGGTTTCCGATATTTTACTTTAAATACTGCCAACTGTTCTTGCGATTGGGGACAGACTCAAAGACATAGTCAATGGAGCATGGGGGCCCTTCATACTGGGAAATTAAACAAGTGCAAGAACAACAAATATTCGGGAGTTATGCCATGTTTTTTGCTGTTTAAGAATCTCCTGAAGTAATTCTTCTCGGGTGAGATAAACTAAACTAAACTGAATGTGGTCTATGGCTTATCGGACAACCCAAGATCGTTTCGATTAACCAGACTAGTCTCTAGAGGAACATGTCCATGGCATAGTTTCAATTAAGTACCCTTCTAGTGGCTGTACCTTCTACCATTTCGACTCTGAGCAATTTCACTGAGCACCCTCCTTTCTACCATGTACTTTGTATCAACCTTTTCAAACACTTACGTACTGTTTTACACTGCGAATTAAAATTCATATTATCAGTCCATCAAAAAGTTCCAGAACCAACTTACCGCTACGTCGATGCAACAACACGTACCTATGTGTCATACGCAGTCCTCAGCAAGCACATGCAACCGAAAACAAATCATCAGTATTACTCCCTACAGTATCGGGTCAATCTAGCCGGCGGCGATGCACATGTTCAAGCAATTCGAGCGAAATACACTAACGACGACGGGGGTTTGCGCTGCAAACGATCGCAAACCCGACAAGATCAACCACCACGCAATCTCGATGAAATATTTTCTGAATCAAGTCCGTCCAGTATGCGACGCAATGCTATTGTTCTGATCAATAAAAATAAAACCTTCTGAAGACAGTCAACGAAGGTATTTCCGATGTACAACAGGAGCGATGTTGTTGCAACAGGAGCGACATACCACGAAATATATGTTGCCATCTGGTAGTGAGGAGTCGGTTACATGTATTTCCGCGGCGGCCGGTTTCGATTTTCGACTTTTGTATTGCATAATATCTAGGAGGAGGTGACTATTATGGAAGATCTGGAGATGCTACGGCATAACCTCGATGAGATTTGCAGGAAGATGGAAACGGAATAGTTCGGAAATTTCTTATTATCCCGGCGTTTGATTATATTTTGAGAACGATGCAATGAAATTTCCAATAAACTGTTGACTGTGTTTTGGTGTTACAGTCGGAATTACATGTGATCTTCCTAGAATGGTTTTCACTCTGAAGTGGATCGAAGCTGGAGTCCAGTATGGAGTTTCTAACTTACCCTTACATGACAAAGTGTCTAGACTTTCCGGTTTCTGTCAGGTAATAAGCAGAAATACATAAGAAAAGGGCCATTGGTATACTGAATTTGGCATTTTATATTGGCCATGCAAAATTACATACAGCAGCTTCACTTTGGGACCAATTCCCTTTTTTATTGAAAGTTGGGGCCACGCTTCTGATTGCGTTCCAACCTACTTATACTTTGCCCATTGGCACTATTTCGAATCTCCTGAACACAAAACCATGTTCACTGTGCGTTTGTTTACAAAACAAATCTTTATTTCCACAATCCCCAGGACGGTATCCACAGCGTATTTTTGTTTTCTTCTTACGTTTGTGGCCTAAGCCACTACGCTACACCAACCAAAGCCTTTTCGGAGGCAAGTATTATAATAATGACCCGGCCTCGAAGGATCACCGTGACAAAAATGCTGGCTTTTATAAGGGTTTCAAGTCCAAAATCTTATATCATTTAAATGGCCTTTCTTCGATAATTTTATTTTAAAGACATCAAACGAAGGCAATTCATCTCGAGACTCGACCGCAGTTTTCATACGAAGCAGGCAAACTATGAAACAGCATTATGGCGAGCAAGTCACACGTCAAAGAACTTTTCAAAATTGTATTTAGCGAGGTAGTGACAACTTCCTGTAAAGAGATCCTAATTTAAAATTGTTTCCTTTTTAACTGTTTAATAATTTCTTTTTTTTCTTTAATTATTAATAGGAAAGCAAGATTCAAATTACTGCTGAGCGTGTTTGGGAGATTCTAAAACATATCACAGACGAGGAGTGCTTTATCCTTGGCATGGATCCCAAGTATGCCCGCCCAGATTGGATGATTGTCACAGTGCTACCCGTACCACCCCTAGCAGTACGTCCAGCTGTGGTGATGTTTGGAGCAGCCAAGAATCAAGACGATCTAACACATAAATTGGCTGACATTATTAAAGCTAATAATGAATTAAAGAAAAATGAAGCATCTGGCGCTGCTGCGCATGTAATTCAGGAAAATATAAAAATGCTACAGTTCCACGTAGCAACGTTAGTAGACAACGACATGCCGGGTATGCCCCGAGCTATGCAAAAATCAGGTAAACCACTTAAAGCGATTAAGGCACGTCTTAAAGGCAAAGAGGGCCGAATTCGTGGTAATCTGATGGGTAAACGTGTAGATTTCTCTGCACGAACCGTTATAACACCCGATCCCAACTTACGAATCGATCAGGTTGGGGTGCCACGGTCAATAGCACAAAATCTAACGTTCCCTGAATTAGTAACGCCTTTTAATATCGACAGAATGCAGGAATTGGTTCGTCGTGGAAATTCACAATATCCTGGCGCGAAGTATATTGTTCGTGACAATGGTGAACGTATCGACTTACGTTTTCACCCGAAACCGAGTGATTTACATTTGCAGTGTGGCTACAAAGTTGAACGTCATTTGCGTGACGATGATTTGGTTATCTTCAATCGACAGCCAACTTTACATAAAATGAGTATGATGGGCCATCGGGTCAAAGTTCTTCCTTGGTCAACATTTCGAATGAACCTGTCATGTACGTCGCCATATAATGCTGACTTTGACGGTGATGAAATGAATCTCCATGTACCTCAGTCAATGGAGACTCGTGCTGAAGTCGAAAACATTCATATAACACCCCGGCAAATTATAACGCCTCAGGCGAATAAGCCCGTCATGGGTATTGTACAAGACACGCTAACAGCTGTGCGTAAAATGACTAAGCGAGATGTCTTTATTAACCGAGAGCAAATGATGAATCTCTTAATGTTCTTGCCCACGTGGGATGGTAAAATGCCACAACCGTGCATACTGAAGCCCCGACCACTTTGGACGGGAAAGCAAATTTTTTCTCTTATCATACCTGGAAATGTCAACATGATCCGCACACATTCTACACATCCAGACGAAGAGGATGATGGGCCATACAAATGGATTTCACCTGGCGACACGAAAGTAATGGTAGAACACGGAGATCTGATAATGGGGATCTTATGTAAAAAGACATTAGGAACATCAGCTGGATCTTTATTGCATATATGTTTCCTCGAATTGGGTCACGAAATTGCAGGCCGATTTTACGGCAACATTCAAACGGTCATTAACAATTGGTTATTGCTTGAAGGTCACAGCATTGGCATTGGCGATACGATTGCTGATCCCCAAACCTATAATGAAATTCAGATGTCTATTAAGAAAGCTAAAGATGACGTCATTTGTGTTATCCAGAAAGCCCACAATATGGAATTGGAACCAACACCAGGTAAACGCTTATTACTATAGTTATCTACATATATAGGCATGTAGTAGTACTCAATATCAAGTGATTCTCATTTGGAATCGGTGTCTACAGGTTTAAAGGTTAAATAAATATTTTTCACCAATTAGGCTTTGTTGTTGCCTTTCAACTGGGTATAGTTCGCTTATGTCTTTGCTCCCGTCAAGTGGTATATTATGGTTTAAGCAAATCGGGCCAGAGCATTGTTGTTTACAGTGTTGCAACAGTGTTTGTTAAGTTCCAATAGCTTTTAGAGCTCTTCGTTATTTTCATCTATTGCCTTCAAATGTAGATTAGAATTTGTGCAGGCTAAAAAATTAGATTTGTCTTACGGGATAAAGGTTGGAATCTACTCGCTGCCAGTGGAGTGCCAGTCGTAAGAGGCAACTAAATTCCTCTGCTCCATGAAGAAAATGGCTGAGGTAGGCGTAGAGCTGATGACTGCACTACCCACACTTACATAACTACAGTAATACACCATAACAAAATCACACTCTTGTAGACATGGCTGGTCTTCCTTGGGTAAAACATTCCAAAAGTAAACTAGTTCCATGATCGGATCTCCGGGTGGGGACAATTCAAGAAAGATCATCGGATATACTCTCATTTGTGGCAGTACAGGTACCCAAAATCGTGGGTAGGTTAGGGTAGATGGCTTTCCTCCGTGAAAAACGGTGGGGATCACTTAGATCGCTTCTCCTGGAACCATTTTGGGCACCGAATAAAAATTCGGATAGGTCGGTTAGTTCATCGTAAAGAATTATTCCCCCAGAAATCGTCTACTTTAGGAGACTAGGGCAGGGCATTAGCATAGGAGACGGGATTCTTCCTCTTCCTCATCATGAGACCACTGCAGTAGTCGTTGCAGGCAGTCCTTATCTTGCGACATGTTTTCCTAAAGCGCAATGTCCTGTTAGGACTCCGATAAGGCTGCTTATAATCTACCTGCGTATTTTTAGCAGGCTTGTGGTTTTACGTTGACAATACCTGAGCCACGTTTGTCTCGCGTACTTCCATGTTTCAAGATCACACCATCCCTCATTTGCCTGTTGCACTACTTGTTTCGAGATTTTCCATTGGAGGGGGGATTTCTCCTTTTACAGTCGACAACTCTAGTGTGGTGCCTATTTTAGCTAGTTCATCTGCTTCACAGTTACCTGGTATATCACTATGCTGAGGTACCCAGCACAACGTTACAGCGCATCTGCTCGATATCTCATTTAGAGATATGCGACAGTGCCTGGCCAATTTTGATCTTATTATTAGTGACTAGAGTGCTTTTATTGCCGCTTAGCTATCTATGTAGATGACAATTGTTCATCGATCTCATAGACAGTCAGTCGGCGCTCTCACGAATTACCGTTAGTTCAGCTTACAATATATTACAGTGGCTCGGTAGTCTAAAGGGTTGGCTGATTTTTAGGGTCGGTGCATACACACCGGCACAGTCCTTTTCTTGGAAATTAATTTCCATTCCATTGTCGTCGGTTGGGAATTGTTCTTTTATAAAGAATCTTGAAGTCTAGGTGTGTACTCTTAGAACTCCTTTTTGTGGTGTGCCACGTTTAATGCCCTTTTTGTGTGGTAGCAGCCGAATTTCGCATGAATCAACCTGCTTGAAAACATTTGTTTGATCCAAAGTATTATATTACCATTACCCTCTTGCTTAATACATTGATGATAGCTAATGGTTTTATGTAGTTGAAAGCTGTTGAGGAAGGCAATCATGGTGAATTCTTTGTTGGAAAGTGAATTTTCAACGGTTTCAACTATCTTGTGTAGAGCCGTGTCTACTGATTTCCCCTTACAATAAGCATGTTGCGATTTCGAAAGCATACTTTTTGTAGGTTAGGTGTCTGTTGTTACCTTTTTCATAATGGTTCACTGCGCACGGTTGATGCATGCGAGTAAGACCTTAGCTAACACTAACCGGTGATTAGTCATTTCCAGCGGGCGCGCACGAGGCGGACTAGAAGAACGAGATGTTTGCTCGCTAATCGTGGGTAATGGACGATCCCGATAACACCAACGCCATCGAATGTTGATTTGGCGGCTCTCTCCTTGTCGGGGTACTGGCAAAACCCCCGTAGTACATGTATTTGCCTCGGAAAAGCTTTTGGAGGTCGTCTTTCGGAATCAGCATTAAACTGTAGGTTCTGTTCACTTGTGTGCAAAACAAATCGCTCATAACATAAGTTAATGAGACAAGCTTAGCTCTGGCTCTCCGTGAGCTGTAACGCCACCTAAGAAGAATAAGAAGTACACTTTCCTACTGAAGATATGGATGAAGAGGAAAGGACGTGTTTTATGAAACAACGGATGAAATATTGGGATGATTTTCGATTGGAAACAATTTTGTCCGATCTATTTAAATTTGCGCAAATTTAAATATTTTCCTAGACTTATGCCGCTTCATTCAAATACAGAATACCGAATAAAACAAACCATCTAAAACTGTTAACCTAAGCTTATCATAAAGAATCTGTTAACCTAATTTGTAGTTTTTGTTGATCCAACTGATCTTAAAGCGATTACTCTGAATGTCCTTTTGATATCTTAATTCGATGTTGGTAGAGTTCTTAGTTGTACACTTGCCGTACCAAATAGCCAATAGACAAAAGAAAACAATTGCGGCTGCAAGCATTGAACGAAGCCCAAATGTCCAATATTAATGCTTTTTGATGGTCTTCCAGTTATGGTCATGTAGCCGGTTGAGCGCCTTCTTGCTCTTTTTTATGATTGAAATTGGAAATCTCAGTTACATCCTTATTATTAATCGGGATGACGGTCTCATTTGTAAAATAAACAAAAACATGAGTTGATACAGATGTACCCTCAGTCGTATGAATTTGGATTGGATAACGCAGTCCGGAGTGATGTAAATAATGCTCGTGTCATTTAAAAATGCCTCTTCTTGAGTAGGTTCACAGTTTAAAAAACAGTGGTTTCTTCGGGTGAAATGAATATCAAGGTATAGAGAGATAGATATTTATTTCTTGCATAGTATAACAGTGTTTTTAACAATAGTATTATAATTTTCTCTCCGGGGGTGGTTGTCCTAGATAGGATTTGAGAGATTCAACTGAATTTGCGTTGGTTGTAGTTCACAGTAACTCTTTTGTTTCCATATCATTAAGGTGTTATACTCGTATTGGAAATGCACACACAGAGTATGAATTTTGAAGCGATCTTCTGCTGCAAGTGTTATGCCCTCGTCAGCACGTTTTGATCATCTCTCATTTACAACTGATGTTGCACAGTTTTTCCATTTAAGAATTGTTCTTGACTATGGACGGATTTGAACTGCAGACCTTCGACTCAACAGTCAGTGATGATTACCATTGCATTACGACCATAAATAAAAAATTAATAAGTAAATAATAAATAAATAATAAATAAATAATAAATAAATAAATAATAAATAAATAAATAAATAATAAATAAATAATAAATAAATAATAAATAAATAAATAAATAATAAATAAATAATAAATAAATAAATAAATAATAAATAAATAATAAATAAATAAATAAATAATAAATAAATAATAAATAAATAAGTAGAAAAAAAATAAATAAAAGAATAAATAAATAAAAATAAAAAATAAATAGTAATAAATGAGTAAGTTGATAATAAATAGTGAATAGAAGATAATATATAATAAGGCTATAAGAAGTGAGACAAAGTCCAAAATCAACATCAGTACATCTGGACATTTTTCATTGAGAATTTCGGTTCTTCTACCAATCTGGATAACATCCGCTCTTTCATATAGTGTAAGAGTTGAATAAACTCGTGGAAGGTTTAGCATCATATTTATCAGTTTATTTTGAACGACTTGAAATCGTTTAATGTGATTTTTCGCGCAATCACCTCAAACTGGAGAGCCGGATCAGTGCCGTCATCAGTGCTTGAAAAATTACCTTAAAAATAATTATTTTGTTCTTTTTGTTAAGATGTGATTTGCGGTTGATGATAGGGTAGAGCATTTTTATAAGGAAATTAATCTTAGCTAAAGTCTGTCATATGTGATACCCGAAGGTCAATTTCTGGTCTAAGTACACCCCTACCTTACAGAACTGACTCACGTTATATAGGTATCGTCTAAACACAAACAACTTAGTCTTCTTCTCGTCAAGAAAATTGTCAACATTTATTTTTATTTTCCAATGCTTTTCAATGGCTAAGAGGACTAAGCCAGTTGACTTTTTAAGGCTAAGCTGACGCTAAACAGTCCTATAAATCCTTCGTATTTGATGCGAAGTGCTGTGATATTTTTCTGAAACCGAACTGTTCAGCAGGAAAAGTGCTCGTAGTACTAAGAAAGGCATCGATCTTAATTTGTATGACTTTTTCGACAATTTTGTTAAAGGCATTTAAAAGGCTGATAGGTCTGTAATTACTTGAATTGGACGGATTCTTGCCGGGTTTTAATAGAGGTACTACCTTGGCTCTCTTCCATTTAACAGGGAAATATAACGTTTTTGTGTGCGCGTGCACGAGATTTTTTCCCAATTATTTTCAAATACTCTGCACGACTCTTTACAAGTTTCGTCGGTAGATTTGCGGTTGTCCATAAATTAGTCTTGTGATTACCCGAACAGTTGGCACAAAAAGTTTTCACGTTGCAGGGCCTTTCCCCGTGCCCCCACATTTGGCGGTTGTGGCACTGAGTAATGATTTTCTTGCTACGCCGCGTCCTTGTAATTCCCATCTAACTTGAGTGCGGCAAATAGATTTAATGTCTTTACGCAGATCAGCAAGACGAATTGAACCGTTTTCACAGTAAACGATGTAAAGAAAACCACATATTTTTCATATTGTTTTTTTAAATAATTTTTATATCTTTACACTTGAGACCGTTAATTCGTTGTTAATTCGTGTTTTATTAGGTCGGTGGGAATTTCGTCGAGGCCAAAAAAAAACCGCTTTGAATGATTTTTCGCATTTAAGATCGTGCGGCAAAAAATTGACATTTTTATTCTTTTAGCGCTTTCAATGCAGTTTTGTAGGATTCAATTGAGTAGCAACATTTTAGTACTTTATTACCTTTCTACATTTTTTTAACCCAATAGTCATTTAATTCGTTAAAAGAAAAACGTATGCACATATTCACAGTTTTTTTGGGGGTTTTTAATTGGTGGAATTTAATTTTTTTGGCATTCGTTGGTCTGATTCACTAGTGCACATGTTTTTTTCGAAGATCGGTGGCTTTGTTTAATTGGAGAGGCAGGAAAGTAGTACCACGACGCAACATTTTACTCATTGAGGATGTAGGATCCTCGAGATAATGGGTGCGATGATTCAGTTTTCGGTTGTTTTAGGGATTCTCCGTGCTGGAAAAAGAAAGTTCGTCTGATCGCTTTAATAGTTCGTGAGAGTCATAGCACATCAAGGTATTGTGCGTTCACAATTCTTTCCATAGAGTGTGTATTATTCTTAGCGTCCTAGATGAACATCGCTTGAAAGCCAGTTTCTTGTACAGTTGCTGGATAATTCAATCCTCACTCTCCTTAATACGGTGAAATATTGATGACCGGAGGATGTATGTTCTTTCATTGAGAGTTGGTGCTTTGCTTGTATATTCCAGTGGTAATTCCAAATACCTCTGTAGATTATAATTGACTCCAAGCACCGACTGCTGTGGTTGCACTTCTCGAAATGTCTGCTCCTCGATTATTTTCAGGAACAGTGTTAGGTTTAGGTCATATTCATTGGAATCGCTAATCATGAAATATCCGGTTGCTAAAATTTCCGTTGAAGTTGAAGACATCTCTAGTTTGTCCATTGGATCTGCTAATACCTCCATTTCTGGTCCAAGTTTCTCCGCACACTTGTTAATGATTTCTTCCATGCTCTTGTGTAACAAAAACTTGAACAAATGACTACGTTTAAAATATGCATTTATCAACTTATTTTAATTAGTTGTTTATTTTTCGCATGAAATTGGAATAATCATTCCAAAGACGCATCTGTTGCGAATCTTTGTTCCAACATAAAGAATCGCTTTAATGCCACATTGCGGAATTACCCAAATTCCATGCGATAATTTGACGATTTAACGCCCTGTTTCATCCCGTTTATGTGTCATTTGATAATAATTCTCTCACATTTCGTCTTTCGAATTGATCCTTGCACTTGGAACTTCCTCTAATTCCCAACATTTTTTCAAACCTTTATCTTTACTGCACACTCTGATACACGATGAGAGTATATTAGCTTGTATCTGCTTCGTTGGGGTTGAAATAGTACTAACTGCTCCCGATAATATCCAGACAAACCTTTAACTAATCTATGCGTCAAAAATTGCGGCAAAACATCTGATCCAATCAGTAATTCGATCTCCTTCGTTTGTTCGTAACATGGATCTGCCAACTTCAACCCTTGGATATGTAGCCACTGGTTGAGTGTAACTTGCAGTGCTGACAGTCTTAATATAATAACTGGCATTACTAGAGAATCTATCTACCAGCTGACCTTTTCATTGCGAATGGACTGAAAAGTGAAGTGGCATGCTGGGATGATTTTATAGCTTGCGACTGGTGTTCACGGTTGAATTCGTGGCTGCTTCCTAATCCTCGGAATCTACCCTCGATGATCTTAAGAAATTCACTTAGTTTAAGAATTTCTGTCGAAGTTCCTCTTGCTTGTTGATATACTTTTCTTGATTCAGGGTCAAGTTTCGGACATAACAACTGAATCACAAATGGATCCCAGGAGCTTACGTCGACCCCTAAATTTTTGGTACCGTATAAGATTTACATGATCGTTTTCAAATCAAACGCATATTCATGTCGGAATAGTTTCAAAGTAAGCAATTTTTGAATGTAGTTGTTGACCGATGCTGTCGGATTTTGAAACTGCTTATTAATTAGTTCTATAGCTGCATCCTGCCCAGGTTGTGTGACAAACACCATAAAAGGTGCACTCTTGAACCTGCACGAACCCTTAAAAAAAAAATAATAATAATAATATTCCGGGACAAACTCCACCTCTCGCGAGTGCGTGAAGTGTGCGAAAACAATTGAACAAAATAAAAAAAATAAAAAACAGTGCAGTGAATTGCAACAAAAAATAAACCAGGCACAAACGACCAGTCCTCTCTCTGCTCGTTCCTCACTAACCACTGTTGTGCACTCTCGGTCGTAACTCCGGTTTGATAATTCACACTGGTTGGGCAATGACTGAGAGTGCATAACATCTGACGTAGCGGATTTGAGAGTGCAAATTTGTTGGTGGGCCAACGCAAATTGGTGTAACCCCTACATCGGTTTGTTGTTAGGAAGCTAATGCCGAATTCGCGCTTACCTTCGCTTACCGTAATTAGCGTCGGAAATTGTAGGGTTGATGTGAGTAATGTTCGTGGGCTAAGAGCGAATCTCTTTGCTGTGTACGTCCACCTTTATCGTTACAAACCAGCTGTTTTGGTACTAAGTGAAACACAGGTAGGCGAAAATACCAACTTTTCGGATTTGACCCCGTCTGGATATAACTTTCTTCACCGCGGTGAATTGCCATTTATGTCTAGTGATGTAGCATACCAACTTCAACCACAATATGGTCACTGTTCCAATCCGGAATTTAATTTCATGTGGTTAAAATTCCATGCCCGTAAACATTTAGTTCACTATTGTTTCATTTACAGAAGTCCAGACCTGGAAAGTAAGTCGACTTTTACAGAGTTCGATGCGCTGTCCGATTCCATTGCAAGAATTGTATCCCTGTTTCCTCGCACTGAAATCGCTATTGCGGGTGATTGCAATGTACACAATTCTAATGCCTTCAACATTCGGGTCAGACAACACCCGTAGGAAGGTATGTAAAGATCTAACCCAGCTAGTAAATGAGCCAACACGAATACCTGACATTGCAGATCATTCCGCCAACACCCTGGAGGCTCGTCAACAACTGGGCCGTTTCAGCTAATTCCTCGTATTCAAACCACACAGAGAACGAATTCCTAAAAGAACAGTACGGCTCTACGAGAAAGCTAATTGGAGCGGACTTAACAACTTCTTTAGGAATTTTAACTGGTCACTATGCTATGCGGATGCCGCTGCTGCTACGACCCTTCTGCTGGGTATGAGATCCTTCCTTCCACATAGAGTGAAGAGTATGGAACATAAAGCAAATCCGTGGTATGACTCGAGCCGTAAAGAGGCTATTAGATTGAGAGAGTTGAGTTTCCGGACTTATAAAGCTAACCCCTCTGAGGAAAACCGGAATAAGTTTAAACGAGCCAGAAATGACCGTAATGTATTGATTCGACATGTCAATTTCTGCCATGACCAAAAGTTCAGGCAAAAAGTGCTAAATTGTCCAAAAGGCAGCAAAAACTTTTAGTCATTTGTGAAAAATATAAAAAAATCTGCCTCGTCCTCAATCCCTACCATAATTTACAATGACATCCCAGCTGTCAACTCTTTAGACAAAGCCAATCTGCTAGCCGCACATTTTGCAGCCAACTCAACGCTCCCAGATTGCACTTTGTCTTCGCTTATATTTGAGAGCGTAGAATTTTCCATGGGACAAATCCACTTTCGCACTCATACAGAAGCAAGAATACTTAAGGATCTCAACGTGCACAAATCCGCTGGCAATGATGGTATTCCCCCAATACTTCTGAAGAGATGTTCTTCCATGCTAGCAAAATCACTGCGTAGACTTTTTCATATTCCTATTCTCCTGGTCTCTCTTCGCCTGCCACCTTCTACCGACCCATAGCACTAACGTCCTTTCTTTCTAAGATTATGAAAACGCTGATAAATCGTTACCTTATGAAATATCTCGAATCGCGGAAACTCCTTAACGGCCGGCAGTACTCGCACCAGCAGGCCACTGGTGATTTGAAGGCATATCTTACCGAAAAGTGGTAATCTTTGCACTTTTTCGGCGAAAGGAAGATTGTTGCGTTCGATATTTCAAAAACATTTGACAGAGTCAATGGCATCAGGCTCTTTTGTCGAAAATGCGTGCTTATGATATCGATGGATTAGAAATTAGCTTTCGGGCCGCTCAATTCCAGTTGTTTTGGACGGTTTCAAGTCTGATATTCATCAAATAAACGCTGGTGTTCCCCAAGGCTCTGTTCTGTCACCGACATTCTTTCTCATTTTTATAAATGATCTGTTAACTGCTACTTCTAATCCAATACACTCCTTCGCTGATGACAGTACTCTTAGATTTTCATATTCGTTTCAAGACTGACGTCCCTGCTCTACAGCCCTAGAACTGAAACGGCAGCGTATGTTAAGCACATTAAATTCCGACCTTGATAGCATAATTAAATGGGTATAAAAAATATAATAGAATTCAATGCTTCCAAAATACAATGCTGTCTACTGTCATTCAAACTAACGATCAATAATCAGCCATTATCCTTGAATGGCTCTTGTATCGATAAAACCGAAAAACTTTCCATCCTCGGTATGTGTGTTAATAAAACTCTTTTGGAATGACCACATATTCGAGGTCGGCAAGATCGCAACGAAATGTCTAGGTTTCCTCAAACGATGCAAGAAATATTTCACCCCCTCTGATCTCGCTTCAATTTAAAAGGCCTACATCCGCCTTAAGCTTGAGTACAACGCTCATATCTGGTCTGGTGCTCCCAAGTCCTCTTTGCACTCGTAGAATATAAAAGCGAGCGATAAAGCTCATAGGAGGCAACAATATCGCGAACTCGATCGACTCACTCGAACATCGACGTAATGTCTCCTTTCTCTCTCTGTTTTATCGTTATTTTAACAAACAAGGCTCAAATGAGCTAGCCAATTGCTTTATTATTTTGATTGTATTATACTCTTATATGCCTTTTTAAGAAGGGGTTCTCTAGTTTGTCTTCGTGTCATGTTATATTCATAACATCACACAATGTCTTTTTTCAGCAAGCTTGTTTTTAATTTCTCCTTTGTCAGCTGAAGGATACATATTTTTAAGTTATTTTTTCTCAGGTTTTTTCCTTGTAACTAACATACGCAAGATGCTTGTGTAGTGGCTTAATTCTTTTGGTTGAATCTTTGGGCGTACTTGTAAATTGCTTTTATTAGGCCTATCACCTTGATTCCTTGTATATGTATTGGTTGCGGTTTTGGATTATTTTGGGGTTTTTTGGCAATGGGGGTTGCGGCATTGTGCTGCCGACTTTGGAGATCTTCGGGGGAGAGAAGAGAAAATCTGTCTTTAAAATTGATCTGATTAAAATACATTTCATTAGCACCTTCCTTAATTAATTTGTAGCCTTTTAACAAACATATGATAGTATGGAATGACAAGTCGTCCACGGTTTGAACGATGACGAATATATTTAAGTTGGTTAATTACCTCCAGTTTTAAGCCCATAGCAGAGCTGCTATTCATTCCTATGATCCACCATTTTGATCCTGAAACCAAACAACAATCGATGACTTGGAAGCAAGCCTCCTCATCGACGACAAAAAAAATTAAAATGTCAAGTTCGGCGGGAAAGGTTATGGCATCTGTTTTTTGGAACGCTGAAGAAATAATCATGGTAGTGTTATGGTATTTTGGGATTTTCTACGCAAACCAAACAAGAATATTACGGAAGGTCATTAAAGAAAAATTACGAGGCCAACTGCGAGCTGGAGTGCTCTTTGACCGAGACAACGCGCCGGCTCACAAAGCCACAGTCGCGATGGCTACCATTCAAGAAACGGCAGCCGTGATAGTTCCAACACATCCGGGGTAAGAAGTTTGAAGACAATAGCCAAATACCCAAAAAAGGTTGGCTAAATGTATTGACTACTTAGGAGACTATGTAGAAAAATAAATCATTTTTCAAAACTATAATCGCCGTGTTTTATCATTACTTTTTGATTACCCCTCGATCACATGGAAAGAAATAAACTTCAAAACGTTGTTAGTAATGCAGTCAGACGTTCAAGAATTTTTGTTATCAAATGACATAATGCATTTACACATTTCGACTGGTGTAAACGGCTGTTACTATAAGAAATGTCGTTAATTAAATCAGGAAACATATCACAATGATCATAGGCAATTGATGGGTCACTCTCTGCCCGACATACATTCTCAGAATTCTCATTTTAGACATTCATCCACTAGACTTATTTTTAAAGCTTCACAGCTTGTTACTTGCTCCTTTTTAATGTACCCTGAGATTTGTAGTATTGTTCGGAGAAAACTACGAATGGAATTCTTTCAAATCAGGTATTTCTTTCTGCAAATAATTAGCTTTAGAAAGTATGGCGACATTTAAGGTAAGGCACTGTAATGAAGCCATATACGTAGCGTAACAATAGAAAATGTTTGAGTTATCAGAACACACAACCGTTCGCCTACAAGTCATAAAGTTATCATAATTTTTTCCAATGCCATAGTTTTTCTTTATGTAAATACTTTTTTCACTTTTCTTTCGTCTCCTAGGAAACACTTTGCGACAAACTTTCGAGAATCAAGTGAATCGTATTTTGAATGACGCTCGTGATAAAACCGGAGGTTCAGCGAAAAAATCCCTAACTGAATATAACAATCTAAAAGCAATGGTAGTTTCTGGTTCTAAAGGATCCAATATTAACATTTCACAGGTTATTGCCTGTGTAGGTCAACAGAATGTAGAAGGAAAACGTATACCATACGGATTTAGAAAACGCACCTTACCTCATTTTATTAAAGATGATTACGGTCCGGAATCTAGAGGATTCGTAGAGAATTCTTATCTTGCTGGTTTAACCCCATCTGAATTCTATTTCCATGCTATGGGCGGTCGTGAAGGTTTGATTGATACCGCCGTGAAAACGGCAGAAACTGGCTATATTCAGAGACGTTTGATAAAGGCTATGGAGTCCGTAATGGTTAACTACGATGGCACTGTTCGTAATTCTGTTGGACAGTTGATTCAGTTACGATATGGTGAGGACGGTCTATGTGGAGAAACAGTTGAATTTCAGAATCTACCAACAATCAAGTTGTCGAACAAATCATTTGAAAAACGATTCAAATTTGATTGGTCAAACGAGCGGTATATGAGAAAGGTGTTTGCCGATGAAGTTATTAAGGAGCTTAGCGAATCGAATAATGCCCTTCCAGAGCTTGAAACCGAATGGGAACAGCTATGCCGTGACCGAGAAGCACTACGACAAATCTTCCCAAGTGGTGAATCGAAAGTTGTATTACCATGCAACCTGCAACGAATGATTTGGAATGTTCAGAAGATATTTCACATAAATAAACGTGTTCCCACGGATTTAAGTCCATTACGGGTAATACATGGCGTGAGGGACTTATTGCAGAGATGCGTTATTGTTGTAGGCAATGACCGTCTATCGAAACAAGCAAATGAAAATGCGACATTGCTCTTTCAATGTTTGGTTCGCTCCACTTTGTGTACAAAATATGTAGCAGAAGAGTTTCGTTTAACTGCTGAAGCATTTGAATGGTTGATTGGAGAAATTGAAACACGATTTCAACAAGCTCAAGCGAACCCGGGCGAAATGGTTGGCGCACTTGCTGCTCAATCACTTGGCGAGCCTGCCACTCAAATGACATTAAATACCTTCCACTTTGCAGGTGTATCATCGAAAAATGTAACCCTGGGTGTACCCCGCCTTAAAGAAATCATTAACATATCTAAGCGGCCAAAAGCTCCATCGCTGACAGTATTTTTAACCGGTGGAGCTGCTCGTGATGCAGAAAAAGCAAAGAATGTACTCTGTCGTTTAGAACATACGACTCTCAGGAAAGTAACTGCAAATACGGCGATATATTACGATCCAGATCCACAGCGAACAGTAATATCTGAAGACCAAGAATTTGTAAACGTTTATTATGAGATGCCAGACTTTGATCCGACACGCATCTCACCGTGGTTGCTGCGAATTGAATTGGATCGCAAACGTATGACCGACAAGAAGTTAACCATGGAACAGATAGCTGAGAAGATAAATGCAGGTTTTGGAGATGACCTAAACTGTATATTCAATGACGACAATGCGGACAAGCTTGTCCTTCGCATTCGTATAATGAATAACGAAGAAAATAAATTTCAAGATGCTGAAGATGAAGCAGTGGATAAAATGGAAGATGACATGTTCCTGAGATGTATTGAAGCAAATATGTTATCAGACATGACTCTGCAGGGCATAGAAGCAATAGGCAAAGTTTACATGCATTTGCCACAAACTGATAGCAAGAAACGTATTGTAATAACAGAAACAGGCGAGTTTAAGGCCATTGGCGAATGGTTACTCGAAACAGATGGCACATCAATGATGAAGGTTTTGAGCGAGCGAGACGTTGATCCAGTGCGAACGTTTTCAAACGACATTTGTGAAATATTCCAAGTATTGGGAATCGAAGCTGTACGAAAATCAGTGGAAAAGGAAATGAATGCTGTGCTTCAATTCTATGGACTCTATGTGAACTATCGACATTTGGCTTTGCTGTGTGATGTGATGACAGCAAAGGGACATTTAATGGCGATAACGCGCCACGGTATCAACAGACAAGATACTGGTGCTCTTATGCGGTGTTCTTTCGAGGAGACAGTCGACGTACTGATGGATGCTTCGGCTCATGCAGAAACCGATCCAATGAGAGGCGTGTCCGAGAATATTATTATGGGCCAACTACCAAAAATGGGAACCGGTTTGTATTGATTATTGATATTTGATATTTCAATGTTTTACTTTTTTCATTTAGGTTGCTTCGACTTACTGTTAGATGCAGAGAAATGTCGTTTTGGCATTGAAATTCCTAGTACGTTGGGTACTAATTTAATTGGAGGTAGTGGAATGTTTTTTGGCGCAGCGTCGACCCCAAGTATGACACCGCCAATGACACCATGGGTGCAATGCGGTACGCCACGTTATTTTTCACCACCAGGCCCAAGTAAGTATTATTTTTATGTAGAAGGGCCTCGTAATGCACTCTTTTGTTTCATTCTGATTTTTTCCGTGCAGATCCTAAGACACGTTAAGCTTAAAATTGAAACAAGTATTTCGCTTAAGTGTAGGATGAATTTTCAACAGAAGGACCTTCTTACCTGGGAAATATGTATCCCAGTAAAATACCTCTACAATGTCCTTGACTCATCAAAAAAATAGTTGGCGACATGTTTCGTGTGTTCATTTTACATGGGCATGAACATTAAGTCCCATTTATACATAAAAGTACTATCTGTGTTGTTACCGTCGACCCGCAATTTAAATTGGAGTTATTATTATTATTATTACCGGCCATTTGGAACTTGGAAGTTAAAATCCTCGTTGACCACTCTCCGAGTGTCTCCCTTCCATGTTTCGCTGTTCTGTCCCATCCCTTCTTGTCCTCCCATCTAAGGTGCATTTTTTGTTTTGACATGAGTGTGGGTAGTACAGAGTCATCTGCTCCTACCTCTGCCATTTTTTTCATGGGGCAGAGATCCGTGTGGAATTTATTCCCCTTATATGGCTGGCACTCCGAGTCGCGGGTATCCTGCAGAAGGGATCGAGTTTACCAGTAGTTCAATAATATCGAAATTCCAAAGACTGAAATCCTTTTTTGAACTGAAAATTATTGAGAGGTTATGGCTATTTCTTTATTTATTGTTTATAAAGTAGACATTTCGAGGTTAGTTTATAACAGTTCACTTATAAATTTGATTCGTGCATTTTGAAAAATGCACTTGTCAATAGAGGAATGATGCTGGTACCGAAAACTCACTTATTACTTGCCCAAATCTTGAGCGTCCATAGTACAATTTACAAAGCCAAAAAGAAAATCATCCCCTAAGCATTTGACTCTGAGGTAACTTCACTCTGTTGAGTGCATTCGTCCTTTAACCTTTCACCTGCTGACCGTCCAACAATTTAAACTTACTTTCTAGGACCCTATTCATACATATCCCCACACACTTTTCGTCCACGCCAAAAAGGTTTATTTTATTTATTTATTTATTTATTTCATAAGAAAAACTTAGATGACATTCTATATTTTTTACAATGGTAATTAAAATAGAATTGAATGTCACATCAATGGGCTTATATATTAACAAAAGAAAATAAAAGTTTGAGTTGGGGTGACAGTACAGAAATACAAAAGATAATGCGAAAGACAAAAAAAGAAAAACTATTGTCATGAGAAAGCAGTGCGTATTAAATGAGATACTATGTACATTATAAGTTGCATTGAGACCAGTAGGATTAATAATTAAACCAAAATATCAAAAAGAAAGGATTCTAAATTATCGTAGTTAAATTTTTTTTACGTGTTTTAAAAAAACATTCCAGGTATTGCTAGTGTTTGCTAATTGACAGCGGGAGTTTATTAAATAAGTGATAACAAAACACCGAAAAGAAGTTACGATATGCAGTGGTTCGGAACTTGGGTTAAAATAGATAACATGTTTGAAGAGTTTCCACGTAGATTGTAATTTGAAATTATACGAAAATTACGATTACCAGATCTCATAAAGAATATTTTTAAAACCTTAAAACAATACAAATGACGAACAGGAAGAATTTTTTAGATCACAGAACAAAGGATAGCTAGGGTATCTACTAGGTTTGCTACAATTTTTTCTTATAACGTATTTTTGCATAACAAGCAGGGGTTTTATTTTATTTTGATATCCCCCTCCCCAACAAGCAATTCCATATTGCAGCTTAGATTGAAAAATACCATAATAAATAGTGGTTAGAAGCTTAGGTGAACACAAGCTTCGCAGATAATAGAAATGTCTAATCGTGGAGCGGAAATAGTTTCTTAAAGTATCAACGTCTTCTTCTTCTTTTCCTTTTTCCGGCGTTGTTATGGTCAGAAGTGTAGGACCATAACCTTCCCACTTAACTGCATTCCTACTGGTCCGCTTGTGGGGTCCACCGGTTTGACCTCAGAAAGTAGCGGCAGGCTTCCCGGTTTGGGATTACTTCATCGCTGAGGCCAATCAAATGCTGGTGTTTTTGCATTTGTTTGCACCAATTGTTTTTCGGCCTGTCTTTTTTTTTGTGACACGGGCATGCTCCAGATTTTTTTTGTTTGATCTTACTTTTACAACACCGGTGATCTCCAGTAGTGTCAACCCACTGATTTGTATGTACACTTGTGGGGCAGTTTAATGGTGGTATATGTGTCCCTAGGCTCACCTTGGTGTTTTCTAAATTGCCTAGATGTGATTTTTGTTTACCTTTGTTTTAGTCGCCTTTTACGACAATCGAGAGGTATCGCTGCAGGGATATTCTTAACCCGTCCCTGCACGGAGGTCTTAAAGTCTTAAAGTATCAACGTGATTGGAAAATTTCGTTCCAGAGTCCAGAATGAGCCCTAAATATCTAAACTCGTCAACATTCTCTATAAAAAAACATTTATAAGTACAGTTTTGACTACAACAAAAAGAAGGCAGGTAAAGAGTAGAAGAACATTTACAATTCGACAATCTATATCTTTGACAATGTGGTGCATGGAAATAAACGTTTGCTTCCATTTTTTGCGAGGAAGATAGGTTAAAAAACATTAATTTCGTTTTAGAACTTATTAGCAACTTATGCTCAGCAAACCAGTATCTTAATAGATTTAGATCCCAATTGATGTCACAAACAAGATCTAGTGGACTATTTAAGCCATAAGATAGATCTATATCGTCTGCAAAAGCAGTAGGTGAACCTTTAAAATCTAGATTAAATAGAGAATTTATATGCACCAAAAATAAAATTGACCCCAAGACAGAGCCTTGGGATACTCCCAGATTTAGGAATCTAAATTTACTTCTCGTCTCATCCAACCTTACTCTCTGAGACCTATTTTCAAGGTAGGACTTGAACCAGTTGAGCATGAACCCTCGAATGCCTGCTTTTTCCAGTTTGTTCAAAAGATAGTTGTGGTCAACCATAACAAATGCTTTGGTGATATCAATGAACAAACCCGCCGTACATTTTTTCTCATCAAGGTTTGACATTATTTGTGACCAAAACTGTAAAAGTGCATCTTCCGTAGATTTTCCTTTTTGAAACCCGAACGGAACAGAATTAAAAAAAAATTGTTTTATTTAGAAAATTTACCAATATATATTTAATGAGTTTTTCAAAAACTTTACTAATAATTGGAAGCAGTGAGATAGGCCTGTAGTTCCCAATTACAGTAGTAGATCCTTTTTTATGCAGTTGAATGGCATCTGCACATTTAAGGTCTTCTAGAAAAACTCCATCAAACACACTGCGGTTAACAATGTCAGCTACGACATCCACTAAGAAACATAAGAATAATTTAATATGTGTTTCCTCAGTGAAACTATGAACATGTTAAAAGCAACAGATATATCGTTACAAGAGTGAACACTTTCCCAAAACTCAGATAGCAACCTGTTTTTGAGCTCAGCAAAGTCAATTTTAGTTTTTCTTTGAGAAGATGCTGAAATACTATTACCCTTGCTATCTGAGATATTAATTAAAAGACCTGTCATAGAATGATCGGTTATCATCAGATCAAAAACACAAGTCTCACACTCTTTGAACCCAACATTTCTGAAGCGACCATATATATGATCGAGACAACTACCCGATATAGTCCTAGTAGGCTCCTCAATAAAACTTGTTAGACCATTTGAAGCTAGTAGTGTAAAGTAATTTGAAACAGTAATGCTATCATCTAGACTATTGATATTAAAATCTCTTACAATAATTAAATTTTTTGATTTCTCCCGATCTAACACAACAGAAAAATCATTCATGAACGTTACAATATTGAATCTCTGTAGTCTATAGACACATAAAAAGACATCTTTTTTGATTTCAATGGAAACTCTTAAGATATCCGCACTAGGACAATCAACACACAATACGTCAATGATCTTATATTCATCTTTAACGAAACACCCGACACCACCTGCAGCGTAGTCTTCGTTTGTTTTCGCAAAAAAATTGAACCCCGGAATAAAATAATCATTTTTTTCAAAATTATAAAGCCATATTTCAGACACGAACACAATATCTGGAATACACGCAAAAGAATCAATATGTGCGACAAGAGCACAAGAGCAGAAACGTTTTCTCTTAAACTTCTGATATTTTGGTGGACAATGAATAATTTGTTATGGCAATAGGAGTTATTTGTGAAAACAAAATCAGAGCTAGAAGTACATTGGAAGAGGGTAGATAAGCCATCAATTAGATCGCTTTTAAAACTCATTTGAAAGAAAAAAGAAAAAGAAAAAATGTACTAAATAAGTGCAAGATCACTAAAGGATTTAATTGAAATGACTCGTCCACCCTCATATTTTCTTAATAAAATTTGATTATCCTTGTACCATACATATTTTACTCCCTTCTGTTTTGCTGTCTCTTTCGCCTTCATAAATAGTGCTTGGTTATAGTGCGTTAGAGAATCATTAATAAATATTCTAGTGCTGCTCCCTTTGATGCTGCTGCTGATGTTGATATCGGTAACACAAGAGAGGTCGAGGTTGTTAAGTTTGTTTTTGCATATCCTCTTTGCGCACATAATTCGCTGCTTTATTGAAAGGTCGGAGAATCTCACAGAGATGATCGTTTTCATTTTCGAATTCGATTTGGCTCGTACCCTCTTTACATAACATCTCTCAATTTGCGAATCAGGAACATCGGTTGTTTCCATTTTTGTAATTAAGAGAGAGGTTTTTCCCCTGGTCGTTTTTTCATATACTCGTCACCTATCTACTGTAGCTTTCTTTTTAAGTTTCGGCTCTTAGATCATTTTGATGGAATTCAGGCAGCTATGCTCCTGGACAGTATAGTGAATAGAGGTGATTTGAGTAAGCCTTTGATCACTGCTGCCAAGTGAGTCTATTAAAAAAAAAAAAAAAATTAAAAAATTTATATAAAAAATAAATATGTTGAAAAGCGAGAGATGCAATTGGTTGCAATTGCAATACAAGTGGTGGATAAACGGGAGTTAGGTGTAAAGGTGTGTGCGGCAAAACATTTTATATTAACATCAAATGTTCAACTATTATCACTTAGAAGGCGCAACCCCAACAGACCTATAGACTGCAGGCCACCCAATATAAATGAAATTTATGGAGCAATTATGTCATTAAAGAGCGGGAAAGTGGCAGTGACAATTTATCTGTCGAATGTTTTAAAGCGCTGCCAGACATGTTTGTAGAAGTCTGGAACTCCGAAAATATTCCAAAAAATTGAAAGACGTAGTTATATTCAAATTTCCAAAAAAGGGTGACCAAAATAAATGTTCCAATTGGAGAATTTAGGTACTGCCAACAATAAACAAAATATTTACCAAAATAACCTTATCCGAAGAAACCTAGCTGGATTTCGTCCGGGTCAATCGTGTGTCGATCATGTAAGCACAATAAGAACAATCCGTAGAACTAAATGCTAATATGTACCTAATTTTCGTTGATTTTGAAAACGCGTTTGATGTGCTAAAGTGTGGCTTTATATGGAGAGCCCTTGAAGCGAGAGGTATCCCTTCAAAATAGTTAATATCATAAAAAGCAGTTGTGAAAAAGAGACTTGTCGTGTTTTGCATAGTGGCGTTCTAAGTGATCCATTTCAATCTCCAAGTGGCGTAAGACAAGGATGTGCATGGTCGCCCTTTTTGTTTATCACTGCCTTAGACGCTGTTTTAGAAACGGTTAGCACGGGGGCACGGAGCGGTGGGGTATAGACTGGGGCCTGCGGAACAAGCTAAGTGACCTTGAGTATGCTGATGATCTTGTCTTTATTTCAAATTGGCACTCTAATATGCAAGCCCAAATTACAACTGTGGAGAAGGAATATAGTAAGACAGGTCTAAAAATTAACATCGCCAAAACTAAATCATTGGGGATAGTACACAGTTTATTATAAATAGCGAACATATATAGTAGAAGACGTGGTTCAGTTCGAATAGCTCGGAAGTGGTGTTGCTTCGGATGGGGGCGCTGCTGTTGATATTGATAACCGCCTTCGAAAAGCTAGATTTGCGTTAGCCAACCTAAAAAAAGTGTGCGAACGGTTTTCACCTAAAAACCCAAATGAGAATATTCAATGCTGCTATATGGCTCGGAAACATGGTTCGTGACAGCTGCAAACACACACAAATTGCAAACCTTTATTAGATGCTAGCGACAGATATTAAGAATTTGGTGGTCGAGAAGAATAAGCAATGAACGCTTATGGGCCATCACAAATCAACAGCCAATAGATAAACATATAATAAAACGAAAGTACGGTTGGTTGGGTCACACACTCCGTAAACCTGTAAACGAAATTGCTCACGCTGCCCTTGAATGGAATACGCAAGGTAGAAGGAATCGAGGACGTCCAAAATCTACTTGGAGAAGATATGATATATGAGATTATAAAAATCTCTTTATCAAATCTGCATTTTGATAAAGGACAAATAACGGAGTGGCTAAAATTGAACAGATTGAAATTACGAAAAAAAACTAAATTTATGGAAATAAATTAGGGAAATAGTACACTCATCAAAATAAATGGAAAAATAATAGAAAACATTGAAAGAATCAAGTATCTAGGAGTAATTTTAGGTAAAGATTTAAAAACGAATGAACATTTTTTTTACATTCATTTATTTATTTCATATAAATTCAATAAAACATAATTAATTACATATTACTTAATTTAAAGTGTGAAATAGTATAGGTGGCACTTTATTTTATTAGGTATTAAAATAGTTTCAAATGCCACTTCAAAAGGCTGAACCAAAATAATAAAAGTATGGCTGAGGTGACCCAAGTATTTATATACACTTTAACAATGAAAATTCAGATTGACGTAAAAGAAAATATTAATGACATACAGATACACAAAAGAAAAGAGATAATGAGATTCATAAGAGAAGACAAACTCCTAGTTGTATCAGAACTTTAGAGAAGAAATTTTCTACTTTCGCATAGTTAAAATCTAAGAGCCACTGTTTTAAGCGATTCACAAGCCCGTTGGAAAATGCCATTGCTATGATTGAAGGGGGTAGTCCATTAAAGAGACGGCACGAAGAAACTAAATAAAAATTACGAAATAAAGTAATGCAAAATGTTGGAACATATAAAACATTAGAGAAGTTTCTACGCAAATTGTAATCTGAAATTAATCTACAATTAAGTTTACGCGACTTTTCTTTATAAGTTTTTAAGACTAAAACAATATAAATGGCGAACAGGAAGAATATTCATATAACGAAACAAAGGATAGTTGGAAGGACGACGATTTTTACGGCATATTTTTCTTAAAACATAATTTTGCAGAATTAAAAGAGGCATAATTTCATACATATTTGTACCTCCCCAACACGTAATACCATAATGGAGCTTGGAATGAAAGATAGAGAACGAACGAGAATGAGAATCATTTTAATATTTGAGTTGTAGTTTTGCCCTCGAGCAGTTCCCCTTTTCTGATCTTGTCTGTGTATTCGTATCTAGCGTTCACTAAAGCGCTAAGATCATTTTGTTATTAATTAATTAAAAATAAAATTTATAAGTTGAATATCAATAATAAAGTATGTAAATTGTGGAGCACATACTCCACGTTAATGAAAATAGAAACTTTTCTATCATAGCAACTCTCAATTTTGTTGTCCGGAATATCAACAGACAAGGCATTTTGAAATATTTATTTTGCTTTGACGATTCCGTTATTGTCATTGACGTTCGGCACACCAACAATTTTGGTGCAGAATTAGAAGGTATTGCTGTTGCCAATCGAGTTGACTCTCCAGGGATACAACCTTCGCCTTCAGCTCAGCATTTTCAGTTCGTAGTTCGCATAGTTATATTATAGTTAACTAACGATTATTAGTTTCCTCCAGCTTTGAGAACTTTAGGTAGATCATCTGAAGTGTGAATTTCGAGTCATTGTGATCCTGTCTAGTATCCACCGTATGTTTGCTGTCGCATTGATCCTTTTGGGCACTTTCTGTGTTTGAAAAAGTGGATTCACCTTTTCTTGCACTTATGCACTGACTGTTGTCATCGACAAGCGCTGGTCCTTGCACACGCAGAGATCTATGTCTAAGAATGTCGCATTTCTTGCAGTGAAAAGGTTTCCCACTAGTAGCAATGAAATTTGCATCTTCTACAGTGAGATTAACGCAAGTGAAATGAACTTAAACAATCGCTGTAGGAAATCTTTGTGACACAATTTCTTTCAATTTTCCCCGAACAATGTGAACACTTCATTTTGAAAAAAAAACTTTTAAGAAAAATTATAATGAGACGTGCACCCCACGTCAATCAATAAACACTGATTTTGATTATATGATTATGCAAAGAAATAGGCAAAAAACTTGGAGATTTTAAAAGAATACATAGAAGGATATATTATATTATAGCGGTAAAAGTATACAATAAACCTCATCTTGAGTTTTGCTCGATCAGTTTGTATGCATGTTGCAATATAGGGCACATTGTGAGACTACTGTTATTACAAAATAAGGCTATGAGGTGTATACTAAGATGCAACAGAATGACTCCAATAAAGTCGATGTTAGACGCACTTAGGTGGTTAAATATAAATCAAAGGCTAGGGCTGAACACTTTGCTAGCGGTTTTCAAAATAAAATATGGCCAAGCCCCAATATATCTAATCTAGACGTGATGGTGAGGCTCAACCACACCATCTGCGGAGTAATGATAACTTTAGACTGGGTCATCAGAATACAACGTGTGCTAGAATGCATTAGTCTATAAATGCTTTAATTTATGCAATATGTTACCAAATAATGTAAAAAACGAGCAAAATATTAGGACATTTAAAAGAAAATATATAGAATTTGTTAAAACAAAACTTTAGCAAAACGAAATGTATATATATGTATTAATTTATTTATTGCTACGTTAGTTAGTTGAAAGTATTGAAAATACTAATTAGGAAGACGTACATACATACTTTTAAAAGCGATCTTTCGTGCTTATCCTTTGTAATATATGTACTTACATATTTTTACTTTTTCATTTAGAGTCAGTTGTTGATATTTACCACAAACACAACTCAATTTAAAATAATTTTGATGTATTGAATACGAAACAAAAATTCGCTGTGAGAAATACCGCCCATACTTTTTATAAAATATTCGATTTTCTAAGAACTCTCCATGGTGTGCGGTTTTTATAGATTATATAATTGGCAAAGCTGATTGCTTGCTTGGGGTATTATTCCGTAATTACAAAGATTTTCATAAAAATTCAGTATAAAAGAAAAGCCTAATATACTAGGTTAGGTTATGTAATAAAAGTTAGGGGCGCAGTTCCGAATAGTACTCATCTCCGATTTTTTTCCATGTTTTTGTACGTATAGTCTAATGTGTCAAAAGTAAAAATCTAAAGCGGTTTTTGGCGCAAATTGCTAGAAAGGACTAGAAGGACTAAGTTTGAATATCCTGCAGAAAATAAAGTCAAATATCTTTAAAAATTATAACAGGTATAAATATAAATATATATATATATATATATAATATAATATACAGGGTGTCCCACGAGCAGTGTGCCAAAAAGCTAGAGCGTGTAGGTCTGGTCAAGACAAGAAAAAAATCGTTTTGGAGAGGGGGTTTATTCCTTCCCGTTTAGCCGGGAGGGGCAATTTTCTAAAAAATTGACTTAATTTGGAAAAAGAATTATTAAAAATCAACAGTTACATCCACAATGCCGTGATATACCTTTTTGTAAAGCCAGAAACCTCTTCTTTCATCTTGTTTTCAAACGAAGCTGTTTTAAGGTATCGTTTTTGAGAAATAAATTTTCAAACTCAAAATTTTGAAAAGAAAATGAAAAAAAAATTTCGAACTATTTTTTTCCAAAATTGTATGTAATTAAGTACTAATTTTTTTTTTCAAAAATTCAATTACCTTGTTAGTTTTTAGTTAAAAATAGAAAACCAGATGCAAAAATGTCTTGTAGTTTTTGAGAAATTAAAAAAAAACCCGAACCACTTTTTTCTAAGAAAAACCTTTTTTTTGGTTTTAACGCGGCTGGACTTGTAGGAAAATTAATGTATGAAACATTGACATCTTTTTTATTATTTTTAAAAAAATCGGAGTTTCACGTAAGAAAGCTTCGGATCGGTTTTCTTTTTGTAGGTAAGTTTGTATGAAGAGGGATAAATAGGAGGTTCTGGTGAAATCATGGAAATTGATGAATGTAGAAACGGACGTTATAGGTTAGGTTAGGTTAAAGAAGGGTAGTGTGATAGTTGAACATCACTTCCACTCAGAAACCAAAGAGCCCATTGTGATCCCCTTCATTTTTGGAGTACACATACAATTAACCTGTCCTATCACGTGGTGGGTGAAACCACCCCGTGCTCTTTATGAATTTTAGAAGATCCGATATATCTGCATTTGCTACGCCCGCAATCTCTGTGAAGAATGTTTGGCTCAGCGAAGCTGGGCGCCGATTTCTGGAGAGCAGTGGCAAAGCAGATGTTGGATCGTCTCGGTTTCTTCCTCATCGCCGCAGCTCCGGCAGAGATCGCCGGATTTCTGCTTGGAAGACGCTGCACAAATCAGGAAGTCTAAATGATTCCTGTTTGTGCAGGGTGTCAGAGTAGAACCCGGTCCAAGTACCTGTGTCCATTATCGATGAAGAGGGTAATCTCATGGTCGTTGATCACGGCGTTTGATAGCCACTCGTCTCTTTCGGGGAAAAGGATTGGTATTCTGAGAGAGAAGTCATTGTGAGGGGAAATATAGTCGGTCTAGCTGCGAGGCTACTAGAACCATGTTTCTTTCCCAGGTTGTCTTCTATTCTGAGTATGGCCGGATGTCCATAGTTGGCTTGTTTCCTTAAAGAGGACTCCATTGGTCCCAGATCGCTTTTTGCAGCGCAGCCTTTTATGAATAAATCCCGAGGAAGGAGATGAAGTATCATGTCCAACCCTGCTTGCTAATAATAATAAGTAATAACTTCGTTTATTACTTCAGTTGTGTTAACCGTGGGAACCGTCGTCCCGGAGGGGACTGTGATTTCAGCGGTTTTACAACCTGCGAATGGGGTTTCAGTCAGCAGTTCTAGGGATTCTTGACTGCATTCTGTCCAAGAGCCATCTGGTTTAAGGATGAATCCCGGGACGGGAGTTCTTGGATAGGATGTTTCTTAACCTTAAGGCTTCGTTGAGATCCTCTATTGATTCGCAGAACTCCCTCCAGGATTTAGACTTTGACTGACGTTGACGGGCGTTGTAAATATCAACGTGTTGTTGCGGGTTCTTGGAAATTAGGCATTATCCTTCATGGAGGGCCTTCTCAATATAGATTAGAAGTTTGACCAGAAATAAATTCCTTAAATCTGGAACCAAAATTCATACAGATTGTTGGAAGGGATATCTTGATTTTATATCTTTTGGATACCAGCATTTCACGGTGTATCATTCCAAGGAGTTTGTGAACTTTGAAACAGGGGCTCATACCCAAAATATTGAGTCGTCAATTGTCACGTGGTAGTGTCTATGTCGACAGTATGTAGAAATATTTATGTGAATTTCTGTGGCGTCGGCGCGTAATAAAGTTGAATCAAGATCCTTTTAACCAGTTGCTGAAAGATATTAAGCACTCTTACCCCGGTCAATGATTTGTCCAGTCAAATAAAGTAAATTAAATATTATATTATAACCTATTATATTGTGTATGTATGTATGTATTAAAGTGAATAAACTGTGTACAACTAATGAAATGTGTAATAAATGTTAATTTGAACCCTGATATAAAAATGTTATTTTTTAAAGTTGTTATTCAGGACTAAATCTGTAAAGAGAAGACGGAAAATTAATAAATGTTAACAAAAGAGTACTCCCCTCCAATTTTTTAAAATTTGGGTATGTGGTAAAGGGCATTTTGATATATGTACATCTACATATATCCATTCATTTGTAAGAGTCGTAAGCGATGTTCCTTTTCATATTTTTCGAGCAATTATTCGCGTATACTTTGCTTATACCCAACATTGCACCTACTCCAAACCCTACTGTGAACCCAAGCATGGGGGTTGCAGTGAGGCAGCAACCCCCTCCCCCACCCGATACATATTTATCTGGGATTTACTTTAAAAAACGCTGACGTACATACATACATATATTCATGGCAGGGAAAAGAGCACTTTTCACTCCTTTTTATACTATACTTTGATGAATATCACATTTAAAGAAATAAACTGTTCGCAGAATGTAATATTTTGCGAAAAATGTAACATGTTGGGTATTTAAATAATTTTTCTTGAAAATTTCGACACATTTTTAAGAAATTGTTCATATCTTCAATATTTGTAAATGAATTAATATGATTTTTATGACAGTTAAAAGTACTAAATTGTACCGGTATCATTTATGTATACCTGTATATATTTTAAAGATTTTTGGGTTTATTTTCTGCAGGATATTCAAACTTAGCACATACTTAAAGTCCTTTCTAGTAATTTGCGCCAAGAACGGCTTCGGATTTTTATTTGACATATTACAGTATACGTATAAAAAATTTGAAACAGATCGGAGACGAGTATTATTCGGAACTTAATCCAAAGATTGTCTCGATTATTTATTTTTAAGCATTTTATTATTAACCTTGTATATACTATCTAAAACCTATTAATTTTTTTTTTCAGTCAGCGCTATGACACCAGGTGGTCCAAGCTTTTCGCCTACTGCCGCATCTGATGCATCAGGTATGTCACCTAGCTGGTCGCCAGGACATCCTGGTTCATCTCCAAGTTCACCAGGACCATCCATGTCGCCATATTTTCCACCATCGCCCAGTGCATCTCCTGCATACTCCCCAACAAGCCCGCATTACACAGCATCATCGCCAGGTGCTGCATCACCAACATATTCGCCATCAAGCCCAAATTATTCTCCAACAAGTCCACTGTATGGAGCAAGTCCACGGTATTCCTCCACAACACCCAATTTCAATCCACAATCAACTGGGTATTCGCCAACTTCAAGTGGTTATTCACCAACATCACCGATATATTCTCCAACTTCTAACTACCCAGCGTCATCTGCATCGTTCTCGGGGGCTGGGTCCAACACATACTCCCCAAATAGTGCTTACTCTCCTACAAGTACAAACTACTCACCAAATTCCCCAAGTTATTCTCCCACGTCACCGTCATATTCACCATCAAGTCCTTCCTATTCACCAACTTCGCCCTGCTACTCACCTGCTTCACCATCGTACTCGCCTTCGTCAGCAAATTATACACCAAACACTCCATCCTATTCCCCCACATCACCAAATTACTCTGCATCGCCGCATTATTCACCGGCCTCTCCAGCGTATTCTCAAACGGGCGGTAAGTATTCACCAACTTCTCCAACATATTCGCCTCCGTCACCATCATATGACGGAAGTCCACAATACACACCTGGATCACCACAACATTCGCCTACTAGCCCCAAATACTCACCAACTTCACCGCTATATTCGCCCAGTTCACCCCAACATTCGCCAGCAAATCAGTATAGTCCAACAGGAAGTAATTACTCAACGACTAGTCCCCGTTATTCGCCGAATATGTCAATTTATTCGCCGAGCAGCCCAAAATATTCACCTACCAGCCCAACATACACACCAACCTCAAGGAATTACTCACCAACTAGTCCGATGTATTCCCCCACGGTGCCATCAACTGGCTACAGCCCAACAAGTCCGGCTTATTCTCCTAGTAGCCCAACATACGAAGAAACCGACGACTAAGCGACCACCAACAAGCCTTTTTTCTCTGCATTTACGTTTATTTTAACGAAACCTTTCATTTTATAACGACGTAAAATACAATCTGTACAAGCAATAAAATAATGTATTTATTCAAATATCGAAAAGAGATCCGTTTTGAAAAAACAGATCACCATCGACCTCTTCTATATTGTCCTTTAGAGTATCATAGAATTTGCCATTGATAGCAAAATCCCAAACGTCTAAATTGGTTCCGGATAGAACCGTCGTAGGAGCATGTTCTTTTATGAGGTCCTCGTTGTATTCACATTCAATGTTCGGCGTCCATTTTCCAGCTGCCTTCGGTCGTATATGGTATATTTCATCGAAAAACTGGAATACTTGTCGTTTTTTTGATAAGCTGTTAAACTGTATACGATTTCGGCGACGCATTAACTTTCCACACATGAATGTCAGATGGTGATGAAAGCATTGAAACGACAGATTGTCACCAGCAGAGTGTGCAAGGTTTATCCATTGCTGAATACAACTCAGTGGAGTTGTTTCCAAACCGGAGAATAGTGCAGGATTTGCTAAAAGACCTCGCGCGGCCATAATCCCATCCGCTTTCGTGTGTTTATACACATCATCCGCATCGGCCAAGGATCGGACGTTTCCATTGACAATTAGTGGAATTTGAAGCGATTTTTTTATTTCTGCTGCCGCCGGAATGTTAATCGGGGAAGATGCTTTCTGCCACTGAGTACGACCGTGAATTACAAGGAAGGTGGCACCGCAATGTTCCAGTTGTCTGCAAAGATTAACAGTCGACCTGATGTCTTCTTGAAGAAGTCTCAACTTTATTGAGCAACTAAATTGTGAAGGTAGATTTCTCCGCAGTGTTCTTACGATGTCATGTATCAGATCTGTATTCCGAAGTAAAGCACAGCCATAGCCTTTCGAAATTGCCCACGATTGCGGACAACCACAATTGAGATCAACTCCACTGACGTAGGGAAATATAAGTTCGCTTGCTGTCAGCATTTCATTTGCTGACTTCGCGGCGAATTGTGCTATGAGCGGAGTGTCGTCTGAAAGAAAGTTTAACATTTTAATTACTTCTAACTTATGCTTAGCGGATATTTATTTACATTTATTCGTCGTGAATTCATTTTGTCGCGCTTCCTTACTACGAATGAATGAATCGGCGATTATCATCGGCGTAAAGCAGAGTTGGACATTATTTTGACGTACTAGTGTGCGGAATTCTAACCTGTAAGAATGAAGCACAGATTAGTTGGTGAAATCTTATGTTCCTAATTGTAAAACTTACTTACTATAACGTACCATTGGTGCAGCCACATTTAAATAGTCATTTTCAATTTTTCCACGACGGAACAATTCCGTAATATCACTTGACGAAAACATTCCTACACATTTCAATTTCCCCCACACCGAAACAGATGGGTGTACGCATATTTCATACAGAAACCAGAATGAGACGTGCGTCTTTCGTACGTCTTCCCCCGTGACACCCTGAAATTTTGAAAGAAGTTCAGGTTCGTAGCGACAAAACCCGTTAGTCCGGTATTTCACGTTTCAATAATTGCCGCGGCAACACGAACTTGTGGGTAAGAGAAGTGAGAGGCATCCGGGGTAGGTCGTGTTGCCTGTACCGGCAACACTTTGACGTTTCCCTTTGTTATTTTCTCATTTTTTGCCATTTCTCCTTTTTCTCATTCGCCAGATTTCGAGTGCAACAACAACTTAAACAACTCTGGGAAATAAATCAAAAAGAAAATGCACGTTAAGTGTCACTTTGTTGCGAGCTCTGTGTTGAAACGTGTAAAGATAAAGGCAACACGGACAGAAAACACAAAAGAAAATAAGCAAAAGTTGCCAGCAACTATTGAAACGTGTAATACCCGACTTCCAAACAGACTAATCGTGAATATGTGTGAGCTCATTTCATTGTACCGCAGTGTACTCCCGCCACACACACTCTTGGAATTATAACAATTGCGTAATTGTTTACAAAATTTTGACAGCACTTGAGGTACCCACTGGCTCGCCGGAGCTTGTAAGCAAACGTCGGCGGCAATTTTAAGTGGTACGTCTCATTGGTGGTTTGTGATTTCATATGCCAACAAGACACCCGACTTATAATGGCCGCTGATGTTTGCCACCAAGCTATAACAAGTAAGTGGAAATCCGTCATATGTCAAAATATTCATTTGACGAAACTTGAAACTTGCCAGATGTGTCTTAATAATATAAGAAGTGTTCGTAGAGTGTTATGCAATTTTAATGTAACTTTATGGTGTGTTTTACAATGAAAGCAATGGATACGACCATATATTAGGTATATATGAAATGAGTAATGTCACATTAATCATTTTTTTAAATTAATTCTTATTTTCTTATTATTTTAAATTAATTTTCATTGAAAAATTTCTTATAATTTACTTACGCTAGACAAAACGAGTAGAACTAGCTTAACTTTTTTTTTGCTACGTTGCTACCGATGCGATTCTTTTCGGCGTCCCAGTTTTGGCTGATGAAAATTTAAAATCGGTCTACAATCATCTTTTCCACACTGTCAACTGTAAACCTCCGATAATTTCATCTATTTTCCGCGCAACACGCAGTGCAAACAACACGCAGGACCAATGTGCTGAGATCAATTGCCGAATAGAGAAGCGCCAACTTCATCTAATGGACATTGGACTTGATTCGACATCCAACATATATGTCAATGAAAGTTTGACAAGCAAAAACCGAGCTCTTCTACAACAAGCCACTCGTATGAAACATCGTGGACAGTTGTTCTCCGTTTCAACAAAATTTGGTTCTGTAATGGTAAAAGAGAGCCAGAACGGAAGGCCGATACCGATCGAAAACGAACAAGCCCTAAATGCCATTGCAACGAGATGTCAGGGGGGAGAACAGCCACACATCGACGATGGACACATACAGCATCCCTAACATTGTAATTCCATCTCTTTCTATATTTGGTTTTATTTTTATTTTTATTCATATTTTTATATTCATTTTAATCCGCATTTATTTGTACGTCCCCCACTCTCTCTTTTCTCATATTTCTTCTGTCTTTCTGATTTTTTTATCTTCCTTCAGTTGTTTTTCTTTAATCCCAGCACTTTTTGTCCTACCTATTTTCTCTCTTCATTTCCAATGTTATTTCTCTGTTGTATTCGTGATCCCCACCGTTTTTCTTCGTTTAAGCTTATTACATAAATTATTTATTTCGCCAATAATTATGCTACATGATTTATTTGTTAATATGTACGTAACAACGTATTCGCTCTACTTGCCGCCTTTGTCGCTATTGGTCGTGTTTTCCTCAAAATGAATACCATAAGAAGGGGTGATTTTATGGTTGAAACAAAAGTATTATTAAATATATTATGTAATTTCAAACAGGGACTTAATGCCCAAAGTATAGTTAAAAAAATTGATGAACTTAAGTATACTTTTGATGATAGCATGGTTGATTTCCTCTGTCTGACTGAAACTTGGCTAAAACCGGAGATGTGTTCCAACATGTTTAAAGTTCAAAATATGAGGGTAGTCAGGGCTGATAGAGTTCGTAAAGGGGGCGGAGGCGCTGCTATATATATTAAAAATTGTTACAATTTTAAGATATTAGTGAGATCTGGACCAAATGATCTGGCCGAATTTGTCTTTGTCGAACTTTCTGGTACTTGTGAAAAATTAGTTCTTGGTTGTGTTTACATGGCTCCCGATATAGCTAATGTAAATATATTAAGGGATATTTTTGAGGAGCTTGCTCCGTACTATCCTAGGATTGTTGTTTGTGGCGATTTAAATCTCAACATTTTGCATAACCATAACACATCATTAAAATCTATAATAGAAACGTTTGGCTTTTCTTTAGTGAATAGCACACAACCTACACATTTCTCAGTAAATGGTGCGAACTCGTTGCTCGATATTGTCTTGACTTCACACCTGTCGCTAATTTCACATTACGATCAGATCCTTGCACCTGGTTTCTCTCATCATGATATGATTTTCCTTAAAATAAATTCAAACTTACCAACTGTTGCTGAGACGACTTTCAAATCATACCAGTTCAAAGATACCAACATGGAGTCGGTCTTTGACGACTGTCAAAAAATGAACTGGCTGCCAATCTACAGCACAAATGATACGACATTTCAAGTTGAGTTTCTCACTGCAAAAGTTAGATATCTCTTTGATAATTAAAATAAAACAGAATAATACACCGTGGATTACTCCGGAAGTCTGTAATCTTATTGAATTACGTAACGCATTGTATGCTAGATGGAAGCGGTTTCGATGTTTAGCCCTACGAGAGCATTTTAAAAAAACCCGTAACCTCGTCACTTCTCTTATACGTAGAAATAAACAGCACTTCTATGAGAGGCAATTCGGCTCTAACTATTCCAACACTGAATTTTGGAAAAAAGTTCGGAATATTCAAATTAAATCAAAAAATTTACCACCAATTAATGTAGATTTGAACACTCTTAATAAGAAATTTGTGTCGGCTAGCCAAACCGGAGGCTCCGCTTCAATGACCTTTTCGGCTGCACCCAACATTAATCAATGTACGAGTCCATTCTCACTCCACTGTATTGATGAAACTCTCGTTGCTAGTACGATTTTGAAAATAAAATCCAATGCAATAGGTTCGGACAATATAAATCCGAGGTTCATAAGAATGCTTCTTCCTGGTATAATTCACCAAATAACACATACTGTGAACACTATTATAACTACATCAGTTTTTCCCAACTCATGGAAAATAGCAAAGATACTACCTCTTCCGAAGGGTCCTGCACACAATTCAGAATACAGACCAATCGCAATTCTGCCTTTTCTAAGTAAGGTCTTCGAAACAGTTATAAGCCAGCAAATTAAGTTCATTTCCATAATAATAATTTAGTCAGCAAATACCAATCAGGCTTTCGTGCTAAGCACAGCTGTGTAACGGCCTTATTGAAGGTTATAGAAGATCTTCGTCAAGGCTTAGATTCACGTTCCGATAATTTGGGTTTAATGGTATTTTTGGATTTTTCAAAGGCATTTGATAGTGTAGATCACAGTATCTTAGTTAAAAAGATTATGGTGCAATTCCTGTTTGATATAAGTCTTTGTCGGTTAATATCATCGTATCTTACCAGTCGTTCACAATATGTATGTTATAAAAATGAGTGTTCTTCTAGTCTGCCAGTTCCGACAGGTGTTCCACAAGGTTCAGTGCTGGGCCCGCTCTTATTTATGTGTTTCATAAATGATATTTCTAAATGTTTTTCAAGTTGTCAACATCACATATATGCAGATGACGTTCAAGTTTATCTCGCCTTCCCGAAGTCAAACATTCTCGGTGCTGCAAACATTATGAACCAACAACTTATAAGGGTATATGAATGGTCGGCTCAAAACAAACTGGACCTAAACCTCGCAAAGACTAAAGCTCTACTAATAAATTGTGGTAAAATTAAGGTTCCACCTCCCGCCATCCACCTAAATCATACGCCTGTGGAATTTGTGAGCAATTTTAAAAACCTGGGTATTTACTTTAATGAATGCTTTAGTTGGAATACACATATTAATAAGACAGTCTCAAAAATATACGGATAAGCACTACGAATACAAATGTATTTATTGAAAAACTTTTTGAATTCCTAATCAATAATTAATGTAAAGCTAATGTCCATCCTTCCTCTCTTTCTCACTATCTATCCCTTATTTCTATCCTTTCCTTCTACTATCTAAAACGTTATTAAATAATTAATTTTAATTGTAATTAATTGTAAATTGTAAATTAAGTTAACTCCCTATACATCTTTTTTTCTGTTTTTATTATTATTACTTTATATCAATAATACACGATTGAAGCTTGTTCCAATTTAAAAGATTTATATATCTTATGTGAACAAGAATTGTAAATAAATAAATAAATAAATAAACTAACTTAAATATCGTATTGGCCCTATGCGCAGGCACTCTAAAATAAAAAGATAACTAAAGCCTATGTCTTTCGACTATTATATATAAGCTAAGAAAAAAAAAACCCTAACATACCTTATCTACCATAGCATATGTAAGCTTACCATTGGTGTTAGGCAGGCTGGTAATTAATTTGAATTAAATGCGTTAGTATATTGTATACGTTTTCTGTTTATATATTACTTTATTTCAAGTTACAAAAACAACTCACAGAACCAAAGAAAAAATGCATGCCTGCTATGATATTTACAAGCCGAAGTTAGAATCTTAGCGATTTTTCCAGGCTGCCATTGGCGTTTTCCAATGGAGTGGATGTGGTTACAGGGCGCAGTTTCCATTCAAAATTGATGCGGTTACATTGCCCAGTGTACTTATATCTTCAAAACAGGATTTGGCTTGATCAGAAACCACCAATAAGACTTACCACTTAAAATGGCCGCCGACGTTTGCCTACAAGCTGCGGCGAGCACGTGGGAACGCGGGGTACTGTCAAAATTATGTAAACAATGGCGCACGTTGCTATAATTCCAAGAGTGTGTGTGGCGGAAGTACACTGCGGTAAAATGAAATGAGCTCAAACGTATTCACGAATAGAGTTTGTTTGTAACGGGTTTTGTCCCTACGAACCTGAAATTCATTCAAAATTTCGTGGTGTCACGGGGGAAGACGTACGAAAGACGCACGTCTCGTTCTGGTTTCTGGGATTGATGAAGCTGCACCTATTGAAGTGTCTGTTGACGAACTTCTCTCCAGGTACCAAACCGATCTATAGAACCTGAACTACTGGACTCGCCAAAATACAGATACTGGCCAGATCCCAAGGTATCTGACTACACTTTTTCGCCAGTGGACGGCCGTCAGGTCCAAAAATTGAGAACTGGCGCACCGCTATTTCAAGTGACTCTAGAAGAAGCCGCTAGAGGGTCTAAATGCGGTGAAGAACCAAAAGCAAAAGCTGCGTTATTAAGAGTTTTCTTCAGTTCGTCTAGTCTTGCCTCAAGGCCAGATTGTCGCCCGTTGATTTCCGTGTGCCACTTTGTGATCTTCGCCTCCCAAAAGCATTGCTCAACCTGAGTCTCTTCGTTTAATCGTCTTCAGTTACTAGCGTGGAAAGAATTATTCTTAACTCCGATTGCAATACTCCATAGTGTTGTCGCTGCTGGACGAGGATCGAAAACAAAATCAAATTTTTTTTTTGTTAAATGAAACTTGGGAAAAAATTAGGCGCGGGGAAGTATCGAACCGACAGCGGCTCTTTTTATTGACCATCTCCTGCTTCCCGTCCACCATTCACTTAATCAGTTAGCTTTTTCTCCCACTGGGTTAATTTTCGATATGGTGCCGAAACCCAAGAATTGAGGCTGTACCTAGTTTGATAAAACAAAGATATTACTTGATAACTCGAAAAGTAATAGAATGGAGCTGCAAGCACGAATTACGAACTCGCGTCAAAACCAAAAATAAAAGGCCGTTTTCGATTTAGTGATTTAATAATATGTTTTGGTTTTAATTATTTAATAATATGTCTTTACTCCACGATGGTCGAACTAGTAATGCCCTCAATCGCTCAGCATACCCGCCTTCATCTTCTCGACGAAAATTATCATTTTGGATAAACAAATAAGGGAGTGCCGGAATTAGGAGAAGACGTCACAGATAACAAATGTGTAAACAAATAGGGCAAGGCAAAAATCACAAAAAGACGCCAAGTTAAAGGACTCCCATAAGGGGAGCCTAAAAAAAATCGCGAACGGAGAAGCAGAGCTTCCCCCCAACTGTTCGACTTACAATTCGCGTCTCAAAAACAGGTTACGTTATAAAATATCTTTATTGTCCGACGACCAACTTAGAACTAACTTATCAACTAAAACCCCTTCCATAGGAAGCCTCGTCGCTTCGCCCAAATCTGCAACGTAGACTTTTCTCCGGTGTACACGCATCCGCTTCCGAGGCTGGTTGCAATGCGCATCCGATTGCACCAGACTGAATATGATCCAAGTGCACTTGAATCAACACGATCGCGTATGAACAGGTACGAACATGCGGAGCAATGTGAACCACACAAAATGATGACGCAGCGAGTCCCGTTCGTAGTGCCGTTTCGACCTTTGCCCTTGGCCTCGGTCGACGGTGTTAACTCCTCCCTCTTCAAAAATCTACGTTCCGTAGATCCGGTAAGTGACTATGGGTCAATGACAGCAGGTCCTTCTTGGGTCGTCCCTACTGCCGGGAGATCCAATTTGTTGTTAATTTTGCACCACGTACGATAAACAGTAAAGATTAAGGCTGAGAAGATTGAGGCGTATACCAGCGTTGAGATGTTCGTTCTTCCTGTCAAATTGGTAAGATACTTGATGTTCTGTAGTCCAAGATTATGTACCGTTTGAAGATCAATAAGATGGACCTGTTTTGTAATATTGGTTACGACAGCTGGCATGGCTTGTAGGGTCGTCAAGGACGAGCTGGTGAACGTTTGATCCCTAATCTGAATCGTCTCGTTACTGAACCGGACAATGAATGTTCCCCGTAGCTTCTCCGTCGAATTTCCTCCGGTGAGCTCCCCGTCGAAATTAGTCAGGAAGATCGTGTCATCTCCAATGAGTTCAATAACTTCTTCGGTATTCTGGTGTTATTCGCAGGTAGTGGGGCCTCCCTTCAGTAATCTAGGGATGCAGCTGTCTTCCGGTAGTTTTTCGAGAGATTCGGACTTGCAGATCGTGAAATTGCTGATTGAGGCCATATGTTTCTTTCTGATTGGTTAGTACCCGGTCGAACTTTTTGCTGATCCGCTTCCCATTGTGAATTGATGACTTTATCTGGAGCAAATTGAAGTCTTCACTACGCACCTTTGGCATTGATAGGATGTATAGCAACGCCGTATTGTTGGTGTAGATCATGGGCGTACCAAATTCGATCGCCTCGATCTCATTAGCGTAGGGCAAGGTCTCTAGTTCATTGACCAGCATTCTAATTTCTTCATGGTCTAGGAGGTTGGTGTTGACTATCCCACCTTTAGCCATCTGACATGCTCTCACCAGTTCATTCACCTCTTCCTTGATTATGAGGACCTGGTTGATTAGGTCTTGTTCGAATCTTCGGGTGTCTGCCGTTTTTATTTCGTTGGCGGCTCGACTTATGATCCATTCAGCTTTCGTCACCGCCTTTTCTGCTATTTCAAAAAGGCGCTCGTTTATCTTGTATTGCTGGTTGTTGTTCTCAACTATTGCCTGTTGACTCTCGAGGATCTTGTCCCAATCTGATGCGTCAGGGCTCCCGGCGATCCACTTCCAGGCGGACCCAATCCAATTTATGGATCTTGGCTTCCTTAGCTGCTTTCTCCGTAATGGACTGAGACGTTCGGTTGTTTGTGAGAGGTGGAGTGAGGCTAGTCTTATTCCCTCTGGGTTCTTGACTTGGCTTTGTATTGCGGTTGTGAGGTTCAATAATTGCTGTTCCCATTGTTCCAAATCGATCAAGTGCACTAGGTAGAAGTTTCCGTTGGTTACCCAGGCCTTCCCTTCTTTGATGGATATTAAGGGTGCGTCATACTTGAAGATTGTGAATCCCTCTATGGTGACGACGGTGAGGGTGAAAAACCTGAGCAAAGGGGTTAATATGATAGCTTAATTAAGTTGTTAGTACATATCTCTTATGGACCTAGTTACAAATGTTTCCTTAATACTATTAATTGTAATCATGATTAATTGTAATTATAATTAGTTGTATTAATATGGTAATAAGAGAAAGATAAAAGTGTGTAACAATATGATTTTACAACTTAGTTAGCTAGCTTAATATAACAATACAGTGGTCAAAAAAGATATGAAAAAATATATATGAAATATGTTTCTTTACTCTATGGGTGATGGGTGGAAAGGTTGAGTGGTATATAGTATATGGGGTTAGTGCGTGTCGGTGCTAAGTACGTACGTGCCATTCCCCTTTCTTTTTTTTTTTTTTTTTTTTTTATGCTTAGGAGGCGGGGAATTGAACCCCGGTCCCCCATGTTCAAATTTGCATGGGTGTAATAACCGACTATACTACCGAGGAGCAGGGAGTGTGCAGTTTTGCACATTTTTTATATGAGTTTTATGAACTTTTCTCCCTGAGGTTGTGGTCACGGTTACACGGTTATCTTTAGCCACTATTTCCTTTCGAAATAGGGGTTTACTTTTTGCCTTAAGGCCCTTGACTGCCGTGTATATGACCTCACCTTTCGCATATTTCTTAGGGGCCGTCCTGAGTTTATTCCGGTATCGGTTGGCCTCTTGTTGTTTCCTTTTTATTTCAGCTCTCAGGTCTTGATTTATTTTTTTACGGAACTCTATGAGGCTTTGGTAATTAATTCTCTGGGATCTGTCGAAAAATATATCGGATGGCTTGTGTTTGGTAACCGAGTGTATGCTGTTGTTATACCTGCCGACTGCAATGTTCAGAAGTTCTTTCAATCGCAAATCCTTGTACTCGGCTCTCAGGCAACGGTAAATTTCCAAGATGGTCGAGTGGAATCTCTCCACCTGCCCGTTGACCTCAGAGCAGTGCACTGGAGTGCGGTATAACTTTATACCAAGTAGGCTTATGAAGTTTGCGATGATAGGACTCACGAAACTACTTTCATTATCAGTGACAAGTATTCTGGGGACCGTGAAGTAATGAATGATTTTAATAATTTTGGCAAAGATGTAAAGCGGATAGATTTTTGATGTGAAAAAGTTTCCCGAACTTCGAGAACTTATCTATGCAGCTGATGAATCTTTCGTTTTGTACCTCGATTATATCTAGATGCAATATTTCGCAGGGGTAGGTCGGAATGGGTGTTGCTTGGAACTCCGGACGAATCGGATGCCTGTCATATTTACTCGTATTGCACACCTCGCACGCCCTAACGTACTTCATGATAAGGCTACCACCTTTGCCCTTGGCCTCGGTCGACGGTGTTAACTGCCACAGATAACAAGAGGTGTAAACAAATAGGGCAAGGCAAAAATCGCAAAAGACGCTACTTATTATAAAGGGCGTAAACAAATAAGTACAAGGAAGAATACAAGTGGAATGGGAGTAACATAACATAGTTGGATACATAACATGCAGAGATACATAAAAGGTACTTGATGCTGAGTGATCGTGCAGGGTTATCAAGATGTAACTCACGCGCTGGCTATCGCAGCCAGATAACCAAAATAAAAAATGAAACGACGGAAAAGCATCAAAAGTCAGAGACAGGAGCGATTTGTCTATACTAAACTCCATGGAAGAAGATCTCGCATAGTATCTTCAATGTCTCACTACGGCTATTGAGAACCTTAGAGCAATCAACACCGATATTCAGGTTAAGAGCCAAAGAAGGTAGCTGACTATGAAGACTCTGCGGGAGTTATGATGGCAAAATTCCAAGTTCGCTTGGCGAGGGTGCAATCGCGGATTAATGCCTGTCAAAATGAGGTCAATAACCCTCGTACATGTACAGCATCGAAGACGTATTACACGCTTCCTAAATTAGAATTAACAAAGTTTTCAGGTGACCATCAAGAGTGGATTCGTTTTGTACATGAAAATAAATCATTAAATTGCGCCGAAAAATTCAGTTATTTGCAGGCTGTACTAACTGGTAATGCGGCAAAGACGATATCAGGTTCCACTCCCTCTGATACCTGCTACGATGGAGCTATCTCTCTCATGCAGGAAGAATATGGCAACACCGAAAAATTAATAGACAAATTAATGCCAACAGCTCATGGCACTTCCAGCAGTTTTCTGGGAAAACAGACGCAGCAGGGTTGAGAAATTTGCATAATACAGTGATAGCTTGTAGTCGTTCTTTAACTGCAGTAGGTGTTCTCTCGTCTCACTATTATATGATCCTTAAGACCATACGAATAGATTATCATCGCTTACAAAAGGAGTGCATGACAAAGACAGAAGAAGCCAATGATTCAGTTTCTGATACTAGATCCACTCTTTCCGTCAGGTAAGACTTTTTCATTTCTTAACTGATACCTCCTCATAACTTGATTACAATTGTTTTGTTTTATTTATGGTATAATTTGTTTTGGCTCTGTACTTATTTTGTTTGTACTTAATTTAATCCGTTCATACTTTCCAAAAATTGTACTTCTAAAAGATGAATTATCTTGTAGTACTGTTATATGAATCTAAAAAAAATAAATAAATAAATAAAAAAAAAAAAAATAAGACATATACCTATTAAACAGCTAGAGCTGTCACTCGTCACATTTATTTATTTATTTATTTATTTATTTATTTTTTCATCAAGCAGAGATTTATAATTCTCTTACAGACTACTTACAAGAATATTAACACTCTAATCTATATAATACCATAAGTACTAACTAATTATATTAACTATTATCTTCATCCATCAGAATTAGGGTAACAAAACAATAAATTGATTAATGAGATATTACTAAAGCTATCTGACCTGACTAGCTAGTGAATCTAGAACCATCGATTTAAATGTGTCTCGTGTACAATTAGCAAAAAGATCAATGCTATTACAAATTAAGTTAGCTTCTCTCAAGCAACGCGAGATTGGTTCATTGCGGCCGTAGTTAGTGCGATGGAATTGCTCATAAAATATAAAGGATTCACGTAAATTTCTTGAGGGAGTATGCAAATTTATTAAAGTGAGAAGTAAAGGACATTTGATATGATACGTTAATATATCCCTTACAAACATGATAGCAAAATATTTACGTCGTTTTTCAAGCGATTGTAATCCAATTAACATACATCTTGTTTCATAAGACGGCACTTCAATGTTCCAGTTTAACTTGTACATAACATATCTAGTGAATTTTCTTTGAACTTTCTCAATTCTTGCAGATGAGTTTGTGTAATATGGATTCCAAACTGTATTACAATACTCAAGAATGGACCTTATGAGTGAGATATAGAGGGATTTTAATGCATATGGATCCGTAAACTCTTTACTGTTCCGCCTAACAAATCCAAGCATAGAGTATGCTTTACTTATGATATAATCTATATGAGGTATAAACGTGAGTTTGGAGTCTAGAATAACCCCCAGATCCTTTTTACGACTTACTCTTTCAATGTGAATACCATCAACATTATAACTGTAATTTATTGGTGTGAAACTTCTAAAGCAAGAGAAGTGACATGTCACTAACAACCATCGACGGCAGCTAGTCTTCTCACGTCCACACAACCAAACGAACATTGCTTCTTTTGCAAATCTACAGAGCAACTCCTACGAAACAGTGCAACTGCACTAGAACTATCGATGGAAAGAAACAAATGTTGAAGGAACATGGCAGATGTTTTCGATGCACTATGAAGGGACACACGACAAGAAATTGTAGAGTGGGAAGCCTATACTATAAACGGTGCAAGCATAAGCATCCTACTTCGTTGTGCAATTGTGCAAATGTGTCAAATTCCAAAGAGAAGTTAACGTTCATTGCCGTGCTTAATTCGACTTTTAATTTTTCCGGCTCAAATACTTCGAGAAAGAAAAATGTGTTCTTGCAAACAGCGCGTTCCCTCCTTTCAGAAAATCATTCCCTCTCGGGAACAAAAAGTCTATTTGTGCGGCTCATTCTTGATGGTGGAAGCCAACGCATGTATATAAGAGAAGGAGTTCTAAAAAACTGAAATTAAAAGTTACTGGATTCGTGAATCGATCCATTATTCCTTTTGGTCAAGACAAAGTCACTGATGGTAAAAAAATGAAAATTGTCAACATTTGTCTAAGATTTTGCGAAAGGTCAGTGGAAGTCGCGGCGGCAGTGTTTCCCGAAATTTGCTTAGACGTCTTGGAGGCTCTTGCGAATAGAGGCACTCCATTGGATGGTTTCTGCTTGGCGGATTGGAATTTTTGTGGACGTGAACAAGAAGAAGGTTGAAGTGTTCTATTTGGAGCGCATTATTATTGGAAGGTGGTAACGGGCAAGTATAAACGAGTTACTAATCTTTTGACAGGAGTAGACACCATTTTTGGATGGACGCTTTAGGATCCTTGCACCACAGAAGAAGGTATTTTTGAAAATGTTTCAACTCTTTTCAGCTCCTTCCTTGAGGATATGTGGAACTTAGAGAGTTTGGGGATTTTTTTTTGTTGGAGGCTTCTACTATCTGTTGGAGCACTCAGACACAAATACTGGTCCATTGTACTACCAGACAGACACCTTGTCTTTATTGTAATTTCCCCGTTGTCCGGAGAAAAGTGAGGAGGGGCTTCAGTGATGTAGAGCTAAGAGATTCGGCACCCACCACGTCGGCCCCAAGGGTGCGCCGCGCCACTGCGCGCGAGCGAAGGCGGGACAGTCGCAGAGAAAGTGTACTGCTGTGTCATCCTCCTCGCAACATGCAGCACGTCTCACTGATGCCAAGCACGTAGAGATGCTTGGCAAAAGTGTAATGGGCCGTAATGACTCCCGTTAGCCTTCTGCAATTTTTTCTCCTTAAGGATAAGAAAAATGTTTCGGACTTTTTGCAGACACTAGGGCGTACGCGCTTAGTCATCCTGCATCCTGGATATTCCCTCCATCTACGACTGTGTAAGACACAGTCATTAATGTCAGATTTGACCGTGGAAGCAGGTAGACCTAAGGCGGGTTCAGGTCCTGAGAAACTCTCCTCTTCTAGCGAGTTCTCTGGAGATCTCGTTTCCTGGGATTCCAAAGTAACCTGGGACTCATACAAGCCTAAGTGAATTTAGTCTTCCGACTTTGTTCAAAAAGGTCTTGAGTTCATGCACTAATTTGGAGTTGGATATAGGGTTGGACAAAGCTTTGAGTGCAGCTTGGCTGGCACTGCAGACACATATGCTTTTTCCCCTCCACCTGTGTTTCACAACATAGTGCATGGCCATTAGGATTGCGTAAATCTCCGATTGAAAGACAGACGCATATTTTCCTAACGAGAAGTGCAGTCGAATGTTTTCGCGCTCAAAGAAAACTCCAGCGCCGGATCTCTCCCCACCTATGAAAATGCGAAGACATTCCATTCCAGGTTGAGTGTCTTGCCAAAGCCAGTCCTGACGCCATGGAAATATGACTGTGAAGTTATAGCGCAGTAGGATGACACCTGCTATCCTTCCATTGCGTCAGAAGGAATATCCATGAGACAGGGGTCGTAGGATATTTCTCCCGCAAGTACACTTTCACTCCAATGCGAGTTGTACCAAAGAACATTTCTCTTTAGGCGAGAAATGGCTTTCAATCTGATATATATGTCAAGGGGTGGAAAATTCATCATAGCATCTAGAGCAGCTCCCGGTGTGATGGAGAAAGGCCCCGTGCAGCTGAGACAGACCGCTCTTTGGAGTTTGGTGAGTGAAGCCACAACGTGTTTGCGTGTTAGCCTGCTCCACCAAACAACCGATGCATATAAAATTATCGGTCTTATCATTGTCGTGTAGATCCAAAAAACCTTTTTCCTTATTGGGAGTTTGACCGTCACCAATAAGAGGAGGAGTGTTTGAGGCGCACGCCGAAAGTGCTGGCACGCTTGTGCCTCCTGCAGCAGCCTTTACTAGCCGCTGACGCTTTCTGCGCTGCGCGCCGCCAAGAACTGCGGGGGCTACAGATGAGAGGGTCGGATAGGTTTCGGTAGGGGATACCTCCGCCGATCTAATCCTCTTAACTGCTTTCCCCAGAGGTTCGCCTTCAATCTTCGTGTCTTCGGCTGTGCCAGCCTCTTTGCACGATTTTCGGGCACGCCTCTTTCTCCTTCTTTTTTGGCACTTAGCAGTGCAATCTACAGTACGTCCCAATTCTGGGGCTCGTTCAACCCTAGCGGTTTCCCGTGCCGCACCGTCGTCTGTGTCGCCTCCGTTGCTTGCACCACTCATGCTCAGTCCAACCAGGTGGTCGGACAGTAAGCCGCAGGAGTCGGTATCGTTCCGGGCTGCCGGAGAGTTGTGAATGAGTGGTGGGGCCTTCAGAATAATTGCCCGGCCGCGATCAGGGAGATCGCGGGTGGATTTCCGCTATTGCGCGAGTTACATACATAAGCGACGATCAGCACAACTCAACAGGAAATGCTGAATCGAAGGTCATTAGTACCAATGACCTACCGAATGCATACAAAATCGAAGCAAATCCAAAACCGCTTGCTTGGTGATTTGTATGCAGTGAGTATCGGTTCATGGTATCAAAAATAATGTTGACTCAACATATTTGTATCGAGTCAACATATTACTAACATAGGTCGTAAGTTAGAAATAAGAAATTAAAAAGGGAGTCTAGTTCTGACTACCGGTCAATAAAGGTCAATACAATTCAATTAGACGTTGATTTTGCATTTTTTAAGTGGCGCAGTCGGTTCGGTTCTGTTCAATAGAAGTAGAATCCAGTGATACGAATCAAAAAAGTGTTAAAGTAAAAACAAAGTGAGAAACGCAGTGATCTAAAATAAAATTTATTAGATTATTAGATTACGAAGAAACGAACACTAAAACAGAAAACACAGACTGGAGAGAAAAACGTCGCGAAATAGAATTGTGGATAATAACAGAAATATGGCACCAAATATTACGGAGCAATGCTTAGCCATGCTTACAGAAATATTAAATCGCCAAAATCAACCGGTAACACTAAGGAGCAGACTCGAAAAAGAACTTCGATATCTTCCTGTCTTTGATGGAAGTGTGGGAACCTTGCCAGCATTTATTTCTTCTGTGGACAGAGCATTAGAGGAATATGAAGTGAACCAGAGGAATGATGTATACACCGTCATCTATAACGAAAAAATCATCGGACCAGCAAAGAATTATCTGACAAAATTGCCTCCATTGACCTGGGAAAGCTGCAAGAGTAAATTAAAACTTCACTTCAAAGCAACGAAGGACCAAAGGCAAATTATGAATGAGATTAGCTTTTTAAAAGTAAGTACGATCTCTGAATTATGTGACAAAGTAAGAACAATTGTTAGTGATATTGCAGAATGTGCAATTTTTAGTGATTCTCAAACAATGATTGTAAATAATTTAAGTAGTTTTTTAGTTTTAAAAATAAAAGAAATTACTGCTGGGGCTTTAGCAGCCGAATTACATAACAAATACTCTGTAGAAGATATTCGGATAGTACTTAATAAATTTATTGACCAAGATCATTTTAATTTGAAAAAACAAAAATCAAATAATATAAATCATCCAATCAAATCAAATAAAATTATATCCGGAACAATACCAAGAAATTGCCCATCACAACGTAGTTATCACAATAATTTTCAGAATAGTAACTTTTTTAATAGTAATAATAACTCAAGACAAACGAGGAGAAAGTTCAATAACAATGGTGCAAGTAGACAGAGTAGGGGTTATTTTAGCAATAATCATACTAACGACAAACTTTAACAATAGAAATTATAACAATAATTTCACACAACCAATGGAAGTAGATACCATAAGTAATAGAAACGAAGTTAATCAATTGACAGATGGAGAGTTTTTTATAAACTAGCCTCGGAACAAAATAAAATGTATATTATTCTTACGACGCTAAAAAAGAGTATGTTTGTTTGGTAGATGCAGGATCTACAGTCAGTTTACTAAATGCCAACAAAGTAGGAAACAAAAGTTATGAAAAAACACAGAATATGTAAAAACTAGGTGTCCAGAAAAATTTAAACAACCAGATAATGCCAGAATGAGATGGGTAAAAATTAACTTAGATAAAGCATACGATTTTTTGATTATTTTACGTCATTAGATTTAGCGAAAGGGTATCACCAGATTCTGGTAGCCGAAAAAGACATAGAAAAAACGGCATTTGTTACACCATTTGGATTGTATGAATATATGCGGATGCCATTCGGTTTAAAGAATGCACCGGCAACATTTCAGCGTCTCATTAATGAGATATTGAGGGATTACATTAACAAAATATGTGTAGTATATTTAGATGATATACTAATTTTTTCAACTACACTAGAGGAACATTTCAATTCCTTGCAATTAATTTTCAAAAAGCTGAGCGAGCACAACCTGAAGATACAACCCGATAAGTGCTGTTTTATCAAAAAGGGGACCAGTTTCCTAGGACATGTTCTTACCAAAGAAGGAATTAAGCCAAACCCGGATAAAGTAGAAAATATTATGCGAATTGAATTACCCAAAACAGAGAAGCAACTCCAAAGTTTCCTAATGATGACCGGTTTTTACAGAAAATGTATAAGAGACTATGCACAAGTAGCACAGCGTCTGATTAAATATTTAAAGAAGGATGTAAAAATTAATATCAATGATCCTCAATACATAGAAGCCTTTGAAAAACTCAAACTTTTGTTGTCCTCCCATCCCGTTTTAAGGTATCCAAATTATGAAAAAGAATTCTCCGTAACAACGGATGCTAGTGATCATGCAATCGGAGCAGTTCTTTCACAAGACGGTCATCCAATCTGTTATGTATCCAGAACGTTGAACAATCACGAAAAAAAATTATAGCTTAACTGATAAAGAGTTCCTAGCTATAGTTTTTTCGGTGAATTATTTTAGACCTTATCTATACGGCAGAAAATTCAAGATTATCACTGACCATGCACCAATAAAATATTTGAATTCGAAATACAAAGGGAAAGAATTTTCCCCACAAAATCAACGGTGGTTACAAGAATACAATTATGAAATTGAGTATATTAAAGGTAAAGAAAATAAAGTGGCTGATTGTCTAAGTAGGGTGAGAAATAGTCCCCAAATTAATGTAGAAAACTGCAGTGAATCCAATATGGACCTGTCTGATACAAGACATTCAGTAGAAGAGCAATTACAGGATCATATACCTATAAAAGAAGAAATAGTTAATAAATACAAAACTCAAATAATCTTAACTTATTGTCCAGAAAAGGAGATAGAAATAAAACATGGAAGGAAGATCATAGGAATCAATCCACAAAATGAAGAATTAACTATTAAAGATATACTAAAAAGGAATATTAAATCAGCACACATAGGCATATATTCAGAAGTAAATGATAGAGATTATAATAAAGTACAGCAGATTATTATAGAACTATTCTCGAATGATCGCAGAATAAAGTTTAGAAAAGCAACAAGAAGAGCGCAAGAAATAGAAAACGAAGAAGAATGCCATAAACAAATATCATTGTATCATACAAGAGAATCACTGCATAGTGGCATAAATAAGACCTATAAAACATTGAAAGACAAAATCTTTTACCCCAAATTACAAGAACATATCCAACTTATTATTAATAATTGTAGTAGATGCAACGAAATAAAATATGACAGGAATCCAATAAAACCTTTCTTAAACGTAACTGAAACACCTACGGACAAAAATGAAATTATGCACCTAGACATTTTTCATTACAACAAATAGACTTTTGTTACCATTATCGACAAGTTAACAAAATTTGCAGTTGTTTATTTAATTAATAAGAGAAACTGGGTTAAAAAATTGCTATTTTAGTCACAGTCAAGTCATTAAGTATTTGCGAGAGAAAGGAATCGAAATTCATTGGACCAAGCCCAATAGTCATACGGGAAATCAGACGTAGAAAGGCTACATTCCACGTTAATAGAAAAGATTCAAGCAATAGTAGAAGACATGTCAGTAGAACAAAAGATACAAAAAGCCATAGGAAATTATAATGATAGACACCATTCAACTATTGAAACAACCCCAAGAAAAGCGAGTTCAATGTCAGATCTAACAGCATTAGCAGAAAAACTAAAAACAAAATAAATAAAAAACATCCAAAGAGAAAATAGGAAAAGAGAAAAATATATAGAAAATAGATATATAGGTTACATTAAAAATTATAAGAGGGTAAGACATAAGGATGAACCATATTTTAGAAAATATGCATTAAAAAATGTGCATCTTTCCAATATTAAACGAGCTTATAAATTTGCAGATAATACTAATAATCCTGATGACGAAGATGGTCCTAGTACAGGGATTACTACAGGTACATCCAATAAAAGAAGAGAACGGGTATGTGAAAATAAGAGTCAAAGAAGTAGAGATAGCGAATTGAACCGACACAATTTTACACATAATAAACCCATCTGAAATTATGAACATTTTAAATCAGTTATTTCATTTAAATCAGTTTATTCAGAAATTAAGTTAGTAAAAACTAAACTTAGGACACTAGGAAAACCAAACAGACAAAGAAGAGGTATATTAAATATCGTAGGTAGAGCTCAAAATTGGTTATTCGGAACCATGGATGATACTGATCGACAAGACATAATAGATCATTTGAAGGTTACCGACGGTAATAACCATAAAGCTATTGCGAATCTTAATAAACAAATTAAAATAAACGATCATTTTAACAAGACATTATAGGACTTAAAAATAGTGATAGAAAATGATAGAAGGAAGATCTTAGAATCCTACAATCTCACAAACAACATAGTTAAAGAACTAAATTACAAAGTTTTATTCCTTGATCAAGAAACAAAATTAAGATATTTAGAAAATAAAGTAAATCAAATACTTGACAACATAATGGCGACAAAAAATAATCTAATCCATCCCAGTATGTTAACAATAGATGAGTTAGCCGGTGTAATGGAAGATAATAATGATTGTTTGATATTTGCAATTAAAATACCAGTAAATTATGTAGTAACAGAGTTACAATTAGTTAAGCCGATACCTAATTCCAGTAATCTACAAATTAATGAATCAGTGGAATTTATTATAGAAGTAAATGATCAAGTATACAAATATAATGAACAATATCTTTTTAAACAACTAAGGCATAGTAAACACTGCATTTTTCGAGAAACATGTTCTTTAGTTGTTAATAATGTAACTAGTATAGAAGAAATAGACGATGAATCTATTTTATTAATAAATATGAATAATGAAACCTTGCTACATGATTGCGATAACCGAATTATAAGTTTGACTGGGAACTTCTTAATCAATTTTAATAATTGTACTTTAAAAATAAAACAAAATAGTTTTTACAATAGAAAAATGATTGTAATTGATAAGTATTATTATCCAACAACAAACGTTAAGGAAATGTTCTCTGAACCAATAAAATTTGATCAAATCATAATGAATAATATAGAAAATTTAAAACAAATTAAGGAACTGGAATATCATAAAAATGTAATGTATAGTACTAATATAAGTCTTATAATAATAATAATCTCTATGGCTGTAGGCATATTCTTTTACATTTCCTGGAAAACAAAGAAAATTAAAATTAAGATAATCAATAGCTTGAAGCCGGAGGCTTCAAATTTAAAGCGAGGAGGAGTTACATACATAAGCCACGATCAGCACAACTCAACAGGAAATGCTGAATCGAAGGTCACTAGTACCAATGACCTACCGAATGCATACAAAATAGAGGCAAATACAAAACCGCTTGCTTGGTGATTTGTATGTAGTGAGTATCGGTTCATGGTATCAAAAATAATGTTGACTCAACATATTTGTATCGAGTCAACATATTACTAACATAGGTCGTAAGTTAGAAATAAGAAATTAAAAAGGGAGTCTAGTTCTGATTACCGGTCAATAAAGTTCAATACAATTCAATTAGACGTTGATTTTGCATTTATTTAAGTCGCGTGCCACCTGGAGTAATACCATCCATTTGGTTGTCCATTCATCCATAATAAACTCGGTTCTCCGGGTCTTAGTTCGAGGTCATTGACTTCTTAAGCCCCTCCGCCCCGACAAGGCGCCCGAAGAGCGAAGGGGGAGTTTGGGGATACGAAGCGATGAGGTGGAGATGAAAGAATTCACCAAAGAGTTCCTATCTAAGTGTATTCGAAAGACTGAAACAAGATACGATACGAAGCGCTTGTAACATAAGAAACTATTCATGGACAATTGGAACAAGACTGCACTCCCGTCTCAGAAGACTTCAAAAAGATCCATCTAAACTTCATGAGTACGACACAGCAATACAGTAATTCAAAGTGTCGTACTACGCTGAGAGAGTAGATTGCAATGCAACAATGTGAAGAACTTATATTACATGCCACACTGGGCAGTATATCGGCTTGAAAAGGACGCAACCAAAATACGAACAGTACTCGATGCCTTTAAATGAATCTTTATATAAATGTTTATGGACAGGCTCGAATTTACTTCCAGGCATTTTGCTAATCTTGTTGAAGTTCCGTGTCGTGTAGATTTGTTGGTTGCGGATGTCCAAAACGCATTCCTGCAAATCGTCTTAGCCGAAAAAAGGCAGCCATCGCTTTGTCTGGTTTCCGCAAAATAAAGTCCCAAGGTCAGATTTTTCGTCCGAAGCCGAATATCGTATGACTCGAATCATTTGGGGTTTCATCAAGCCTATTTTTGCTGTCTGCCACCATTGCTCTTAACATTTGCACGCAAACAAAATAATTTGAATCGTGTGAATTGCTGAGTAATTCGTTCTGCATGGATGATATTGTAACTAGCGTAACCGGCGACTCAGAAGAGTCAACTGAGATTTTCAAACGTACTTGTATGAATCTAAGAAAGTGGCGTTTCAATCATTTGGAAATTCAGAACTCTCTTGAGACGACCGAAGATTTAGTTCATTCCGTTCTAAATATTCTGTGGAACGTGCACAGCGATGAATTTTGTTTATTTTTTTTATTTTTTATTTATTTACGTCAAGTGATTATGAGCTAAGTTTGTCTCACGAATGCAACGCAATAATGGTTAACTTTTACCATAATTAATGCGATGGATTCAAGTACGAAAGAGCATACGATGTCGGGTATTGTGGGATGAACTTAAAAGTTAATAATATTTAAAAGAGGAGGACAGTCAATTCGGGATGTGAGGATGTCTCAAATGAACATTAGTGAAATGCACCTGCAACGCGTATGAAGACGAAGTACATTAAACAATGGACATCTTGTTCTATAAGATGGAATCTCTATGTTCCAATTAAGTTTAAAGGATATATATCTAGTGAATTTTCTCTGAATTCTTTCGATCCTCTCAACAGCCTTAGTATAAAAAGGGTCCAAACAATACAGCAATATCCCAAGGAAGATCTAACTAGTCAAAAATAAAAGATTCTCAACGCGAAAGTATCTGTAAACTTCTTTGAACTCCTTCTAAGTGAGCTTATATTACACCAATAAGAAAGGCGAGTGAGATCGTCTTGTAGTTGAAGGCAATATGTTATGGATAAAAATTTTTTTATCAATCTTCATTAATAAATAAGAGAAACAAAAATATACCTAAATGGCTTCTTTGCGGTACCGTTGATGGTACTGAGATACTTCCAGATGTATTGTATGTATGTATGTATTCTTAATCTTCACTTTTTGAGTTCGATTATTTAAGTAAGATTGAATCCATTTCAAAAGGCAAGAGTGAAAACCCAGGAAAGACAGTTTGAAAACTATAATTTGATGATTGACTCTGTCAAATGCTTTAGAAAAATCAGTATAGATTATACTTGGATGACAGTTTTTCTCTAAATTAGAATTTAACTGGTTCACAAAAATAGAAGGATTTGTGGTAGTAGACCTGCCGGAAACAAAACCATGTTGACAAGGTGTCATATGTCAAAAAATATAAAAAAAAAGCTTATCGTACACTAATTTTTAAAAAGTTGTTGATATTGTTAAAAATTAGCAATGAGAAACCCCGCCACCTACTTTATAAGAGAGCATGAAATATATATTACTACCTCGTTCCAATTATATTTCAATTATGTATACAGTGTCTCCAAGCCAAACTCGCTCACTTTGAAAAAAAAAGTTCAAAAGTAAAAATTTCGAAATAAATCAGTAAATGAGAAAAAAAGTATCAAATATTATTTTTCACAAATTCAATTTTCGATTGTGCATAGTTTTGGAAGTTAAAGTTTTGTTTATATAATAACTTCTGTTTTTGTTTATGGATTTTTGTTTTTCTGTTGAATAAAAAATCGAATTTGTGAAAAATAATATTTAATACCTTTTTTCATTTACTGTTTTATTTCAGAGATTTTTATTGTACTTTTTAACTTTTTTTTTTCCAAGTGAGCGAGTTTGGTTTAGAGCCATTGTACATACCCCTCTAACCTGAATTATGTTTGTAGTTACCGCAAGTATTTTAATCCGTACAGTTTGACCCTTTTCATATGTGTTATAATAAAGTCTGAATTATAATAATCGAGTTTCTTTCTTGCTTGGGCAAATATTTCACATTGGTGCCGAAACCCGGGAGTGATACGATTTTGTGGGAAAAGGTTTAACGCGGTTAACTAGATTTACGTGCTCCTTGAAATAGAATAACAAACGCGAGCTGGCTATCGCAGTCAGATAAGGAAAATTGCTAATGAAGCAAATGCTCCCCTTCACAACTCCCTCTATTAACGATATTTGACTGAAACGCAAGCCAATCTTTTAAATTATACTAAGTCCTTCTTTAAGTTTGTTAATTACAAAAGAAAATCTCATGGTTATCCTACCTCACTCTCCTTCCATGATCAAACCTCGAATGATCCCAATGTTATCACCACCTTTTTTAAACAGTCTTTCGCCGACGACTCCTTTGTTCCAGACCTCACTTACTTCGCACATTCGATTCTCATGTCAAATTAAATCTACTTAATGATGAATTCACTCCTGGGCCTGGAAAGCCTCATTGATCACCCCTATACACAAAAAAGGTCCGAAGAACGTTGTTAACAACTATCGTCCCATTGCCAAACTATCACATATACCCAAACTCTTAGTATTTGGTACAAAACTCTAAGTTTTCGCTGCAAGTCTTTAATCTCCCCTAGACAACACAGTTTCCTCAAATGCAGATCTACATATAACAACTAAACTTGTTCAATTTGTGTCCTTTACCCTTGTTTACAGTGCTTTTACTGTAATTGTTTCTACGTTGATAGGTCGCGGTTCTTGTACCATGAATATCGGCGATATTCTAGTACAGTGCTAGAACACCAATATTCGGATATTAGCAACAAAATAAAAACACGAACGTTCTTGATAGCTACCTAATTCTATCAGGTCAATTCAATGTTTATTAGCCAGTATTTATACTAAGATATTGCTTATTCTAGCGCAAAGAGTTTTTAATGAAATTAGATTACTTTACTAAATATTACATACAAGAAAAATAAGAAGTAAATTGCCTATTCTGCAATACAATTTTGTTATGATGAGTGGTGCACTGGATGCCGGTGCACTATGAATGCTGACCGTACTCAACAGCCTGCCCCCATTGAACTGTGTTCAATAGTTCTCTTGATAGATGGCTGTTGATTCGGATGCCGAATTCTTCTTGGTAATAGAATGGGAAATTCTCTGCGTTTACGAATGAATCGACTGGATTTCCAAATTAAGAACACACTGACTCCAACCGCTAGGAATAACCCGGGGACTCTGAGGGCGATTATGTTGGGAATTATGCTGCTGAATTTGATGTGGTAACTCCAACTGTTGGGACTTGATCTGTTCCCGTACTCCTTGCAATTTTCCTTGATAAGTGATGATATTTGAAGCATTGTAGTGAATCGCAATCATATGCTCCACATTTGTAAGGTTCATATCTGTTCTAAGTCTGGTATACATATATGCCACCCGTATATTGTTTGAATAGATGCGATGAGCTTGAATCGTTATGTGATCGTGTTTGACAACACAATTTGGGTTCAATTTCAGGAAGCTACTTCCTTGAATCGTGGTAAGGAACGGATGGTGATTGCATACTATATTATTAGCAACACTACTACATTATTAGCAACACTGACATTTACTGCCACTCATGGCAACAAGTGCCGCTACAACCAACCCCTTAGTGCATGTACAGACACAGATAAACATATTTTTTTAATGGAGCCGCAATCGGTCACAACAACTCAACTGCACAGCAGACAAGAAACAAAAAGAATGATGAAATAGAGGACGATGAGTGATGAAATAGAGGACGATGAATTATGAAATAGTGGAGGGATGAGACACTTCTTGTCGAGAGCTGAGTTGAACAAGGTGCTGTGCTCGAATAAACTGGCGCTAAATATAAAAAGAAGTTCAAGCGTTTTTTTTTATTTTATTAAATTCATTGTGAAATTTCTAACATCAGAAGTGGGATCGTGAAAAAAAAATAGAAGCCCTACGCGCTGTGTACATGTTGCGAACATTTTTGCCGAAAAGGACTAGACAATTGAACAGTGAAAATTAAAAAAATTACAATTGCTGTCTTACTTATTTTGGCGACATGCCTCGTGGTCGCGGTGTTGCAAATAAAAGTGTAGCTGGTGATGTGGCCGGGGAATCATCGCAGATACTGAGTGAATTAATCAAGGCCTTGCAGTCCCAGAGCTCAGACGAACTATTTGATCTTCCTTATTTCAGGCCTGAAGTAAATGAATCCACTAAATGGGTGAGTCAGGTTGAAGAAATTAGAAAGGAAGTAGGTTGGTCCGATTTGCAAACTTTGGCCCGGGTTGGTTTTATTGAGTGACGCAAAACGGTGGTATGAACGTTGGAACCCCGAGATCAGAGACTGGGGTAGTTTTCAAAAAGATTTTGAGGAAGCATTTCCGCCAAAGAGGAATCTGGGTCGCCTTCTAGAGGAGGCGTCAAGATTTAGAAGCACCAGTGTTAACACCTATGAAACATATGTCCACGAGAAATTGTCTATGCTGAAAAATCTGCGAGCGAATTGGAGTGAGGGTGATTTATTAGAGTTAATTATACAGGGGATAGCTAACTTTGAAGTCCGTAATACAGTTATGAAAGCTAACTGCTAACTACAAAACTATTATTCCTCTTGTCTTGCTTCCCAAAGCCATGTAATAAAAATGTTTGTGAGCCAAGTACTGTTCGGTCAGTGTTAAAAAGGAAGTTGGGTGATGGGAAAGATGCAGGCACTTCGGTAAAAAAATGTTTTCAATGTGGAAAGCTGGGGCATATAAAGGCTAACTGTCGCGTTAAACGCACTATGCTATAGCGGACTACAGCACCTCGACAAAACCAGCAATGCGATCGAAACCAAATCAGGGTGTTATTTGTCCTTTTTGTGCCAAGCTGGGTCATGATACTTCTAATTGCTTTACAAAGTCAGCTATAGAGAAACGGCGCAATATATGAGGTGCCGAGTACGTCACCCGAGCCAGGTGGGCAGTATGAGCAACACTGACATTTACTGCCACTCATGGCAACAAGGGCCGCTACAACCAATCCCATAGTGCATGTACAGACACAGATAAACATATTTTTTTAATGGAGCCGCAATCGGTCACAACAACTTAACTACACAGGAGACAAGAAACAAAGAGAATGATGAAATAGAGGACGATGAGTGATGAAACAGAGGACGATGAATTATGAAATAGTGGAGGGATGGGACACTTCTTGTCGAGAGCTGAGTTGAACTAGGTGCTGTGCTCGAATAAACTGCCGCTAAATATTAAAAGAAGTTCAAGCATTTGTTTATTTTATTAAATTCATTGTGAAATTTCTAACAATATTCAGCATTGTTTTCCTTTATTACCGCGTAGATCCATTGATTTGTCTGAGGAATTTGTGTCAACACGGAAGTATTTTTGATAGTTTTTAATTTACATCTCACTAATGATGATATGTTATTTAGGAAGTTCATTTCACACGTGCTGATGTTAGCTATAGGTCGGTAAATTAGATGAATTTGGGTGCATCAGTGAAGTGTAACTTCTATGTGATTGCATATGGATAGTTCATCTTCTGACATTGGGTAGTATTGATCGTGATGAGCACTCACCGCCAATAGGGTTTATGAGGGGTCTATGGCTATTAGTACATTGTTGAAAACTGCCGGAATTGGAATGAGCTTAAATAACATAAATTCATATATACCAATCAATGGAAATTTTACCTTGAATATTATATAGTTTCGGTGATTTGTCCTTCTGTTGACATCAATTTGTAAAGTTGCAGCATGTTTTCTGGTTCCACTGGAAGACGTAACTGTAGTGGTAGGTAGTTTTTGATTTTGATGAGTTCTTGTTTCAACTGCTGAGGCGGAATCAGTAAATGATAAATTCTGCCATGATGAGTGTCTGATGATACGTCAAATATAGATGCTTGAAAACGCTGCATATTGCCGACTATTAATGTAGTGTAGATCGACCAGGATGAAAATAATTGCTGAACCTTAATCTGATACATTTCATCGGTGATGTTGTTTATCCGATTAATTATTTGTTCTAATTGGAATACAAGTGAATTATGCCTTCTGAATGTTTGAATACAGATTCAATGCTTCGGAATGTTTCATTATGTTTACAGTGGAGTCTAATAATGACGTGTGGTTCTTTAATAACGTTGTTAGGTAATTCTCATTTGAATATATCTTTTCAATATTTTTATCCATTTCTTCAGCATATCGAGAATCAAGAACCCCAAACAGTGAATTAGCAACATTGCCGACGATGTCAAGCGCTCCTCTTTTGACCTTCCTCGAAATACGCGTAGTCCTGAGTAATGAATTTTCCTCAATGAGTTCCTTATTGATACATTGAAATTGCTGAACAACTTGAGTACATAGACTTTTCGATGTAATTAGCTGGCAAAGGTGATCTAATATCATGGTACTATTTTTGAGAGCCTCAAATTCTCTTCTGTATGGTTCAAGGTTGTAGTAGACCACTAGGTTCCATGTGTTGGGTATCAACTTAATGGTTCCTTGACCTTCAAAATGTATTCCTGGATGTGATTCGAATTTGTTGACTTCTACTTCATTTGCTGTTGTATTGGCAGCGGGGCAAGTCGGTGTATAGCACGACGAAACACACCAGAAGCCGTGTGTACGTCTGCTACCCTAACTAAGCCATCAGACCCCTTAACAGTGATAATGGCCATTTAAGACTTGGTTGTTTATCTTCTTTGATTATTACCATCAAACCTCGCTCTACGTTCTGACATTTCTCCTTCCATTTGTACCTGTGTTGTAATTGGCTTAGGTATTCGCTAGACCAACGTCGCCAGAATTCATTTTTAACAGAAGACACAAGTTTCCATCTTGTTAGAAGTGCAGACGTTTCTGGTTTCGCTGATTGGTCAATATTGCTGGTCATTGGTTCGCCAATAAGGAAGTGCCCTGGAGTGAGAGCAGTGAGATCATTTGGAGAAGTTGACATGGGAGTTATTGGTCTTGAGTTCAATATAGCTTCCACTTCTACAACTGCTGTTTCTAACTCTTCATATGTTAATGAAGCAGAGGCCAAAATGTGTTGTAACACATGCTTGGCTGACTTGACTGCAGCTTCCCACGAACCGCCAAAATGAGGTGATCGAGGTGGAATGACACTAAAGTCGCATCCCTTCGCTGTGCATACAGCTGTTATTTGTTCCCTATCCCTTGTTGAGTCAATGAAATGTTTTAGCTCCATTAACTGATTCTTAGCTCCCACAAAGTTTGTGGCATTGTCGCAATAAATATTTTTACAGTGGCCTGTAGTTCTAAATGACATGCCTTGCAAAACAGCAGAACACTGCTATATATAATTTTTGTGGTCGCTTTCCCCTAAGCTTATAGTGTGTCCATATGGGTCTGCAAAAATCAATTCCTGTGTTTATAAATGGTCGTGCTGGTTGAACCCTGTCAGAAGGCAAATTTCCCATCAGCTGCCCTTAAAGTTTTGGTCTCGCTCTTGAACACTTAATACATCCTTGCACAATAGATCGAGCGATTGTTTTACCTATTATTGGACAGTACCTTTGTCTTGCGAATGCTAAAATGGCTTGTGGTCCGGCGTGATTATTTTCCTGATGAATGTTGAGCAACAATAGCCTTGTGAACGGTCATCAACATTGGATGCTTGGCATCGTATGACAGTATTGAGGATTCCAACCGTCCACCAACTCGGATGATTCCATCATTATCGAGAAATGGAGTGAGACTTGAAAGTGAACTCTTGTTTGCAACTTCGCTGTGTTTATTTAGATGATTTATGTCGTCTTGAAACTCATATTTCTGTATCATTCTGATAATAGATTTTGTTGCTTGATCAAGTTCTTCACTGTTTAGAAATGTAGTCTGTGTTCTTGCTACTGAGCATTTTTCCTTAATGATGTTTTTAAACCTTAGCATACAGGCTATAATTCGCTGTGCCCTTTTGAATGAATTGCCATGCCTGATAGTACCCAGTATGCCATAGTCTGGTAACCGATGAGAAGTGGCTAACAGTGCAGCATTGTCTTGGCGGATATCTGGTTTCTTCGCATATTTGGGTGGCCAGATTCTGCTCCATGCAAGAACCTTAGTCCATAAAGCCAAAGAGTATGATTTTGAAGTGACTCGGGTGCTATTCCGCGTGACAATATGTCAGCAGGGTTTTCCTTCGAGCTTACGTGTCGCCATTGCTGCGGGATTGTGTATTCTTGTATTGCGGATACTCGATTTGCAATAAACGTCGGTAGTGTGGACGATGATGATGCATTAATCCAATTGAGGACTATTTCTGAGTCGGTCCATAAATAGATCTTATCTCCTTGAATGTTCAGATCTGTTTGCAGACGGCGACTAAGTTCCGCAGCCAGCTTAGCTGCACACAGCTCTTGGTGTGGAATTGTGCTTTGATGAGATATTTTGCTCTTTTTGGAAGGAGCTATCCTGGATTTTGCGCAAAGTAGTCGTACTGTAATTATATTGTTCTTGTCCTGCGATCGAACATACGTTGGTGCTCCATAGGCCTTCTCGGATGCATCCGCGAATACATGAAATTGTACATCCTTGGGAATTTTGTGTGAAAAAATGTGCTTGAGTATTTTAATATTGTGAAGTGTTTTTAATCCTTCTCGAAATTGAATCCATTTTGTTTGCATCTCTTGGGGAAGCGCTGCATCCCAGTCATATTTAAGTTCCCACAGCTGTTGTAAAAATATTTTAGCCGTAACAACGATTGGGGCCATGAGTCCGAGAGGATCAAAAAGATAAGCAATATCGGAGTATGCAGTTCGGTTTGTTACTCTTTCTTTTCCGACTCATGAGGTTTTGATACCGAGCTCGTTCGATTTTGGTAACCAAACCATTCCAACGGTTTTGACATGTTCTTCAATGTTGGTATTAAAATCGAATTCGGTTTCGCGATCGCTGACTGGTATGTTCTGGATGAGGGATTGATGATTGGCACACATCATTTTCGAAGCTTAAGCCCAGCAGTTTGTAATAAGTTTTGTAGTTCTTCTTGAGTTGCGAGAGATTTTCTCAAGCTGTCGGATCCTGTCATCACATTGTTGACGTAGAAGTTCTTTTGAATTGCTCTTGACGCTAACCGGAATCGGTCCTGATGCTCTTCTGCTAATCGTTGGAGACATTTTATAGCGAGATATGCTGCACAAGCAGTTCCGTATGTAACTGTGTTCAGCTTAAAGCACTTGAGTGCATCATTGGGACTACTTCTCCACCATATGAGTTGGTATTTTGTGTCTTCCTCATGTACCAGTATTTGTCGATACATTTTTTCAATGTCCGCGGTAAACACGTATCTCGGCATGCGGAATCTTATAAGAACTGAGAACACATAATAATATATATGAGAGGATGTTTTCGCTGAACCTTCAAAAACTACCCTGAACTTTGTTGTACTGCTATCTGCCTTTGTTACGCAATGATGTGGCAAGAAGTAGTAAGGCTTGTGTAGTTGATGGTAATCTACTTCTTCCATGTGTCCAAGCTGTTGGTATTCTTGCATAAATTCAATGTATCTTGTTTTAACTTCTATTGATTTAGCAAGTCTGCATTCAAGCGACATAAATCGTTGGAAGGCGATATCCTTTGATTCTTCCAAAATGTTAGGTTCTTCCTTGAATGGGAATTTTACCACGAATCGTCCTTCAACATTTCTTGAAAATGTCTGGTTGAAATGAAGTTCACATTGCCTTTCGGATGCTGTAAGGCCCCTGGCATTGGATGGTGATTCCTCTAATTTTCAGAATTTCTCTATTTAATGGTCAAGTTTGCACTGCATATTCCACATACTGCGCTCAATTCCTGAATGCGTTCTAGTTTTCCGCCAACTGTCCATCCAAAGACTGTATTTTGTAACGTGGGCATTGATTTGCCCCACTGAGGGAAGAGAATAATACAGCTCGGCTCCAATAAGAACATCGATTGAGCCCGGGTTACCAAAGCTTGGATCCGCAAGAGGAATGTTGACTGGAATCGGCCAGATACTTGTGTCAAACGATTTGGTGGGTTGATCAGAAGTTATTTTTGACAATATATGCGCTTCCATCCTTATGGAAAATGCGTTAATACGGGATCCTAACTGAACACTAACTCTCTTTTTTGCTTGCTGAGTCCACCGACCAATCCCTTGGATATACATTACTTGAGAGATTGGGGTTACTTCAAGTTTCTTTACAATTCTCTCGGTGACGAAGTTCAATTGGGATCCCGAATATAGTATAGCCTTGCTATACTGAGTTGTGAGGGTCACGATAGCCGTTGAGAGGAAAATATACCCATGATTGCTACAGTTTCCTTGAGTTGTTAGAGATGTCGACTGATCCCTTGGTGGAATGACAGATGTTGTTGAGGGCCTTATGGTAGTAGGCGTATTATTTAATGTAGGTTTTATATTCTGCTCTAGGTGCAAGAACGTGTTCTGCTTCTTGTTGCATTTTCTGCAACCTCCGGCAGAGCATTTAGAAGAGGAATATCCATCTCTAAGACAATTTATGCAATTATTTGTGGTCTTTACTAGATTCAACAGATCCCTAGGGTTTAATAGTAAATACTTCTGGCAATTAAATAGCTAGTGTGGTCCTTTGCAAGATATGCATGTTAATCTTCCTGTTGTGGTCACTGTTAATGCCTTTGACAATGTTTGTCGTTTGCGTGGATCTTCTGAATTCTTATATTGTTTTGCGCCTAATGCCTCCAATGATTGAAAACGGCGTTCAAGGAATGACATAAAATGGTCTAATGTGGGTACCAATTTAGGTTCCTTTAATGACTGTTCCCACAGTGTATGAGTGTTGCGATCCAGTCTTTTTACTAATATGTGTAACAAAAGTGGATCCCAATTTTTTGTGTCCACATCAAGATTTTGTAGGCTGAGAATACATTCCTTTGTATTATCGTGTAAACCCTTTATCATGGCTGAACTTTCAATATGAATTACTGGTTGCAACATTAATTTATCAAGCATTGCCGTTACCAGAAATCGTGTGTTTTCATAACGATCTGTTATGACCTTCCATGCCACGTTGTAATTAACGTCGGACGTTGTAAAATGGCGAATCAGCTTCGCCTGTCAAAGTTGACTTTAAATAGAACATTTTCTGACAATTACCAATGGGTTGGTTGTGCACTAATTCTGTAAATAGATCACGGAATTGCAGCCATTTGAGGTAGTCACCATCAAACTTCGGCAATGTAAATTTCGGTAGATTGAGATTTGAATTTGCCGTTGACTTCACTGTTGTGGTCGCAGGTGAGATTGGCTGAGCAGTTAATTCGTCCAATTTGGTAGACAATTCGATTAAACACTCTTGAGCCCCTTTTTCCAATTCTATGTAATCTCCTACGTTGTATCCTACTGAACTGTAATCATCCACCAGCTCACCGATCTGTTGATGAATTTCTTCAATCATATGCCAGTATTTGTTAATACCAATGATTTTCATGTCATAAAATGCCTTGGAGTGAACTTCTTTTTTATCCTGTAGGCTAGTGAGGAGTCGCTGAAGTGAAGCAACAATTGTCTTTTGTCTCCTTAACAGTTTGTTAACATCTGATGATGGATCACCTGGTGATGATGGAGGTTTGCGTGAGAGAGGCGTGCGTTTAATTGTCGATGTGTCACGTGAAGATGATCCTTCTGCCTGAATATAGTTTTCTTCGTTTATTTCATCTTTAGATTCTTCTATATTTTCAAGAATTCCCTTAAGCTCTGTATAAAGACCTTGTACTCTTTGAAACATATTTCCCGACACGTATGGAGTGTCGTGTTTCATCTTGCCCTCTACCTTCTGATGGTTTGTTTGAAATTGCTCCCAGATAAATTCCACGCGTTGTAACCTCTCCTCCTTGTATTTTTTTGTTTTTCTCGAAGAACTGTCCTTTGAGATATTGACTCTTAATTTCTGCAGCTCATCCGCTAGAACCTTCTGTCGAGCGACAATAATGGAAATGTCTGTTTCATCCATTTTAATTAATGCTTCCTGATCTTCTTGATGAGGGTGTATAACAATTACGCTGTGATCGGTGGATTACCCCTGTCGACACCTTTATATTATATGTATTTATATTGTTGCTGTTACCAGTGTATAGCCCTGGTAAACGCTCTTATATGTATGTGTATTGTTGAAGTTACCAGTGCATAGCCCTGGTAAACGCTTTTATTACTATCACATCGGGGACACCAAAATGTCTACAGTGCTTTTACTGTAATTGTTTCTATGTTGATAGGCCGCGGTGCTTGTACCGTGACTATCGGCGATATTCTAGTACAGTACTAGAACACCAATATTCTGATATTAGTAACGAAATAAAAACACGAACGTTCTTGATAGCTGCCAAATTCTATCAGGCCAATTCAATGTTTATTAGCCAATATATATAATTTATAAGATATTGCTTATTCTAGCACGAAGAGTTTTTGATGAAATTAGCTTATTTTACTAAATATTACGTACAAGAAAAATAAAAAGTAAATTGCCTATTCTGCAATACAATTTTGTTATTATGTATGGTGCAAACTGATTTCTGTGCAAATATAGTGCAAACATTATGAGAATAAATGGAAACAAAGACCAAAAGAAAAACAACGGTGTTATGTTACATTCGCATTTGGGTTGAACTCAGTTCAATGTCGAGTAGTGAATTTAGGTTTCAGATTCAATGTCGTGCGGCTGGCAACTGGATGCCGATGCACTATGAATGCTGACCCTATCGACGTTATTTAAACCGATTTCGGTAAAGCTTTGGTTAAAATCTCCCACAGACTGATACTCTTCAAATTGTCCTCCCTTGGCTTCCACCCCATTTCTTTGAAGTGAATATGCTCTTACCTTGAAAATGTGTTCGTTTTACATCTGCCTTCTCTTACCCTTTTTTAGCTTCCTCCGGCGTCCCGCAAGACAGGCACTTAAATCCAATTCTTTTCGTTCTTACCATAAATGAAATTGAAATGGTGATCAAACATTCCCACATCTCATTATATGCCGACGACACCAAGTTCTTCAAGGAAATTTCCTCCAGTCATGACTTTTCCTTTATTCAATCTGATCTCAATACTTTTTCCATCTGGTGTTCCAAAAATTGTTTGGAGCTTAAATTTCTAAATGCCAATAAATCACCTTTCACGTAAAAGAATCAAGCCTCCTCCTCGTCTCTACTTCCTCAATAATCAACCCATCCCTACCGTTCAGGTCATTCGCGATCTTTTCGCGCACACATCAATGAGATAAATCTTAAAGCTAATCCTGCACTCGGTTTCGTGAAGCGATGGTCTAAAGAATTCTCGAACCCTTACGTTACCCGATCTCTTTACATAACCTTTGTCCGGCCCCTTCTTGAACACGCCTCTCAAGTGTAGTCTCCTTACCAACAAACCCACATTTCTAGAATCGAGAGCATCCCACGCCGGTTCCTACATTTTGCTCACCGAGGTCTTCCCTGGTGCAATCCTTTGATTTTACCACCCTACAAAGACTGCCTTAATCTAATCAACATGAACACGTTAGAGGAGGGAAGAATTGAACCTGACATTCTTTTCATCCATCGACTCTTTTCAGGTACCATTGACTGCGCGACCCTCTACAACTTTCTCTCTATCAACACTAACCCCCGCAATGTACGAGATCCCCGTCTCTTATATACTGCCTATGGGTCCAATGAACACATTTCTCGCATGCTGGGAAGTGTTAATTCGAATCTTTACTTCGATGCCTAAAAATCCGCCTTTCTTCTTAGCTAAGTTAGATTGAGTAAGTTTAGATTAGGTTAGCTTGAAGTAAGCTCAATAAATGGGGGTGTTTGCCCTCACGAAAATTAAAAAAATTAAAATTAAATATTTGATGTCCACCAACGTACGGAAGATCGAAGATTTATCTCAATTGGATCTTATAGAAGAAGGGCTTTCAGCTTATATTCAACGTCGTACAACGGCGAATGAAAAACTCCGTGTCGTCAATCGAGATTTTCAAGAAAGATAATTGGAAGAGAAGTCCAGAGAAACCAGTTGAATATGAAGATAATGCTGCCGGTATAATAGCTAAGCTACAAGTACTGAACCAAGTACAATAGAAGCTCGACCTAGTTTCCAGTGAACTTGTGTCAAAAAATATGCCAACCTCAGCAAAGGCTCATAACAATAATCTACCGAAACTTAAACTGAAAACCTGATTATAATTATAAAGAATGGGTGATTATAAAGAATGGATACCGTTTTGGGAACATTTTCGAGCCAATATCCATGAAAATGATTCGCTCTCTAGAGCCGAAACGGATGTAACAGCGTTACGAAATCTTTATAATACTGTAATAGCGTGTAGCCGTTCTCTGACTTCATTAGGAGTCCCTTCCTCACATTATTATATAATGTTAAAAACAATCTAATTAGCTACGTATCGACTACCATCGCTCACACAGAGAAACACCAATTAGAAGAGAACGAATCGATGTCAGACAGCAGCTCAACTCTTGTTTTTAATGGAGACAAACAAGTCAACACATTTCGCCTTTCCTGAAAGAGATAGTAGAGTCAATAAAAAGAGCTGCAGTTGGAAAAGTGACCAGATCTTCTACAAGAATATGTCTGTCTGTACCATCGACAGCAGCTGGACCGTTCACACCCACAACAGCAAACCATGTTTCCTGCTTTTTTTGCAAGTCAATAGAGCATCCGAAGAAAGAGTGCAGTAATTCTTTCTCGATCATAGAAAAGAAGCAGAGGTTAAAAGAGACGGTCGATATTTTCGCTGCATATTTAAGGGTGTTGTGGTCCACACAACGGACCACACGCATCGTCTACTCAGCGAAATGCACACTTCTCTTCTTTCTTTCACCCATATCCGCCAACAACGCAAAGAATGAATCAAGACACACGATATCTTTGAAGTCTGCCCATTTAAAAGTAAAGGTCAGTGCAGTGTGACTAACTCAAGTGGGGTCAGTACAGCCCAATGATGAGTCAAGACATACGACACTCTTGAAGTGTACGAAGAATCGAGACACATGACACCTATGAAATGTGCCCATTCATATGCACTACAAGCAGTATATTGGGTAAACACTAAAATATTGCGAATGAGTGCCAGGTTGCATGCATGAAAGTGAAAATGGGTCGAAGCAAAGTACAGCGTCGAGTTTCGTAGTGTTTACACCTACGCTGCAGAAACCGATTTCTGACGCGGGTAGTAATTAAGAAAGAGGAGGGGATAATATGAGTACGCAAAATACTGTATAAAAAGGCAGCTGATATCGAGGGTAGGCAGAGTTAATTATCAGAGTTAACTATCGGAGCTACTCATGAGAATAACAGTTCATTAATAAATCAATAAAAACTGAAAAGCATAGAAGTTGTTTAACTCTCCGACTGACGCTCTTCCCTTGATATACCAAGGAAGCACGGCGCCAATCATAACATTTGGTGGCAGCGGTGGGATACCTGAAAGGTGCCAACTACCAAGCGTAAAAGCGAAAAGACAGCGTACTGGGGCTAAAACACCTGCAATGAGGAATAAAGTGAAAAAGTGTGAAAAAGACCCACGATCGTAAGACCTGGCGAACGTCTGAGGCAAAGTTTGGGCAGTGTTTATAAAAGACCAGGGGTAACAAACATCTTTAGGGCGTAAAGCTTGCCTGGCAAGCAGAATCAACAGTAGCAGCAGAAGAAGTCACAAACAGTAGCAGCAGAAGAAGTTACAAACAGTAACAGTAGAAGAAATCACAACAGTAGTAGCAGAAGCAATAACAACTACAGCAGCGGTATTTATTAAATTTTACAAGAGAATATATTTTAAGATACTATACATTACCGTTTGTGCATATATATATATACATATACTCTCACATTTTGACGCTGGTCTCTCCTTGATTCCGTAAGATCTTCGGTAATTCTTCAAAAAAAAAAAAAAACTCAAAATTTTTACGCGACGAAATAAAGCAATTGCGGAGTTGTTCGAATTTCTACCGCACTATTTTGAAGACAACAACGGCATGGAGTTCAAAATGAGCATAACTGACGTGTTTAACATCGTACCCACCTTCGATGGAAATCCTCGAGATATGAGCAAATTTATAGTTTGTGGAAACACATTTTTCTCTTCCGTTTCGGAAGATCAATATCGAACATATCTTGAAATTATAAAAACAAGATTACTGGAACGTGCGTTCGAACTAACACAGTTCGACTCGTTTGCCAGATGGAGCGACCTAGTAAAGGAGCTCGAGAGACACTTTAGGCAAGATAGATCTCGATAGACTTTGACAACTACTCACTGTCCTGGACTTAGCCACACAAATCGGTATCTCCGAAAGAGCTGTCCGAGATTATTTAGTCAAAGAAAATGGCAAGTTAGCACTGCGAACCTTCGAGGAGAACCTCAGAAACCACAGCCTAAGAATGTTGGTCAAAGCCTACAAAGCAGAGGATCTCAGAAGTGCGATAACATACGCCGTTGAACAATTTAGACCCTTTACTTGAGAGATTGGGGTTACTTCAAGTTTCTTTACAATTCTCTCGGTGACGAAGTTCAATTGGGATCCCGAATATAGTATAGCCTTGCTATACTGAGTTGTGAGGGTCACGATAGCCGTTGAGAGGAAAATATACCCATGATTGCTACAGTTTCCTTGAGTTGTTAGAGATGTCGACTGATCCCTTGGTGGAATGACAGATGTTGTTGAGGGCCTTATGGTAGTAGGCGTATTATTTAATGTAGGTTTTATATTCTGCTCTAGGTGCAAGAACGTGTTCTGCTTCTTGTTGCATTTTCTGCAACCTCCGGCAGAGCATTTAGAAGAGGAATATCCATCTCTAAGACAATTTATGCAATTATTTGTGGTCTTTACTAGATTCAACAGATCCCTAGGGTTTAATAGTAAATACTTCTGGCAATTAAATAGCTAGTGTGGTCCTTTGCAAGATATGCATGTTAATCTTCCTGTTGTGGTCACTGTTAATGCCTTTGACAATGTTTGTCGTTTGCGTGGATCTTCTGAATTCTTATATTGTTTTGCGCCTAATGCCTCCAATGATTGAAAACGGCGTTCAAGGAATGACATAAAATGGTCTAATGTGGGTACCAATTTAGGTTCCTTTAATGACTGTTCCCACAGTGTATGAGTGTTGCGATCCAGTCTTTTTACTAATATGTGTAACAAAAGTGGATCCCAATTTTTTGTGTCCACATCAAGATTTTGTAGGCTGAGAATACATTCCTTTGTATTATCGTGTAAACCCTTTATCATGGCTGAACTTTCAATATGAATTACTGGTTGCAACATTAATTTATCAAGCATTGCCGTTACCAGAAATCGTGTGTTTTCATAACGATCTGTTATGACCTTCCATGCCACGTTGTAATTAACGTCGGACGTTGTAAAATGGCGAATCAGCTTCGCCTGTCAAAGTTGACTTTAAATAGAACATTTTCTGACAATTACCAATGGGTTGGTTGTGCACTAATTCTGTAAATAGATCACGGAATTGCAGCCATTTGAGGTAGTCACCATCAAACTTCGGCAATGTAAATTTCGGTAGATTGAGATTTGAATTTGCCGTTGACTTCACTGTTGTGGTCGCAGGTGAGATTGGCTGAGCAGTTAATTCGTCCAATTTGGTAGACAATTCGATTAAACACTCTTGAGCCCCTTTTTCCAATTCTATGTAATCTCCTACGTTGTATCCTACTGAACTGTAATCATCCACCAGCTCACCGATCTGTTGATGAATTTCTTCAATCATATGCCAGTATTTGTTAATACCAATGATTTTCATGTCATAAAATGCCTTGGAGTGAACTTCTTTTTTATCCTGTAGGCTAGTGAGGAGTCGCTGAAGTGAAGCAACAATTGTCTTTTGTCTCCTTAACAGTTTGTTAACATCTGATGATGGATCACCTGGTGATGATGGAGGTTTGCGTGAGAGAGGCGTGCGTTTAATTGTCGATGTGTCACGTGAAGATGATCCTTCTGCCTGAATATAGTTTTCTTCGTTTATTTCATCTTTAGATTCTTCTATATTTTCAAGAATTCCCTTAAGCTCTGTATAAAGACCTTGTACTCTTTGAAACATATTTCCCGACACGTATGGAGTGTCGTGTTTCATCTTGCCCTCTACCTTCTGATGGTTTGTTTGAAATTGCTCCCAGATAAATTCCACGCGTTGTAACCTCTCCTCCTTGTATTTTTTTGTTTTTCTCGAAGAACTGTCCTTTGAGATATTGACTCTTAATTTCTGCAGCTCATCCGCTAGAACCTTCTGTCGAGCGACAATAATGGAAATGTCTGTTTCATCCATTTTAATTAATGCTTCCTGATCTTCTTGATGAGGGTGTATAACAATTACGCTGTGATCGGTGGATTACCCCTGTCGACACCTTTATATTATATGTATTTATATTGTTGCTGTTACCAGTGTATAGCCCTGGTAAACGCTCTTATATGTATGTGTATTGTTGAAGTTACCAGTGCATAGCCCTGGTAAACGCTTTTATTACTATCACATCGGGGACACCAAAATGTCTACAGTGCTTTTACTGTAATTGTTTCTATGTTGATAGGCCGCGGTGCTTGTACCGTGACTATCGGCGATATTCTAGTACAGTACTAGAACACCAATATTCTGATATTAGTAACGAAATAAAAACACGAACGTTCTTGATAGCTGCCAAATTCTATCAGGCCAATTCAATGTTTATTAGCCAATATATATAATTTATAAGATATTGCTTATTCTAGCACGAAGAGTTTTTGATGAAATTAGCTTATTTTACTAAATATTACGTACAAGAAAAATAAAAAGTAAATTGCCTATTCTGCAATACAATTTTGTTATTATGTATGGTGCAAACTGATTTCTGTGCAAATATAGTGCAAACATTATGAGAATAAATGGAAACAAAGACCAAAAGAAAAACAACGGTGTTATGTTACATTCGCATTTGGGTTGAACTCAGTTCAATGTCGAGTAGTGAATTTAGGTTTCAGATTCAATGTCGTGCGGCTGGCAACTGGATGCCGATGCACTATGAATGCTGACCCTATCGACGTTATTTAAACCGATTTCGGTAAAGCTTTGGTTAAAATCTCCCACAGACTGATACTCTTCAAATTGTCCTCCCTTGGCTTCCACCCCATTTCTTTGAAGTGAATATGCTCTTACCTTGAAAATGTGTTCGTTTTACATCTGCCTTCTCTTACCCTTTTTTAGCTTCCTCCGGCGTCCCGCAAGACAGGCACTTAAATCCAATTCTTTTCGTTCTTACCATAAATGAAATTGAAATGGTGATCAAACATTCCCACATCTCATTATATGCCGACGACACCAAGTTCTTCAAGGAAATTTCCTCCAGTCATGACTTTTCCTTTATTCAATCTGATCTCAATACTTTTTCCATCTGGTGTTCCAAAAATTGTTTGGAGCTTAAATTTCTAAATGCCAATAAATCACCTTTCACGTAAAAGAATCAAGCCTCCTCCTCGTCTCTACTTCCTCAATAATCAACCCATCCCTACCGTTCAGGTCATTCGCGATCTTTTCGCGCACACATCAATGAGATAAATCTTAAAGCTAATCCTGCACTCGGTTTCGTGAAGCGATGGTCTAAAGAATTCTCGAACCCTTACGTTACCCGATCTCTTTACATAACCTTTGTCCGGCCCCTTCTTGAACACGCCTCTCAAGTGTAGTCTCCTTACCAACAAACCCACATTTCTAGAATCGAGAGCATCCCACGCCGGTTCCTACATTTTGCTCACCGAGGTCTTCCCTGGTGCAATCCTTTGATTTTACCACCCTACAAAGACTGCCTTAATCTAATCAACATGAACACGTTAGAGGAGGGAAGAATTGAACCTGACATTCTTTTCATCCATCGACTCTTTTCAGGTACCATTGACTGCGCGACCCTCTACAACTTTCTCTCTATCAACACTAACCCCCGCAATGTACGAGATCCCCGTCTCTTATATACTGCCTATGGGTCCAATGAACACATTTCTCGCATGCTGGGAAGTGTTAATTCGAATCTTTACTTCGATGCCTAAAAATCCGCCTTTCTTCTTAGCTAAGTTAGATTGAGTAAGTTTAGATTAGGTTAGCTTGAAGTAAGCTCAATAAATGGGGGTGTTTGCCCTCACGAAAATTAAAAAAATTAAAATTAAATATTTGATGTCCACCAACGTACGGAAGATCGAAGATTTATCTCAATTGGATCTTATAGAAGAAGGGCTTTCAGCTTATATTCAACGTCGTACAACGGCGAATGAAAAACTCCGTGTCGTCAATCGAGATTTTCAAGAAAGATAATTGGAAGAGAAGTCCAGAGAAACCAGTTGAATATGAAGATAATGCTGCCGGTATAATAGCTAAGCTACAAGTACTGAACCAAGTACAATAGAAGCTCGACCTAGTTTCCAGTGAACTTGTGTCAAAAAATATGCCAACCTCAGCAAAGGCTCATAACAATAATCTACCGAAACTTAAACTGAAAACCTGATTATAATTATAAAGAATGGGTGATTATAAAGAATGGATACCGTTTTGGGAACATTTTCGAGCCAATATCCATGAAAATGATTCGCTCTCTAGAGCCGAAACGGATGTAACAGCGTTACGAAATCTTTATAATACTGTAATAGCGTGTAGCCGTTCTCTGACTTCATTAGGAGTCCCTTCCTCACATTATTATATAATGTTAAAAACAATCTAATTAGCTACGTATCGACTACCATCGCTCACACAGAGAAACACCAATTAGAAGAGAACGAATCGATGTCAGACAGCAGCTCAACTCTTGTTTTTAATGGAGACAAACAAGTCAACACATTTCGCCTTTCCTGAAAGAGATAGTAGAGTCAATAAAAAGAGCTGCAGTTGGAAAAGTGACCAGATCTTCTACAAGAATATGTCTGTCTGTACCATCGACAGCAGCTGGACCGTTCACACCCACAACAGCAAACCATGTTTCCTGCTTTTTTTGCAAGTCAATAGAGCATCCGAAGAAAGAGTGCAGTAATTCTTTCTCGATCATAGAAAAGAAGCAGAGGTTAAAAGAGACGGTCGATATTTTCGCTGCATATTTAAGGGTGTTGTGGTCCACACAACGGACCACACGCATCGTCTACTCAGCGAAATGCACACTTCTCTTCTTTCTTTCACCCATATCCGCCAACAACGCAAAGAATGAATCAAGACACACGATATCTTTGAAGTCTGCCCATTTAAAAGTAAAGGTCAGTGCAGTGTGACTAACTCAAGTGGGGTCAGTACAGCCCAATGATGAGTCAAGACATACGACACTCTTGAAGTGTACGAAGAATCGAGACACATGACACCTATGAAATGTGCCCATTCATATGCACTACAAGCAGTATATTGGGTAAACACTAAAATATTGCGAATGAGTGCCAGGTTGCATGCATGAAAGTGAAAATGGGTCGAAGCAAAGTACAGCGTCGAGTTTCGTAGTGTTTACACCTACGCTGCAGAAACCGATTTCTGACGCGGGTAGTAATTAAGAAAGAGGAGGGGATAATATGAGTACGCAAAATACTGTATAAAAAGGCAGCTGATATCGAGGGTAGGCAGAGTTAATTATCAGAGTTAACTATCGGAGCTACTCATGAGAATAACAGTTCATTAATAAATCAATAAAAACTGAAAAGCATAGAAGTTGTTTAACTCTCCGACTGACGCTCTTCCCTTGATATACCAAGGAAGCACGGCGCCAATCATAACATTTGGTGGCAGCGGTGGGATACCTGAAAGGTGCCAACTACCAAGCGTAAAAGCGAAAAGACAGCGTACTGGGGCTAAAACACCTGCAATGAGGAATAAAGTGAAAAAGTGTGAAAAAGACCCACGATCGTAAGACCTGGCGAACGTCTGAGGCAAAGTTTGGGCAGTGTTTATAAAAGACCAGGGGTAACAAACATCTTTAGGGCGTAAAGCTTGCCTGGCAAGCAGAATCAACAGTAGCAGCAGAAGAAGTCACAAACAGTAGCAGCAGAAGAAGTTACAAACAGTAACAGTAGAAGAAATCACAACAGTAGTAGCAGAAGCAATAACAACTACAGCAGCGGTATTTATTAAATTTTACAAGAGAATATATTTTAAGATACTATACATTATCGTTTGTGCATATATATATATACATATACTCTCACATTTTGACGCTGGTCTCTCCTTGATTCCGTAAGATCTTCGGTAATTCTTCAAAAAAAAAAAAAAACTCAAAATTTTTACGCGACGAAATAAAGCAATTGCGGAGTTGTTCGAATTTCTACCGCACTATTTTGAAGACAACAACGGCATGGAGTTCAAAATGAGCATAACTGACGTGTTTAACATCGTACCCACCTTCGATGGAAATCCTCGAGATATGAGCAAATTTATAGTTTGTGGAAACACATTTTTCTCTTCCGTTTCGGAAGATCAATATCGAACATATCTTGAAATTATAAAAACAAGATTACTGGAACGTGCGTTCGAACTAACACAGTTCGACTCGTTTGCCAGATGGAGCGACCTAGTAAAGGAGCTCGAGAGACACTTTAGGCAAGATAGATCTCGATAGACTTTGACAACTACTCACTGTCCTGGACTTAGCCACACAAATCGGTATCTCCGAAAGAGCTGTCCGAGATTATTTAGTCAAAGAAAATGGCAAGTTAGCACTGCGAACCTTCGAGGAGAACCTCAGAAACCACAGCCTAAGAATGTTGGTCAAAGCCTACAAAGCAGAGGATCTCAGAAGTGCGATAACATACGCCGTTGAACAATTTAGACTAGAAAAGAGTCCCTTCTTATACTAACACACAGAAACCCACTTGTCAGATATGCAGTAAGGTAGGACATTCCGCCGAAACATGCTATCGAAACACGGGTTTCTCGACATTTTCAACACACTTAAAAAGGGAAGTTCAGTCACTTACGTGTACGTACTGCCAGAAACCCAACCACACGTATCAAAACTGCAGGTCTCGGTTAGCACAGGTACGATAAAACCAATCGGGTAGAAACAATAACGACAGAAGCAATTACGGTCGCCTGGACCAAGAACGCCCAATAAACGATAACCGACAAATACACCTACTAGCCGGTGTAGGTAGAGACCAAGATCGTCTGCATAATCAAAGCAACGCGACTGACCTCTCGGGAAACGAGCGACCTCGAAAAGGAAATTCCGGTGCCCCTTCCCGAGTAAACATCCAAGCCGGGACACAACAAAATTAGAATCGACTTATACTATTCAAATTTCGCTCGTCCCGTATAACGATTTAAGTACAATATGATCCGCATTGCTTTCGAAAATGGTGTAATTAAAACCCTCCTAATTGACACAGGGGCAGAAATCTCCTTGATTAAAAACTATACCAATCGTAAAATTAATAATAAAAATATGGTCATAACGACAATGGCGGGTGAAATCACCATTAGTGCATACTCGACCATATAAATCTTAGTTTTTAAAGATGAAGCTAAAGTAATCAAAATTAAACATCCCTTCCACGTACTAAAAAACATTTTTTTTTCAAATTTTGACGGGATCATTGGTAACGATTTTCTAAAGAAATACTCCTGCTTTATTGACTATGAAGATAATGTTCTGGGAATTCGTCAGTGCACTGAAAAGAACTCTGTGGATCCAATACGTAAGTCCGGGGAGAAAAAAACCTCCTCAACCGGAATACGCCCACACAGAGACAGAACAGAAAATAAATTCAGCTGTAGTTCACTCCGAACAGACTGATTCAATCGCAGATAACCATCGGGAAATGGCCGAAGCCACCATTCCACATCCAGAAGCTATCACTACGGAATCATTTCAAACAGAAGAATTTTCAGACGAAATTCACATACCACCTAGAAGCAAGCTAGTTGCAGAAATTACCTTCAACAGTCAGAAAGACGTAGTGTTTCGGAAAAAACAGGTTTCTCCTGGGGTCTTTTTGGCCTCTTCCATAGGGAAGTCGAACAAAAAGCGATTAAAATTGTATTATTGAATATAAATGAAGAAAGGGTTAAATTAAATAAAAAAGATCTGGATTTGGAATGGGACGATTTAGAAGAGTTTGACCTTATCAAGACTTTCTCTGATGCATCAACACACAAGATAGTAACAGAAGTAGGAAAACCACCCATATACGTGAGACCCTATAGATTACCAGAAACAAACAAGTGAAAGAGATGCTCGAAAGTGATATCATAAGACCAAGCTATAGTCCATGGAACTCGACCTTATTACTCGTTCCTAAGAAACCAGATGCGCAAGGGAACAAGAAATGGAGAGTAGTAGTAGACTACAGGCGATTAAACGATGTCACAGTTGGCGATGCATTTCCATTCCCGAATATCAATGATATTCTGGACCAGTTGGGAAAAGCCAAATACTTCAGTACGCTTGATCTCGCAAACGGTTTCCACCAAATACTAGTTGACAAAGATGATCGAGAAAAAATATCATTTAGCACAACTTTCGTTCATTACGAGTACAACCGAATGCCGTTTGGGTTGAAAAACGCACCAGCAACGTTCCAACGAACTATGAACTACGTTCTAATGGAAATGATTGGTATAGAGTGTTTTGTGTATACGTAATACGTGTTTTGTGTACACGTAATAAGTGACAACGGAATTAAGCCGAATCCAGAAAAAAAAATAGTCAGAACTTACCCTAGACCTAAAAAGGCTAAGGATATAAAGGCATTTCTAGGCCTTGAAGGTTATTTTCACAGGTATATCCCGAATTTCGCGCTGATAGAAAAACCACTTACCAATTATTAAAGAAGGATAAAGATTTCAAATGGGACGCACTTTGCGAGGAATTATTTTAAAAATTAAAAGACAAACTAATCACTGCTATAATTATAATTTATCCAAATTTCAAAGAAAGTTTCCTAATAACCACTGACGCAAGTGATCACGCGGTAGGTGAAGTACTGTCCCAAGGGAAGATAGGTGAAGACAAGCCTGTATATTACGTTAGTCGAACACTTAATTTGGCAGAAACACGTTGCTCAACTACAGAAAAGGAATTGCTAGCAATCATTTTCGCCGTAAAGAAATTCCTCCCTTACGTTTATGGCAGAAAATTTACCATCCTCACCGATCATAGGCCACTCCAATGGTTAAATCCAACCTCTAGACTAGCTCATTGGCGAATAGCGTTAGAGGAATAATGCAGATGCACTAAGCAGAATAAAACCAGAATCTGGAAAAACAACAAGCACCATTCTCGTTACTACTCGAAATCAGGCGAACCAGCAAAAGACGTAAGGAAATAACGAAGTAAACGACCATGATTTCGAGATAATTACGGCAAACCCTTCAACCTATACTCTTATTGAAAGGTTCGAGTCAATAGTACTCCAAAACTAGCACCAGAGGAAACAGAAGAGAAACTAGTGTTTAGGAAAATAAAGAACTACACCAGACCAAAACTGGAAGGAATAAAACGCAAAACCTATTACGTATATTATTGCTACAATACCTTTACCAACTCAGCAACGAGGTAACAAACAAAAAATCCTCAAAATATTAAAACACATTAAAACCAATTTCATCGACAATCAAACTAATAGCGCAGACGTTTCTATACCGAATTATTCGAATTCATACAAAAACCTAAAAAGTATTTTAGTTGAAACCTTCTCCAACACCAACATAAAAATATTTTTATACTCTGACTCCAGAATTCATCTAAAAGACCGTACCGAAATCGAGAAAATATTAACAGTATTCCATGACTCTTCATTCGGGGGTCATCAGGGTATTTCCCGCACAATAAAACGAATCAAGCGGAAGTACACCTAGCCAACTTTAATAAAAGATGTAAAATCTTACATTTCAAAATGCGAATCTTGCCAGAAGAATAAACTCAGTAAAACTTATCGTATACATATGAAACTAACTACGATGAGCTCAACTCCTTTCGAACGAGTGGCACTAGATATAGCAGGTCCACTACCATCAAGTCACGACAATAATATATACTAAATTCACAGAAGTCATCCCAATTCCAAATACAGAAGCTGTCGAAGCTATGGTCGACATAGAACGAATATTAGTTGAACAACTTATATGCCGATTTGGAATTCCTGAATCTATCCACACGGATCAAGGAACCAACTTTCTTAGTCCACTCTTTAAAGAAGTAACTACTTAAGGTAAAAAAGATACAGACGACTCCATATCATCCCCAAACAAATGGCGCACTTGAGCGTAGCCATCGAACTTTAGCCGAGTATCTTAGACACTACGTTAACCAAGATCCCCTCACTTGGGATACATGGCTACCTTATTCCATGTTTGTATATAATACCACACCTCATACCAGTACAGCTTTCAGTCCATACGAATAATAATTATATGGTTTTCCTGCACGGATTCCCAGCTCTCTGAATAGACAGCCACAGATCTCGTATAATTACGACAATTATGCCAACGAATTAAAAGCAAGCTTGCAGCATGGGTATCAGGCCGCTGGAAATATTCTAATAAAAAATAAAGAGAGCTCGAAAACTAATTACGATCATGGAACCAAGCCCATAAGCTACAACATAGGAGACAAGATATTTTTAAAAAACCAAACAAGAAAAACAAGTTCCCAGCTCTTTGGGAAGGTCCATATGAAATCATAAAAATTTTGACCAAAGAAAACTCGGATCTCAAAGTCGGAAATAAACTCAAAGTCATACATAACAATAACATGAAACCATTTGTGGAATAAGAAAACACAACAAACAAATCTTTCAACAATATGGACACAACTGTCTCAGAACAACAAGTGGTTATTCGCTCACTAGACGACTACGAAATAGACGAAATTTGCAAGAACAACCTATCAACGTATATACTGAAAGATCTAGCTACAATAGAAATAACAGGAGACTGTTACTTATGATCTAAAGATTTGATCATCCGTGCATATAACGAAAAACTATTCTCTGTAAACAACTCCTACATACCTACACTAAACATTTCACACTTTTTGGCAAACTACTCGTAAACGTTTACGAGTTTAACCCTAACAAAACAAACAAGCTAGCGTTCATAAAATAATCCAGTAAAAATGAGCCCCAACATATATCTAGTTAACACGTTGACTGCCACGTGCGCCACCGGTGGTACACATTTTTTTTTAACTGGAGGCTGCGTGTACCACCGGTGGTTCACACGCCTCGTCGATTTGTATGTGCGATACTTTTTTGTTTTTGTAATGAAACTTAATTTTTTCTTCCGTGGTACCTAGATAAAGGTTTAAATTTTTCATATAATGCAAAAAAAATGTAAACCTCAGTTTTTTGCTTTATTTAAAATTATATATACGTATTTCACATTTTCTTAAGTGTTATTTTACTTTCTTTTTAGTTCAAATTCTTATTTCAATGTAAATAACATAAAATAAATTATTATTATAATAATGTTGAGAAAAAATAAAGAAGTTCGTAGAAAACTAATGATTTTTGAGGAAGCAATCCATACAAAAAGCAGGTTTACCATCACAATGTTCACAATATGTGGAGACCCTCTTAGCTTTTTTTTGAGCTGCAACTCTTCCTTCAGGCACAAAGAAAAAAACGGTTAGGAATTGAATTTATATTACAAGGGATACAAATTGTATGTCAATAACCTGAAAACTAAGTAAAACTAAAGTAAAATAACTACAAAATATGTGTGGCCACCGGTGGTTCACATGGCACCTTAATAATTTTATAATTAACAGAGTGCCATGTGAGCCACCGGTAGACACGCTTTAAAAACACACAAAAAACGTCACAAACGGGAAAAGACAAAACCATAACGTTTTATAAAGGACTAATAATCGCTTTGAAATGGTATTTACAATTTGAAATTTTGGTAATAGTTTTTTTTTTGTATGGTGGCAGCCAACGTGTTAAGGACTTTAAAAAAATCTTTTTGTAGGCAGTGTGCCTATTCCTTTATTTTTTCGGATTCACTTATACGAACTATGGCACGGAAACGACTCAACACTTTCGTTTCGCGTTTAGCTTTTTATAGGATGGTTCATTGATGGGGACTGAATATATTTTAACCAGTTAACTGTTTCGACTTTGTTGGAAAATGTGACCTAATATGTAACTTTAATATTTTTATTTCGTTATTTATTTCATGTATACATTTATTTATTCATATTAACATAAGTAGGAACCAGAAACATGAAAATTAAATGGTCCCACCTGCCGACGAAATTAGATCCACGCAGTCAACACGACCAATTGTCCCACCTGCCGACGAAATTGGATCCGCGCACTGCATGATTTCGTATGGGAACTTAGAAATGCATGCAGTGCAATTCACGGTCACACATCCGCTGGACTTTGGTCGTAGGCAACCTTGGGTCTGCGTGGGAACTGCAACTCGGCAGTTTAATATTAAGTTATGATTTCGTTTGTTAGGATAGATTAAGTTAGTTCATTTTGGGAAGCCACTGGGACCGGACGTGAATAATTAAACTAATCTTTATAACGTAAATTCCGTGTTTTCATTAGAAGAGCCAGTTGCCGGCTCTATAAAAATTAATTTTTTATTCCAAAAGGACTGAGAGTCCTTAACTGGCGCCCGAGCAGGAACCGCTCGCGTCGCGAGTGCTGAGTAGCTAGAAACGCAAAGAACAAAACGAATTAAAACAAGGAAGAGAAATAATAAAACAGTTAAATAAAAGCTAAATAAAAAAAAATCACAAGTGAAAAATTATAGGATATCGAGTGAATATTTAGTAAAAAAACAGAATATTAATAAAAAGTTAAATAAAAGTTAAATAAAAAAAAAAAAGGCAAGAATCCCAAGTGAAAATTATATACAAAAAAAAGATCCTGAGTGAAAGCAGTGTAGAAAATAAAAAAATAAAAAAAGAATTTTTCTAATATAAAGTTGAATTCATGCCAAATATCCCAAGTGAAAACTATATACAAAAGAAAAAGGATCCAAAGGACAGTGAGAAGAACAATTAATAATACAAATCTGCAAACCGAAGGAAAAAGGAAAGCAGCAAAAACGCAGGAAGCAACCAAGACAGCGTACCATACATAGAGTATGTTACGCGGGACGGGAAAATGCTAAGCTTCCTCGTGGATACCGGAGCTAACAAAAACTTTATCAAACCTCATTTAGCATCCAGTCCCAATCCCGTCCAAACCCCATTTTTTGTCAATAGTCCGGCTGGTAAGGTGAAAATCGAAAGGAATCGTTCGACGGAATAATTGGTGATGACACGTTAAAACAGTTAAGGGCGAAAATAGATAGGGAAAAGAATGAACTTGTCTTAGGATCAGATGTTGTAATTCCCTTAAGGAATAGAGTAGCCGACTTTGTTAATCACTTAATCATTCTAAACGAAAATATCTCCCATGAAGCTAAATCCGAATTAGAATCTATCTGTAGGAGATTTCATAGCCTGTTTGGCCCAGTAGGAAACGACAAAATAAAAACCAATGTGAGAGCTGAAATCCGCACAACTACTAACGAACCAATCTATACAAAGAGTTACCCGTATCCGGCCTGTATGAGAGAGGAGGTCGAAAGGCAAGTTAACGATTTAATATCCGAGAATATCATCCGACCATATAACTCTCCTATATGGGTTGTTCCAAAAAAACCGAAGCCCAACGGGGAGAAACAATACCGAATGGTTATCGATTTCAAACGGCTAAACGCCGTAACTATCCCAGACACTTATCCCATCCCTGACATTAATAGCACACTCGCGAGCCTCAGTGATGCACGATTCTTCACAACACTCGATCTAACGTCAGGTTTCCATCAAATCCTGATGAAAGAAACTGACATCCCGAAAACAGCATTTTCCACCATGAATGGCAAATACGAGTACCTGAGGCTTCCATTCGGTCTAAAAAACGCCCCAGCCATTTTTCAGCGAATGATAGACGATGTCCTCAAGGAATTGATCGGCAAGATCTGTTACGTCTATATTGACGACATCATCATCTTCAGTAAGAACGAAGCCGATCACCTGAAGGACATAGAGACCGTCTTTTCCAAGATTCACGAAGCGGGACTTAAAATTAATCTCGAGAAAACCCACTTCCTAGCTACCAACGTTGAGTTCTTGGGCTATTTGGTTACCCCGGATGGCATTCTTCCCGATCCCAAGAAGGTCAAAGCCATCGAAGCGATACTTCCCCCTAAGACTCTTAAGGAACTGAAAAGCTTCCTCGGTTTGACGTCTTACTATAGGAGGTTCATTAAAGATTATGCTAAGATCGCAAAGCCACTAACAAACATGACCCGTCAACACGACCAATTGTCCCGCCTGCCGACGAAATTGGATCCGCGCACTGCATGATTTCGTATGGGAACTTAGAAATGCATGCAGTGCAATTCACGGTCACACATCCGCTGGACTTTGGTCGTAGGCAGCCTTGGGTCTGCGTGGGAACTGCAACTCGGCAGCTTAATATTAAGTTATGATTTCGTTTGTTAGGATAGATTAAGTTAGTTCATTTTGGGGAGCCACTGGGACCGGACGTGAATAATTAAACTAATCTTTATAACGTAAATTCCGTATTTTCATTAGAAGAGCCAGTTGCCGGCTCTATAAAAATTAATTTTTTATTCCAAAAGGACTGAGAGTCCTCAACTGTCACTAATGAAGACGCATGACGAAAACACAAAATAAAAATAAAAACAACACAACATTTTACATTTTAAATTGTGATCTACACAACGGACCACGCGCATCGTCCACTCAGCGAAATGCACACATCTCTTCTTTCTTTCACCCATATCCGCCAACAACGAAAACGAAGAATCAAGACACACGACACCTTTGAAGTGTACATGCAGTACGAGTATATTGGGTAAACACTAATTCATGACGAAACCCCGAAAGCAATTAAACGTAATTAAGGAATATTGTGAATGAGTGCCAGGTTGCATGCATAAAAGTGAAAATGGGTCGAAGCAAAGTACAGCGTCAAGTTTCGTAGTGTTTACACCTACGTTGCAGAGACCGATTTCTGACGCGGGTAGGAATTAAGAAATGCGTATACAAAATATTGTATAAAAAGGCAGCTGATATCGAGGGTTGGCAGAGTTAATTATCGGAGTTACTTATGAGAGTAACAGTTCATTAATAAATCAATAAAAATTTAATGGCATAGAAGTTGTTTAACTCTTCGACTGACGCTCTTCCTTTGATATACTAAGGAAGCACTGCGCCAGTCGTAACATGGCCATACGGAATTGCGAGAATACCGCGCGCTCAATCACATGGAACGGGTTGATCAACTTGGCGATCATAGAAATTGTTATTATATTCCCCATCACGCGGTGCATGGCAAGTTTCGAGTGGTATTCAACGCATCTGCGGGCAGCAGCAATGGTGTTTCCCTGAATGATACCCAATTGGCGGATCCAACTATTCAGGATTCATTAGTAAACGTGATCTTCCGCTTCCGGCGCTACTTGGTTGCACTCACGGCAGACGTAGAGAAGATGATTCGGCAGGTGCTGGTGACTCCGGAACATAGGGACTTCCAGCGAATCCTGTGGCGAGAATCCCCTACGCAGGACCTTACGGTCTTCCGCTTGACGACCGTCACTTATGGCATGGCATCGAGCCCATACAATGCGATACGCGCTCTGCAGCAGTGCGCTTACGACCATTACAACTGTTTGGCTGATCGAGAGCAGGGTTTGGAGGCTCGAGCTACTATACTCTCTTCGTTTTATGTGGATGACTTGCTTACGAGTTGTTGCAGCTGTCATCCCGTGGGATGCTCCTATTCCGGAAGGGCTGGTTGAATCTTCGACCAAGTTTCGCAGTGGTCTCAGTGCACTTAAAGACGTTCGAATACCCAGGTGGTTGGGTATGCATCGAGAGGCGAGAACCACCCTGCATGGGTTCTGTGATGCAAGTTCCCGCGCCTACACGGCGGTTCTATACATCAGGGCGGTAGAAGCAGGTGGACGGGTCATGGTCTCCTTATTGACTGCTCGCACCAAGGTCCACTGCTCGCTCCACTGAAAGGTGCCACAATTCCCCGACTCGAGCTTTGCGCAGCGCATCTACTGGCGTCTACACTGGATTCTGTCCCTCGTGCATTGGGTCTCATGGACACCCCGTATTACCTGTGGTCGGATTCCAGAATCGTTCTGTGCTGGTTACACAAATCGCCTACAACATTGAAACTGTAAGCGTCGAATTGGGCTCGACAAATTCAGGAGCTCACGGCGCCAGATCGGTGGTATCATGTCCGATCCCCGAAAAATCCGGCGGATTGCGCAAGCCGTGGTATAGAAGTGGAGGAGCTCTTGCAACACTCCCTTTAGACCAATCGGGACCCTATTGGTCGGTCACAGGAGCCTCATCGACAGGCGAACCACTTGGTCAACACGAGCTATTCAACGTGCAGACAGAGGAGAGGATCATCGGGGTGTCGGCGGTGGCTACAGTGCCGCCCAGGGTTACAACTCGATGGGTGGACGGCCAGCACATACCACTAACCGAGCGATTCAGCTCTTTGCAGCGCCTTCTACGTACAGTGGCGTATATACGACGCTGGTGCCCTAAACAAAAACATCTTCGGAACCCCCTGGTGACAGCTGACGAGCTCGACGCTGCTTTAATGGCGCTTATCCGATTGGAACAAAGCACGGCTTTTATGGCCGATCTCGGCGATTTGCGGAAGGGGTATCTTGCGGGTTGGTGGACGTATTAGCAAGGCATCGATTCCTCACGATCAGCGGTTTCCTGCTATTTTACCCAAACACGGCACTTTGGTATGGTTACTCATCGATCAAGCACACAACAGCACGCTGCACGGTGGCACTCACCTCGTGCTCCACACCCTTCGCCAACGATTTTGGATTCTGCACGCTCGACAAGCCGTACGCAGCGTCATCCACAGTTGCGTTGTCTGTCGACGACATCGCAAACAAACATTGGTTCAACAGATGGCCTCCTTGCCGAGGCAAAGGGTCAATTCAGCTCGACCCTTTTTGGCATCAGGCTTAGACTACTGTATACCGTTCATCCTCCGCGTTGGTACTAAGCGGTCTCGGACGACGGACAAGACGTACCTTGCGATCTTTGTCTGCATGGCAACAAAGGCGATACACCTTGAGGTGGTTGAGGATTTGTCAGCGCAAGCTTTCCTGGATGCGTTCACGAGGATCGTTAGTAGGCGGGGACCGTGTCCCGATTTGTACAGTGACAACGGGACGGCGTTCGTGGGAGCCAACAGATTTGGAAATTTGAAGGCATGGCATTGCGAATACAATCAGCAGGCACTGGCTAACGCGGGAACGAGATGGCACTTCATCACTCCTAGTGCCCCGCATCTAGGTGGCCTCTGGGAGGCAGCGGTGAAATCGGCCAAGCGTCATTTGGTCCGGTTGGTGGAAACCCAGGCCCTGTGGCATAACCAGCTCCAGACCTTAGCAGCGCGTATCGAGGCCTGTCTCCATTCTCGTCCACTCACCACTTCATGATGATCCTGATGACAAATTGGTTGAGGGAGCTCCATCAGCAATTTTGGCGACGTTGGAGCGAGGAATATTTGGTCACGTTGCAGACTCGGAGTAAGTGGCGGCGCAAGCAACACAACATCCAGTTGGGGGATATCGTTGTCGTACGACATGAGAATTTACCACCCACCCATTGGCGATTGGGTCGTGTCATTGAGATTCACTCGGGCAGCGACGGATTAGCGAGAAATGTTACCCTGAGGACCGCAGCTGGACTATGTACCCTGGCCGTGCAGAAGTTATGCGTACTGCTGGAGGCCGAGGATTTCGAACCGAGCCGTTCGACCAGGCAGGATGTATAGGATTGGAACTACCATCCCTGGTTTTTGCGACGACACCGCCATTGGCTACCCTGCACGCCATTTCTGTTGACACGCTTCCTAGGTTTCCCTTCCTAGCTTTCGCTTCCTTGTTTTCCTGCTTGGTTTTTTCTCCTTTCCCTTGGATATATGTGATTCTGGTTTGAGATTCGTGGCAGTGATCACTTACTCGAGAATAAAGTGCCAATACGTTTGAAATTGTGGAAATTGTTTAACTGCCCCTACAGATACTATTTTTCAAAAAAATAAGACCTGACTTTAATTCTATTAATTTTGTTTCATTATTTCTAATTTATTACAATTATAAACAATATGTTGATAGATACAAAGTTTCGTTTCTTTTAGGCTGTTCCTGTTAGGTTTTTTTCTGTAGTCGTATATGGTTTTATTAACGAGCACAAGTTCTTCTGAATTTATATTTGCAACGGGAAAAAGTAAAGATCTTTTTACTGACATTATGTTTTTTGGTACTTGTATCGCAAACATTACCGTATCGTCCTTATATTCAGCTGTACTTAACTTAATATTTTGCATTTCATATAAATCAATATTATATCTTATAATTTCTTCATTTGTTACAATAAAATATTGCTACTCATAATATTTAACCTAGCCGAAGCTATATTGTTTTGTATATGTTCTACGTTATCTCGTAAGATTTTTAATTTTACTAGTATTTCTAAGTATACAAGGTGTTTGTTAAGTTCTGCATTGCTGCCTTTCACACTGTTAATGTTACTTAAAATTTTCTTTCTGTCTGCTTCTATTGCGTTTTTTAATTGGGTAAAGGTTCTGTTATAATTGTCATTGATTTCAATGTTTTTGTTAAAGTTTTCGATAGCTACGTGATTATTTTCATCAATGATTCGTAAGTGTTCTTCAATATCTCTTCTATCGTTATCGTCCATTGTGCCGTAAAGCCATTTTAGGCCTGTCCCTATGAAATTTATTAGACCTCGTCTGTGTCTATGGGGTAGTACTGTTGATACCTTTGTCTTTATTGTATTAAGTTCAAGATACAACAGATGTTTACTCCCTATGGGCTCTAGTAATGTTATAGTATTGTTAAGAGTCTCAATTATAGACTCTATGTGAGCTGGAACTATTAGATGAAGGATTGTGTAATAGTCTTGAACCAATTGTACGTCTTCTAGTCTTACTGCTGTAAAACCGTCATTGTTGTCTATTTTCTCGATTGTCATCATCCCTATCACTGGAGATGTTTGCGTCAATATCAAAATCGTTAATATCCATTTGGCCTGAAAATTTGGTAGGTCGTTTAATATTAAGGGGGTGTACGTTAGCTAAGTCTAATTTTCTGTATCTGGGTTCGTACTTATGTCTAAGGGCTTTGTAATTTTTTACATAATCTTCACTTTGGTTTTGGTGGTAGTCTTCCCTGTTTTCGCTAAGCCTATTAATTATTCGCTCTTTCTTTTCCTTAACTAGATTTTACTTTTGCTTACCTTTCCTTCTTCTATGTCTATTGGTCTTTCTTTTACCGAGGAGTGTATTAACTTATTATACCATTCGACGCTTTTGAAGATCTTTTCTTTAGTTGACGAATGAGGTGTTTCTACTTCTAGTTACCTAATTTGTTCACCTATTTTACTATGAAATCTCTCTATGTTTGAGTTTCCAGTGTGGTTATTTGGTTTGGTGAAATGATATTCCATGTTTTGTTGTCCTAAGAATTCCTTTATATTAACAGAGTTAAATTCATTGTCGAGTACTATTAGGTCTGGCTTCCTTTTTATTGAAAAGTATAGCCTTAATTTTTCTATAATCGTTACACTATTCCTATCTTCTAGATGTAGTACTATTGAGTATTTTGAAAACCTATCAATAAATGTTATGAAGTTGTTCTTTTTATTTGTATATATATCCATATATACTATTTGATTGATGTCACTTGGAGTTTGGGTAATGTTTCATTTCATTTAATTTCATTTATTTAATACGTAAAAAATACATGTACATGTAAGATGAGTCTTTTAAATATGCACATGCTTTAGGAATAATATAATAAAAGGTCCGCCATCTAACGTTTTTTTTTTCAAGTAGTGCTTATTTCGTGAATGGTAACACTTAGCTCATGTCTGATTTGACAGATAATTAGTTTTATCCTTCCGCTGAACGAATATGGTTGTGTATATGCTTGAACAACGCTTCGCTAAGTGGGCCTGCGATCGACTTACAGAAGATGCCGATTTTTCCAAAAAAATCATCTTTTCAGATGAAGCTCATTTTGATCTTGGCGGGTATGTAAACAAGCAAAATTGTCGCATTTGGGGCACAGAAAACCCGCACGCATACATTGAAAAGCCGGTGCACCCAAAACGAGCCACTGTTTGGGGCGGATTTTGGTCCAGAGGCATAATTGGGCCATTTTTCTTCGAAAATGAGCAAGGAGTGGCCGTTACAGTCAATGGCGATCGTTATCGGGCCATGTTGAACGAATTTTTGTTCACAAAAATTGAAGAGGAGGATATTGGCAACATTTGGTTTCAACAGGACGGCGCTACGTGCCACACAGCCGAAGCTACACTCGATGTTATGCGCCCTGTTTTTGAAGATCGCATTATCAGCCGAAGGGCTGATGTCGTTTGGCCACCTCGGAGCTGCGATTTGACACCGTTGGACTATTATTTGTGGGGTGCCGTCAAAGATAAGTGTTACGCCGACAAGCCAGAGACAATTGACGCTTTAAAGGACAGTATTCGTGAAGCCATTGGTGAAATACAGCTGCACACAATCGATAATGTGCTTAAAAATTGGACCGATCGTGTAGTCTACTGCATGGCCAGCCGAGGCAGCCATTTGAATGAAATTATTTTCTATTATTAACCGGAAGGATTGTACTTTCAATTAAAAAAAGAAATTTGAGAAAATATTCAGTAGTAAATTCAGATGAAAAGCTGTATCAGTCTCTCATCGGATCTTTAATCTACTTAGCAATATCAACAAGGCCCGATATTCAGCATGCCGATTAAACAGATTGGCTCAGTTTAATGCCAAACCTTATCAAGAACACATCACAGCAGCTAAACATCTTTTGAGATATCTTTCTAATACAGTTAACTATAAACTCTCGTTTAGGAAGACTGGTGAGGCTCCTATACTGGATATGTCTTTCTACTTGCTGGTGCAGCTATATCCTGGGAGTCCCGAAAGCAGCATACAGTGGCGCTTAGCAGTACCGAGGCCGAGTACATGGCATTGGGAGCAGCTACGAAGGAGGCGGTATACTTGAGGCGGCTAATAGAAGAGATTGGGTTTGGTTTTTCACTGAGAGGTGCTACTATATTAAACGGAGACAACATAAGTGCACAGAATTTAGTTAGAAATCCAGTTTTTCATTCAAGATCAAAGCACATTGACATTAGGTATCATTATGTTCGGGAAATTTATACAAAGTCTTTGATAAAATTAAATTTTGTTTCAACCAATGATATGATCGCTGATGTACTTACAAAAATTTGACAAAAATCTAAGCATGAATATTTAGCTTTGAAACTTGGATTGTTAAAATGAATATTTGAATTTATGTTAAATATATTTAAAGGTAATGATTTGAGTGGTCGTGTTAGAAATCGTATTGTAATAAGTCCTATGGCAACTCAGTACCTTTAACGAAAAGAAACTTATCGAACACAAATGCGAAAACTTTGTTCTAGTTTTTTCTTTCTGAATAAACCTTGTCGTAAATGGATGTGTTCCGCTTTTTATTTTTTTTTCCGGTTTTGTTTCCAACAATAATGTAATACAAAATAGTAGAAAATGTACACTTATTAACTAAGGTAAAGAGAAAAGAAAGAAAGATAGAAAATATAATATAGAAAAAAGAAAAAAAGGAGATTTCCATTAGAATTTTGCTATTCGCTTGCTTGATATCTGAGGGTAGCGTATTCCAAAGATGAATCGCGGGGACAAAAAACTGTCTCGATGTTGTTAGATATTTATGGCTAGGGACTATTAATGTTGAAGAGCGCAGCGTTTTTCCAAATCTAATACATTCAAAAAGATAATCTGGTTCCTAATTTTTTCTAATTTTGTGCAACAAAAGCGCGAAATTTCATTAGTGCTGTAAGAGAACAGCCAACATTTTTTCTTGTAAAGTCAGAAATGTGTTCGTGTCTGGGAATGCCATATATGTACCTGGCGCAGCTATTGAAAGCTACCTTAAGTTTTCTTGTAGATTCAGAATCCATGCATGCAAAAAAACCACAACAATAAAGAATTATTGGTAGGATGAAACTTTTTACAAGTCTTAGCTTAACAATGATCGGCAAGTAGTTTGACGTTGGACTCAATCCTCTAAAAGCAGCATAAGTTTTTGAAATTACGCTATTTACATATGTGCCCGTTCCAGCACAAACTGTGTGTGAAGTACATACCCAAGTTTTTTATCTTATCGACATAGTCGATTCGGGAGTCATTAATAATGATTTGTGGTAAATCAAGTACAGTCTTGCCTCTATTCAGGATTAACGCCTTCGTTTTTGATGCGTTAAGCTTCAAACTATTATCAGCTAACCAATGAAAGACCCGATTCAATTGCGTGAATAATGCCATTGCAGTGGAGGAACACGACTTAGGAAACATAGAGTAAACTTGAACATCATCGGCATAGATATGATACTTACGGACAATAAAACATTGACGGACATCGTTAATAAAACATGAAAATAGTGTCCTAAATTTTGAATTCAATGGTTTCCTGTCATACTTCGCTCTGCAACATACATCACAATTACTGATGTATCTTTGTATAAGTTCTTTTAAGTTTTTAATATAAATTGTCTTCTTTAAACCTTCGTAGTTTTCATTTATACCTCCGTGCCCTGTTTCGGTCTTGTGATATTTCGCTATAATCCTAAAAGCGAAAAATCGATTCTCTTCGGCGTTCCCCATCTCAATACGGAAATCCTAAACCAATACATCAACGCACTCTGCGACACTATCCAGTGTCGAACCCTTGCATTGAAAGAGGTCTTTCGCATCAAGCCCAACAAAAATCAAAATAGCCGCTCACCGCCGCCAATCATATTACAATTCCACGATCGACGAGAAAGAGAATCTTTGCTGCGAGCCGCAGCTCTACACAGAAAAAAATAAAAAAAAGAGCCTTGCCTGCGCAAAGCGCTTTGATTCACCTCCCAGCTGTTACATCAACGAAAGCCTGACAGAGTACAATCGTGATATACTGCGCTCTGCGGTACAGTTCAAGAAAAAGAAAAAGCTTTTTGCCGTGTATACTAAAGTGGGACGAGTGTACGTTAAATTGAAAAAGGGCGAAGATTAGTAATACCACAGAATAAATAATATACAGAAGTTGCATCTCATACAAAGCTAATTTTGTTCTAGGGTTCCAATATTGGCACCCTATTGAACAGAGAGTACAAACATGAGAACATGCAAGAGAGTATACAAAAAATTGAGAAGCTGGTGCGAGCGAAAGAGAGTAGCATGTACGTTTTCGGTGGTTTTGTTTTTACGAGAGCAAAGCAGCTTACGATGTGTATGCAAGTGTGTGTGCGTGTGTATGCATTGATAGCTTCTTCTATCGTAAGCTTGCATGGTGTTGTATTGCTTCTCTTGTTTTCGATTGTGTGGATTGGATTCGAAATCACTTGGGAATTGTACTTTCATGCAAATGGTTGTGTTTTCCTGCGCTTATATATCGACTCCATTTTTACTTTGTATTTTGATATTTAACTCTATTTTTGATTTTGAATTGTTGCTTTTATAATTGTTGACAACTTTGCATACGATTTGGATTATTCTTTGGATTTATTATTATATATTGATTGTTGAGGGGTTGTCATACGATTTTGAATAGGAAAAATGGATTCTGTACCGGCTGTTGGTAAAATTTTCCAAAAGTCCGGCATTCGATGCTGCATAAAAACATGCGGTAAATCTAGGCGATATGGTGAAAAGATAAGAATGTTTAAGTTTTCTCCCTTCTTGGCGAGAAAAATGTAATATTCCAACAAAAGATTACACAAAAAAATTGTTGATTTGCGCCAATCACTTCTCAAGTTCTGACATTGGTAAAAAAAAGTTGAAATTCGGAGCTGTTCCGGTATTTAACTTAGAAGTTATTGAGGAAGATTACAAGTCGTTGGAGCTTGATTGTCCAGCTAAAAAGAGCCGAACAAGTGACTCCGTAGATGGATGTTGTAATGACTGTGAAAAATATCTGAAATCAGCTAATTTTTACAGAAAAAATTATTACGACATGGTAGCAAAATATAAAAATCTCCAAAGCCGCAAACAAATAGCAGCAAAATCAAGCGTATTTCAAACCATCGACTCTTTCCAAATAAGCAAGGAGTCAAAAACATTTTGCAAACTTCTTCTTAGTCCACGACCTAAAGAATATAAGCAAGATGTAAAAGATTTGGTTCAAAACATTTATTATGTCTCACAGTCAACGTACCAATTTTTGAAGAATAAATTGCATCTAAATTTGCCACATATCTCTACTGTTTATCGATGGGCCCCTGTAAATTCCCTACAACCAGGTTTTAAAAATAACGGTTTAGAGTTAATAAAAAAGAAGTGCTTAGATTTGAACCAGTACGAAAAGAATAATATGATTCTGCTGATGGATGAAATGGCGATTAGAAGGGAATTGCGATACAATTCCAAATTAGATTTAGTGGATGGATTTGAGGAAAATAGGGTTGAAAGAACGAACCAGATTGGTAAACAATTGTGCGTTTTTATAATTAAATCAATGTTTTCCAACTGGGCGCTTACATTTAATTACTTTGTTTCAAAAAATGGACTTTCTGCCGATTTACTAAAAAAGATAATATTACGAAATTTAGCAATTTTGAACAGTTTTAGCATCATAGTTAAAGTTGTAATTTGTGACCAAGGGTCCTCTAACAGGAAGTGTTTCTTGGAATTGGGAGCTACTTTAGAAAAACCCTATTTTATGTATAATGGTAGTAAAACTTTCTGTGTATATGATTTTCCACATCTAATCAAATCATTAAGAAATGGTTGGCTTCAATGTGACCTTACAACACCAAATGGAGTTGCTAGTTTTAAAGTAGTTAAGGAACTATGGGAAATGGAGTGCAAATCTAATACAAAAATGTATCTTAAACTTACAAGCCAGCACATACATATTTCCGAACTCTTTCGAAGTAAAACTAGCCACCCAAAATTTTTAGTAGGACTGTTCAAGCAGCAATTTAAACTGTTATTGAGACAGTAGGCTTTAAAAGTTGCTCAAAAGAAGTTTGTTTATCTACGGCATGCTTCATAGGAAATATTGACAAAATATTTGACTGCCTAAATAGTGGTTCGCTATCTTCAAAGAATTGATATAAGTCTGCAGTTCAACTTAACAGTCCATCACACGAATATATAAAATTCCTCCTTGAATACCTCAATGAAATCTTATTTGTTGACAAAAAGAAAAAAGTATTTTTTTTAGATGGAATGAAATTTACCTTAAACGCTGTATTACAATTAGTAGACGAGCTATTTAAAAAAAAAATCCCAAATATTTTTTTTAATGACAAGAGCATTAAACCAAGATAAGCTCGAAAATATGTTCTCGGTTCTAAGACAAAAGGGTGGAAATAATATTAACCCCTCAGTTGCTGATATAAACACTTTATTAGCACGCTTAATGTCTGCAAATATAGTGCAGTTGAGTTCTTATAGTAACTGTGGAGAGCTGAGTTGTTAACGCTGAGACTATTTTGTTCCAACGAAGATAGCCAAGGTTCATGTACCTTGACTAATTGTTGTAGAGATAACGGGTACTTGTACCAGTTCCTCAATATTTGAAATAAGTAACAACACGTCACGTACAGGTTGAAAGCCTTACTCATTTATTATTCCCTCAAACAGGAGTATTTATATAAAAATATTGCTTATTTAACAATATAAAAAATGCTTACTCGCAAATATCGACAACCCTGAACATTTACTAGAGGGTCGAATTTCGGCTATGCGAAACAATTGCCCCTGCGGCAACTGTTTACTTGTTTGTCTATATTATGGGTTCAAGGTGAACCTTTACGTTGGCTGGGCAGAGGTTTCGCATAGCCGGCATTCTTGTCGCGTGCAATGTTCTGTGCTTGTTGTTAATACGAGTTCCCTTTGCGTATCGTCTGTATGTGATGAATATGATACTGCATTGTTGTATCATTTGAAGTTTTCATTACATTGAGTTTGTTTACCTCGTTTAGTTATATGGAGCGAATACCGACGATACGCAAATGGAATTAATATGTATGTGCATAATGTTATATTTATTTATTTTATTTGATTACACTATATTATATATCTGTTCGTGAACATACTCCCCCTCGTTGAATGGAACCATTCAACAGATTTCTTCACTAGGTAGACTGAATTTTCGTGGGATTGGGATTGGTCTCGAAGGCTCCTTGAGGGTTACACGTTTGGTCGATGTTTTTGATTTCCAAATCCAGAAAATGATGATTGAAATCGTCAGGAAAAGTCCTATATATCCCACGGAATACTGATGAAGGTCATGTTTACTAAAATTGTTTGGCAATTCGGCTAGTATTTGAATTTTGGTTTGATGCCTTAGCTCTTCGATCTGCTGTAATCCAAATTGATCCAGTGGTGATGATTTATTAGCTAGGGTGAGGGTGGTTGGTACTACAATGTCCGACAGGTTGCCCAATTTGGTATACGATGTTCTTGTGCTGCTTTGGTATATCTGATGTCCTTGAAACGTTAGATCATCTTGTTTGACGACGCAGTTTGACTGTATTCTTAGAAGTCCTGATCCCTCCAGAGACATTGATGAAATGTCATTGCCACATACCGTATTGATGGTCGTCTTATTCTTGGTGGCGTAAATCCATTCGTTGGGGTGTGTAAGCCGGATCCAAATTTTATTTTTGGTGATTGTCGTTGTTTTGCATTGTGTTGATAATGGCAAGTTATTTAGCAGAGAGACTTCGCATATGCATACACCAGATCCCTTACGGTATAACGGCCTTCTTTGATCACACAGATACGTGGATGGTTCTGTTATTAAGCATGTTGCTAGTTCTTGTTCCAACAACGGGTAGTATTGGTCGCGGTGTTGACTAATAATTAAATACGATGAGTCTGGTTTGATTGCTATGAGCGATCCGTTGTTAAATATCGGTATAGGTATTATTCTGAATATGTCATACATTTCAACACTGACAAGAGGAAATTTGATCAGAAAAATAACGTTATTTTCTATGACTTCGCCTTTCACGGACATTAGTTGATATAATTGCAGCGGTTCTGACGACTCTACTGGCAGGCGAAGCGAGGACGGAATATGCCCTTGTATTGTGATTATTTCTTTGCTTAATTGCTGTGGTGATAAAAGCAATGGGTTGATTTTTCCGTGATTAGTGTCGATTATCACGTTAATCAAGGATGCCTGTATTCGTTGTGTATTAGAGACGATTAGCGACAGTTCAATGGATAACGCCAAGAATAAGTTGTTCAGTTTCTCTTGATTGGTGTAATTAATTATTTGATTAACCTGTTCGTTCAATGTTCTAAATTTTTCTCGAATTGTTAGCTGGGTTCCTTTAATTAGGTTCAAAGTGGAATCGATTATGGATGTATGATTCTTCAGCAATCGTAGAACGTGATCTTCATTTGTCTTGATGTCACTTATTGAATTCAAAATCTGCTGTGCATACTCATCGTCAAGCACTCCAAATAACGAGTTTGCGATGCTCCCCACTATGTTGAAGGCACCACGCTTCCGTCTTGTCTTATGGATGTTATAAGTAAAGAGCTCATTTCCCTCCTTTATTTCGTTCCGTACGTGGTGAAATTGAGTGATTATTGATGAACAGGAACTATTGTTTTGTATCGACTGACAAAGATGCCGCAAGGATTGGATTCCATTAGTAATTTCATTGTACTCAGTCCAGTAAGGCTCCAGATCGTAATATACCATCAGCTTCCAGTCGTTCGATGCTAATTTTGCTGATCCTAGAGCCTCAAAGTGGAGTCCCAATTGAGCTGGAAACTGGTGGACTTCTATAGGATGACTACTCATTACTGGTAGGGTAAGACATACCAGCAAGAGTGACATTATTGCCGAGCCGTATGATTTTCGTGACCTCCTGGTAGGAGGTTCGCCGTTGTGCGTTCCATCTTTCGAGATTGGTGATGCTGAGTCTGCCGCTCTCCGTTTGGTTTGACCTTCGGGTGAACGTGCTTCGTCTTTTGTTAATACTTTCTCCTCATGTTTAGCGTTGTCATCCTCAATTGGAAGAGGCGCGAGTTTGTGAACTGATCGCCGCAGTATACCGGTTGCTGTTTTTATGTCTGCCACGCGGACTTGATCGTCGTCTCCAGTGTAAGTTTTTATGACGCGAGCTAGGGGCCATTTCATTGGTGGGGTGTTCTCTTCTTTGATTATAACTATCGCCCCAGGTTCTAAATTTCGTTTGTTTTGTTTCCATTTGAATCGCTGTTGTAATTAATTCAAATATTCTTTGGACCATCTCCTCCAGAACTCGTTCTTCAGGTGCGTGACCAACTTCCACCGTGTGAGTAGGCTGACTTTTGTTGTCTCAACACGTGAATCGATCGAAGCAGTTAATGGTTCGCCAATTAAGAAGTGTCCCGGTGCTAAAGCTGTGACATCGTTTGGGTTGGACGATAAAGGTGTTAGGGGACGAGAATTAAGGATAGCCTCAATTTCAATTATTAGAGTCTCGAATTCCTCGTATGTTAAGGAAGCCGATGCCATACTTCGATTTAACAATTGTTTCGCTGATTTCACAGCAGCCTCCCAAAGCCCGCCGAAATGTGGAGATCGAGGTGGTATGAAGTGAAAATCGATGCCCTTTGTGCTACACGAAGAGATGATGGACTCTCTTCCTTGAGACGAATGTACCGTTTGGCTTAAGTCCTGAAGTTGGTTTCTGGCGCCGACGAAATTAGTCGCGTTGTCACAATACAAGTTTTTAATGTGGCCTCGCCTTCCTATAAAGCGTTTTAGGGCTCCTATAAACGCTTCTGTTGTTAAATCGCTCACCACCTCTAAGTGAACCGCCTTCGTAGCAAAACAGCAAAATACTGATATGTACCCCTTCTGTGGTCGACTTCCCCTACCTCGAAAGTGAATCCAGATTGGTCCACAAAAATCCACACCTGAATTAACAAATGGACGAGCCGGTTGTATTCTACTAGATGGTAAATTTCCCATTATCTGGGACACCATCTTGGGCTTGGCTCTGGTGCACCGAACGCAGTGTTGCACTATAGATCGTGCAATGGTTTTACCCTTGACCGGCCAAAAGCGTTGTCTGGTTATGGCCAGAAGTGTCTGTGGCCCTACGTGCTTGTTATCGTAGTGAATGTCCGTCATTATCATTTTTACGAATGGGTGCTCGTAAGGTAGTAGGATAGGGTGCTTTGCATCGTATGGTAAGGCTGATGCTTCCAATCTACCGCCTACGCGTATGATATCTTCCTTGTCCAGAAAAGGGGTGAGGCTACTGATGGAACTGGTATTACTGCATTCGTTATACCGTCGTAGATGGGAGATGTCCTGACTGAATTCATCCCTTTGTATGACTCGGATTATGGTATGAAGGGCTTCCTGTAGTTCTTGGCTGGAGAGGTTGTCTCTTCGACTCGGCTTCTCGTCTCCTTTTTTTAAAGATCGGATAAACCTAAGCATATATGCAGTAATCCGTTGTAATCGTTTAAATGAGTTTCCATGTGAGATTTTGTAAACGAAATGCGTTGATTCACTGCTACTGGTCATTATGGCTGTTGTACTTTGATTGAACTCCTGCTCGCACGCTGCTGTTCTAGCGTATGGGTTCGGCCAAGATGATTCCTGACCATGAAGAAGTAAAGGCCCGTAGAACCAAAGGTTGCACTCCTTCAATTTTTCTGGAGCTATTCCCCGCGTCAACAAGTCAGCTGGATTCTCTTTAGATTTGATGTGCCGCCATTGCTGTGGTGTGGTACAGGATTGAATGGAAGACACTCTATTGGCGATGAAGGCAGGAAATGATTTTGCGTCCGAGTTGATCCAGGCCAAGACGATTTCGGAATCGCTCCAAAAATACGTAGGAATTTCTTCATATTCGATGTCGCCTTTTACTCGTTTAGCGAGGTCTACTGCTAACTTTGCTGCGCACAGCTCTAATCGAGGTATTGTTGGTTTCTTAACTTTGTTCTTTTCAAGTGGTGCTACACGAGATTTAGCACACAACAGGCGCACGACGACCATGCCAGGACTGACGACTGATCGAATATAGATGCAGGCTCCAAAAGCCTTTTCGGAAGCATCGGCAAAGACATGAACTTGTATTTTTTCTGGAAGTTTATTCGCAAATACGTGTCTTGACACTCGAATGTGATTTATTGTCTTGAGGTCGTCACGAAATTTTGACCATTTTGAATGTAATTCCTGTGGTAAAGCGGCGTCCCATTCTAATTTTAGCTGCCATAACTGTTGCAGGAAGATTTTTGCGGTGATTATCACTGGAGCCACAAGTCCAAGTGGATCAAAGAGTCGGGCTATTTCTGATGAAACTATTCTTTTTGTTATTTTAGTTCCGTTATTCCAATGGGCCTTTATACAGAAGTCGTCCACCTTTGGTAACCAAGTTAAGCCCAAGGTCTTTATGGTGTCTTCTGAATCTATTTTGAAGTCCAATTCCATTTCCTTATCCTCTGGTGGGAAATCTTGTAGTAATCGCGGATGATTGGCACACCATTTACGCAGCTTAAAACCAGCTCCTTGAAGTACGTCAATTAATTGTTTCTGCATTTCTATAGTAGTAGAAAGGCTGTTTGCACCAGTCATGACGTCGTCTATGAAGAAGTTGAGCTGGAGTGCCTTACTGCCGAGGGGATGTGTCTTAAGTGCTGACTGGGATAGACGTTGTAAGCATTTCACAGCTAAGTATGGTGCGGCTGATGTCCCATAAGTGATTGTGTTTAATTGATAGCACTTTACGGGTGCCAGCACGTCCTTCTTCCATAAAATTAATTGATATCTTCTGTCTTCTTCGTGTACAAGCACTTGCCTATACATTTTTTCAATATCGGCTGTAAATACAAACCGTGGTAAGCGGAATCTCAACAATATCGCAAACAGGTCTTCTTGGATTTTTGGACCGGTATGTAAAATATCGTTCAAGGATAGGTTAGATGATGTTTTGGCAGACGCGTCGAATACTACTCTTAATTTGGTCGTGCTACTATCGGGTTTTAGCACGTAATGGTGAGGTAGAAAATAGTGTGGTGTATTGCTTGGTGGGGCAATTACCTCTCTCATGTGTCCTAATCTAATATATTCGTCCATGAATTGAAGGTATTGCTGTTTAAGCTAAATGTTGTTTGCCAATCGTCTCTCTAATGATAGTAATCTCCTGAAGGCCATATTCTTCGATTCCCCTAATTTTGATGGTTCGTCTGAGAATGGTAGCCTTACTGTAAAGCGTCCCTGTATGTTGCGCTGTACTGTCTGGGTGAAGTGGGTTTCACACCTCTTTTCTGCTGTAGTGGTTGATCCGTGTGATTCTTCAGGATCTTCAATTGTCCAGAATTTTTCTATAAGAGTGTTGAGGTTTTCATCTTCGATACACATTCCGCAAACCAATGTTGAAGGCAGAGGACGACCGATCCTTCCTACTGCGATCCACCCAAATACTGTGTTTTGTAATGTAGGCATCTCTTCATCGGCCTTTATTTGTCCTATGGATAAAAGCTCGTGATATATGTCTGCTCCTATCAGCAAATCGATCTCCCCCGGACGGTCGAATGTTGGATCGGCTAACTCGATGTTCTTGGGGATGTTCCAGTGTGAACTATCGATTAATTGCGACGGTTGAGGTGATAGTATTTTTGGAAGAACCATGGCCTCGATACGTGTGGAGAATCCATTCAATCTAGATTGTATAGAAATGTTCACTCTGCCACGAGTTTTTTGAGTGGTGCGACCGATGCCCTGGATGCGCAAAGTGTCGTGCACTGCTGAGAGACCCAACCTAACTAGATTCTCTGTTATGAAGTTCACTTGAGATCCTGAGTCTAAAAGTGCCCTGCATTCAATAGAGTCGCCATTCTTAGATTCCAATTTTATTATCGCGGTCCCCAACAGAATGTATGCTTGGCGTTGTTGACTAGCCGCGCTTACTACTGACGGCTGATCGTGTCCGTGACTGTTGTTGAAGGACCCTGAGTTGGAGGGCTGAATTGGTACCGAAGTCTCTAGGTGGACTAACGTGTTGTGTTTCTTGGAGCATTTTGTGCATCCTCGCCGGGGGCATTTCGCAGCTTGGTGGCCTGCTCGAAGACAGTTAACACATGTATGATGTTTCTTCAGCAAGTTAAGTCGATGGCCCGGTGTCATTTTCAGGAACTCCTGGCATGCGTACAATCCGTGGCTGCCCTTGCAGATAATACATAATGGTGCTGCTGGTGCCGATGGTGCTGCTACTGTCCTTGCTGGATGTAATCGTCGCTGCTCTTCTAATGACTTCCCCTTATAGCCCAGTGCCTCCAATGATTGGAATCGCCTCTCCAGGAAGCTTAGCAGTTGATTGATAGTTTGTAGCTTTCTCGGATTCTCAAGCGACTGTTCGTAAAGGGTATGAGTGTCCCTATCTAACTTCTTTAGTAGTATGTGAATCAGGAGTGGATCCCATTGCTCAGTGCTCACACCAATATTTTTCAATCCCATTAGACACTCTTGCGTGGTGTCATGGAGAGTCCTTATGGCATTGGCTGATCCCTTGTCAGACATGATGGTTGGTTGACTCATAAGTTTGTTTACAAACGCCGATACCAATAATCTGGTATTGCCATAACGATCCACCAACGTCTTCCATGCGGCCTCATAATTGTTGTCAGACGTCGTGAAATTACGGATTAGCCTCTCAGCTTCCCCTGACAAATTTGTCTTCAGTACTAGAGTTACCGGAACTACATCCAGTGCTAGTCTGTAGGTTGGTGGTTAATGTAATTATATGTTTTTCCACCAACTCTTCTAACTCCAAATATGCATCTGGGTCGTATCCATCGGTAACCGGATCGTCGCTGAGTTCCCAAATGGAATTATGCAGTTCCTCTAACTGGTTCCGGTATCTCTCTAGTGTCCTTAGTCTACGTTCGACATATTCCGTTGTATGTTGCTGACTTGGGATTGTGCCGGCCAAGATTCGGCGTAGGAAATCTGCTATCCCCTTCTGCCGCGCCAATAGCTTCATTAAGCCGTCTGACGATTTCGTTGATGAATCTTCGGGTTTTGATTGGTTGGTACTTGTTGTACCTCCATCGATATGCTTTGATGCCATGTCGCTGAATTGCTTGACACCTTCTAATTTGGAAAGCGAAATTATCTTTTGTTCGAAATGATCCTTGAATTTGGTGTAATTTTCAAGAGTTATGTCGTACAGACTCTTGACAAAATATTCATGGTCAGTTGTCATCGCTGGCGATGCCCTTATATTGGAGTCTGTTTGTTCGAATATGCTCCAGGCTTCCTCCAACCGACGCAACCTTTCCTCATAATAAGATTTAGTTGTCTTTCGAGTGCTTGAATCCTTCTTGTAGTTTGCTATGATTCTGGATACTTCCTCGGCGTGGACTTCTTTTTGCTTTGCCCACTTGTCGATATCCATGATGAATGTCTTCCTTCGCTCCTTTTGTCAGAACCGGATTGATGCGCAGCTCTTGACGGCGTTGGTACTAGTGTATAGCCCTAGTACACGCTTTGGTTGACGAAGGTTTAAATCGCGACGCGATGCAGGTTTACCAGTGTTTGAGCCCTGGTAACGCTTCTAACAATTATGACTTATTATTTGCTCCTTAAGACTGATGAAGAAGGCAAATAATTCAATCACGTCGGGGTCACCAATGTTAACGCTGAGACTATTTTGTTCCAACGAAGATAGCCAAGGTTCATGTACCTTGACTAATTGTTGTAGAGATAACGGGTACTTGTACCAGTTCCTCAATATTTGAAATAAGTAACAACACGTCACGTACAGGTTGAAAGCCTTACTCATTTATTATTCCCTCAAACAGGAGTGTTTATATAAAAATATTGCTTATTTAACAATATAAAAAATACTTACTCGCAAATATCGACAACCCTGAACATTTACTAGAGGGTCGAATTTCGGCTATGCGAAACAATTGCCCCTGCGGCAACTGTTTACTTGTTTGTCTATATTATGGGTTCAAGGTGAACCTTTACGTTGGCTGGGCAGAGGTTTCGCATAGCCGGCATTCTTGTCGCGTGCAATGTTCTGTGCTTGTTGTTAATACGAGTTCCCTTTGCGTATCGTCTGTATGTGATGAATATGATACTGCATTGTTGTATCATTTGAAGTTTTCATTACATTGAGTTTGTTTACCTCGTTTAGTTATATGGAGCGAATACCGACGATACGCAAATGGAATTAATATGTATGTGCATAATGTTATATTTATTTATTTTATTTGATTACACTATATTATATATCTGTTCGTGAACCAACCGAATGCCACATTTGAAACGCCTTCAAATATTTTGTCAAATATGGACTTAGCTGATACAAAACGAAAACTCTGAAATAGATATTAACATAGAAATCATTGATGATTTCGTATTAAATGATGACTTTCAGAATTGTTCGGAATTTAGTATCGATTTGGCGTCTTTAAGATACTTCATAGGTTATATCGTCTACAAAATGATACCGAAAATTAACTGCGATATTTGTGTTTCTATATTGAGAAAAGAAGACGAAGTATTAACAGTTCCTATTGAACTTTTCATATTTCATAAAAATTACAATTCTCTTAAAGATTTTGGTAACCTCGTTGCTCCTTCACAAATTTTGTTGGAAATTAGCAAGAAATATATTAGTGTTTAGCAATATTTTTGACACACAACCACAAACTGTTCGTATAAAAAAACTTGATAAAATCCAAATGCAAAAATGCCACACCGCAATGGTTTTCCACATGTTCTGATGATAAGGAAATAATATTGGACATCATGATCTTAGTACTCTTGAGGAAGCATTGCTCGTGGGCTTCAGAGAAAATTTTTTTTACTAAAGCCCGCAAACTTAAAATCCTGTCGCACTAAAGTTTTAGGGTTATTCTTCCCTACATATATCAGATTGAAATTTGCACAAAAATCCCAAATAATGGAATAACGTTAATTGGTGTTACCCGGCCCTTTTAGTTTACATCGAAAAAGTACGCGTACGAATACCAAGCGCAACTTTCAACTGAAGAAAACTAAATATAGAAATCTAAAACTTGAAACAAAATTTTATCAACACCACGTGCATTCACGACGTTGGATAGCAACACAATACACACACACATTAACATTTTAAGATTGCTCTCTCGTCGATTCTCTCTGATCGTGGCTGCTCTCTGGTTGTTACTCTCTGATCATGCTTGCTCTCTCGTTGCTTGATCTTCCCTTCGGTTGTTCCGCCCGCACCATAAAGTGAAAAATCATCGCAGGCCGAGATGCGACTTCTGTATACAATTTATTCTGTGCTATTATGGTTAGGCCTTTACATTTTAATATTTTCTGTCATTGCTACAAATGTTTCTTTTAAATGTAGCAAACGTTCGCCTCCCAGTCAACAACTTTTTGTGGTCGACTGAATTTGACATAAGAAACAGCAATTCAGTCTAACGTTCGCCAACGGTGATACGGTAAAATCGCAGTTCGCCGAAATTGTGACATTTGAGGCGAATGCCACCTGCGCGACGCGCGAACAGACATAAAATTAATAATGTACCCCAGTACAATTTTCCTTCCCGCTGAGCTTGCACAGACACGGTGCATTGCCCCTCCGCTGACCGTTCAGTATCACACGCCCCAGTTCCATCTCCTTTGCCGAGTAAGCATTTTTAGAATTAAGCATAAAATAAGTATAAATAACCTTTCGACTTGAATTGTTGCTCAGCATTAATACTAACGAAGATGTAAGTCCCAAATAGATAACCAACTATCATAAAAAAGTAAAACTCATGACAAATTGTTGATTTAATAGACATGAAATTATATTCTTTCAAATCATAAAAGGAAGACTGGTCGTATGTACGCCACTCATTTAGGCTACTTGTTTCACGGTCAGATCCTAACTTAAAAAAATACAGAGTCGTAATCAATTTATTTATTTCGTTCTTGCATTAAATAAAAAAAATACTATTAAAAACTTATAATTATTGGAAGCATTAAGAAAAAGAAAGTTGATGAACATTCAAATTTGATCGTCGCTCACGCGCTTGAAATAAATACAATTGAAAAAAAAAAAGTTGTATCAAGACAATTTAAAATGATTGGAAAATTGAACAGAAAAATAAATGAAAATAGAAAGATATGTTCACACCGCTTATAAGTGAAGAAAGCAAAATTAAACCGTTTCACTGTATCATGTGAAGGAACCGGTTCTCCTCCAAAAGCGAACTTAGCGATGTCGTCATATCGTTGATAATCATGTTTGAATTAGGGTGGGTAGAGCTGGTTACAATTTGTGAAGTGTTTTCAAGCCAGTTCTGACAGTTTTGTACATACTCGAGGGTACGTTGGTAGGTGTCCTGCTTCATGTTACTGTCCGCGTTGGTTGAATCCGTTTGTATGACTCCAATAGGCTTGGACATAGTCATAGGATTAGCAGATATTGTCATGGGCGCAGTAGTTCTGCTACTGATTTTTGCCTCAGAAGATAGCAATGTCGGGACGATTCCTGGCGATATTTGTGACTGACTGATGTCTCCACACTGAATTTCTTTGATTTGAGGTATTCGTTGGTGTTGCGAATGTATGTCATATATTTGGCCCTGTTGAGATACATCTAAGTTTTGGCTTTGCAAATCTGGAAAACACGAAGGCTTAGAGGTCAATGGTGCATTACAACTGCTCTCAGGTGCAGTTAATGGGTCATCACTGACTGTACAAGTAGACACGGTAGGTTCTGAATGATGATAGTTGCCGGGTACATTATTACACTGTTGCTCTGACCTCTGTGCTCGTTGTAGATGAGCGGTGCCTTGATTGCAGAACATGGTCATATTATTTCCCGCATTTGGTTGCCCATGCTGTAGACATTGATGATTAGCAAAATAAATGAGCGGGGCGCTCTGTGGTTGATACTGAGTCCGGTACATAGGGACAAGAGTTTCAACGTTCGGATTGTAAACGGGATTAACAGAAGCGTCTTGTACGATTTGTGATGAAAACATGCGATGGCTGTCTAAATTTGCTTCGTTATCTGCGGGGATTATTGGAACTCTTGACGAGCATTGTTCCTGTTGAGTTTCATGAAATGAACTTGAGACAGTGCCAATATAATTTTGTTCATTTATTTGTGAGAGTAAGGTGGCACCGGTTTTATCAGCGACTTGATTGAGATACTGAAGCATTTCATCGGGAATGACAAGCTTGTTCTCAACCATTTCATCCTCTTCCACTTCATCAAGATTGACTTCTTCATTTGGATGATGATCTCTTGAAGTATTCGAGGAATAATGCTTACTTTTAATAAGGTTTGATGATGATGTTCCCAACATATGTTCTGAACTCTGATTTATCGCGGGCTCTGACTGACGACGACGATCTATTGAGCTCTGTACTACATTATTGTTGTTAAAATTCTGAGTTGAAAGATTAGGGATAGAGAATCGACCATGTTGACGATTACTACTCGACACGTATATCATGTTGTTGTTATGCAAACGTTGCAAGTGGGTGGAAATTAAATGGGACGATGGGGGTGGTGGTAAACTGTGCCCATGAGTGGCTACAATTGATGTTTGACTAGAACGACGAGAGCAGCCTGGCGATATTGGATCATAAAAGGATCCGGTGTTGTATGGAGGTCTCATCGTGGAAATCGATGATAACTGAGATGCTTGACTGCTTCGCCGACTTATATCTATCGATCGCATACTGCAATAATAGGTACTAGCATTCGAGTTATTGCTGTCTCTGCGTAGTAGAGGATGCTGGGTGCTTTGTAAGTATTGATGGCGAGATGGCAATTCGGTTATATGAGTCGTTTGTGATGAACATAGTTTCGGAGTAATAATAGTGGTAGGAGTGCCAGGCTCCATTTTTAGATCAGTGATTCTTTGATTCAATTCACCTAAACCGAGGTTGCAACGATTCATCTCAGGAATGTTTGATAACGACGAATTAATTCCTTTCGATTGCAAACGACTGCGGAAACGTTGACGGGTACTCGTTACTCCGCCTCCCCCTCCGACACTGTTTCCGCTTCCTCCGATGCCAACCATGGTACGAAGTACTATAGGTAATTCGGAAACATCCAAATCTTCATCTTCATATGACCATATGTTGTCGTCTGCCGCCAAAGCTGCCTCGTTGATTGGGGTGTTAACCATGTTTGATGACATGCAGTCGTAGTCATCAATAACTCCCTTATGCATATGCGAGGTGCTTATTGGACTGCTTATAGGTGGATGTGCCGGAGAATTTGCTTCTGATTCAGACTTGACGCTCGGACTAGATAAGCTAGTTGTTTTAGCAGATTGTAGATCTTCGCTACGCGGACTGGAATCAATCTGATTGTGATTAATGCCAAACCGCGTCCCATCATCTTTCCCACTATTTGAAGCTCCTTTATGTTTTTTATTTGCGTAAAACTCGGCCCCATGGACTGTCTTGACGTGCTTTCGAAGGGAACTAGGATCGGTGTATCGTTTTGTACATCCTGGTGCTTTACAGACATATGGTTTCTGGCAACGAAAAATCCATTTATGGCGCTTATAAAATATGATATGCAACGTGGTATTATTACCTCATTACTGTGTGTCCGATTTTGATGTTTTGCACGGTCGGAGGCGTTACTAAATGCTTTACTGCATCCAGGATATTCACAAGTATACGGTTTCTCTCCTGTATGCGACCGTAGATGAGTCTTTAAATTCTCTAATCGGGAATATGCTTTACAACATCCTTCAAACTGAAATTTAATAAAAGATTGAGAAAAAAACAAAGAAAGGAAAATTCAATCTTACCGTGCACTTATGAGGTTTCTCTCCAGTATGCCGTCTCATGTGCACAACGAGCATATATTGTGCCTTAAATGGTTTCTCGTCACGTGAACAGTCTTCCCAACGGCATACAAATGACTTCTTATTTGCTTGAATGTGATCGTTGTTAATGTGCTTTACTAACTCTTCTTGCGTCATGAATTCAATACCACAATCGCGCCAGTGGCAATTAGTTTCGACGAAATCGCCAGGTTCGTCCTTGATATCAGTTGTATCAACAATGGTCGTCTCATTCTCACTATTGACCAAAAATGAAGATTCACGCTTACAACGATTCCGTCTGGCACCTGCAGTCGCCAAGGCATTCGATGCACTGTCTGCTTCAACCTGCGCAACTATACTTGAAGTTGAAGAAGGTTGATCCATATTCTTCGGAGGGAACTCATCGAAGTGCTACAAAACAAGTAAATACAATTACTAAGCTTAAAGAAAAAAACAAAAGTTTTTGCAAAAAAATTCCAACCGATTTCGAAAGAGAATTTCCACAACCTGGCAGTTGATGATGACCAATTGAAAACATTCCGGTACTTGGCGACGTATGATGTGAAGGAATCGGATGCAATAGTCCAGCTCCAGCACGGAGCAGATGAGCTTGAAGCTGTTGCAAATGTGGTGTCATGCTGCTATGCATCCCTATGGTAGGACTCATAGCGCCGGCCGATAAATGTCCATACGATCCACTGGTACTACTATTTCTTGAACCATTTACAATATTAGCTAGTGAGTTGGGTGAAAATCGTATCATTGAATTAATATCGAACGAATCTGAATATGGTGAAGTGGAAAGAGCCCTTTTTCGACTTATACTGGCTCTAATACTGTTGGGACGGGGACTGTTTAATCGTGATCCATCCATGCTAAAGTGAAAATCGGCACTTGCTAATGAACTTTGCGGATGAATGTCACCTAATGGCCCACGAGTTCCCAGATAATCCGAATTCAGGCCAAGCCCTGCAAAAAGGACAACAAAATCGATATTTAATCTCTTTTTCTTTTCATCCGTTCATATTCACCATGAAATGATGCAGTGGGACTTGCTCTTTGTAAAGTGTAAATGTGGTCTATGTAACCCGGAATCCTATAAGCTGGATGGAAGTCATGTGGCTGTGGAGGTTGCGACAATGCAGTTTGCCCATTATTCGTTGTTGCTGGTGGTGGCGGTGGTGGTGGTGGTGGCAAAACAGTGGTAGCAGCAGCTACAGCAGCTGCACGTCTCGATGCCAGGAACTGCAGATCTGAATAGCTGGAATTGGTAGATATACTATAAAATGTTCCATAGAGCACTGGTGTTTAAAGCAACTCGTAGAGTCAAAAAATATGTGTTGAAAAAATATTGTAAACTTGTAATGGGTGAGCCAACAAATGGTGTGAATTTTTGGCACAAGCCACAGTTTTTCAATTTATATAGCCATGTACAATGCAACAGCGAATTGTTTCATTCAGACTTATTACAAAAACTAGCGATGTTTACCTGCAACAGGAGTGGTAGTCACATGAACTGTGTTTTGCCCAATTCATAACCGCCAAAGATAGAACTTCATTAACCAGTAAGGTTTTCACACCAGCTGTTGGTTCACCCAATATTTATAATGCTTTAAATCAAAAACAACAGCAGTGGCGACAATGGAAGCAACAGCAACGTTCTACTGGCGTAGACGTAGTGAGAAAGGCTATGCTATCCAATGCAACACACTGGAGCAGAATAAGCGGGTCAAGAAATGATGACCTCAAGTTCTTAGAAGTGAAGCCGTTCACCACGGCGCGGGCCAAACGGGAAAAAAGGCTACTACCCTTCTTCCGGGTCCAATTCACACCTAACGGCAAGTTGGAGAGGCTAAGGACTATTACTTCCAAGGAAAGCCAAGGAAATATTTTATAATCCGCTGCCAACGGTTCGGGCGCCGAGTCGAACTGCGAAATGCAGCCTCTAAATAGGCAAACGGCCACAAAAATGAGAAATGCAACCTGGGACAAGGCAAGTTCGCGAACAGGGAACAGCTCGAAGCTTCAAACTATCGGGGATGCCCTAAGTTCCAAGTAATAAAGAAAGCAAATCTGGTTCGTAAGCAGAGGGCTAAGGAGAAACGTCCCTCAGGTCGCTTACAAATACCAGCCGTCACACCCTAAATGACAGACGGTACAAAAGCATGTGGCTGTTTCCAAAGCCCCACTGACCTACTAAACCATTGGTAGGTTCTACAGAGCATAGAGTACAGAGTCAAGTCAGTCACAACGGATAGTCCGTCGTATCCTAGGAGCGGCTCCTATATAAGTGACATGCTGCTTGTATCTCGATTTAGACCGGCTGACACGAAAGAATGGTCTACTAACTGTCTACGGCCATTTGTACACGACAGCGACCATTGCGGACCTACTGCCATGATCACAGTACCAGACGAATGCGTGGAGATGGCAGAGTATGTTCAAATGCACGCCTAAGATTATAGTAGGATGCGTTGGTCACGCTTTACCCAATCACTGACCAGAGCACTCACGAACGCCTTTTTCCCACTATCGAACAGGAATCTGTCAACCGACGAGATCGACACATATTTTAAAGAAATGGACGAACTAATCAAACAGTCAATGATGAGAACGGCAACGCCATACTACGAACTTGTACAGAAAAGCAACAAAAAACGCACTGCCCAGACAGAAATGTAGATTCTGTCAAGAATCGAACTCTTGTACAGGCGGTTGGTCCGGACATTGAAGTCACTGAATAAAAATCTCCAACAGTTGATCAAGGATAGTTACAGAATATCTGTGAGTTTGCATTGGAACAGCAGATTTCATGCCGTAAATCCCAACCGCATGGGTACTTTCCTGCTAAATAAAATATTTCGGAGAAAAAATCAGAATGATATTCAGGATCTAGAGCTTCCGAGAACGCCAGACAACGAACATCTATTACCAACCGTCAGCATTTATCCGGAGAGCGTGGCAACTGACCTTCAGAAGGTGTATAAAGTGAACGACAGAATTCGCCCGAACCTCGACCTGGAGAACAGAGTCCTGCTTTACAATTATTACCTTTCAAATAATATCGATCATTGACGCCAATGAATATGGTTAGTACCCTATTCACATCGGCGGAAGAACTCCAAATGGTCTCGGATTCAACAAAAAGATATTCGTGGCGGTCGACAGAATATTCATTGTTGTGCTTAGACATCTCCCACAAGTGGTTGTAGAGTACCGTCCTGTTCAACAACGCACTGAATAAGGCATATTAGCAGCGGTGGTGCAACCAATCCTCAAGAGGGGTAAGGACTCCTCCAATCTCTGGTCAATAAATGTCCTTCCCAGTATCAACAAGGTCTTCGAGAAAGTAGTCCATGGAACCCTGTCTAAATGGGTTGAGGATAATATAATCAATTAGGTTTGAGAGCAGGCGATGACACTTCTCATGCCGAAACTCACATCGAATATCCAGAGGAACAAATGTAAATACAATGCACGGGTGCCTGTCTGATTGACTTGGAAAAAGCTTTTTACACCGTGTATTTAAAATGTCTTTACTACAAGCTCAGTCGGCTAGGCATAAGTAAGCCTGCTATATATGATTTTTGATATGCTGACCGGTAATAAGTTCGTTTTGAAAATTGCTAACGTGAGATCTACCCAAATATTTGAAATAAAAAATTGACTGCAACAGGGCACAGAAAACTCGCCGATCCTTTTCAGTATTTAACTGAGCGACCTGCTAGTTTCTCTTCACCATTCTACAGCGTACGCAGACGACGTACATATCAGGTCCAACGATCGACGTCATTGTTACTCTTCTGCAGCGTGACTTCGAGAAAATTCAGTAGTATTGTGGTGACTGGAAGTTGAAAATCAACTTCCAGAATTCAGAATCTATATTGTTCAGAACGCCTTTGTCTAGGGCCTCTCAGGACTCTAGAAAAAACTGGCGTAGGTTCTTAATTTTTGGACCGGACGGGCGTCCTCTGGCGAGACAAAGTGAAGTCAGATACCTTCCTAGCAGCCAACTGGATTCTAGAGTGAACTGGATTCTAGAGTGAAGGTAATCTGTTACATGCCCTTAATCAGGCCCATGATTGCCTGTGGGTGTCCCGTCTGGTTCAATGTGAGAGTCAGCTTAATGGAAAGGATGCGGATGTTTGAGAGGCAATGTCTCACGACTGGTCTCGGGTTACATAGGACACCCGAATCTGAGTACATGAAATTTTACCGGAACGAGGTCCTATAAAATCGGACTAGGATTGTACGGATGGATAATTTTCTGATTAAGCTGATCCGAAGTTCCGTGGCTAGAGCAATAACTTCGATCAATAACCTGATCTCCAGGCCTACTACCCCAACTACTTGTACCATGAGAGGGCGCGCACAGTGGAAACTCTCTATGCAAGGCCATCTCATAAATGATTTTCACGAAAGTAGATTTGCCCGAATTATTTTGATGAAAATCGATAGTTAAATTAACATACAATTTAATTTCGATATTAATTATTTTTTTATTTATAAAGAAATTCGTAAAATCGATCGCTGAAGTGCAATGAGTCAAAATACTGATTTGACTGAATTACTCTAACAGACTTTTCAAAAGCGTTTCCTGGAAATCTTTCATTAAGAACTATATAGGTGTTATACATTTTTGGAAAGCGCGCAGCTTCAAGTATTTACAAAAAATACAAACATGATAGTGTTGTATAATATGTAAAAAATATATCTTGTTTTAATCTGCCCTTTCTTACATGTTTCCTTCTTATATTCAAACAGACATTATTTTAACGATTAGCGCTGTTTGCCGCTGTGTAGTTACTTGTCTGATTAACATATTTAATTAGTCTTAATTCCAAGGGGATAAACAATTTCTTGCCTTTCTTTTGTCAGACACAAAAATATATTGCAAAGTAAAATTTAGCATTTTATTGCATTATTTGTTTCTGATTACATTCCCAATATAAACCCTTAATAATAGCTATTACTTTTATGAGTTTGCTTACTAATTGATCATTAAAATTAAAAAATGACTTAAAACAACCAATTTAGTGGTATGAATCATTAGTAACAACTCTAATGGTAGGAAAACTAGGGATGCCGCAGTTGCGCAGTCGTTTTTAACATAAATCTGAATTAATGTTTTTTTTTTTGAGTCAAAAATCAAAATTCCGACCATATATGAACCTTCATATCATCTGTTTCTACTAATACAAACATTTTGAAAATCGGTTAAGAAATGGCTCCAAAACAATATATCCAAGATCGACATTGCATTCACCCGAAAACAGCTCCGCTCTCTTCGCTCAATAATAAATATATTTTCTTTCGCATGCACCGTTACTTTTCACGCACAATTTTAGATTTGACAAAAGCGTAATTTTTCTCTCTATTACCAGGTGATACCCAGTTGGATATCAGAGGCTAATTTATTCATTGCTTCTCTTGTACCTATAAAACTACTTGACTTATCAACAAATCTTGTGATATGTCAAAATACTACCTGCTCTTCTGTTCGGTATTGCCGACCTATTTCCTTAAAATTAGTCAAAGAAACTCCGCAGCAGACTAGGGAGACTGTTAATAATATTAAGCGTCAAATTGACCAACTTACTCCATCATTGGTTAGTAAAAATGACGCTGTAGTTGAAATCAAGCATGAACTATACAACGATGCTTGACGGAAAAGTTGCTCAAGTATTAACGGATACATCATCTAGTGCTGTCTGTACTATATGTATAGCAAGACCTAGGGAGATGGATGATTTGGACAAAGTTACTTCCAAACCCAAAAACGAAGATGCTTTCCAATATGGCCTTTCCACTCTTCATGCTTAGATTAGCTTTATGGAAACCATTCTGCATATTTATTATAATCTTTCGTTCGAGAAACGGTCAGTAACAACTCTAGAAAAAAAAAACGAGCAAGGAAGAAAAGAAAAAATATGTGCAAAGTAGATTCCGAAATGAACTTTGCCTCCATATCGACAAACCCCGACAAGGAGCTGGTAATAGTAATGATGAAATACTGCGCGAAGATTCATCCAATATTACTGGAGTTCACGAAGAGTTGATAAAACGGCTATATATTATACTACAATCAATATCATCTGGAATCGCAGTAAATGCTACCAAATTCGGTCAATAGGCAATGAATACAGCTCAAATATTAGTGAATAAATACAATTGGTATTACATGCCGTTCTCTGTTCATAAAATCCTTATTCATGGGGAGAATATTATAAGACATTTTGCAATTTTACCAATTGGCCAATTGTCTGAAGATGCACAGGTAGCGCGGAACAAAAACTACAGTCGATACCGATTACGTCATTCCAGAAAGTGTTCTCGTTCAGCAACTAATGAAGATGTTTTACATTCACTACTATTTACATCAGATCCTTATATTGCATGCTTAAGGACACCGACCGAGGCAGTTTCCAAGGAATTTTTGGATGAAGCCAAAATGCTCTTGGATCTTCCTGAAAGTGAATAATCACCATATTATACTTGTTCAATAATATATTAACTTCCAACTTCAATCTTTCTGAATTCAAGTGTTTTCAATGTTTTTCAATACAGCATCGCTTTTATTTTACTGTAAACTAAACTCATTTGGTCAGAACTGAATTTCTCATCAATCGTTAGTTAACTAAAATCTCTCACTCGCTTCAATTTATTGTCAATTACTTTCACAGCTTCCTTTTATTAAAAACATAAATGTAAGATAACCTTCCAAAATCAAGTAAAAAGTACATTAAGACTTTTTCTATTGTACATGCATTAACAAATATGTTTTATCGATTTTTAATTCTATTTCGGCCTTAATCACCTATTTCACTAAAAAGCATGTACATTCAATAATATATATACGAATTTTCAAGTTCCTATCATTTAAAACATAAGAGCTACAGATTTTTGAGACAGTGAACCCGTTTCGGTCCCACTGTGGCGCGCCTTGACGGCTCTGTCCAACCAGAGGTGTTCCCCTATTTAGACCAATGTGGACTGATTAAGTATAGATTGGCGGTACCACTAATCTTTCACGTAGAATCAATCCCGTGGAACGACGGTTCCTCTACGAGCATGATGTTGCGCTCCAAGCGCCTCAGGTTCGTCATATCGCTTCCACGTCGGCCGACAGCATCAAGGTTTCTGGTGGTTGGAGCGGACTGCGTCCTTGATAAATTTTGATAGGTTAGTCTCTTCAAGGCAAAATCTGCTAAACGCCAATGGCAGATTTACATACGCCAGGATTTTTATAAAAAAAAAATTGTCTTAGCTTTAATTGTTTTTTTCCTTAATCAATATAAGTTAATCATAAGGCAAAAGGCATGGTTTAAATCGTTCTGTAAAAGTGCCCATCTAGGTCATGTAAGGTATTTTATTTTAAGTTTCTTAAGTTATTTAAGCTGGCTTCTAGCTAGTTCTGAAAAATGTCGCCTAAGCTGAATAAAGACAAGTTGGTCTTTACAAAAAAAATTCAAACGGACTGATCAGCGGTACTAGAATCATCGTCATCTAAATTTTCAATTTGGGTATCTGCTGCGACCACTCCTTTGCTGCGCTGTTATTTTAGAATTGCATTCATTAACTTCTGGAACACCAGCGGCTTCAATGTAGTTCAATGTACGTTTTGTTGTTGTCTATTTAGAACCAACTTTCAAGAGTATTGGTCTCAGATTTTAGAACTTCATTAGCCTCGCTCAATAAAGACAACGAGTGAAAAAACTTTTTGTTCAACTCATAATCAACCTTCCAATTCAAATTCATTAAGACCTTCAATTTACATATCCGTCGAACTATTGGGCTGTTTTTAGCGACGTTGCAAGCTGCTGTATGTTATTCTCATCGAGTCGTGCTATGTGATGTCAATATGTCTTCTGTTAACTTCTTTCAACCAGTTAACTGTTTCGACTTTGTTGGAAAATGTGACCTAATATGTATGTGACTTTAATATTTTTATTTCGTTATTTATTTCATGTATACATTTATTTATTTTTATTAACATAAGTAGAAACCAGAAACATCAAAAATAAATGGTCACTATTGAAGACGCATGAAGAAAACACAAAATAAAAATAAAAATAACACATTTTACAATTTTTAACAGTTAACTGGTTAAAGCGAGCCATCCGATGCAAAACACTCCCAGACATGTCGTCCTTATATTTGAACCACATTGATATGATAATCGCAAACAATGTGGCAAAATTGGTGAATTTTAAAAAATCATATGACTTAATAAACCGATAGAGAATGTGTCAAGTCCTGATACAAGCATGCCTAAAGGAAAACAAAGACGAGTTGAAGTACGAAATATTATATCTGGTACATTTGAAAATCATAAAGGATTAAAACAAGGAGACGCATTGTCACCACTTCTCTTTAAATAATAAGTAATGAGATCCCTTCAAAAAAAGATAAATGAACAACTCTTAATGGAATCACAGCACTAACCAACTCGGATCGATGCAAACTAGCACCTGACTGTACTCAATTAACACGCTAAAGTGGATGAGTTCAAATTTCTAGGAACCGTATTGACTGTCAAAAACGACAAAAAGATCGAAATAAATAAAAAGCTGCATGTGGACAACACGAGCTTCTTCGCGGTCTAGTTCAGGGGTTTTTGCAAAGCCGGTAAGGCGCACTTTCTCGTGGTACATGTAGTTGGGGTAGTAGGCCCCGGTGATCAGGTTAATAACCGAAGTCATTGCTCTTGCAATGTGCCTTCTGATCAGCTTAATCAAAAATTATCCGCCCGTAAAGTCTTGGCTCGATTGTACAGGACCTCGTTCGGGTGTTGTTGAAGGCATTGTTGAACAGAATGGTATATATCTCTACAGCAATTGGCGAGAAGTGCCTGAAAATAATATTGGATATACCGTCGATTCCCGCGGATTTTTTACTCTTCAATGACTCGAAGATCATCTGGAGATCCTCCGTCAAAAGGAACAGGTTGTAAGCCCCTTCACTGGTGACGGCATTATTTGCCATGAAATCGTGACTGGTAAAACCTAGGTAATCTGATCGCCATTGATCGATATCATTTCGAAGTAGAAGTGATGAAGAATGCTGACTGTTCGTAGCAAGCGTTCATTGTCTGACGTTGTCGGAAGCTCCTGGTCCTCAATGTCGTTCTTATTGTTTCTCCGAAGCATTTTCTTTATTTTAAGGAACATACTTGAGCTGTTGAATTTTACAGCACGAATTCTGTTGTTCCAATAGAAACTTAATAAACTATTAAGAAAATATTCTGTAATTTCCTTTAACTAATATTTTCCTTGATTAACGCTGGAGATTTTTGGTCAGTGACTTCAGTGTCCTAACCTCCGAGTTTTGTCTGTCAGTAAGCCGCCAGTACAAGAGTTTGAGTCTTGTCATTAATCTTTTTTGCCTGTGCAGTTCGTCGATTGTCGCGTTTTGGTACACGTTTGTGGTGTCGTGATGCCGTTGGCGTCACTCCACTCGTACTGTTCTTTGATTGTTTAATTATATCGTCCTTTTGTTTGAGGTGCCTGTCAATCTCGTTGCTTGACAGCTCCTATTGGACGGTGGAAATGAGGCGATCGAAGTGAGCGCTCTCGTCAAGTAATTGGCAAAACGAGGCCAACGCGCCCTGTTGTAACCATATGGGTGCGTTATGACATACTCTGCCATTTCCACGAACTCGCCAGATATTGTCATCACGGCACATAGTCCGCGATGGTCACTGTCGTATACAATGGTCCGCAGACAGTTAATAGACAATTCGTTCATGTCTGCCAGTCTCAGTCGAGAGTCTGTCAGCAATAGATACAGATAGGAGCTGCTTCTAGGAAACGACGAACTATCCGTTTCAACCAACTTAACGCTATATTCTATATTATTATATATATTATACAGGGTTGCGCAAAGGAACCTGACACATTTTGTTCACGGGTGGCATTGGAACCGAACGAGGGAGGGAGAAACCAAATACGCCATCAGAAAGCAGATGAGTGAAGGTTTATTTTCATCTAGTAGTTTTCCATAATGGAGCACTGGAGTGTGTTTTTAAAGAATCAGTCCTACGTGAAAATTATTCGTGAATTTAAAAAACATTTTAAGTTAAATCCAAAAATGCCGGTGCCTTCGCGTAATACAGTGAAATTGTGGTTAAAAAAAATTTAAAAAACGGGGTCTGTAACAAAAATAAAACCTCCGGGCCACGAACGAACTGTCCGTACACCAGAGAATGTTGAACGAGTTCGTTCCGCTCTTGTGAAGAGTCCCTTGCGTTCGGGTAAGAAACATGCGGCTGCTCTTGGAATTTCACGTCGTTCTTTTCATCGAATAGTCAAGGAAGAGTTGTTATTTCATCCAAATAAGATCGTCATCACCCAACAGTTGAAACCTGCGGATTATGGAGCTCGTTTATCGTTCGCGAATAAGATGCTTGAAATGTTAGTCAATTCCCTTATTAGTTTTTAGTTAAAAACAGAAAACCGGATGCAAAAATGTCTTGTAGTTTTTGAGAAATTAAAAAAAAACCAGAACCACTTTTTTCTAAGAAAAACCTTTTTTTGGTTTCAACCCGGCTGGACTTGTAGGGAAAATTAAAGTACGAGTATTAAACATTGACCTCTTTTTTATTATTTCTAAAAATTCGGAGTTTTATTATAATAAATTTTCAACATGATCCCCATTTTTTAGAAGGCAAATATTATATCTCCTTCTAATGGCTGCACATAAGTCTATGCTTGACAAATTTTCCTGCAATTTGACTCCAGTGACTTCAATCCGTTCTTTCAGTTGTTCCAAAGATACTATTTCCACTTCGTAAACATAATTCTTCCTGAATCCCCACACATGAAAATCTAGAGGAGTTAAATCTGGTGATCTAGGTGGCCATTCCGTGGGGCCCCTTCTTCCGATCCAACGGTCACTAAAATTATCATCCAGCCAGTTTCTAACCCGTAAGCTGTAGTGTGCTGGTGCTCCATCTTGCTGGTAGATTAAATTATCTCCTATGGCCAAAGGAACGTTATCCATCAAATCGGGTAAAAGGTCTCGTAGGAACTGCAGGTATGATTCTCCATTAATAGCGGCATTCAAAAACCGGGGCCCGATTACAGTTTGTCCAACAATACCAAGCCAAACATTACAGCTAAAGCGGTGTTGTGATTTATTTTGTTTTTCGTTGTGTGGATTGGTACTACTCCAGTGATGCAAATTGTGGAAGTTAGTAACCCCATCTATGGTAAAATGTGCTTCATCCGTCCAGAAAATCCTTGCAAAATAGTTTCGTTCAGTTTCATCTCGAAGCAGTAATGATCGACAAAATTCTGCTCTCAAAAACTTGTCGTTTGAGGTGAGTTCCTGAACTGGCCTAAAATGGTACGGGTGAAAGTTTTCGGTATGAAGCACTCTCCATACTCTAGATTTGGGCACTCCAAGCATAATAGCTATCCTCCTTGTACTAAGGGAGGGATTACGTCGGACCAAATCCAAAATTCTTTCATCTAAGTTTCCTGATCCATCTGTAACTAATCTTCCGCTTTTCGATGCTCTAGCACTCCGTGCTCTCGCAGACGTCGGTGGATTCTTGAAAACATGCTACGACTGGGACACCTCCCATTGGGATATTTTTCAGCTAAAAAAAACCGTAGCAGAAGTGCATGTCCGTTAATTCTTCTCGAGAGTATGAGTTTGACATCGTAATGTGTTGATAAGTTAACATCCAATTTGGAAATGGTTTTTTTATTAAAAATGCGATACCTTTTATTTACATTTGGGTTGCAAATATTTTATTTTTCAATAAAGAAAAATTGTGGTTTTATTGTCCTACGGACCTACCTGGTAGAACCCATCGGCGGCGGGCGGACGCAGACGAAATTGGGAGGTCAGTTTTCAGGCGTTATCAATAAAAAAAAAGGATTAGTCCAGGGTTATTCCAATACTGTGTTACTTTATTGTATCCTCATAAAACTCCGATTTTTTTTAAAAATAATAAAAAAGAGGTCAATGTTTCATACATCAATTTGCCTACAAGCCCAGACGCGTTAAAACCAAAAAAAAGATTTTTCTTAGAAAAAAGTGGTTCGGGTTTTTTTTTAATTTTTTTAAAAAACTACAAGACATTTTTGCATCCGGTTTTCTGTTTTTAACTGAAAACCAATAAGGGAATTGAATTTTGGGAAAAAAAATTAGTACTTAATTACATACAATTTTGGAAAAAAGTTGATCGAAATTTTTTTTTTCCAATTTTTTTTCAAAATTTTGAGTTTGAAAATTAATTTCTCAAAAACTATTCCTTAAAACAGCTTCGTTTAAAAACAAGATGAAGGGAGAGGTTTCTGGCTTTACAAAAAAGTATATTACGGCATTGTGGATGTAACTGTCGATTTTTTATAATTTTTTTCCTAAATTAAGTCAATATTTTAGAAAATTGCCCCTCCCGGCTAAACGGGGGGGAATAGACCCTCCCCCTCCCATACGATTTTTTTCTTGTCTTGACCAGACCTACACGCTCTACCTTTTTGGCACACTGCTCGTGGGACACCCTGTATATGTATATGACAGCTGGCAATAACGCGGCCCAGATTATACTAATGAAAATTAATTCTCTGCAACAAGACTAGGATTTAAAGGTGCAAGAATACTTTAACGAGTTTCGTGTTTGCTTCTGATACTTTTTGGCACAGGCTGTAGTCAACTTCAGACCGTAGCCCCTCTGCGAATTATGCACATGTATGCCGAACATGTATGTAAGGTCAATTTGAGTTTCCAAAATGTGAATTAAGATTGAAAAAAAAAACGCGAATGACATGTTGTTACATTAAAATTTCAATCAAATGGATGCTTCTGTACATTTCGCAGTTAATAGATGGTAATTTTTATTTCTTTTTTCGTAGGTTTCGTAGAAAATCTTCAAAAGACATCGCGTATTTTCATGCAATAGTGTGGGACTTAAACCGACTAAAAACACCTCTCAGAAAACCTTCAGGTAATACATCTTCTACATACAGCACTCAGTTGTTCGACCGTTGATCTTAAGGATTGTGGTAGAATCACGCATGTACTACGTTGTAAGAAATATAGCTACGAAAAATAAAACATCAGTCTCTTCTTCTAGGAACAGCGAACAAGTGCCAATTTATTTTACATATAGGGCAACAACAGTAATGAGAGGAATATTTTCCCCGTATAGCATCAAACTTCCCACTGAGGCATTGTTGTGGGATTAATGGCGTTGCCAGATCTTGTTGGTCTTCAACACAGTCGTAAGACTAATCAGCCATTTTTATCTAGTGCGTACGTGTTATACTTTAGCTAAATAAACCCTTTAAGTCGGTTATATTTTGTTTTGTCATCATCGTTATCTTTTTCGTACAATATAGTTTGGTCCTTTGGTTACGTAGTTGTTAGCTTTCTAATTCAAAGGGTTATATTCTTCTTAATCTTCTGACTAAATTATTGTTGTTTAGTAAGTAAATAATTTCTTCATTAGGATGGTTCCGAAGTCTCTCCACATGCCTTTTTGCAACCTTTTTGATTTGGTCAGCCACCATCTCAATTTTGAGATCTCTGTGAAGATTAGAATTGGGTAGTTCCGGACATGTATAGTTCCAGGAACTATGTATGTCCTCAGTCGGAAACATTTCCAATCGTTTCGCAAACTGAACGATAACATGTCCATAGTTCCATTCAACCTAGAAATTCATCAATAATGACGATCATATTATACAACCCAGCCGAACATACGAAAGATGCGAACGTACGACTGTTGTATAACAACGTAATCACAGACAAAACGAAAACAAAGAAAAATGCAACACGAACATAGCATGGCGCATTTGCGTAGTACTTTATTTTGAAACACCTGAGCCGTTTCCATATTTGTTTTGTTGGTGCATCCCACAGCTGTAGACCATGGGCCCAGATTAGTTTTAGGACTTGTCTACAAAGGAATGGTAATTCTTTACTTTAACCTTCACCGCTCTGATGACCCTGACCTTGAAATATGTTATTTTTGGTTTCATTTTGAGCAAGTTTATATATGTATATGGTATGTACATATATAAGCAATTGTTCGCTTATACTTTGCATATACCCAACATTGCACTTACACCAAATCCTATCTGTCTGTCCTACATGTTGTCTAAGTTTTTTTGAAATATGTCATCGTTAAGAAATACAATGAAAACAATCGATAGCAATTAGATACTGTTCTGTACTAATTGTGAATGGGGGCATGCTGCCACTCTGCAACTCCCCTAGTTGGGTTCACTGCAGGATTTGGAGCAGATGCAACGTTGGGTATATGCATAACATAAAAAAGAACATCTCTGATGACCTTAACCTGCGGAACGTATAAACGAAAAAGAAAAATTATGAAGGAGGCATTTGCGCTGCCTATCTATGTATAATATACATAGAGAGAGTTGCTTAAAACTACATTAAAAATAAGATATTTTAAGGTCAAGGTCATCAGAGTGGTGAAGGTTAAAGTAAATAATTATTATTGCTTTGTCTTATCTTTACAAGTTCTTTATATCGGAATTCCGCATCAAGGGTCATGCCATGATATTTGGCTGCGTTGGAATTTAAAAGTGGATTTTTGTTTATGTACACTGGGAATTGTTATACATTTCTGTGCGTGAAATTGACATGTACAGAAGTTAGTACATTTTGCGGCTGAAAAACATTTTTAAGATGCTCTGCATCAACTGTTTGCAAGTTTGTCTTGACCCAGTTTGCACTGCTGTTTCTAATAGGTAGTATTTATGCAATTGGTTTTTTTCATCTTCCTAGTTGCCTTCGAGAGTGAATTTTCGATACTAGCATCACTTGTTAGATTTAGGAAATACTTTTTGATAGATACCGTAATTGCTTGGCATTGAAAGGTAAAAGCTGTTTATAGTTGACGTAAATGTCTTCCTACCATTTTCTTTCCATATGACTTACTAATTCCTGAAAGTGTTTGGGCCTTTTTTTTCTTAATTCTACACCTGCAATAAGATTCGCGACAGGAAGGTTTCGGCGCCAACGCAGTTGATTTATTCTTCTTAATGATTTTGAATCTTGAAAAAGAACAAATGTTGGGATGTTGCCAATGTCTATTTCGTCTAGGCCTAACGTGGAAAACATTTTCAGTATTCGTTTCCTTCCGGAATTCGTACTGGACATCTTCCCCTTGACCACTTTTTGAGGTCTCCAACGATGATGACCGGATTTTCTCGTGCATTGTCTTTCAGTTCCGCTATCTTCAACTCAAAATCTGCTTCATTACATTTTGCCCACATAAAGCCTGAGTAGTGCAACTGTTCCATGGGCCGGGGTTCAGAACGCAGCAGACCCGAGTCATCGTGTAGCACCGTTCGTCTTTATCAGAATTTTGTTCATATCCAGCAAGAGTTGATTGGGGTTTGGTTTTATAGCTTCTACAATTTCTTCTTTGGTGGCAAACGCATCCATGTCCATGATCTCCACTGTCGTTCTAGGTTCCAAGTTCCTGACGTTTCTTCTTCAGATCGAATGGAGTGTTCTTCCCTTTTTTGATGGAGCCGGGACCCCTATTTTGCTTACGAAAGTTTGCAATTTCGTTGCGTTTTGTAGTGGCTTCCCTTTGGCGTTAATGGGCTCCTTCGTTATTGTATGCCACTTCTTTTGACGCTAGGTCTTGCTGAGCTTAAGTGTGGGGTTTCCCCAGATGTCACTTTTTTTCCTATTCTCTGTGTCCTCTTCGAGGGAGCTTGGGGGTGATCTTTTGCGGATTGGCTGGTCCCCTAATTGTTTTATTGAGCTTTCAATGAAGGACGCTATGATATCCATTGATTCCTCTAACTGGGAGAGGACCTTTTTAATATCAATGCTCATGTTTTTCTGCCTTTCTGTTTCAGTTTTCATTATCCACATGATTTCTTCAAAGCTCTTCATTTCCAGACGCCGGTACTGAGGATTCCACTCCCTGCACCATAACTGAATTCTTCCTCTTTCCAACTTCCATCAATTTGTTTTTTTTTGAAATGCGATTTTCTTCACAAAGGCTCCTCCTCCCCAGCTCCTTACGGAGATGAGTCCCGGGCTTGCCACCGGTGTAGCGGAGTTAATGCCTAAAGGATTGTGGGTAACGCTAATGCACACGAGAAATAGACCCATTCTGTTTCAAGTAGGTTGGGACTCACACCCAACAAAAACCCACTGTAACCCCTTATTGTCTTGACACCATCCATTACGGAGCCGCTAACGCATTACTTCAGATTGGTGTCATTTTCTTTTCCCAATGGCGAGCCGGCCTTTTTATTTCGTCTTCTTTTACTTACGGGCTTTTGCCGGTGAGGCCTTTCAGCTTTCAAGCAGTATCAAGCGGACGAGGCGATTATTTTCCTTCTCTCTCTTCTTCCTGAGGACAGAGTCGATAAAAGCGCTGACCTTTTTTCAGTTGGGGGCACCCGAGACCATGTTCTGTAACACGTTTTCTGGAGAGATGAGGCCTACCTCCACCTCTAGCATAGACTTCTGCTCTACAGACGACGAATGTATGATAAGCATCGTCGACCTCTAAGTTACCATACTGGCAAGCTGGAGTCTGTCTCTTCCCCCTTCTATAAAGGTAATAGTAGTTAACTTCACCATATTCCCGCTCAGTCCATGCTGCTGGACTGTCTAGAATTAGTCTCACAGACCATTTTCTCTCTGTGTTCCACCGGTTTAGATACTTTTCCTTGGTCCGTTCTTTTGCCGCAACCACAGCCGCTTCAACTCGTACTTCGACCTTATGAGAGTGAGAGAGTGGTAGTAATCTCCGCTTACTAATCACTGTTCCTCTGATGTTCGCCATAATCCTAGTGAGAGACATCCTACCTTTTGCCCCTCGCTTTGATACCAATCTTATATAAACCCAATAGGTTATTTTACAGTTCAGGGTATGTGACATCATCAACGTCGTTTCTGTCTCCCATATTGAAACCATCCCCAGTCAATTATTCATGAAAATCGCAAAATTATGCTCGAAGGGCATATTCGTCTAAAGCAGGAATCAGCTAAAACTTCAAGCCCTTCGATATGACATTTAATGACTCATTCCCAACAGCAATAACTACAAGACCTTGCCTCGCATTTGATGTTCCTGAAACTCCCGATTTCATCAATCACTATATAGGTTAATTTTTCATCATTACTGCCATTAAGCGGCTGCATGATTCACTCTCCCCCAATTACTAAAATTGATATGGAATTGACCGTCTTAACCAAATTAGTCAATGATTGTTCGGAATTCAAGTCACTCACTGGGGTTGAATCTTATTCACTTAAAAAAAAAAAGGACATATGTTACATACATTTGATTCGGTCGGACTTAGATATTTATTTTTGTTGCTCATCTACATATTAGCGACTTTTCCATATCAACCTGAGAATCTGCTCGAAGCTGTAACAAGCGAATTCAACTATTTTAGCCGTGATTTTACTATTGTACAACCAGGTTCGCCTTAAGTAACCTAATTAGCCATTTCTGACCTACTTCAAGCCACCCTTTGTCCACATTTTTATTACCTGAAACCAATGTCTTCGCCCCGTTGATATGTGTTTCCTTACTGCCACCAAACTAACATACTCAGTCTACACCCAAAAAAAACAAATATTCAAAGAAGAAAATCTAGTAGGTCCACCTGAAGATTAAGTAAATAAACTCAGCGAATCCAAAAGCTTTCAGATAGCAACGATGAAATTGCTTCTTTTATTATTGAAGTTAATTGTAGTTCCCAACGAAAATAAACAGTGAACAAAAAAAATTATGAAAAAATTGATATTAACACAATGCATCCACCGAAAAGTATCTCTGCTGCATTCAGTTGTAGAATGAAAAGAGAAATTTACCCATTTCCGTTAATTTGTGATAAAAACTCTCGTTAACCGCTGAGAGGGTAAATTTGTGGAAACGCAAATGTGTGAAAAAAAAAAAACAGCACTGTGTCATTCTGTTGAGAGTTTTAGTAGTGTATATTCTAGTTTACATATTCGTTTACATTTAACCATATCAAGGTAAGTTATTAAAATAACTTTAATTTAATATCTCATAAAGGCAGATGTTAAAAAAGTCAAGGATGTTAAAGTCAAGTCGAAAAACACACTGCAATTATGGTTTGCTGTGCAGGCTGTATGGAGAGATATTCCACTTCAGCGATGTCAAACATTAATCGACTCTATGACACGTTTTGCGCCGCTGCACTCAAAAATAAGGGTTATAAGACAAAATATTAATCAATTCATATCATTACAATTCAAAAATATATTAATTTTCCCGAGGACTTATTTTTTTTTACGAATTTCCATTCCTGGTGCTATTATTTTCCACATTCCAAAAGTGGTATTTTTTTTTGTTTTAATGAGCATAACTTATTTAATTTTAGTTATAATGGAAAAGTGTTTACGTTTCTAGATTACTTTAGAACATTGGCGTAACGGTCGGCTCATGCTATTAATTTTTTCAGATAATGAAACTTGTCAGCAAAATTTGTTCCGAATTTGCTAAATTCCGACCAAAAACAATATCGTAATCATGCCTCCGCCACCGCATCCACCGGACTTGACCTTCTACCACTTTTCCAAAAACTGAAAATACTGGAAATTAGTCGCCTTTCACGACTGGGACTCCGAGCCGCGTGTATATTCTAACCACTGTCCCATAGGAGGGGGCTCTTCTAGCGGTGCGGTTTTTATCTCCTCAATCGAGACAAATCTCCGTCCCAAAAAGGTTCGCAGAACGTACGCAGCTTGTACAGACTGGGTGCTTTTCAAACAGCATTCAATGGAATTAGAAGGTATAAATTGGAAATTGCATCAGTACAAGAAGTTCGACCATTAAGGCCAGATATACTTTCGTGTGTGTGTAGCAACGAAATTGCGCAGGACGTAATGGAATTTTACAACGACCGAATGTCAATGGCCAATATTCGGGATCTTCGCCATAACTATCTGCTTCTGAACAACTAGTTCGCCCAACTATTATAAAGGGTCCGCCAAATAATTTTTTTTTTTTGAAAATGCTATAAAAAAAACTACTGAATATTTTCTCAAATTTCTTTTTTTATTTGAAAGTACAATCCTTCCGGTTAATAATGGAAAATAATTTCATTCAAATGGCTGCCTCGGCTGGCCATGCAGTAGCCTACACGATCGGTCCAATTTTTAAGCACATTATCGATTGTGTGCAGCTGTATTTCACCAATGGCTTCACGAATATTGTCCTTTAAAGCGTCAATTGTCTCTGGCTTGTCGGCGTAACACTTATCTTTGACGGCACCCCACAAATAATAGTCCAACGGTGTCAAATCGCAGCTCCGAGGTGGCCAAACGACATCAGCTCTGCGGCTGATAATGCGATCTTCAAAAACAGGGCGCAAAACAGCGAGTGTAGCTTCGGCTGTGTGGCACGTAGCGCCGTCCTGTTGAAACCAAATGTTGCCAATATCCTCCTCTTCAATTTTTGTGAACAAAAATTCGTTCAACATCGCCCGATAACGATCGCCATTGACTGTAACGGCCACTCCTTGTTCATTTTCGAAGAGAAATGGCCCAATTATGCCTCTGGACCAAAATCCGAACCAAACAGTGGCTCGTTTTGGGTGCACCGGCTTTTCAATGTATGCGTGCGGGTTTTCTGTGCCCCAAATGCGACAATTTTGCTTGTTTACATACCCGCCAAGATCAAAATGAGCTTCATCTGAAAAGATGATTTTTTTGGCAAAATCGGCATCTTCTGTAAGTCGATCGCAGACCCACTTAGCGAAGCGAAAACGCATTTGGCTTCAACTCCTGAACCAATTGGACTTTGTATGGCGTCGTACCAAGGTCTTTATGCAAAATTCGTCTCAATGATGTCTCCGAAATGTTCAATTGTTGAGAACGACGGTGAATTGATGTTGATGGCGCTTCACGCACACTTTCTGCCGCAGCAGCAATATTCTCGGGTGTACGCACTTTTTTTGGCTTTTCACACTTTGGTTTATCGATGAGGATGCCAGTTTCTTTCACTTTTTTCACAAGATAACGAACATACGGAGCTGACGGTGCTTCTCTTCTTCCAAAATCCGTACGCAATTTTCGCACACATTCTGCAACATTTTTTCATGATTTTCAAAGTAATGTCGCAATATTTCCCAGCGTTGTTCAAGCGTATACACAACCATATTCGTTCAGCGGAAGGATAAAACTAATTATCTGTCAAATCAGACATGAGCTAAGTGTTACCATTCACGAAATAAGCACTACTTGAAAAAAAGTTAGATGGCGAACCCTTTAGATGGCTTAGAAACTAACAACAAAACAAAACAGATTGAAACAGTATGGTCAGCAATAAAAGTAAAATTAAAAGTTCAATAAATTGAAAAAATCGCATTAAAAATTGTAAAGGAGGTAGCGGAAAGCAATCTAGGCAATTGTAAAGCCCCCAAAAAAAGCCTTGGTGGCCGAAGAATGCAAGGAAAAGGTAAAATCCCGTAATGATTTACGCCCTGGAAAATAACAAGAGATCACGCGTACATATCAAACCCTACGAAAGGTAGTCAGCCAACTCCTTCAGGATAAGAAACGACAGTGCCAAAATTCAGATTGTGCGGCTAAAAACACGAAAGTAATGTACACGGGGCTAAACGCGGTACGAAAAGAATATTAGGCTAGATTAGGTAACAGTAATGGGGAGCTCGTTTCGGACAACCAAAGAGCTGCAGCCATGTACAATATATGGGGAGCCACCAGCAATGGAGGTTTAGGTAGAACTGCCGACCATTGAGGAAACAAAATAAGCAATCAGTCGGCTTAAGAATAACAAGGCCGCAGGAATCGACTGAAGACCATAAAATATGCGGAAGAAAAATTAACAGAGAAGTAAAATGGGCTCATCACAACTATATGAAACAATGAAATTTGCCCCGAGGAATGGGAAAACTCGGTCATCATTGCCGTACTTGAAAAGGATGATCGAACACAATGCAATCTCTGCTACCAAGTTGTTATAAGGTGCTATCAAATATTCTGTTGACTGTCTGAGACTGACTACTAGTGTGTCTTCAGATGGAATCGCTCGACGAGTGACAAGATTTCCCAATACGACCGATTTAGAAAAGTAATGGAAATTCCATGAAATGGTACACCAACTAGGCATATGACTCTATAAATCGATTGAAAATGTATCACAAGGAGATGCTTTGTCACCACTTCTGTTTAATTTGGTGCTGGAATTCGTAATGAGATCCGTTCAAGAAAAGGGGAGGGGATTGATTCTTAATGGAATCACATCCGTTCTAGCTTACACTAACGATCACTTTAAAAAATGTAGAAAGTCAAATGGCAGAAAAGGAAGTGGGCTCAGAAGTAAATGAAGAGAAAACCAAATATATGGTCACTGACCGGCTGATCGTAATCCAAAAAAAGTGGACGATAAGCCACAAAGTTGGAGTTAATAAAAGCAGCATATGGGCAACTTGTGTTTCATCGCGATGAAGAAATTATTCAGAACAACTCTTTTGTGTCGGAATGCTATTGTAAAATTCGCGGATATGAAATCTGGCCTCTGACTAGGAAGGAAGAAAATAGATTTCAAGTCTTTGAAAACAAAATCTTAAGGCGAATCTATAATGGGAAACAGGACAAACAGGCGAATGAAGAAAACTACACAATCAAGAACTCGAGTAGCTCTATTCCGCCCCAGGGACGACCTGGGGCAAGTGTATATTTGAGGGGAATTACTTTGAAGAAATATTTTTCGAGATAAAATCACCTTATTTTTTAAACAAACCATTGAGACTGATCGACTGATATCCTTTTGAACCGAAAGCAGCTCTGATATGCAGTATAAATTCAATTCTGTAATTCGTATATTCAAACAACGTATGAAAAATTACAATTTTTCCACTCAAAGCTTTCGCCACAAACACAAGTTGCGATGTGGTATATTAGACAATAAATTGTTGACAGACATGACATCACTGCCAAGGATTTTAAACACCTTTGGTGTGTGAAAGTCTATAAGGACACATAGTTTCTTATGTAGAATTACAGACTAATCAATGGTAATTATGTAGGTGGTACGAAGTACAGCAGATCATCTGATATTTTAATAATACTGAATTCGAAGAGCATATCAATATAATAAATGTTCGATGAAATAAAATTCATTTTATTTGACCTAATGTTGCTAGTTTTCAGTCGAATCAATTTACAACATACTATGATACCTCAATACCAGAAGGTCTCCAGTTTGGCAAAAATCAAAGCACACGCCTCATGGTGAACATACATAAACGCTTGTTTTCATATATTTAATGAACTGGTCGCGTCCGGCACACAACTGTAGTTGTTTGCGTTCAAATTGTATCTACACCCCTACAAAACAAAACAAAAGAGAAAAAGACACAAAAAAGATATCTGCCCCAAGGATAGCGCCGAAAAGACTTAAATTCTTTAACCGATAAAACATTAAATGACTTCATTTAATCATTCAATCTGGAGGCCAACAATCTTCAATTTTCTTTGCTTTTGTGCTGTATTCACGTTCCCGGCTATCCGTAACTCACTCTGATCTTTTATGACTGTATCTTTTTTATTGCTTTTCAAAATTGAATACGGCAGACACAGAGCAGAGAAAGGAACACAATGAACCAAAATACCAGCTTAGTTCAGCATTACTCTGGAGTAGTATTGGAAGTCAAAGCGGAACCAAGTCAAGCAGGTACGTGGGCCCCACGTAACACACAGGTAGACAAACAGGCAATCGCAGGACTTACACAGGTCAATATTACTATGGCGCAAAATTGTTCAATTTTTTCCCCTCGTTTTTTATTCGGCCCTTCTTTTCGGAATTTCATCTTAATTTCGTTTGAACATTGGTTGTTGAGCTATGCGGGGAATAAAACGACTTTTTCGATTTGTTTTCCTTATCCTGATCATTTTGAGAAAAGAGAACTCAATTAAGGGATGTTGATAGTCGTATTATATAGATAGGTAGGTACATCGATTCCTTTTAAATGTTCTAATCATAAATATTTATTTACTTATTTCGTCGTACATGCTACAAACTTAACCTATTGAATTCATTATTGCGGATCTGTATACAGATAGGACATAGCGAAGTCCAGACGTCTATTGAATTTGTAATTGACGCAAGTCGTACATAGTAATAGAATCATTGTGACTAGAAATAAAGAAAAATTGTTCTCTAGGTGGAAAAATGCGATACAGAGCATTCTTATGAAGACATGCATCCTCTGGAGAATAATAGAGTAGAAAATAGGAGTCAACTAGTGTGCATGCTCTGCTCTGCAAAAGCCAGTGACACCCCGCTAACTACAGGGAATGTCCTAGCTACATGTCGCCGAACGTGCCCTTTGCCCAAATGGCACCTAAACTAAGCAGCTTCAAACCTCAAAATGTACCAAAGGCACCCGAAAGCGATCTTAATTTCCCTCCATGGTAAGATCGATCAGTTCCAAGAAATAGCGCAATGAAAAAGCGACTTGAATAAACATCATCTATTCCACACTGTTTGCCGAGTCTGACGCGCCATAAATTATAATGGATTTAAGTAGAAGACCTATGTAGTGGCTCTTTACGCACCAGAAGCACCTCAACCCATCCAGTTTATTACATAGTTTGGAACGCTTTTCCGACAATTTCAATTACATTCGAAAGAAAATTATTATTTCTTCGATGGGGACATTAATGTCAAGTATATAATTATACTTGGGGAAATGCCACCACAAACATCAGGGGCAATCAACTATTCAACTGATGATCCTTTCCAAGAATCGGCTCTTTCTTGGATTTAGCATTAACAAACGCATGACTTGAGAGGACTAATACAAATCACTACCATTGAAACTGTCGACAAATCATCGACGACAGAGACCATTACGGGCTCGCTTAAATATTACGAATACCCTACGAATTTCCGCAAAAAGAACAGTACGAATCAGTATGTCCTTTTGAAAGTCAAAAGTACGCTGGTTACTCTTCTCAAGATATTTGAGAACGGACGAGACAAGACAGCGACACTACCGAACGTGGGCATACGTTCAGAGAATGTCGACACTAGCGTGGTTTTTTGTGGTCAAGGATCCACAGGAGAAGATCAATTCAAATCTGTGTAAACGGTTAACTGCTCTGCTCAACGCAATTACGAGCTTGATAATGTGAGCTTTCGTATTTTCTGAGAAAAACGGTTTTACCGTATTCAATACTGCATAACATAAACCCTGTTAATCTCCGTTCAACTAGTTTGATTTCGAATGTAAGCAAGGTATTGGAAAAAAGAAGAAAGTAGTAAACAGAGCACTGATCAAATGGGTTGAGGAACACAAAATAATGGCAGACAACGAGTTTGGTTTTAAGGAGACGCATGAAACAGTCTGCTGCGTCGGAACTGGTTTCCGACATCAGCAAAAAACCAATGTACGGGTGCTTATCTGGTCGACTTTAAATTAAAAATAATTTCCAAAAGTCGGAAACGATACTGTTTAGGACTCCTTTGTACAGGTCTCCAAGGGATACCAGAATGAACTGGAGGAAATTCGCGATCATCGGGCAACATGGACAACATGGCTCAGCGGTAAGAAAGGCAGTTGGATATCTTGGTATTTGGCTCCATCACTATCTATATTTGAACCGGCATATATATGCTTGTCTTGCTGAAGCTAAGAAAGCCTTCGGTATGATAAGAAATTCGATCCACAGCAGTCAACTTGATCATAGGGTAAAAATCGTAAGCTGCATGGCCCTTATAAGGCCCACCATCGCGTATGGCTGTCCGGTGTGTTTTAATGTAGCGATATTTTATATGGAAAAGGTTCGCGTATTCGGGAGGTTTGTCTTAAAATATACCAAACGCCAAAGTCCCAGTTCATTAAAAATTACCTTAACAAGGTCCTGTAGGACAGAGAAAATCTAAATAGAACCGACACTTTTCTTGTTAAACTTACCTCTTCCGCATCAACTCCCACCGAACGAACTATGTCTACCATGAGCCATTGTACAAAACCCTAAGCAATAGAGGTAATCCTAAGCAATAGAAGTAACTTCCTCAGGAGGTAGGACTTCTCTGAGGAATGTACGCTTTTTAAGATGGCAGCAAGCAACAAATTCACTTTGTTAAGTTCTGTAAGCCCATCATCTTGAAGAGAGAGTATAAATTCTGTCACCTTGGAGAGGTTAATTTAATTAAGGTAATATCTCAGACATCAGTGTCTCGATAGATAGCTATCAAGTCTGCTGATATCATCTCCATTAAGTTTTAAGATGTTCTTAGAACGTTTGTTTGTTCTGAACTTTATTCCAGTGGGACATAAGCTTTATATTTGTATTTATCAGAGGAGTTCTCTTAACAAAAAGTCGGCAATTTTGTTGTAACTTATGTTTCTGTTTCCAGAAACCTATCAAGTTTTGATCTTGTTTTTCTTAACTATTGGAGCCGTAGAGCATCATACCAGTTTTAAACGGATTTCGAGCTCACACTATGTTAACTTAGTGCTTTGCGTAATGCTTGTCTTTAGGTGATACCTTGATTCGATATTTATGTTGGCGCACAACATAGTAGCTTGACCCAAAAATACCAGCATCAACGCTTGATTCCATTTTCTCACCGCCGGTATACACAAAACGTGAAATGAATTTCTCACCGAAATCTATACTCAATTAGTCCATAGATTTGAGTGCTGTGTCGCATATAAAGTCGTCGGCCAGGTTCATGTCGTGCATTTTGCAAGGGCAATGACTAACCAAAATAACCTGATCTCGATTGCTTCTTCTTCTTTTTAGATGGCGTTACAGCTCGTGAAGAATCAGAGCCAAGCTTCTCTCATTCACTTACATATGTTGAATGCGATTTGTTTTTCCACACAAGTGAACGAGACCGACAGTTTAATGCCGATTCCGAACGGCGAGAGTCGAGAAGCTTTATCAAAGCAAATGTATATACTACGGTTGTTTTGCAAGTACCCCGCCGAACTCGCTTAACGTGCGTCAGAGGCCGACACACTACCCACTGCGCCACGGCTCTTTCGGGCTTACTACTCAAATTATTGGTTCCGAAAGGTTATTACACAAAACAGATGATGTCCCGGTAATTTACCACCGTCAGGGACACACCGCGACAGGTGTGTGGACGGTGCTCATGAGCTCATTCGTAAACAGTACGCCGATTACTGGGGTTGTCGGGTAAAAAAGCTTTCCAGAGCGGTGCGTTAATCCGGTGAGATCCTACTCACTCCTTAATACTCCATAAATTAGTTTGGGAGGCTGGGCACATTATCATACTTAGATGAGCCTGAGAACTGATTTAAGCCTGTTAGCCTTGGTGAGGTTACGGGCATGCAGAGTGAGCGATATGGCAAAGCCCAGTCGCTGAAAGACGCAATCAGGAGGGTGACCACGAAACACACGAGTGCTGGCCAACCTGATTAAATTTATAACTAGAATCAAGAAGCTTAAGGTAGGTTAAGCTTTAAGATAACAAAAAAATTAAAGAAAAAAAAAAAAACTTCAGATCAGATTCTGAAATGTAGTCCAAAAGCATTAGCGATTAAGAAATATTGTTGGACTTAGAGTACCCCTGCAGGGACAGTAATTTTAATTACTTATCACTTATTAATATAGATAGTTAAGATATGTGCAAGCTTCGTTGGTCGGAGGTTAAAAATTGGGTAAACTTTCGAAATATCAAACATAAATTTCGAACCACTCTCACAAACTTAGAAATTATAACAAATAATCAAGATGTTGACTTACAATTTACAGACGCTATTAACATTTCTGCGAGTTATAGTGTTCTTCAGGTTTATACAAAATATATTTCTCTGAAATAACCAGCTCATATGTTACAGTTCATTAAATTTTTAAAAAAACATTAACTACGAACAGCCAGGCTCACCATAAAATAAAGACTGGAACGATAAATTAAAAAACCTTGAAAAGGCTACAAAAACCATCTAGAACATAGTTAAAATTGTTTGAATTAAACACAAGCAAATACCTGTCTTAAAGATGGTTCCAATATCATTTTCACTGATATTGAAAAAGCGGAAGTGTTGGCCAGAAATTTTTCAGCAAATCATAAAGTATCTAATTATTTATGCGATGCAAATACTAGTACACCTGTGGAGAATGCGGTAGAAACGTTTAATACGGTTGTCTATGAAACTCCTTCAAACGAATTTGTGCCTGAATCAGACGTAAAATACCTTGTTGAGAACCTGAAAATTTTCTGTTAAGAACATACTTCTGATAAGGTTACCCAAAGTCGGGATCAAATATTTAACGTATCTCTAAAATACCTGTCTCAAAACACAGTATTTCCCTGATGAACGAAAACTTGCGAAGGTAACCCAATTCCAAAGACAGGAAAACAACCTAATGATCCTAGAGTATTGTCCAGCTAGCGATGTGACTTTTTCCCATCTCTCTGGCAATTCATGGATTCCGGCCTAAAAAAAAATCCTCACTTTCTGAGCCCTAGAACGAATCGAGGCAATTTTTAATACCTTCGAAGGGCCTTTTGTATGAATCGAAACGAGTGGTAATCGGATGGCGCAAGATTTGGACTATATGGTGGGTGGGGTAAAACTTCCCAGTTTTAACGGGTTGCACAACATGTTGCCGAGCATTGTCATGATAGAAAATCAATTTGTCCTGAGTAGTCTCCCATACCAGGCGCTTCTTCTTTATTGCTTGGTTCAAACGTATCGTTGAACGTTGTTGTCAGTAAAGAGGTCCACCGATTGTTTGACCACTCCCTTATGATCCGAATAAAATCCAAATCCAAATCCGCTGTCGATTTGGCTGTTTGGTCGGGTTTCACATATGACTTTCTGCACTTAGGATTATCATAATAAATCCACTTTTCGTCGCCATTAATAATGCGATGCAAAAAAAATACTATTTTATGGCGATTAAGCAGCATTTCAGGCATGCACAATGTCAAGAGTAGGAGGACGCCTTAAAATCTATACGAATTAAAACCAAGGAATGTCCAAAAAAAGTTTTCCTTGTGTACAACTACTACCAGGACAGAAGAGGAAAGGACAATTGCATCGAATTATCACTAGCGATGAAAAGTGGATTTATTATGAGAATCCCAAGCGCCGTACGTTCTGAGTTAAGTGCGCAAACTGGTCAAAACACATTTGGAATGCTCAAAGGGGAATTCATATCCCCACCCGGCGTATTGTCGAGTCCATCGATCACTTGTTCCGATCAATGACTCATGGCTTATCCGAACAGAAGCTTACTCTTTTAAAGCTGGGAAGAGTAGTGCAAGTACAGTAGTACAAACCTCTTCCAAAAAAAAATGCCACGAATCAATTCTAGCTTCCAGTACTTAGGTTAACCATGATATTGATATTGGAATATTTTTGACTTTAAGCCAAAAGATAAGCTTAAAGATAAAATAAAACGTTAGCCGTATTTCCGTCTAGAACTTGTCTAAAAAATCGTATGATACAAATTCCTTGCTTTTGAATCATTTCTAAAGCCTTCAACCGTCTCTAAATTGTTGCTTGTTCAACATTTAATGATTCAACAAGTTCCTCTTGCGTTTGACACGGACCTTCATCGAGTATTGCTTCCAATTCTTCATCTTCAAACTTTTTTTGGCTGTCAAGTTCACTTTTAAAGCGAAACCAGTACTCACAGGTCGTAATCGGTGGAATATGATCACCGTAAGTGACCAATTTCTATAGTAAAACTTCCCGCAAATGTTCTTTCGTTGTTTACATATTGATAAATGGATACATAATACAAGTTGAAGCCAGATGACGTGGCTTTAATATGACGGAATCACTGTATGGTAGGATATATAATATAGTAGTACTAGTAGCGCTACGAACATTCGAAAATTCGCTTCACAAGCACATTAATATCTATGATTTCAATTCAAATTATGTATAATATTACTTGAAAATGTTAGCTTCGTTGGGACTAATAAATGCGACCACAAAGTCACAAGAGTAGATCCAGACAATGCAACAAAATCTGTAATTGATCACATCCTGCTTAGCAAAACAGATGTGCTAATCAATTCCGCCGTGATTGAAAGCGGTATCAGTGACCATTACCCTACTCTTTTCTTGAAGCGTTCCCAACTAACATATTTATAAAGAGGATTTTCAAGCATATTTAACGTAAAAGTGTCTAGACTTATTTGCTATACCCACATGGAATCATCAATGTTAACGATGCAGAAATCTTTTTCCAAACGCATGTAAAGGGTGGTCCAACCATAATGAACGATGTTAATTGTGACTCACACCTTAACGTCAAGTTTTTTTGCCCAATTTAATTTGACATTTCTTTGTTTCAGTGTTTGACAAATTCAACCATGGAGAGGTACACAATTGAGCAGCACGTTAAGATTGTTGAAACCTTTTACGAAAATGGGCGTTCAAATCAAAATGCATTTCGTGCACTTCGTAATTTTTTTTGGTCAGCATAATCGACCAAATGTGTCCACAATTGGTAGAATTGTGCGCAAATTTCAGCAAACCGGGTCTGTAGGAAATGTGAAAACACCTGTGCATGCTCGCCCAGTTCGTTCTGCGGAAAACATTGCTGTTGTTCGCGATAGTGTGACAGAAGAGCCGTCAACCTCGACTCGTCGTCGTGCCCAACAATTGAACATCTCACGAAGATCACTGATGCGAATTTCGATTAAAGATTTGAATTTACACGCTTACTTGAGTTGACTTGAATTGACTCAAGAGCTGAAGCCTACTGACAATTTCAAGCGTCGTCAATACGCCGAATGGTTGGTTGAACAGACAGAAGTGAACGGTGACTTTACAAAGAAAATCATCTTCAGCGACGAGGCACACTTTCACCTCAGTGGACATTACACATTAACGACATTGTACCTCAATTATGTCTCAGAGTCATTGAAAATATGGACCATCGGATAGAGCATTTGGCCGATATTTTGTTTCACACATAATTGTCAGATCCTTCTATCATAACAAAAAATATTAAGATAATTCTCTGAAAACTTTTTGTTTTATTTACAATTATCATCGTGCGTTTTCGTTGGACCACCCTTTATATCAATTAAAAAATATTTATAAAAACTCAACCATTACTAGAGACGCATAAGAGAAACCGTGGGTGTACTTTATCGAAGGTGAAAAAAACAACATATCAGAAGCCAAATCAATAAAGCAATAGCAAATGAGAAAGCACGCTTCTACCATATAAGAACCAATTTGTCTAATATAAGGCTAATCTTCGCAATACATGATTTTAATAAGCGACATACCTGGAAGGAATAGATGTAATATCGACGAAATCCTAATCAAACATTTTCAATCGAATCGACCGCACTATCAAACGGATTGTGAGTTCGTTAAGCAACCATATTATTCATTTCCCAATACTCCTTCATACGAACGCAATGTTGGAAAGTTCCATGTATACCAAAGCATCAAGCATTCACTCGTATGAAGATAATGAAAGCGATGGGAGAAAACAAATCACCAGGAACTGGCGGCATTCAGTCAATAGACATCAAAAGACACCCGAACATCTTTGGTCCAACACTGTGTAAATTCTTAAACCTCAGTCTGACACGTGCAAAGATACCGTCAATTCTAAAAACCGCTATAGTAAGACCAATTTATAAAGAAGGTGAGCTAGGTAACTATAAACCAATATCAATTCTACTAATGATTGAAACGTGTTTGGAACAAGTTGTTTCGAAACGTTTACGTAACTTTACGCTAAGACATACAAGTGAGTATGGTTTCCAAAAGCAAAAAAGGAGCACGGGTAAAATCCTAGAAGAATTATGCAACTATATCAACGAAGGCCTCAATAAAAGTCACCAAGTATTAGAATTGTTCATGGATTTAAGTAAGGATATCAACTGTTTAATCCATTCGAATCTACTAGAAACGTTGCATCGATAAGGCATACAAGATGTAATGGAAAATTGGGTAAGAGATTACCAACAAAACCGATGTTTCTGTGTGAAGATAAACGTCGTATTAAGTGATGGAGTCCAACAGGGATCAAAAGTTGGGCACGTTCAAACAAGGCATTCCTTCTGATTTTGCTGATATTGATGTAGCAATTTTAGTTCGACACAGATCCTTGTAAACGGCGATAACAACTACCTATATGCAGAGTTTAATGTCGCAAACAAATGGTGCCACGACAGCGGCACATTAAAAAAAGTTCAAACCAAAACAAAGATAAATTTACTTAAAAAATTATGCGGGCTGGAAATAATCCATTATCATTACTTTTGGATCACTCCTCCTACATTAATACAAAGAAGAGTATTTGGAGATACCCTGCCATCTAATTCAAGTTTCAAATTCGTCTGGTACTATGATCAGGTCTGTAAAGTGATAAAAGAATATTCGTTCTTGCAGCCGATCTCACTGCGAGAAACTTGAGTCTGTACTCTATGCTCTGCAGAACCCACAAATAGCTTAGTAGGCTCCCCCTAGTGTTGGGAATGTTATTTCCCCAATCACTATGTTTGGCGTTTAAATCGCCGGCCAGAATGTACAAGTTTTTTACCGGGTTTAAGCGCAGAAATCGAAAAAGTGTCTCGAACTCTGTGGTGAAAATATTGGGCTGAGATGCTTCCGGTGCATAGGCTGCTATAATGTATATTCTCTTTCAATTTCGGAGATGAATGCACAAGATACAGGCCTCTAGCACTTCAATGTTATATATAGTTTTATAACGAAAATGATCCCACTATATCCGTACGCATAGTAAAAAAAACCCAAAAAAAAAAAATTAACAGTTAAAAAAAATTCAAATCCACAAAAAATCGAAAAGCCAAGTTTTGAACAAACCTCGTACATCCTTGCTCGATTCCTCCGTCAACGTGTGGGTCGTTGGCACACAGACGCAGGTGACGAAGGGTATACCTCCCGTTGTCAGGTCAGAGATATTATAATTTTTTTATGTAAATTTTTTGCCCTTAATTCAGTCAAAATTATAACCACTTATTCCCTTCGCTTTAGCTATTTTTTTTAAAAACAAAAGATATCTGCTCTCCATTACCGACCATTTACGTGCTGCTTTGGCTACGGAAAATCCCCAAAACACCCACAAGATGACCATTCCGTGGTGTTGGTTCTATCATGCATTACACAGCTCAACAACAAACATATATTGGTGCCCTGGATATATACGAGTACATGAAAGTACTAAATAATATACCATTTACATCAGCTCTTTGGAACACTAGTTATTGACAAGTGTTTTGTTTTTAGTTGAAATTCGCTTTCGGTGCATTTATTCTGCAAGTGATCCCCCGCATTCCTCAGTTCATTAAACTGCCAGAGCTATTAGTTATTTAGAAAGATTGGAGGACGTAAGACGCGTGTTCGGGTAAGTTGAAAATGTAAGAACTAATACTTGGTTTTATTTAGAGAATTTAGAGTTCAATTTGGTTTTTTGTCCGTAGAAATATGAGTTCATAGGGAAGAAAATGCAAACTTAGCTCTGATGTATCTTGTTACATTTGTGGTGTTTATGTAACAACAAAACAAACACAAAATGATTATTTCAGACTATACATATATTGAAAAACTAGATAAAACATGCGTTTCTCATAAAGTTTGTTAATCGTGTGTTGAGTCTTTGTTGGGGTTTTCGGTATACCCATGACCTGAAGGGAAGCTAAGAATCATTTCGATGATTGCGATTTTTACATAGTAGACGTTAAGCAGATGAAGTAAAAGAAGCAATCCATCGGCTTAAGAATAACAGGGCCGCCGGATTCGACGTTATGAGAACTTATATGGGCTCTTCACAACTATATGGAACAATGAACCCATCCCCGAGGAATGGAACCCGTAGGAAAAATACTGCCGCGCCGTCTGACAGAACAACGAAACATGGACGGTCAACGAGGCTCTTAACTTCCGGGTTCCTAATGGCTGGTAATAATAATAATAATAATCCCACCTATTCTCCTGATTTGACACCCTCAATTTCTGTCTGTCCCCAAGCCCAAAGAAATTTGTTTTTGTAAAAAAGAGTGTCTCATATACACATTTCTTTCAATTTGTGTAGTAAATCTGAAGGCTCGATTAGTCGCAGATGCAAAATTCCTGACTGAATGAATAACAAATTATTATCATTTATCTGTTCTATTTCGAGTTCGAGTCTCATAATTCTGTGATTAATTTTATTTGATATTTTATCGTAATAGAAAGAAAGGAGTATTAACTATTCACAACAATTGTTTTCTTTCGTACTAACCCTTATTGTGTACTTGCGTACTGGCACTAACATTTTCAAAACTTTTTCTATTCAAATTCTACAGACTCTGAAAAACTTCAGGCGTTTGTTGAGGTTTTATTATAAGGTAATCTTAATAACTCTAATGTACTTCTAGAATATTGAAATGTGCTTTGTAGAAACTAACTTTGTAGAAAGTAATTTATCTTTTCTTTCGTTAAAAAATCAAAACCTTTGGCTAAGGATGTAGTCTAGTAGATTTTTCCCTACTTTTTCTTATTTCCTCTCGCTTTCTCTTGTACATAAAAAAATGTCTTTCAATGTTCCAGTTAGCAGTTCGTAAGGTGTGAAACCTCTGGTATTTCCGACCATGGTATACGTTTATGTCATTCTTAAATTTGATTTAAGTCTTTATATTTTAAATATTTTAAATATATATATTTATTTATATTATATTTTATATTTAAATATATCAAGAATATTTTAAATATTCTTGTTTATCTTGTATTCTTATATATTTTAAACATTATAATCGACACTGTGCTCTTTCTATACTGCTATGATTTAGCTTGTGAATAAGTCACAGTGGTCATATACTTAATACCTGATAAAATTCTTGAAGTTCATTGGAGAATTCCGTGCCGTTGTCTGAAAGAATTTACTTTGGCATACCGAAACCCATAATCCACTCTTCCATGATAGATTTGACCATAATATTTATATCTTTACTTTTTAATGGAATGAACTTGACGAATTTTGAAAAATCATTCTGTATCTTCATTTCCTGGAGTGGTCACATACCCTAAATCATCATTTTTTCTAGAGCCCTATCAGCTGAGCTTGCTATTTTCATTGGCTTTTGGTTGGTGCCCTATTAACATTTTCGGTTTGGCCAATTTTCTATATGTTTTTTATCTATATTTTTTCATTTAATTGACTTAAGAATATGTATGTAACTTTTTCGTCTCCATTATTGCTTGTTTTCTATCAATGTCATTTACGGTCTCCCTATCGTATATCTCTTTTTCATCTTGTTTCGCTAAAAATTTAACTTTCCTTTTTGATTTTTTTTTTATATTATCTTTAGGTACCCCTATTTAACGATAAATTAAGATGGGGACAAACATCGCTCATGGGCAAACGCTCATTTCTTATTTCCATACGACTATCCGCCATTAGACTAATGAATCCTGCGGCGTCTCCTCTCTTTTCTTTTTCTTTTTTGTAATTCGTCAGCCATTACGTTTTTGTCACTTTTCTTGTAAGGCGCCACCTCACAAGTCGGCTGCCAGAATCATTTATTTGGAATAACCATGTCAATGGTGGATGGCCTTCTGAGGGATGAATTTTGCTCTGTAAACATACGGCCGAAACTGTTAAGGTCCTTATCCACAGTATGGCTAACGAAAGGTATTGGTGGGTCTTCGCCATTATGCTTTTCGCTGAGCAACCAACATCCGAGTATTACAAAATTAGGTGTTCTGAGTTTCTTTGGCTTTTCAAATGCGTGTTGCTGAGTTAATTAATTTTTAATGTTTAATGCTTAAGGTGTCTTACTGATTCTGTGCTGTCACTCTAAGTCCAACTATATTTGTTAATTGCTAATGCCTTTCGGCTTACCTGTATACCTATCTATTTTATAATCAGGTTGGCTAGCACTCGTGTGTTTCGTTCCGAATGGTCACCCTCCTGATCTTTCAGCGACTGGACTCCGCCACCTCGCCCACACGCCAGAGACCTGACTAAGTCTAACATGCCTCAATCAGTACTCAGGCTCATCTAAGCATGATCGCGTGCACAGTCTCCAAAAGATCTCATAGCTAATGCTGATCTAACTTACGAACCATCTCTACCTTGCACTAACCTTTCGAAATCCATATGATGATATGCTTCTGGAGGAATAAACCCAGTCGGAATATGCTTTCCTGGTACCTATAATTGGGGTGGTAAGCCCCGGAGATCAGGTTATTTACGTTACTCATTGCGCTCGCACAATGCACGACTTGTACCTGGCCGACATATGGGTAGTTCCAGCAAGACGGCTTTACATAACCCACAGCACCAAAATCCATGGACTAATTGAGAAATGAGTTCGGTGAACATTTTCAATCTCGTTTTGACCAATGAATAGACTTTTTTTTAAGGACATACGTGAAATCACTCGTCTATGCTGATAAGCCAACATAACGCGTGTTATAAATGAAATATCAGCCAATAGATTTTACGTATAAAGCTCTAAAAACCCAGTTGGGCAATATTTACACACAATAATCTTTAAAAGGTAAAGGGCAAGCATTGATTTATTACCTCCAAAATAAAAAAACAGTTTCGGGATTATTCTGTGTTTTTTTTAACAATTAAAAAATTAATAACCAAACGCAAAGAAACTCGAATATTATTTGCAGCAGTGCATCTTTATGGCCTGAGACCCATCAGATAGTTACCACGACTATCGGCCAAGTCTACCAAAATATTAGTGATAATCAAAACAAAACCATTTAACCGGAAAGAGTGGTGTCACTCAAGAAAATGTGAAAGGCCTTAGATGGTAAGCTGATGGCTAGAAGATGAAATCAAGCGTTGATATTGGTATTTTTGGACCAAGCTGCAATGTTGTGGGCCCAATATAAATATCGAATCTGGCACCAAAGGTATCACCCATATAAAAGCAGCATCACGCTAAACAAAGCGCTAAAAAAACAGAGTGTGAGCTCCAAATCCCTTAAAGACTGGCATGATGCTCTGCAGAAGCTAGTTAAGGAAAACAAGATGAAAATTGATAGGTTTCTGGACACAAAAGCATAAGTAGCAACAAAATTGCCTTTTAGTCAGAGGAACTCTGATAAATACATATGTCCAAACCTAACTCCAAGCGTCTGTGTCAGTGGAACAGAGTTCATAGATTTCGTCCAAATAAATTTTCTAAGACCACCTTAAAACTTAATGGAGATGATGTCCAAAGACTTGTGAGATGTCTATCGAGACACTGATGTCTGAGATATTACCTTAATTAAAATAACATCTCCAAAGTGACAGAGTTCATATTCCCTCTTCAAGATGATGAGACTGAAGAACTTAACAAAGTGACTTTGTTGTTTGCTGCCATCTTAAAAAGCGTACCTTTCTCAGAGAAGTCATACCTCCTGAGGAAGTTACGTCTATTGCTTAGGGTTAGTGAGGTGTAGGTCGAAAAGGGTGACCTCATTTTCACGTAGCATTCTGTACAATGGCTCATGATAGACATAGTTTTTTCGATGGGAGTTGATGTGGAAGAGGTCATTTAAAAAAAAAAATTGTCGATTCTATTTAGACTTCCTCTGTCGTACAGAGCCTTGTTAGGGTAATACTTAATGAATTTGGACTCTGGCATTCTGTACATTCTAAGACAGACCCTAAGGCACTGCCTCTCGGGTATCTTTTCCATATAAGCTGGCACTAGATCAAACCACACCGGAGTGCAATACGCGATGATGAGTCTTATTAGAGCCATGTAGCTTATGATTTTTACCCTGCGGTCTAGTTGACTGCTATGAAACAGACTCATTTTCATACCTTTCTTAGCTCCAGCAAGGCAAGCGTGTGTATGTATTCTAAAATATAGACACTACTCAAGCCAGGTACAGAGATATATAATCGTGTTTCTCACCAGTAATGGTTTTCCATGTTGCCCAATGATTACGAATCCCTTGGACCTGTACAACGGAGACCTAAGCAGTATCGTTTCCTATTTTTGTAAGTCAATTTTTATTGATGACCTACATTTTTGGCTGAGAAAACCTATTAGATCGCTTGTGTAAATGTTAAACAATATCAGAGAATAAACCGCTCCCTGATGTAAACAGTTTTGGATGTTAAGGATCCTGTTCGAAGTCACATTCAACAGCAAACTTCTTTCCCATAGCCATTACGTAAATCATGCACAGAAGGTGATTTGGCAGGCCTAGCCTGGTGACCATATGGTGTCGAAGGCCCTTTTAAAGTCATCCAGACAAGCACGGCACATGTCGGAAGCCAGTTTTGACGCAGCGTGAATAGATCATGCCTCGCTTTAATACCAAACTGGTTGTCCGGCGTTATTTTGTGTTCCTCAACCCATTTGTTTGTTCTATCTCTGTCCCGTTTTCGCATACGGTGGGCCACCGCCGCTCCGTTTTCCAATGCGCTGGATAATGAATGTTATTCAGAGCCTTGTTAAACAGCGTAATGATAATATCTCTTGCTACAAAAGACGTACTCGTATATGATATTCCCGACGACATTTTATTTTTAAGTGCGTCCAAAATGCACAGGAGTTCGCCTCTTTTCACCAACAAACCGGTAGAAATTCGGTCATTGGCCATTCTCAAATCACCAATTCACCATTTCTGCACGAAGATGTGAATGATTCGGAAAAACCGCATTTTCAAGCTCGTGATTACGGTGTGCATATGTGACCGCGTCCGAGAAAAGGGACCTAGTGTGCGAAAACGTAGTTCCGAGATAAACGCGTTTAAAATTTCGCAACGCATTCTTAGTGTGAATGTTCATAAGTTAGTTTTTTACATTTTTATGGTATAAATAAATTTTTATCATGAATCTAACCCATTTCATGTTATTCTACACACTTTTAGGTACCAGAATCCACTTTTAACTCAAAACACCTTTTTTGACCCATTTGTAAAGACACAAATCGGAACTTTGGCCATTGTGCGATTGTGCATCCTGGATGTTGTGTGTGCCGAAACATGGGAGAGTGAGGGTTCCATGAGAAAGTCCCAGACATCGTGAGATCAGTAAGACTATCGTCAAGGTTTGTAGCTAATACTACTGACCAGCAATGTCTCATGACATACGCCAGTTGTGACACGATGCAAATCCTGGCAGAAGTAAAAGGCGACTCAATGTTAAGCCGCAGGGAAGATGCAGACACAGTTCGCTGAGGAACTTTGGGCAGTCCTGTGTGCTGACTTTATAAACGAAATTAATAACCGGTTCGTCCTACTAGATGACATAGAAAATAACTACGAAACAGGTCAGATAGAAGCAGTATGGTCAACAATAAGAACTGTCGTAAAGGAGGCAGCGGAAGGCAAACTAAGTTATTGCAAAGCACCCAAAGAAAATCCTTGGTCCAACAAAAAATGGTAAACGCCCGTAAAGTTCCAAGACTTCAAGCCCTGGGAAATAGCGAAGAGATCACGCTCACAAGATATTAAACACTAAGAAACGAGCTCAGCCATCTCCGTTTAATAAAAAAACGACATTGGTATGTTCAGCTAAAGGCACGAGAGCAATGTATGCAAGGCTAAAAGCGGTATGAAAAGGATACCAGGCTAGCTCAGTATATGTATATCTGCAACGATAATGGAAAGCTCGTTTCGGACAGCGAAAAAGTACCCAATGGAGGAGATATTTCGATGGACGATAAACATACATGGAGAGCCGATAGCAACGGAAAATGGTGTTATCCACACAGCAGAGTTTCAGCTAGAACTGCCAACCATTGAGGAAGTAAAAGAAGCAATCAATCGGCTTAAGAATAGCAAAGCCGCAGAAATCGGAAAACCATTAATAGAGAAGTTACATGGGCACATCATAACAATATTGAACAATGAATGAGCGGAAAACTCGTAGGGAAAAGACAACCAGGAAGGCCCCGCTGTATATGGGAGAGCAATATAAGAAGAGAAACTGAAACATGGAAGGAACAAACACATGACAAGCAGACTTGAAGGAGGGTGGTCAACGAAGTTCTGAACTCCCGAGCTCCAAATGGCCAGTAATAATAATAACTGTTTTGGATGCTGTTCGCGAAATAACTGTCGACAATCTGGACGCCTGTTAAGAAGCTGGGGCTTACATAAGTCCCTTCCAATCAGACAGTAACAATAATTAAATCAATGAATCAATTTTTGTCTCAACAATATCACTCAACCTGGATATATGTATGTATGCAAACTTAATGAACGAAAATGCTATAATTGGGTTGGGAAAGAAATGGCTGATCTTCTGAGGGTTTCAATTAGCTTTTCTTCTAAATATTGTTTGATGTTATCATTATTATTATAATCGGCATAACAGCCTGTAGAGAACGAGGGCCGAAACTTTTTTTGAAAGTGATTCATTTCATAGATACAGACTAAATAGGATTTCGATAACTTGACGGTTACGGGATCCGAAGACCGTGACATCAACATTAGGAGCCTACACACCAACCTCCTGACAACTTTCGTTCTAACCACTAAATATAAACAATTAGAGAAACTTTCAAGAGACCGACCGACTTAAGGCCCAACCATAATAGACAGGAGCAAGCAGAAGCAAGCAGAGGGGAATGTCTTCTTACATGCAAAGCATATGATATGCCCAAAATGGGCAGATGTGACGTTTCGTTAAATGTTCGTTAACTGATGCGAGCAGAAGGAAGGTCTTCTTGAAAGAAGACATGACCGAAGGAATTTTTGACAAGTGACATTTGAGGTTAGGAAAGAGAAAAAAGATAAAATAAATATGGAATACGAGCTTGTTAACAAGTTGATTTCACTTGTGCAGGACAATAAGTGTCTCTATGATAAAGCAGATGGCTTATATTTCAATAAAAAGGAAAAAGCCAAAGCCACACCGAAAATAAACAAATCGAATGAAAACAATTTGACAGTTCCTTTCCTTCTGCTTGCTCCTGCTTGCACCTGTTCATCATGGGTATCGTGATGGTTCGTTGAAACAGAGGGGAGAATTTCGCTTGGTTCTGACATAAGCTTCTGCTTGCTCCTGTCTATTATGGTTAGCCCTTTACATTGAGAAATCAATCGAAAACTTTTTATTAATTTAACGAAACCTATCCCATAAGTTGAACTTAAGATAATAATAGCTCAATTGGGTGGGTTAGCTGCTTGGTAGCAGTAAGATCTGTACTCTTTTTCAGGGCAAATATAAGTTGCAGGGGCGAAAACGGTGATAAAAACAAATTGAATGAATACAATAGAGCTGAGAAAAATTTCCTGGCGGGAGTTCTGCGCATCCTCACAGCTTCGAAAGATCTTTACCAAGAACCTCTGTATCATGGGATAGATCCGTAAACAGGGTACCTTATGGATAGAGTTCAATCATATCATATCACAAACCATAAAAAAAATCCGAATAAAAGAGATTTTTCCGAATAAGTGAGAGTCGGTTTTCAAATTTTTTTAATGTAAAAATTATAATGAAATAGCTAATTCCGGCAACTCACATTTAGAAGTCGGGAAAAAAATATTAAAAAAATTGTATTGAGGGAATCCCGGTAATCCACATTTATAGGTAGATGTTGATCGGGAAAACAGCAGTACATACAGATTAAGTTTGCAATAAATGTCAATCGTAGTCCTTAAGCACAAAGTTGATTTCTGCATTAATAAAAATTAATTATATTTCAGCTGAAAAAGTCAGTTGAAGAATCAACAAGTAGAAGTTTATACAAATCATTAAACTTAAAACAAAAAAGAAGTTCTTGAATGTGTAAAGTGGAATGAATTACAAGAATTTTTTTTTTAGTTTAACATATGTACATACATATGTAGCTAAATCGACGTTTTACGACATAAAGAAAAATAAAGACGAATTAAAAAGCTTTCTTGAATCTGAAGCAAAATCGAATAAAAATAAAATTAGACTGAGAGAGCCAACAAATTGACAGTGCCGTTTACACTTGGTATTGTTCGTAGAGATCCAGCGGTGTTCATATTTGTGGAATTGAAATTCAAACTGCTGCCATGCATTTTGCACAGACTCTTGGAGAACCCGATTTCAAAGCAAGCGGTGGTTGGTTAGTTATCAGGATTTAGAAAGAGACATGGTATTTTAAATAGAAAAGTGTTTGGAGAAGCCCAAGTGCTGACACTGAAAATGCAGAATTATTTAAAAATGATTTTAAAGTACATATTTGTGAAGGAGAAAATACTCCAAATATACGTATATATGTATATAATGCAGATGAGACAGGAATTTTTTTTGGAAAACAATGCCAGATACAACACGGGCTGGTAAATCGGACAAAAACGTTTCTGGTCATAAGCAGCGAAAAGATCGTTTATCGGTTTTGTGTTGTGCAAATGCGAATCGTTCTCACAGAAACACGCTTGCAATTGTAGGTAAATCGAAAAAATCAAGAATACTGAAGAATTTTATGGACAAGTTAGCGGGACATTATTACAACTCGAAGAAAGCTTGGTTCGATCAACGGATTTTTAATGAATTGTTTTCAAAAAAACAACAAATGATCAGTGAAGTAAGGTGATATCAGAGAAATGTCTTAAAAATACCAAACGAAGAAGTTAAAGTAATATTGTTAGTAGACAATGCTCCATCTCATCCCACCGATCTAGAGAGTGCCGATGGAAGCATAAAATGCAAATTTCTTCCACCAAATACAACCTCCATACTGCAACCAATGGACCAAGGCATAATCATGGATTATACAGACGTCGTCAGCTGGAAGATTGTTTGGTTTTTTTTTTAAACGGGTGTCAAAATGTCGGAATGCAAACTTTAAAAAACTTGTCCCATTCCTGGGCTGAGATAAAGAAAACAACTTTAAAACATTGTTGGAATGAATTATTCATCGAAGATGAAATTTTGCATGACAGTGAAGACGACATCAATTTGGTAGATTTGGCAAACATTATTCATCAGGCACGTCAGTAAAAAGATTTGACAGAAGAAGATCTGGAAAACTGAGCTTAATTTGATCAAAGTGACGCGGGCTTTGTATGAGGAGGAAATACCAGTCATTATTGGATGAAAATTCCACGGAAGATGACGTAGAAACAGAAACGTACAAGATAACTCGAAGAGAAGTATTACAATGTTTGGACAAAACCATGAAAACAGAAACTCAGGTTTACTACACTTCTATTGAAAACTTAAGAACGTTTACGCGAGCAAACAAAGTCATATAGAAACATTTTTTAAACCAATTGAAATGAATATTGATTTTTTTAGTAATATGTAGTAACGATTAAAAATATGTATGTATGTATATTGTACTAAATATGATGTTTTTTTGTTTTTCATTTCTTGCATTTTTGATGCATTTATATATAATTTTTTTTATGTTTTAAGTTACAAAAATTAATTATAATAAAGTTAATGAATTATTTGCAATCTTTTGTATAATAAAATAATTTTTCGTTTTAAATTCTTTCATTTTTTCATCAATAGAAACACGTTTTAGTGCATAAAAAAATCTCCCATTGATTCGGAAAAATCGTTTATTCGGACTGAACTTCCTCCCAACCATTCTGAATTAACGAGCTTTTACTGTATTTTTAAATTTAAGGCAGGAAAACGAAAACATATTGATACAAAGGAATATAAACAAATCAGCTTCTCGTCGACTGTGTTGAAAATCTAGAAACTCAACTTTATGTGCTATATGTATAAGAGAAAAGAAATATCTAAGAAGAGCGCTCTGGTAGCCTGGTAAGCGAAATTGAACTTAACTTGCAGTGTAAAGGTAAATGATTTAATTACCTGTTAACCACTAAATTTCTAAAAAATATAAGCGAGGTAATAAAATTTTAAGAAAACTCTAATCATTAACGACACAAAGCGCCCTGGGAATCAACTCTCAACTAAGATCTGTCCATTAGGAAGAAAAAGTTCTTTCTTTGCCCAAACTTTGAGGTGTCAAGATCAAACTGGCGATGGAAGCCAATTATTTTAGTATTTAACATACCAAGCATAAGAATTTGGAAAAGAATGCAAAATCAGTAGATGCGCTATGGGCTTGCAAAAGGCCCTTACACATAATTGGAGACAAAATCTCAGAAGTTACCTTATTGTTCTTACGAAGGTACTGATGTTTACTGTATGACGGGAGCAATTAGAAAAATGCCGCGAATGGACATGACATCATTCTTGATATGCATCTTCTGGACCTGTTAGTTATGAATACTCGTGAAAGTCTGCTTATGATCAACGTGTACTTCTTCGCGAAGAAGGAATTGTTTAAAACATTATTTTGTTTGTCCCGCACCATATACGCCAATGACGCTTTATGGGTGTGAAACCTGGTCTCTGACTTCAGGAAAATAGATTTCGAGTCTTTGAAAATAAGATCTTACGGAGAAACTATGGTGGAAAACAGCACAAAGAAACAGGCGAACTACATAATCAAGAACTTGAGAAACTCTATTCAGCCCCAAGCATTTTCCAAGAACGAAATAAATAAAAAGCTGCATACGGACAACGGACGAATAAAATGGAGTCAACGACGGCGTCCAGGGTTCGTGTGAGAAAAACTACTTGGTTAACAGCTTATACGGGCTACTATAGAATATGGAGCTCAGACCGATAAGGAGCACGCTACATCCCTGTTTCTGGGGCAAAATAAAAACTTGCTCCTCCAAAATAATTCTTTGCGCTTTGCAAAGAGAAAAATAACGCTTATTTGGATATCAAAGCGAACCTTCGAGACATAAGCTTAATATGTGTTAACGTACCCTCGGAAAAAAAGGCGACTGACTCAGAGATGGCCTCTATCCAGCTTTGACAATGAAATCTTTCTAGCGGATTTTAATGTAAGGTTGGGAAAAGAAGACACCTTTCAACAAAGGAGAAAACATAACCTAAATAATCACGAAAGAAGCCCCCTCAGGCTAGTAGACTTTGTGACAGGACCTAATCTCTTAACAGACAGCATACGATCCCCACATTTTAACATCTCTGAGGGACTTAGAGATTCCCTGATTAATAGACAACTGACCAGATTGATCATATTGCGATCGACGCAATACATTTCTCCAGTCATTTTCAAGGTTGAAAAGTTGCAGCCGCAGGGAAATTTGCTGAAGAAGTCTCTCTTAAGCTCTCGCAAGACCTGATACAATCTGAACAAACATAAAACATAGAACAAAGTGGGGATTTCATCAATACCTCGTCAGCGAGGGAACTTCTGATGTGTTCGGTGTCGAGCCAATACCGAGGGAAAAGACCGCCAGAAATTCGCGCCGTCTCGTCGAGAGGAAAATATAAGAATCGATTTGGACGAGATGGACCAGAACATGGAATGAACACACTCATAACAAGGAGGCTTGGCGAAGGGTAGTCAACGAGGCTCTGGACTCCCGAGTTCCAAGACAATATGAAATCGAAGAAGAAATTCTGGGAACATGATATTTTACGAGGTAAACAGTTACAATTACAGATAGAATCATAACTACCTATGCACCGACAGAGGAAAAGAAACAATCAAATTCATCAACTTAAATCTTGGTGTCAGATATCAAAACTAAAATGATTTACTTGATATCACTTTCACTAGTTTGCATTCTTTTTTAAAAACTGCCTTTGACCTCAGGAGACTTGCATGTACAGATAATAATTTATTAATGTCTTTGCATACATATTTGTTTGTAGGCAGTAATGATATTATTATTGTTAGATATTCGGGGTAAGAGAAGATTACGGAAGAATCACTTTGATTAAGTCCGCTTGCCCAACATTCGAACCGAACATTAGATATTCTAGGTTGTTGGAGATCACTTCTAGAGTTGGACATCTCTAATGACTATATCTATTGATATAACTATATGAAGGAGAACATGTATATACATAGCTTCATAATGATTTTCAAGGTTGCGAAAGGCATAAAACAGGTGTCCCGCCTTAGATCAGAAGAATTTGGGACTTAATAAAAAAAATTCCGGGCTGTTTGAGATGGTAAACAGAAACTTCTAGGTATTTTACTCAAAAATGTTTCCAAAAAAAATTATTTATATATAGGTACATGCGTGTTTGTGTGTACATATGTGCATATATGTGTATGTGGCTGTGTGTTAATTAAGTTATAAACTTGTTTTTTACAGACGAAATGTCATCACACACAATCAGACATGTATTCAGATCAATGTGTGCCATATATAGATTCAATGCAAGCATGGAGTAATGATATACCACAATGTGACCTAAATGGTAGGAGTGAATAACAATAAGAATAAAAAATAAATAAAGAAACAAAAGAACAGAGGAAAATGTATGTAAAGAATGAAGATAGAACAGGCAACCATGTGCAAGTCCCTATGAAGGGTTTCGGCAGCATTTAAACGAAATAACGGAGGGCAGCATGCTAGTGCTGGTAATAGTTGTAAAAAATTGTTTTAATGAAAACATTTGAGATCTTTAGAATAACTTTTGGGATTGTTATAATTGACTGATAGAGTTAAGAGATTCTAATCAAAATCTTTAGCCGGTAAGAGGGAAAAGTATACGATTTCAAACGTAATTGGGGGTAAATGTATTTTTTGGACAGGATAATTGTTTAAAGGTCTGAAAAGACAGGTTTATTTAACTTATTTCACAAATAGGAAGCCGAAAAGTATAGTTGAAGTTGTTCCGACACTCTAAAGTGTCCGTATATGGCCAGCAAGGTATTTAGAAGTTAGGTAAGATATTTAAAGCTAGTTTTAAGCATTTTTGTTTGGCGGGTAAGAAAGAAATAACACAAAAACAAATAGAACAGAATGGTGAACCTAAGCCATATGCCCGTATTCCTGGAAAGATGTTTTCAGCTGAAGAGCATTTCAATTTCCTCTGACGCCCTATAGTGAGGCATCATATATCAGTTTATCATAAAGTAAACTAAGAGACACCTAAAACGCTGTGGCTATTTGAACTTTTTGACTATCTATACATATAAGGGGATATCTAAAGCTTTAATTTGGATATTACATCTATCTGCATGAATCAAATGTCTTATATATAAGTTCGTATTCCCAAAGCAACGACAATTCCAAAGCAATACAAATTCTACTGCTTTGCTTTCTCATGTTATAATATCGCCAATATCGGTGATTAAAAATGAGTAGTAGTATAGTAGTTGTTAATTATATTTATTAAAACGAATATTAATATCAAAACTATTATTAATAGACAAAAGACTTACGCCAAAGGGAAGTAGGTAGGCAAGGTATATGCATCCATTTTTGTGTCTTTTTCAATCAGTTGTCATCTGATTTCCATATACAATATTTAAAACATTTTTCTTTATTTTTATTTCAAAAATCGAGAACCACACACTAGTATCTATTCGTTTCACATTAACTACTGTTTGAATCGCATTACGCATTACTTGTTACCACCCAATCGACTATATCACTTTTACCGACGGTAATATTGAATTCAATTTTTCGAAAAAAAAAAAACAAATTTCCTTCCACTATATTTGAACATTTGAACGAAAACGAATAAAAAAAAATTGTGGATTTTATTTAATGCTTTTTGGACTTTTCATGAAACTTTTATTTTTATTTTTATCTTTTAATCACAAAACATATTTGGCTAGGTTAGATGTAAGCCTTTTATTTGTTTATATTTTTTCTTTATAATTTTCCCACAATTTAGTGATTTTCGCGCTACGATCAGTCCCTATTAGGAAGAAGATTCGAAATATTTGAACACAAACAGATATTGCCTTCATAGATTTCACGGCACTAACACATAATTTGTTGATCATGACTGATCCCACCAGCAACACATCTCAAATACTCATGCAACGTCATATTCTTCGCATGAGATACAAATATTCATCCATACGAGTGTTGGGCTTCTCCAACACATGTTTACTTAGTTTGCTTTAAACGGATGTGAAATGTAGACCTCTGACCCCATCCTTTTATATTTTATTTTTGGGTTTTGGCCCCTTTTAGAGGATCAGATAATATTAGAAAAAAAATAGAATTTGGAAATGAGAAATTCAACTCATAGGGTTACGCCGGAAGATTGTGGCATTCTAAATTGCGTTGGCACCCATTTTAAAATATAGCAATTCAAGGAAAACAATGAAAGGAAGGTAAGAGAATTACAACCCGTATGAATCTCTTTATTAAGAGTATCGGGCGATCTCTCTATTAACTAGCGTTCAGGCCCACCAATACACTCAAAAGTGATTGTAGGTGATTAAGTTGATTACTTTATTTTCGAGGAGAACAGCCTTTAGTTGGGTTCTGCTTATTTATTTTTATTCTTGGGTTGTTTGGGTTTATCAAGGTCCAAGTTAATTTTTTTTTAAACCGATTTTAAACCGATGTCTAATGCAACTTAATTCCGAGACTCGCTATATACATAGCTGTCTACATCGATGCATATCTCTGCTGGTGTTTCTTAGAAGCTAAAGTACACACCAAGTCATTTGTTTCGATGTATGTAGGTATATAGCATGGATAAGCAGACAATATGCGTAGGTTGGTGGCTTAAGCAAGGTATACATATATACTGCACCATCAGTCGTAAAAATGTCGGAGTCCTTTTTCGCACATTTGTGAAAGATTTGAACCAAATATATAGAGTACGGCCAGCGCATATATGTAATTCGGAAATTGTTATTCGCTTATGAGGGAATAAATACATTTGAATAAGAAGAAGAAGAAGAAAAAGAAATCATATAAATCTTGCTATGTAGAGATTGCCTTAAAAAATGTAGTCATATAAAATGTACATTTTTCTTAAGCGGAAATGCAAACGAATGTTTTGAATATCTTTTGTAATTGTTTCATCTTGTGCTCGTATGTGTTTTAACTATGAGCTTTCATAGTCTACTTTTTGGATATTACTTACGTAAGCATTGTCATCCAAAACTGTCGGTTGAAATATACACTTGAAGATCTCTTACTCGGCTTGCATTCCCCCGAATATCAATGGTTTGAAATGGAGAAATCTAAAAGACAAGGTAACGTGGCACGGCCTCCAAATATTTCTTAAAGGAACAATCAACTGAAAATTACTGACAAACTCAGGTGGTTTAATTGATTGATATCACTATTCGATCGATCCAACCTCTTATGGATATATTTCTATTCACAATTAATATGAGGCGTTGACACTGTCGTCAATACATACATACATATATTACAAAATGGAAAATAGCAATTACTTGCTATGGGGACATGTTCACAATAATGGGAGCGCTCAGTCAAAATTATGTCAAGTTCTTGGTTCGAATAGTATATTTCAATTATTTCCAGTGAGAGGGCTAATACTCTGTTCATTTTAACGGAAGAACTCTAGATGATCTTCGAGTCTTCGAGAAGGTGGTCTATAGACCCCTGTCTAAATGGGTTGAGGACAACAGAATCATTCCGGATAACCAACTCAGTTTCACAGTGGGGCATGACACTAATCATGTCGCGTCAAAATAGACCCTGCCTCACACATGGCAACATAGTTTATGATTTTTATCCTGTTTTCAAGTTAACTGCTATGAAATAGACTCCTTGTCATACCGAAGGCTTAGCTCCAGCAAGATAAGCATCTACATACATATATGTCGGCTGAAATATAGATACTAAATCAAGCCAGATACCAAGATGTCTGACCGCGTTTCTTACCGCTAATGGTTGTCGACCTTGCCTAAGTTCTTTCTGGTATTTTTAACTTCCAATCATTACAATATCTTTTAATATAATTGAAGTCACTCTGCAGCATTGCATTGATGACCTCAATTTTTGACTTCTGCATACGCTATTGAATGGCTGAGAAAACCTTAAGACCGCTTGTGTGTATGTTACACAGTTGCGGAGTATTAACCGCTCCCTGTTGTATACCGTTTTTATTGTCCAAGATCCTGTTCGAAGTAACGTTGTCACATTTGACGACAAACATATTTTCCTAAACCGTTCGTTTTCGTCTGACAGAATTCCAGCTTAATGGAAGAGACCTCTTGTGTCTGAAAGAAACCGAAAGAGTAGACTTAATTTTGCCAACGCTTACAAGGATAAGGATTTGTCCTTTTGCCTAAATTCAATCGAATAGTATTAGACGGAAAAAATATGTAAGGAGACCACGAACCCTCCATACACTATTAAGACCATCAAGTATGCTGGCGGCAACATAATGGTATGGGCGACACTATCATGGCTTAGTGTTGATCCGATAGTAAAAATTTACGAGATTCTCGATCGACACACTTTGGAAAGTCATATGGAGCTACCGATGACTCCAAGCATGTACCATAGTATGGACTTTTATGAACGACAACTGCCCAAAGCACTCTTCACGACTGGTAAAAGATTGGCTCAGATCGGAAAGTAAAGTTCAAGAGCTTGATTGGCTAGCCCAAATCGCCGATTTCAGTCACATCGAGAATTGTTGGAATGATGTGGATTTGCTTGCAAAGGGTTCAAATTCTAAGAATTTAGAGTAACTTTCGCGGATCGTCGATTGGCGATCGAAAAAAGTAGAAAGAGCTAATGCAGTTGTCGGACGCGAAGAATATATTCCAGAAAAATTTAGTAAACATGTAACTATTAGTGGTGGAAGCTATAATTTTAATCTTAACTATTACGACAACTTACCACGCATTGAGTAATCGATATTAACTTATAACTGCTTACATAAGTATTGCGCACATTTATACAAGAACAATGTGGCCGTCGAACCAGAATTTTGGATTGGTGGTCTCTTATCTACAATACAACCCTTCGACGTGTTGTCTACAAATTAGATATTAGAGCCAAAGGAAGTCGATGTAAAAAGCAAGGAAAAACTTCGTGTGCTACATTAAGGCCTAAGTTGGCCTTACTTTTTTTATAAACTACAATAGGCAGATAGTAACCGTCATTTGGTCGATGATAATTGTTTATCCTTGGCACATAGTGGAATATGTGTATGATTGATCGGCGTATCATGCTACACATAGTTTGTATCCTTAGATATCTTGTGTGAAAAGTTCAAAGATCGTATCTATTAATGTTGCAGTGGGGATTCATCATCATGCCAGTGGGGATCATTCTTGTAATCAAGAATCACCTTGAAGGAATCAATTGCGGCAAAAGGTTCAGAGACGGCAATACTGTTTGAGTGTCAAATTAAAGGCAACTTCAATTGGATCACCTTGTTCTCTCTATTCAAATAATTATTTAACAGCGATTACCATTTCAATAACCCGAGTGAGTGATCTGGCTTAGTTAAACTTTAAAAAATACTACAATACGAAGTACTTATATCAAGTAGAGAGGAATAGAACGACAACCCTCGTTGGATGAAGGATGAAGTCCAAAAATGATACACAGATGGGTCGAAATCTGGAAATAGGTAGGTGCTGGTGTAATTGGAGAAAAATTAGCCTACACATTTCCCTCTGCAATGAGTCAACTATATTTCAGGCCAAGTTATTTACAATCAATGAAGCAGCACATAGCATTAGCGACAGGAAATCCACTAAACAAGGGTAACTATATTCTCAGACAGCCAAAGCGCTAAAGAGGTACACCTTAAACTATAAGGCTGTCTGGGAATGCCAAATTGTACTAAACAACAGATTAAAGTTGATCTGGGTGCCAGGTCATTAAAACCATAAAGGCAATGAAAAGCCTGACATACAAGCCAAGAGAGGTGAGCGGATAGCTTTTACGAGGCCATCCCCCCTTTAAGGTTTTGACAGCTCAGACATCCACTTACATAAATGGTCCATAAAACAAAAGACCCAATTCTTTAACAGACGGGGGGTATTAAACACTCAACTAAATAAAGCCGACTTACGAATTCTATGTGAGGCACTCAGAGGACACGAGGCATGCAACTATCACCTTTATAAAATGGGTCTTAGTGGCACAGAAATCTACGTCTATTCAAAATACCATCTGAATATATCAAAGACGGGCCATCATTAACCACTAATTCTTTCCCACAAAATATTTTAACTTGCTTTTTCCTAGGACCATACGACCATAGTAAGCATAACGACTGAGAAAGTTTTAGGTTCTGGCTCCCTCAAGGCTGTTTAGGTAGCACTATAGCCCGTGATGAGTTTGGACTATATTTTATAGTTTTCCGCTTTCGAACTCAAATTTTAGGTTTTCTGTGTTTGAATACTCAACAAACAACGCATTTATAAGATAGATTTTTTAAAATACTTGATAAAATGATACAAGAATTTGACAAATCTATAGAAAGATATTTACCACAACCCTAGCGCTCAATATAGCAGTTTACTAGAATAATGTAAAGCCTCACAGAACTGCATTTATCGAAAACTCACCACAAATTTTTGATAAGTAGATGATTGGGGACACGGTAGGTTAGTGGCTGAGGCGCTGGCCCTGGCTCAGATTACACCAGGTTCGGGTTTCGCTGTGTTTGTCCTTAGCCGAATATTGATCGGCTTATACCTATACTATAAAAAAAACGTGGTATAATGACAATACATTTTTGAGCATTCCATGTTGCTTGCAACTTTGGTGTAAATTCGCAAATAAATTTAACTCCTTTATTAGTAAAGACCATTCTTAGGGGAGGGTCTACAAAAAACAAAGATAACGTAACGAAGAGAAACAGCGCGGAATATGAGCTGGATAACTTGAATGTTACGGGAGTACCCAGTGTCCTTGCGTCACAAACCAACACACCCGCCTGTGAGCTCCAGTCTCTCAATATAAATTTAGATCCACGAAAAACAAAAACAACAATAGAGGAAAGGATACTTCCTAGAACTAGGATATCTTCGCCTCGTCAAGCCTGCTTTCGCGAGATTCAGGCTCAGCAACCTGTTCACGGAGCTAACTTTTCTCTCTCCCAGCGAACTTGTGATAGTTCTACAATGATACTTCTTATTGGATGGCACTTTACTTTTGTAAGAAAACGCATAATGCAATGTGCTCTCGCGAAAATAAGGAGATGTTGGAAAAAACTGCTACCTACCATGTTAGACGAGATTGAGGTAATGCCCGTTGAAGGATGATCGCCGTATATAATTTACACCAGGGTGACCAATATACATTTTTTTTGCTTGTGATCTCCCTTGCCATCACTTTGAGAAGAAGCAGATACGTAAAGCAATTTGAAACTCTGCTTTTAGAATACTTAGCCAATTACCATAGATTATCCTCGGTAATTGACTATCATCCTACTTTTCCTTTAACTTTTTGCATTAAAAAGAAAAAAAAAAGTTCTAAAAGTCGATCTGGTAGACCATGGAAACTACAGGTGGGCTGTAAAAAATTAAGCCCGATAACAACCCTTTATAAGTGCCCAAAATGTAGTCTAACACAAATCACGAACAATTCTGTGTTGGATATCTCGCACTTGTTGATGGATTGGCGATTTGATGGCATTCAGGGAATATTTATTTTTCAGCAGGTAACCCGAGAATGGCTATTACTAAGTTGGTCAATAAATTTTGTCGTTCAATGAGAAATGGTTCGTTGTCTGTCCATTCGTTCGTGATCTGTCAAATCATTTGTATATTTACAGCCATTCAAAGTTGACGCGTCACCGTAGTTTTTTACAATGGAGAAACGTTTAACATCGTGTAGTAT